>CM065124.1:29272960-29872960 GCA_033026305.1 Cirrhinus molitorella | reverse complement strand
TAAAATCCTATTTGCAATACAGAAGGACACTTCTTAATGTGTTAGAAGCTTTTTGCACATCCCATTATGCAAGACCATCAGTGGTCAGATCGCTCCGTTCAGCGACTCTATGACCAGAAACAGTGAGTTAGACCTTCTATGCAGTTACAGATTTTATAACTGATTATGTTGAAAAGCTTATCTCTCGGTCTGAGAAAGCCGTTTTATGCACTGGTAAGAATAATAGAGACCAACATTCATAATCTTTCTTGTGCATGAATAAAATCCTTTTTGCAATACAGAAAGACACTTCTTAATGTGTTAGAAGTATTTTGCACATCCCATTATGCAAGACCATCAGTGGTCAGATCGCTCCGTTCAGCGACTCTATGACCAGTAGTACTGAGTTAGACCTTCTATGCGGTTTTAAAGTAGTTATGCCTGGTTCTGTTGAAAAGCTAATCTCTCGGTCTGAAAAAGTCGTTTTATGCACTGGTAAGAAAAATAGAGAAAAACATTCATAATGTTTCTTGTGCATGAATAAAATCCTATTTGCAATACAGAAAGACACTTCTTAATGTGTTAGAAGTTTTTTGCACATCCCATTATGCAAGACCATCAGTGGTCAGATCGCTCCGTTCAGCGACTCTGTGACCAGTAACAGTGAGTTAGACCTTCTATGCAGTTTTACAGATTTTATAACTGCTTATATTGAAAAGCTTATCTCTCGGTCTGAGAAAGACGTTTTATGCACTGGTAAGAGAAATAATGACCAATATTCATAATCTTTCTTGTGCATGAATAAAATCCTATTTGCAATACAGAAGGACACTTCTTAATGTGTTAGAAGCTTTTTGCACATCCCATTATGCAAGACCATCAGTGGTCAGATCGCTCCGTTCAGCGACTCTATGACCAGAAACAGTCAGTTAGACCTTCTATGCAGTTTTACAGATTTTATAACTGCTTAAATTTAAAAACTTATCTCTCGGTCTGAGAAAGACGTTTTATGCACTGGTAAGAGAAATAGAGACCAATATTCATAATCTTTCTTGTGCATGAATAAAATCCTATTTGCAATACAGAAAGACACTTCTTAATGTCTTAGAAGTATTTTGCACATCCCATTATGCAAGACCATCAGTGGTCAGATCGCTCCGTTCAGCGACTCTATGACCAGTAATACTGAGTTAGACCTTCTATGCGGTTTTAAAGTAGTTATGCCTGGTTCTGTTGAAAAGCTAATCTCTCGGTCTGAAAAAGTCGTTTTATGCACTGGTAAGAAAAATAGAGAAAAACATTCATAATGTTTCTTGTGCATGAATAAAATCCTATTTGCAATACAGAAAGACACTTCTTAATGTGTTAGAAGTTTTTTGCACATCCCATTATGCAAGACCATCAGTGGTCAGATCGCTCCGTTCAGCGACTCTGTGACCAGTAACAATGAGTTAGACCTTCTATGCAGTTTTACAGATTTTATAACTGCTTATATTGAAAAGCTTATCTCTCGGTCTGAGAAAGACGTTTTATGCACTGGTAAGAGAAATAGAGACCAATATTCATAATCTTTCTTGTGCATGAATAAAATCCTATTTGCAATACAGAAAGACACTTCTTAATGTCTTAGAAGTATTTTGCACATCCCATTATGCAAGACCATCAGTGGTCAGCTCGCTCCGTTCAGCGACTCTATGACCAGTAATACTGAGTTAGACCTTCTATGCGGTTTTAAAGTAGTTATGCCTGGTTCTGTTGAAAAGCTTATCTCTCCGTCTGAAAAAGTCGTTTTATGCACTGGTAAGAAAAATAGAGAAAAATATTCATAATGTTTCTTGTGCATGAATAAAATCCTATTTGCAATACAGAAAGACACTTCTTAATGTGTTAGAAGTTTTTTGCACATCCCATTATGCAAGACCATCAGTGGTCAGATCGCTCCGTTCAGCGACTCTGTGACCAGTAACAGTGAGTTAGACCTTCTATGCAGTTTTACAGATTTTATAACTGCTTATATTGAAAAGCTTATCTCTCGGTCTGAGAAAGACGTTTTATGCACTGGTAAGAGAAATAG
The DNA here is from genome assembly GCA_033026305.1 of Cirrhinus molitorella. Classification (NCBI taxonomy): domain Eukaryota; kingdom Metazoa; phylum Chordata; class Actinopteri; order Cypriniformes; family Cyprinidae; genus Cirrhinus; species Cirrhinus molitorella. Next base: position 29,870,907 of record CM065124.1, on the reverse strand, counting down.
GGACCAATATTCATAATCTTTCTTGTGCATGAATAAAATCCTATTTGCAATACAGAAAGACACTTCTTAATGTGTTAGAAGCTTTTTGCACATCCCATTATGCAAGACCATCAGTGGTCAGATCGCTCCGTTCAGCGACTCTATGACCAGAAACAGTGAGTTAGACCTTCTATGCAGTTTTACAGATTTTATAACTGCTTATGTTGAAAAGCTTATCTCTCGGTCTGAGAAAGCCGTTTTATGCACTGGTAAGAATAATAGAGACCAACATTCATAATCTTTCTTGTGCATGAATAAAATCCTTTTTGCAATACAGAAAGACACTTCTTAATGTCTGAGAAGTATTTTGCACATCCCATTATGCAAGACCATCAGTGGTCAGATCGCTCCGTTCAGCGACTCTATGACCAGTAATACTGAGTTAGACCTTCTATGCGGTTTTAAAGTAGTTATGCCTGGTTCTGTTGAAAAGCTAATCTCTCGGTCTGAAAAAGTCGTTTTATGCACTGGTAAGAAAAATAGAGAAAAACATTCATAATGTTTCTTGTGCATGAATAAAATCCTATTTGCAATACAGAAAGACACTTCTTAATGTGTTAGAAGTTTTTTGCACATCCCATTATGCAAGACCATCAGTGGTCAGATCGCTCCGTTCAGCGACTCTGTGACCAGTAACAGTGAGTTAGACCTTCTATGCAGTTTTACAGATTTTATAACTGCTTAAATTTAAAAACTTATCTCTCGGTCTGAGAAAGACGTTTTATGCACTGGTAAGAGAAATAGGGACCAATATTCATAATCTTTCTTGTGCATGAATAAAATCCTATTTGCAATACAGAAAGACACTTCTTAATGTGTTAGAAGCTTTTTGCACATCCCATTATGCAAGACCATCAGTGGTCAGATCGCTCCGTTCAGCGACTCTATGACCAGAAACAGTGAGTTAGACCTTCTATGCAGTTTTACAGATTTTATAACTGCTTATGTTGAAAAGCTTATCTCTCGGTCTGAGAAAGTCGTTTTATGCACTGGTAAGAATAATAGAGACCAACATTCATAATCTTTCTTGTGCATGAATAAAATCCTTTTTGCAATACAGAAAGACACTTCTTAATGTCTGAGAAGTATTTTGCACATCCCATTATGCAAGACCATCAGTGGTCAGATCGCTCCGTTCAGCGACTCTATGACCAGTAATACTGAGTTAGACCTTCTATGCGGTTTTAAAGTAGTTATGCCTGGTTCTGTTGAAAAGCTAATCTCTCGGTCTGAAAAAGTCGTTTTATGCACTGGTAAGAAAAATAGAGAAAAACATTCATAATGTTTCTTGTGCATGAATAAAATCCTATTTGCAATACAGAAAGACACTTCTTAATGTGTTAGAAGTTTTTTGCACATCCCATTATGCAAGACCATCAGTGGTCAGATCGCTCCGTTCAGCGACTCTGTGACCAGTAACAGTGAGTTAGACCTTCTATGCAGTTTTACAGATTTTATAACTGCTTAAATTTAAAAACTTATCTCTCGGTCTGAGAAAGACGTTTTATGCACTGGTAAGAGAAATAGAGACCAATATTCATAATCTTTCTTGTGCATGAATAAAATCCTATTTGCAATACAGAAAGACACTTCTTAATGTCTTAGACGTATTTTGCACATCCCATTATGCAAGACCATCAGTGGTCAGATCGCTCCGTTCAGCGACTCTATGACCAGTAATACTGAGTTAGACCTTCTATGCGGTTTTAAAGTAGTTATGCCTGGTTCTGTTGAAAAGCTAATCTCTCGGTCTGAAAAAGTCGTTTTATGCACTGGTAAGAAAAACATTCATAATGTTTCTTGTGCATGAATAAAATCCTATTTGCAATACAGAAAGACACTTCTTAATGTGTTAGAAGTTTTTTGCACATCCCATTATGCAAGACCATCAGTGGTCAGATCGCTCCGTTCAGCGACTCTGTGACCAGTAACAGTGAGTTAGACCTTCTATGCAGTTTTACAGATTTTATAACTGCTTATATTGAAAAGCTTATCTCTCGGTCTGAGAAAGACGTTTTATGCACTGGTAAGAGAAATAGGGACCAATATTCATAATCTTTCTTGTGCATGAATAAAATCCTATTTGCAATACAGAAGGACACTTCTTAATGTGTTAGAAGCTTTTTGCACATCCCATTATGCAAGACCATCAGTGGTCAGATCGCTCCGTTCAGCGACTCTGTGACCAGTAACAATGAGTTAGACCTTCTATGCAGTTTTACAGATTTTATAACTGCTTATATTGAAAAGCTTATCTCTCGGTCTGAGAAAGACGTTTTATGCACTGGTAAGAGAAATAGAGACCAATATTCATAATCTTTCTTGTGCATGAATAAAATCCTATTTGCAATACAGAAAGACACTTCTTAATGTCTTAGAAGTATTTTGCACATCCCATTATGCAAGACCATCAGTGGTCAGATCGCTCCGTTCAGCGACTCTATGACCAGTAATACTGAGTTAGACCTTCTATGCGGTTTTAAAGTAGTTATGCCTGGTTCTGTTGAAAAGCTTATCTCTCCGTCTGAAAAAGTCGTTTTATGCACTGGTAAGAAAAATAGAGAAAAATATTCATAATGTTTCTTGTGCATGAATAAAATCCTATTTGCAATACAGAAAGACACTTCTTAATGTGTTAGAAGTTTTTTGCACATCCCATTATGCAAGACCATCAGTGGTCAGATCGCTCCGTTCAGCGACTCTGTGACCAGTAACAGTGAGTTAGACCTTCTATGCAGTTTTACAGATTTTATAACTGCTTATATTGAAAAGCTTATCTCTCGGTCTGAGAAAGACGTTTTATGCACTGGTAAGAGAAATAGGGACCAATATTCATAATCTTTCTTGTGCATGAATAAAATCCTATTTGCAATACAGAAAGACACTTCTTAATGTGTTAGAAGCTTTTTGCACATCCCATTATGCAAGACCATCAGTGGTCAGATCGCTCCGTTCAGCGACTCTATGACCAGAAACAGTGAGTTAGACCTTCTATGCAGTTTTACAGATTTTATAACTGCTTATGTTGAAAAGCTTATCTCTCGGTCTGAGAAAGCCGTTTTATGCACTGGTAAGAATAATAGAGACTAACATTCATAATCTTTCTTGTGCATGAATAAAATCCTTTTTGCAATACAGAAAGACACTTCTTAATGTCTGAGAAGTATTTTGCACATCCCATTATGCAAGACCATCAGTGGTCAGATCGCTCCGTTCAGCGACTCTATGACCAGTAATACTGAGTTAGACCTTCTATGCGGTTTTAAAGTAGTTATGCCTGGTTCTGTTGAAAAGCTAATCTCTCGGTCTGAAAAAGTCGTTTTATGCACTGGTAAGAAAAATAGAGAAAAACATTCATAATGTTTCTTGTGCATGAATAAAATCCTATTTGCAATACAGAAAGACACTTCTTAATGTGTAAGAAGTTTTTTGCACATCCCATTATGCAAGACCATCAGTGGTCAGATCGCTCCGTTCAGCGACTCTATGACCAGAAACAGTGAGTTAGACCTTCTATGCAGTTACAGATTTTATAACTGATTATGTTGAAAAGCTTATCTCTCGGTCTGAGAAAGCCGTTTTATGCACTGGTAAGAATAATAGAGACCAACATTCATAATCTTTCTTGTGCATGAATAAAATCCTTTTTGCAATACAGAAAGACACTTCTTAATGTGTTAGAAGTATTTTGCACATCCCATTATGCAAGACCATCAGTGGTCAGATCGCTCCGTTCAGCGACTCTATGACCAGTAGTACTGAGTTAGACCTTCTATGCGGTTTTAAAGTAGTTATGCCTGGTTCTGCTGAAAAGCTAATCTCTCGGTCTGAAAAAGTCGTTTTATGCACTGGTAAGAAAAATAGAGAAAAACATTCATAATGTTTCTTGTGCATGAATAAAATCCTATTTGCAATACAGAAAGACAATTCTTAATGTGTTAGAAGTTTTTTGCACATCCCATTATGCAAGACCATCAGTGGTCAGATCGCTCCGTTCAGCGACTCTGTGACCAGTAACAGTGAGTTAGACCTTCTATGCAGTTTTACAGATTTTATAACTGCTTATATTGAAAAGCTTATCTCTCGGTCTGAGAAAGACGTTTTATGCACTGGTAAGAGAAATAGGGACCAATATTCATAATCTTTCTTGTGCATGAATAAAATCCTATTTGCAATACAGAAGGACACTTCTTAATGTGTTAGAAGCTTTTTGCACATCCCATTATGCAAGACCATCAGTGGTCAGATCGCTCCGTTCAGCGACTCTATGACCAGAAACAGTGAGTTAGACCTTCTATGCAGTTACAGATTTTATAACTGATTATGTTGAAAAGCTTATCTCTCGGTCTGAGAAAGCCGTTTTATGCACTGGTAAGAATAATAGAGACCAACATTCATAATCTTTCTTGTGCATGAATAAAATCCTTTTTGCAATACAGAAAGACACTTCTTAATGTGTTAGAAGTATTTTGCACATCCCATTATGCAAGACCATCAGTGGTCAGATCGCTCCGTTCAGCGACTCTATGACCAGTAGTACTGAGTTAGACCTTCTATGCGGTTTTAAAGTAGTTATGCCTGGTTCTGTTGAAAAGCTAATCTCTCGGTCTGAAAAAGTCGTTTTATGCACTGGTAAGAAAAATAGAGAAAAACATTCATAATGTTTCTTGTGCATGAATAAAATCCTATTTGCAATACAGAAAGACACTTCTTAATGTGTTAGAAGTTTTTTGCACATCCCATTATGCAAGACCATCAGTGGTCAGATCGCTCCGTTCAGCGACTCTGTGACCAGTAACAGTGAGTTAGACCTTCTATGCAGTTTTACAGATTTTATAACTGCTTATATTGAAAAGCTTATCTCTCGGTCTGAGAAAGACGTTTTATGCACTGGTAAGAGAAATAATGACCAATATTCATAATCTTTCTTGTGCATGAATAAAATCCTATTTGCAATACAGAAGGACACTTCTTAATGTGTTAGAAGCTTTTTGCACATCCCATTATGCAAGACCATCAGTGGTCAGATCGCTCCGTTCAGCGACTCTATGACCAGAAACAGTCAGTTAGACCTTCTATGCAGTTTTACAGATTTTATAACTGCTTAAATTTAAAAACTTATCTCTCGGTCTGAGAAAGACGTTTTATGCACTGGTAAGAGAAATAGAGACCAATATTCATAATCTTTCTTGTGCATGAATAAAATCCTATTTGCAATACAGAAAGACACTTCTTAATGTCTTAGAAGTATTTTGCACATCCCATTATGCAAGACCATCAGTGGTCAGATCGCTCCGTTCAGCGACTCTATGACCAGTAATACTGAGTTAGACCTTCTATGCGGTTTTAAAGTAGTTATGCCTGGTTCTGTTGAAAAGCTAATCTCTCGGTCTGAAAAAGTCGTTTTATGCACTGGTAAGAAAAATAGAGAAAAAAACATTCATAATGTTTCTTGTGCATGAATAAAATCCTATTTGCAATACAGAAAGACACTTCTTAATGTGTTAGAAGTTTTTTGCACATCCCATTATGCAAGACCATCAGTGGTCAGATCGCTCCGTTCAGCGACTCTGTGACCAGTAACAATGAGTTAGACCTTCTATGCAGTTTTACAGATTTTATAACTGCTTATATTGAAAAGCTTATCTCTCGGTCTGAGAAAGACGTTTTATGCACTGGTAAGAGAAATAGAGACCAATATTCATAATCTTTCTTGTGCATGAATAAAATCCTATTTGCAATACAGAAAGACACTTCTTAATGTCTTAGAAGTATTTTGCACATCCCATTATGCAAGACCATCAGTGGTCAGCTCGCTCCGTTCAGCGACTCTATGACCAGTAATACTGAGTTAGACCTTCTATGCGGTTTTAAAGTAGTTATGCCTGGTTCTGTTGAAAAGCTTATCTCTCCGTCTGAAAAAGTCGTTTTATGCACTGGTAAGAAAAATAGAGAAAAATATTCATAATGTTTCTTGTGCATGAATAAAATCCTATTTGCAATACAGAAAGACACTTCTTAATGTGTTAGAAGTTTTTTGCACATCCCATTATGCAAGACCATCAGTGGTCAGATCGCTCCGTTCAGCGACTCTGTGACCAGTAACAGTGAGTTAGACCTTCTATGCAGTTTTACAGATTTTATAACTGCTTATATTGAAAAGCTTATCTCTCGGTCTGAGAAAGACGTTTTATGCACTGGTAAGAGAAATAGGGACCAATATTCATAATCTTTCTTGTGCATGAATAAAATCCTATTTGCAATACAGAAAGACACTTCTTAATGTGTTAGAAGCTTTTTGCACATCCCATTATGCAAGACCATCAGTGGTCAGATCGCTCCGTTCAGCGACTCTATGACCAGAAACAGTGAGTTAGACCTTCTATGCAGTTTTACAGATTTTATAACTGCTTATGTTGAAAAGCTTATCTCTCGGTCTGAGAAAGCCGTTTTATGCACTGGTAAGAATAATAGAGACCAACATTCATAATCTTTCTTGTGCATGAATAAAATCCTTTTTGCAATACAGAAAGACACTTCTTAATGTCTGAGAAGTATTTTGCACATCCCATTATGCAAGACCATCAGTGGTCAGATCGCTCCGTTCAGCGACTCTATGACCAGTAATACTGAGTTAGACCTTCTATGCGGTTTTAAAGTAGTTATGCCTGGTTCTGTTGAAAAGCTAATCTCTCGGTCTGAAAAAGTCGTTTTATGCACTGGTAAGAAAAATAGAGAAAAACATTCATAATGTTTCTTGTGCATGAATAAAATCCTATTTGCAATACAGAAAGACACTTCTTAATGTGTTAGAAGTTTTTTGCACATCCCATTATGCAAGACCATCAGTGGTCAGATCGCTCCGTTCAGCGACTCTGTGACCAGTAACAGTGAGTTAGACCTTCTATGCAGTTTTACAGATTTTATAACTGCTTAAATTTAAAAACTTATCTCTCGGTCTGAGAAAGACGTTTTATGCACTGGTAAGAGAAATAGGGACCAATATTCATAATCTTTCTTGTGCATGAATAAAATCCTATTTGCAATACAGAAAGACACTTCTTAATGTGTTAGAAGCTTTTTGCACATCCCATTATGCAAGACCATCAGTGGTCAGATCGCTCCGTTCAGCGACTCTATGACCAGAAACAGTGAGTTAGACCTTCTATGCAGTTTTACAGATTTTATAACTGCTTATGTTGAAAAGCTTATCTCTCGGTCTGAGAAAGTCGTTTTATGCACTGGTAAGAATAATAGAGACCAACATTCATAATCTTTCTTGTGCATGAATAAAATCCTTTTTGCAATACAGAAAGACACTTCTTAATGTCTGAGAAGTATTTTGCACATCCCATTATGCAAGACCATCAGTGGTCAGATCGCTCCGTTCAGCGACTCTATGACCAGTAATACTGAGTTAGACCTTCTATGCGGTTTTAAAGTAGTTATGCCTGGTTCTGTTGAAAAGCTAATCTCTCGGTCTGAAAAAGTCGTTTTATGCACTGGTAAGAAAAATAGAGAAAAACATTCATAATGTTTCTTGTGCATGAATAAAATCCTATTTGCAATACAGAAAGACACTTCTTAATGTGTTAGAAGTTTTTTGCACATCCCATTATGCAAGACCATCAGTGGTCAGATCGCTCCGTTCAGCGACTCTGTGACCAGTAACAGTGAGTTAGACCTTCTATGCAGTTTTACAGATTTTATAACTGCTTAAATTTAAAAACTTATCTCTCGGTCTGAGAAAGACGTTTTATGCACTGGTAAGAGAAATAGAGACCAATATTCATAATCTTTCTTGTGCATGAATAAAATCCTATTTGCAATACAGAAAGACACTTCTTAATGTCTTAGACGTATTTTGCACATCCCATTATGCAAGACCATCAGTGGTCAGATCGCTCCGTTCAGCGACTCTATGACCAGTAATACTGAGTTAGACCTTCTATGCGGTTTTAAAGTAGTTATGCCTGGTTCTGTTGAAAAGCTAATCTCTCGGTCTGAAAAAGTCGTTTTATGCACTGGTAAGAAAAACATTCATAATGTTTCTTGTGCATGAATAAAATCCTATTTGCAATACAGAAAGACACTTCTTAATGTGTTAGAAGTTTTTTGCACATCCCATTATGCAAGACCATCAGTGGTCAGATCGCTCCGTTCAGCGACTCTGTGACCAGTAACAGTGAGTTAGACCTTCTATGCAGTTTTACAGATTTTATAACTGCTTATATTGAAAAGCTTATCTCTCGGTCTGAGAAAGACGTTTTATGCACTGGTAAGAGAAATAGGGACCAATATTCATAATCTTTCTTGTGCATGAATAAAATCCTATTTGCAATACAGAAGGACACTTCTTAATGTGTTAGAAGCTTTTTGCACATCCCATTATGCAAGACCATCAGTGGTCAGATCGCTCCGTTCAGCGACTCTGTGACCAGTAACAATGAGTTAGACCTTCTATGCAGTTTTACAGATTTTATAACTGCTTATATTGAAAAGCTTATCTCTCGGTCTGAGAAAGACGTTTTATGCACTGGTAAGAGAAATAGAGACCAATATTCATAATCTTTCTTGTGCATGAATAAAATCCTATTTGCAATACAGAAAGACACTTCTTAATGTCTTAGAAGTATTTTGCACATCCCATTATGCAAGACCATCAGTGGTCAGATCGCTCCGTTCAGCGACTCTATGACCAGTAATACTGAGTTAGACCTTCTATGCGGTTTTAAAGTAGTTATGCCTGGTTCTGTTGAAAAGCTTATCTCTCCGTCTGAAAAAGTCGTTTTATGCACTGGTAAGAAAAATAGAGAAAAATATTCATAATGTTTCTTGTGCATGAATAAAATCCTATTTGCAATACAGAAAGACACTTCTTAATGTGTTAGAAGTTTTTTGCACATCCCATTATGCAAGACCATCAGTGGTCAGATCGCTCCGTTCAGCGACTCTGTGACCAGTAACAGTGAGTTAGACCTTCTATGCAGTTTTACAGATTTTATAACTGCTTATATTGAAAAGCTTATCTCTCGGTCTGAGAAAGACGTTTTATGCACTGGTAAGAGAAATAGGGACCAATATTCATAATCTTTCTTGTGCATGAATAAAATCCTATTTGCAATACAGAAAGACACTTCTTAATGTGTTAGAAGCTTTTTGCACATCCCATTATGCAAGACCATCAGTGGTCAGATCGCTCCGTTCAGCGACTCTATGACCAGAAACAGTGAGTTAGACCTTCTATGCAGTTTTACAGATTTTATAACTGCTTATGTTGAAAAGCTTATCTCTCGGTCTGAGAAAGCCGTTTTATGCACTGGTAAGAATAATAGAGACTAACATTCATAATCTTTCTTGTGCATGAATAAAATCCTTTTTGCAATACAGAAAGACACTTCTTAATGTCTGAGAAGTATTTTGCACATCCCATTATGCAAGACCATCAGTGGTCAGATCGCTCCGTTCAGCGACTCTATGACCAGTAATACTGAGTTAGACCTTCTATGCGGTTTTAAAGTAGTTATGCCTGGTTCTGTTGAAAAGCTAATCTCTCGGTCTGAAAAAGTCGTTTTATGCACTGGTAAGAAAAATAGAGAAAAACATTCATAATGTTTCTTGTGCATGAATAAAATCCTATTTGCAATACAGAAAGACACTTCTTAATGTGTAAGAAGTTTTTTGCACATCCCATTATGCAAGACCATCAGTGGTCAGATCGCTCCGTTCAGCGACTCTATGACCAGTAGTACTGAGTTAGACCTTCTATGCGGTTTTAAAGTAGTTATGCCTGGTTCTGCTGAAAAGCTAATCTCTCGGTCTGAAAAAGTCGTTTTATGCACTGGTAAGAAAAATAGAGAAAAACATTCATAATGTTTCTTGTGCATGAATAAAATCCTATTTGCAATACAGAAAGACAATTCTTAATGTGTTAGAAGTTTTTTGCACATCCCATTATGCAAGACCATCAGTGGTCAGATCGCTCCGTTCAGCGACTCTGTGACCAGTAACAGTGAGTTAGACCTTCTATGCAGTTTTACAGATTTTATAACTGCTTATATTGAAAAGCTTATCTCTCGGTCTGAGAAAGACGTTTTATGCACTGGTAAGAGAAATAGGGACCAATATTCATAATCTTTCTTGTGCATGAATAAAATCCTATTTGCAATACAGAAGGACACTTCTTAATGTGTTAGAAGCTTTTTGCACATCCCATTATGCAAGACCATCAGTGGTCAGATCGCTCCGTTCAGCGACTCTATGACCAGAAACAGTGAGTTAGACCTTCTATGCAGTTACAGATTTTATAACTGATTATGTTGAAAAGCTTATCTCTCGGTCTGAGAAAGCCGTTTTATGCACTGGTAAGAATAATAGAGACCAACATTCATAATCTTTCTTGTGCATGAATAAAATCCTTTTTGCAATACAGAAAGACACTTCTTAATGTGTTAGAAGTATTTTGCACATCCCATTATGCAAGACCATCAGTGGTCAGATCGCTCCGTTCAGCGACTCTATGACCAGTAGTACTGAGTTAGACCTTCTATGCGGTTTTAAAGTAGTTATGCCTGGTTCTGTTGAAAAGCTAATCTCTCGGTCTGAAAAAGTCGTTTTATGCACTGGTAAGAAAAATAGAGAAAAACATTCATAATGTTTCTTGTGCATGAATAAAATCCTATTTGCAATACAGAAAGACACTTCTTAATGTGTTAGAAGTTTTTTGCACATCCCATTATGCAAGACCATCAGTGGTCAGATCGCTCCGTTCAGCGACTCTGTGACCAGTAACAGTGAGTTAGACCTTCTATGCAGTTTTACAGATTTTATAACTGCTTATATTGAAAAGCTTATCTCTCGGTCTGAGAAAGACGTTTTATGCACTGGTAAGAGAAATAATGACCAATATTCATAATCTTTCTTGTGCATGAATAAAATCCTATTTGCAATACAGAAGGACACTTCTTAATGTGTTAGAAGCTTTTTGCACATCCCATTATGCAAGACCATCAGTGGTCAGATCGCTCCGTTCAGCGACTCTATGACCAGAAACAGTCAGTTAGACCTTCTATGCAGTTTTACAGATTTTATAACTGCTTAAATTTAAAAACTTATCTCTCGGTCTGAGAAAGACGTTTTATGCACTGGTAAGAGAAATAGAGACCAATATTCATAATCTTTCTTGTGCATGAATAAAATCCTATTTGCAATACAGAAAGACACTTCTTAATGTCTTAGAAGTATTTTGCACATCCCATTATGCAAGACCATCAGTGGTCAGATCGCTCCGTTCAGCGACTCTATGACCAGTAATACTGAGTTAGACCTTCTATGCGGTTTTAAAGTAGTTATGCCTGGTTCTGTTGAAAAGCTAATCTCTCGGTCTGAAAAAGTCGTTTTATGCACTGGTAAGAAAAATAGAGAAAAAAACATTCATAATGTTTCTTGTGCATGAATAAAATCCTATTTGCAATACAGAAAGACACTTCTTAATGTGTTAGAAGTTTTTTGCACATCCCATTATGCAAGACCATCAGTGGTCAGATCGCTCCGTTCAGCGACTCTGTGACCAGTAACAATGAGTTAGACCTTCTATGCAGTTTTACAGATTTTATAACTGCTTATATTGAAAAGCTTATCTCTCGGTCTGAGAAAGACGTTTTATGCACTGGTAAGAGAAATAGAGACCAATATTCATAATCTTTCTTGTGCATGAATAAAATCCTATTTCCAATACAGAAAGACACTTCTTAATGTCTTAGAAGTATTTTGCACATCCCATTATGCAAGACCATCAGTGGTCAGCTCGCTCCGTTCAGCGACTCTATGACCAGTAATACTGAGTTAGACCTTCTATGCGGTTTTAAAGTAGTTATGCCTGGTTCTGTTGAAAAGCTTATCTCTCCGTCTGAAAAAGTCGTTTTATGCACTGGTAAGAAAAATAGAGAAAAATATTCATAATGTTTCTTGTGCATGAATAAAATCCTATTTGCAATACAGAAAGACACTTCTTAATGTGTTAGAAGTTTTTTGCACATCCCATTATGCAAGACCATCAGTGGTCAGATCGCTCCGTTCAGCGACTCTGTGACCAGTAACAGTGAGTTAGACCTTCTATGCAGTTTTACAGATTTTATAACTGCTTATATTGAAAAGCTTATCTCTCGGTCTGAGAAAGACGTTTTATGCACTGGTAAGAGAAATAGGGACCAATATTCATAATCTTTCTTGTGCATGAATAAAATCCTATTTGCAATACAGAAAGACACTTCTTAATGTGTTAGAAGCTTTTTGCACATCCCATTATGCAAGACCATCAGTGGTCAGATCGCTCCGTTCAGCGACTCTATGACCAGAAACAGTGAGTTAGACCTTCTATGCAGTTTTACAGATTTTATAACTGCTTATGTTGAAAAGCTTATCTCTCGGTCTGAGAAAGCCGTTTTATGCACTGGTAAGAATAATAGAGACCAACATTCATAATCTTTCTTGTGCATGAATAAAATCCTTTTTGCAATACAGAAAGACACTTCTTAATGTCTGAGAAGTATTTTGCACATCCCATTATGCAAGACCATCAGTGGTCAGATCGCTCCGTTCAGCGACTCTATGACCAGTAATACTGAGTTAGACCTTCTATGCGGTTTTAAAGTAGTTATGCCTGGTTCTGTTGAAAAGCTAATCTCTCGGTCTGAAAAAGTCGTTTTATGCACTGGTAAGAAAAATAGAGAAAAACATTCATAATGTTTCTTGTGCATGAATAAAATCCTATTTGCAATACAGAAAGACACTTCTTAATGTGTTAGAAGTTTTTTGCACATCCCATTATGCAAGACCATCAGTGGTCAGATCGCTCCGTTCAGCGACTCTGTGACCAGTAACAGTGAGTTAGACCTTCTATGCAGTTTTACAGATTTTATAACTGCTTAAATTTAAAAACTTATCTCTCGGTCTGAGAAAGACGTTTTATGCACTGGTAAGAGAAATAGGGACCAATATTCATAATCTTTCTTGTGCATGAATAAAATCCTATTTGCAATACAGAAAGACACTTCTTAATGTGTTAGAAGCTTTTTGCACATCCCATTATGCAAGACCATCAGTGGTCAGATCGCTCCGTTCAGCGACTCTATGACCAGAAACAGTGAGTTAGACCTTCTATGCAGTTTTACAGATTTTATAACTGCTTATGTTGAAAAGCTTATCTCTCGGTCTGAGAAAGCCGTTTTATGCACTGGTAAGAATAATAGAGACCAACATTCATAATCTTTCTTGTGCATGAATAAAATCCTTTTTGCAATACAGAAAGACACTTCTTAATGTCTGAGAAGTATTTTGCACATCCCATTATGCAAGACCATCAGTGGTCAGATCGCTCCGTTCAGCGACTCTATGACCAGTAATACTGAGTTAGACCTTCTATGCGGTTTTAAAGTAGTTATGCCTGGTTCTGTTGAAAAGCTAATCTCTCGGTCTGAAAAAGTCGTTTTATGCACTGGTAAGAAAAATAGAGAAAAACATTCATAATGTTTCTTGTGCATGAATAAAATCCTATTTGCAATACAGAAAGACACTTCTTAATGTGTTAGAAGTTTTTTGCACATCCCATTATGCAAGACCATCAGTGGTCAGATCGCTCCGTTCAGCGACTCTGTGACCAGTAACAGTGAGTTAGACCTTCTATGCAGTTTTACAGATTTTATAACTGCTTAAATTTAAAAACTTATCTCTCGGTCTGAGAAAGACGTTTTATGCACTGGTAAGAGAAATAGGGACCAATATTCATAATCTTTCTTGTGCATGAATAAAATCCTATTTGCAATACAGAAAGACACTTCTTAATGTGTTAGAAGCTTTTTGCACATCCCATTATGCAAGACCATCAGTGGTCAGATCGCTCCGTTCAGCGACTCTATGACCAGAAACAGTGAGTTAGACCTTCTATGCAGTTTTACAGATTTTATAACTGCTTATGTTGAAAAGCTTATCTCTCGGTCTGAGAAAGTCGTTTTATGCACTGGTAAGAATAATAGAGACCAACATTCATAATCTTTCTTGTGCATGAATAAAATCCTTTTTGCAATACAGAAAGACACTTCTTAATGTCTGAGAAGTATTTTGCACATCCCATTATGCAAGACCATCAGTGGTCAGATCGCTCCGTTCAGCGACTCTATGACCAGTAATACTGAGTTAGACCTTCTATGCGGTTTTAAAGTAGTTATGCCTGGTTCTGTTGAAAAGCTAATCTCTCGGTCTGAAAAAGTCGTTTTATGCACTGGTAAGAAAAATAGAGAAAAACATTCATAATGTTTCTTGTGCATGAATAAAATCCTATTTGCAATACAGAAAGACACTTCTTAATGTGTTAGAAGTTTTTTGCACATCCCATTATGCAAGACCATCAGTGGTCAGATCGCTCCGTTCAGCGACTCTGTGACCAGTAACAGTGAGTTAGACCTTCTATGCAGTTTTACAGATTTTATAACTGCTTAAATTTAAAAACTTATCTCTCGGTCTGAGAAAGACGTTTTATGCACTGGTAAGAGAAATAGAGACCAATATTCATAATCTTTCTTGTGCATGAATAAAATCCTATTTGCAATACAGAAAGACACTTCTTAATGTCTTAGACGTATTTTGCACATCCCATTATGCAAGACCATCAGTGGTCAGATCGCTCCGTTCAGCGACTCTATGACCAGTAATACTGAGTTAGACCTTCTATGCGGTTTTAAAGTAGTTATGCCTGGTTCTGTTGAAAAGCTAATCTCTCGGTCTGAAAAAGTCGTTTTATGCACTGGTAAGAAAAACATTCATAATGTTTCTTGTGCATGAATAAAATCCTATTTGCAATACAGAAAGACACTTCTTAATGTGTTAGAAGTTTTTTGCACATCCCATTATGCAAGACCATCAGTGGTCAGATCGCTCCGTTCAGCGACTCTATGACCAGAAACAGTGAGTTAGACCTTCTATGCAGTTTTACAGATTTTATAACTGCTTATGTTGAAAAGCTTATCTCTCGGTCTGAGAAAGCCGTTTTATGCACTGGTAAGAATAATAGAGACCAACATTCATAATCTTTCTTGTGCATGAATAAAATCCTTTTTGCAATACAGAAAGACACTTCTTAATGTCTGAGAAGTATTTTGCACATCCCATTATGCAAGACCATCAGTGGTCAGATCGCTCCGTTCAGCGACTCTATGACCAGTAATACTGAGTTAGACCTTCTATGCGGTTTTAAAGTAGTTATGCCTGGTTCTGTTGAAAAGCTAATCTCTCGGTCTGAAAAAGTCGTTTTATGCACTGGTAAGAAAAATAGAGAAAAACATTCATAATGTTTCTTGTGCATGAATAAAATCCTATTTGCAATACAGAAAGACACTTCTTAATGTGTAAGAAGTTTTTTGCACATCCCATTATGCAAGACCATCAGTGGTCAGATCGCTCCGTTCAGCGACTCTGTGACCAGTAACAGTGAGTTAGACCTTCTATGCAGTTTTACAGATTTTATAACTGCTTAAATTTAAAAACTTATCTCTCGGTCTGAGAAAGACTTTTTATGCACTGGTAAGAGAAATAGAGACCAATATTCATAATCTTTCTTGTGCATGAATAAAATCCTATTTGCAATACAGAAAGACACTTCTTAATGTCTTAGACGTATTTTGCACATCCCATTATGCAAGACCATCAGTGGTCAGATCGCTCCGTTCAGCGACTCTATGACCAGTAATACTGAGTTAGACCTTCTATGCGGTTTTAAAGTAGTTATGCCTGGTTCTGTTGAAAAGCTAATCTCTCGGTCTGAAAAAGTCGTTTTATGCACTGGTAAGAAAAATAGAGAAAAACATTCATAATGTTTCTTGTGCATGAATAAAATCCTATTTGCAATACAGAAAGACACTTCTCAATGTGTTAGAAGTTTTTTGCACATCCCATTATGCAAGACCATCAGTGGTCAGATCGCTCCGTTCAGCGACTCTGTGACCAGTAACAGTGAGTTAGACCTTCTATGCAGTTTTACAGATTTTATAACTGCTTATATTGAAAAGCTTATCTCTCGGTCTGAGAAAGACGTTTTATGCACTGGTAAGAGAAATAGGGACCAATATTCATAATCTTTCTTGTGCATGAATAAAATCCTATTTGCAATACAGAAGGACACTTCTTAATGTGTTAGAAGCTTTTTGCACATCCCATTATGCAAGACCATCAGTGGTCAGATCGCTCCGTTCAGCGACTCTATGACCAGAAACAGTCAGTTAGACCTTCTATGCGGTTTTAAAGTAGTTATGCCTGGTTCTGTTGAAAAGCTTATCTCTCCGTCTGAAAAAGTCGTTTTATGCACTGGTAAGAAAAATAGAGAAAAATATTCATAATGTTTCTTGTGCATGAATAAAATCCTATTTGCAATACAGAAAGACACTTCTTAATGTGTTAGAAGTTTTTTGCACATCCCATTATGCAAGACCATCAGTGGTCAGATCGCTCCGTTCAGCGACTCTGTGACCAGTAACAGTGAGTTAGACCTTCTATGCAGTTTTACAGATTTTATAACTGCTTATATTGAAAAGCTTATCTCTCGGTCTGAGAAAGCCGTTTTATGCACTGGTAAGAGAAATAGAGACCAATATTCATAATCTTTCTTGTGCATGAATAAAATCCTATTTGCAATACAGAAAGACACTTCTTAATGTCTTAGAAGTATTTTGCACATCCCATTATGCAAGACCATCAGTGGTCAGCTCGCTCCGTTCAGCGACTCTATGACCAGTAATACTGAGTTAGACCTTCTATGCGGTTTTAAAGTAGTTATGCCTGGTTCTGTTGAAAAGCTTATCTCTCCGTCTGAAAAAGTCGTTTTATGCACTGGTAAGAAAAATAGAGAAAAATATTCATAATGTTTCTTGTGCATTAATAAAATCCTATTTGCAATACAGAAAGACACTTCTTAATGTGTTAGAAGTTTTTTGCACATCCCATTATACAAGACCATCAGTGGTCAGATCGCTCCGTTCAGCGACTCTGTGACCAGTAACAGTGAGTTAGACCTTCTATGCAGTTTTACAGATTTTATAACTGCTTATATTGAAAAGCTTATCTCTCGGTCTGAGAAAGACGTTTTATGCACTGGTAAGAGAAATAGGGACCAATATTCATAATCTTTCTTGTGCATGAATAAAATCCTATTTGCAATACAGAAAGACACTTCTTAATGTGTTAGAAGCTTTTTGCACATCCCATTATGCAAGACCATCAGTGGTCAGATCGCTCCGTTCAGCGACTCTATGACCAGAAACAGTGAGTTAGACCTTCTATGCAGTTTTACAGATTTTATAACTGCTTATGTTGAAAAGCTTATCTCTCGGTCTGAGAAAGCCGTTTTATGCACTGGTAAGAATAATAGAGACCAACATTCATAATCTTTCTTGTGCATGAATAAAATCCTTTTTGCAATACAGAAAGACACTTCTTAATGTCTGAGAAGTATTTTGCACATCCCATTATGCAAGACCATCAGTGGTCAGATCGCTCCGTTCAGCGACTCTATGACCAGTAATACTGAGTTAGACCTTCTATGCGGTTTTAAAGTAGTTATGCCTGGTTCTGTTGAAAAGCTAATCTCTCGGTCTGAAAAAGTCGTTTTATGCACTGGTAAGAAAAATAGAGAAAAACATTCATAATGTTTCTTGTGCATGAATAAAATCCTATTTGCAATACAGAAAGACACTTCTTAATGTGTTAGAAGTTTTTTGCACATCCCATTATGCAAGACCATCAGTGGTCAGATCGCTCCGTTCAGCGACTCTGTGACCAGTAACAGTGAGTTAGACCTTCTATGCAGTTTTACAGATTTTATAACTGCTTAAATTTAAAAACTTATCTCTCGGTCTGAGAAAGACGTTTTATGCACTGGTAAGAGAAATAGAGACCAATATTCATAATCTTTCTTGTGCATGAATAAAATCCTATTTGCAATACAGAAAGACACTTCTTAATGTCTTAGAAGTATTTTGCACATCCCATTATGCAAGACCATCAGTGGTCAGATCGCTCCGTTCAGCGACTCTATGACCAGTAATACTGAGTTAGACCTTCTATGCGGTTTTAAAGTAGTTATGCCTGGTTCTGTTGAAAAGCTAATCTCTCGGTCTGAAAAAGTCGTTTTATGCACTGGTAAGAAAAATAGAGAAAAACATTCATAATGTTTCTTGTGCATGAATAAAATCCTATTTGCAATACAGAAAGACACTTCTTAATGTGTTAGAAGTTTTTTGCACATCCCATTATGCAAGACCATCAGTGGTCAGATCGCTCTGTTCAGCGACACTGTGACCAGTAACAATGAGTTAGACCTTCTATGCAGTTTTACAGATTTTATAACTGCTTATATTGAAAAGCTTATCTCTCGGTCTGAGAAAGACGTTTTATGCACTGGTAAGAGAAATAGAGACCAATATTCATAATCTTTCTTGTGCATGAATAAAATCCTATTTGCAATACAGAAAGACACTTCTTAATGTCTTAGAAGTATTTTGCACATCCCATTATGCAAGACCATCAGTGGTCAGCTCGCTCCGTTCAGCGACTCTATGACCAGTAATACTGAGTTAGACCTTCTATGCGGTTTTAAAGTAGTTATGCCTGGTTCTGTTGAAAAGTTTATCTCTCCGTCTGAAAAAGTCGTTTTATGCACTGGTAAGAAAAATAGAGAAAAATATTCATAATGTTTCTTGTGCATGAATAAAATCCTATTTGCAATACAGAAAGACACTTCTTAATGTGTTAGAAGTTTTTTGCACATCCCATTATACAAGACCATCAGTGGTCAGATCGCTCCGTTCAGCGACTCTGTGACCAGTAACAGTGAGTTAGACCTTCTATGCAGTTTTACAGATTTTATAACTGCTTATATTGAAAAGCTTATCTCTCGGTCTGAGAAAGACGTTTTATGCACTGGTAAGAGAAATAGGGACCAATATTCATAATCTTTCTTGTGCATGAATAAAATCCTATTTGCAATACAGAAAGACACTTCTTAATGTGTTAGAAGCTTTTTGCACATCCCATTATGCAAGACCATCAGTGGTCAGATCGCTCCGTTCAGCGACTCTATGACCAGAAACAGTGAGTTAGACCTTCTATGCAGTTTTACAGATTTTATAACTGCTTATGTTGAAAAGCTTATCTCTCGGTCTGAGAAAGCCGTTTTATGCACTGGTAAGAATAATAGAGACCAACATTCATAATCTTTCTTGTGCATGAATAAAATCCTTTTTGCAATACAGAAAGACACTTCTTAATGTCTGAGAAGTATTTTGCACATCCCATTATGCAAGACCATCAGTGGTCAGATCGCTCCGTTCAGCGACTCTATGACCAGTAATACTGAGTTAGACCTTCTATGCGGTTTTAAAGTAGTTATGCCTGGTTCTGTTGAAAAGCTAATCTCTCGGTCTGAAAAAGTCGTTTTATGCACTGGTAAGAAAAATAGAGAAAAACATTCATAATGTTTCTTGTGCATGAATAAAATCCTATTTGCAATACAGAAAGACACTTCTTAATGTGTTAGAAGTTTTTTGCACATCCCATTATGCAAGACCATCAGTGGTCAGATCGCTCCGTTCAGCGACTCTGTGACCAGTAACAGTGAGTTAGACCTTCTATGCAGTTTTACAGATTTTATAACTGCTTAAATTTAAAAACTTATCTCTCGGTCTGAGAAAGACGTTTTATGCACTGGTAAGAGAAATAGAGACCAATATTCATAATCTTTCTTGTGCATGAATAAAATCCTATTTGCAATACAGAAAGACACTTCTTAATGTCTTAGACGTATTTTGCACATCCCATTATGCAAGACCATCAGTGGTCAGATCGCTCCGTTCAGCGACTCTATGACCAGTAATACTGAGTTAGACCTTCTATGCGGTTTTAAAGTAGTTATGCCTGGTTCTGTTGAAAAGCTAATCTCTCGGTCTGAAAAAGTCGTTTTATGCACTGGTAAGAAAAATAGAGAAAAACATTCATAATGTTTCTTGTGCATGAATAAAATCCTATTTGCAATACAGAAAGACACTTCTTAATGTGTTAGAAGTTTTTTGCACATCCCATTATGCAAGACCATCAGTGGTCAGCTCGCTCCGTTCAGCGACTCTATGACCAGTAATACTGAGTTAGACCTTCTATGCGGTTTTAAAGTAGTTATGCCTGGTTCTGTTGAAAAGCTAATCTCTCGGTCTGAAAAAGTCGTTTTATGCACTGGTAAGAAAAATAGAGAAAAACATTCATAATGTTTCTTGTGCATGAATAAAATCCTATTTGCAATACAGAAAGACACTTCTTAATGTCTTAGAAATATTTTGCACGTCCCATTATGCAAGACCATCAGTGGTCAGATCGCTCCGTTCAGCGACTCTATGACCAGTAATACTGAGTTAGACCTTCTATGCGGTTTTAAAGTAGTTATGCCTGGTTCTGTTGAAAAGCTTATCTCTCCGTCTGAAAAAGTCGTTTTATGCACTGGTAAGAAAAATAGAGAAAAATATTCATAATGTTTCTTGTGCATGAATAAAATCCTATTTGCAATACAGAAAGACACTTCTTAATGTGTTAGAAGTTTTTTGCACATCCCATTATGCAAGACCATCAGTGGTCAGATCGCTCCGTTCAGCGACTCTGTGACCAGTAACAGTGAGTTAGACCTTCTATGCAGTTTTACAGATTTTATAACTGCTTATATTGAAAAGCTTATCTCTCGGTCTGAGAAAGACGTTTTATGCACTGGTAAGAGAAATAGGGACCAATATTCATAATCTTTCTTGTGCATGAATAAAATCCTATTTGCAATACAGAAGGACACTTCTTAATGTGTTAGAAGATTTTTGCACATGCCATTATGCAAGACCATCAGTGGTCAGATCGCTCCGTTCAGCGACTCTATGACCAGAAACAGTGAGTTAGACCTTCTATGCAGTTACAGATTTTATAACTGATTATGTTGAAAAGCTTATCTCTCGGTCTGAGAAAGCCGTTTTATGCACTGGTAAGAATAATAGAGACCAACATTCATAATCTTTCTTGTGCATGAATAAAATCCTTTTTGCAATACAGAAAGACACTTCTTAATGTCTTAGAAGTATTTTGCACATCCCATTATGCAAGACCATCAGTGGTCAGATCGCTCCGTTCAGCGACTCCATGACCAGTAATACTGAGTTAGACCTTCTATGCGGTTTTAAAGTAGTTATGCCTGGTTCTGTTGAAAAGCTTATCTCTCCGTCTGAAAAAGTCGTTTTATGCACTGGTAAGAAAAATAGAGAAAAATATTCATAATGTTTCTTGTGCATGAATAAAATCCTATTTGCAATACAGAAAGACACATCTTATTGTGTTAGAAGTTTTTTGCACATCCCATTATGCAAGACCATCAGTGGTCAGATCGCTCCGTTCAGCGACTCTGTGACCAGTAACAGTGAGTTAGACCTTCTATGCAGTTTTACAGATTTTATAACTGCTTAAATTTAAAAACTTATCTCTCGGTCTGAGAAAGACGTTTTATGCACTGGTAAGAGAAATAGAGACCAATATTCATAATCTTTCTTGTGCATGAATAAAATCCTATTTGCAATACAGAAAGACACTTCTTAATGTCTTAGAAGTATTTTGCACATCCCATTATGCAAGACCATCAGTGGTCAGATCGCTCCGTTCAGCGACTCTATGACCAGTAATACTGAGTTAGACCTTCTATGCGGTTTTAAAGTAGTTATGCCTGGTTCTGTTGAAAAGCTAATCTCTCGGTCTGAAAAAGTCGTTTTATGCACTGGTAAGAAAAATAGAGAAAAACATTCATAATGTTTCTTGTGCATGAATAAAATCCTATTTGCAATACAGAAAGACACTTCTTAATGTGTTAGAAGTTTTTTGCACATCCCATTATGCAAGACCATCAATGGTCAGATCGCTCCGTTCAGCGACTCTGTGACCAGTAACAGTGAGTTAGACCTTCTATGCAGTTTTACAGATTTTATAACTGCTTATATTGAAAAGCTTATCTCTCGGTCTGAGAAAGACGTTTTATGCACTGGTAAGAGAAATAGGGACCAATATTCATAATCTTTCTTGTGCATGAATAAAATCCTATTTGCAATACAGAAGGACACTTCTTAATGTGTTAGAAGCTTTTTGCACATCCCATTATGCAAGACCATCAGTGGTGAGATCGCTCCGTTCAGCGACTCTATGACCAGAAACAGTGAGTTAGACCTTCTATGCAGTTACAGATTTTATAACTGATTATGTTGAAAAGCTTATCTCTCGGTCTGAGAAAGCCGTTTTATGCACTGGTAAGAATAATAGAGACCAACATTCATAATCTTTCTTGTGCATGAATAAAATCCTTTTTGCAATACAGAAAGACACTTCTTAATGTCTTAGAAGTATTTTGCACATCCCATTATGCAAGACCATCAGTGGTCAGATCGCTCCGTTCAGCGACTCTATGACCAGTAATACTGAGTTAGACCTTCTATGCGGTTTTAAAGTAGTTATGCCTGGTTCTGTTGAAAAGCTAATCTCTCGGTCTGAAAAAGTCGTTTTATGCACTGGTAAGAAAAATAGAGAAAAACATTCATAATGTTTCTTGTGCATGAATAAAATCCTATTTGCAATACAGAAAGACACTTCTTAATGTCTTAGAAGTATTTTGCACATCCCATTATGCAAGACCATCAGTGGTCAGATCGCTCCGTTCAGCGACTCTGTGACCAGTAACAGTGAGTTAGACCTTCTATGCAGTTTTACAGATTTTATAACTGCTTATATTGAAAAGCTTATCTCTCGGTCTGAGAAAGACGTTTTATGCACTGGTAAGAGAAATAGGGACCAATATTCATAATCTTTCTTGTGCATGAATAAAATCCTATTTGCAATACAGAAAGACACTTCCTAATGTGTTAGAAGCTTTTTGCACATCCCATTATGCAAGACCATCAGTGGTCAGATCGCTCCGTTCAGCGACTCTATGACCAGAAACAGTGAGTTAGACCTTCTATGCAGTTTTACAGATTTTATAACTGCTTATGTTGAAAAGCTTATCTCTCGGTCTGAGAAAGCCGTTTTATGCACTGGTAAGAATAATAGAGACCAACATTCATAATCTTTCTTGTGCATGAATAAAATCCTTTTTGCAATACAGAAAGACACTTCTTAATGTCTTAGAAGTATTTTGCACATCCCATTATGCAAGACCATCAGTGGTCAGATCGCTCCGTTCAGCGACTCTATGACCAGTAATACTGAGTTAGACCTTCTATGCGGTTTTAAAGTAGTTATGCCTGGTTCTGTTGAAAAGCTAATCTCTCGGTCTTAAAAAGTCGTTTTACGCACTGGTAAGAAAAATAGAGAAAAACATTCATAATGTTTCTTGTGCATGAATAAAATCCTATTTGCAATACAGAAAGACACTTCTTAATGTGTTGGAAGTTTTTTGCACATCCCATTATGCAACACCATCAGTGGTCAGATCGCTCCGTTCAGCGACTCTGTGACCAGTAACAGTGAGTTAGACCTTCTATGCAGTTTTACAGATTTTATAACTGCTTATATTGAAAAGCTTATCTCTCGGTCTGAGAAAGACGTTTTATGCACTGGTAAGAGAAATAGGGACCAATATTCATAATCTTTCTTGTGCATGAATAAAATCCTATTTGCAATAAAGAAGGACACTTCTGAATGTGTTAGAAGCTTTTTGCACATCCCATTATGCAAGACCATCAGTGGTGAGATCGCTCCGTTCAGCGACTCTATGACCAGAAACAGTGAGTTAGACCTTCTATGCAGTTACAGATTTTATAACTGATTATGTTGAAAAGCTTATCTCTCGGTCTGAGAAAGCCGTTTTATGCACTGGTAAGAATAATAGAGACCAACATTCATAATCTTTCTTGTGCATGAATAAAATCCTTTTTGCAATACAGAAAGACACTTCTTAATGTCACTTCTTAATGTCTTTTAGATCGCTCCGTTCAGCGACTCTGTGACCAGTAACAGTGAGTTAGACCTTCTATGCAGTTTTACAGATTTTATAACTGCTTATATTGAAAAGCTTATCTCTCGGTCTGAGAAAGACTTTTTATGCACTGGTAAGAGAAATAGGGACCAATATTCATAATCTTTCTTGTGCATGAATAAAATCCTATTTGCAATACAGAAGGACACTTCTTAATGTGTTAGAAGCTTTTTGCACATCCCATTATGCAAGACCATCAGTGGTCAGATCGCTCCGTTCAGCGACTCTATGACCAGAAACAGTGAGTTAGACCTTCTATGCAGTTACAGATTTTATAACTGATTATGTTGAAAAGCTTATCTCTCGGTCTGAGAAAGCCGTTTTATGCACTGGTAAGAATAATAGAGACCAACATTCATAATGTTTCTTGTGCATGAATAAAATCCTATTTGCAATACAGAAAGACACTTCTTAATGTGTTAGAAGTTTTTTGCACATCCCATTATGCAAGACCATCAGTGGTCAGATCGCTCCGTTCAGCGACTCTGTGACCAGTAACAGTGAGTTAGACCTTCTATGCAGTTTTACAGATTTTATAACTGCTTAAATTTAAAAACTTATCTCTCGGTCTGAGAAAGACGTTTTATGCACTGGTAAGAGAAATAGAGACCAATATTCATAATCTTTCTTGTGCATGAATAAAATCCTATTTGCAATACAGAAAGACACTTCTTAATGTCTTAGACGTATTTTGCACATCCCATTATGCAAGACCATCAGTGGTCAGATCGCTCCGTTCAGCGACTCTATGACCAGTAATACTGAGTTAGACCTTCTATGCGGTTTTAAAGTAGTTATGCCTGGTTCTGTTGAAAAGCTAATCTCTCGGTCTGAAAAAGTCGTTTTATGCACTGGTAAGAAAAATAGAGAAAAACATTCATAATGTTTCTTGTGCATGAATAAAATCCTATTTGCAATACAGAAAGACACTTCTTAAAGTGTTAGAAGTTTTTTGCACATCCCATTATGCAAGACCATCAGTGGTCAGATCGCTCCGTTCAGCGACTCTGTGACCAGTAACAGTGAGTTAGACCTTCTATGCAGTTTTACAGATTTTATAACTGCTTATATTGAAAAGCTTATCTCTCGGTCTGAGAAAGCCGTTTTATGCACTGGTAAGAATAATAGAGACCAACATTCATAATCTTTCTTGTGCATGAATAAAATCCTATTTGCAATACAGAAAGACACTTCTTAATGTGTTAGAAGTTTTTTGCACATCCCATTATGCAAGACCATCAGTGGTCAGATCGCTCCGTTCAGCGACTCTGTGACCAGTAACAGTGAGTTAGACCTTCTATGCAGTTTTGCAGATTTTATAACTGCTTATATTGAAAAGCTTATCTCTCGGTCTGAGAAAGACGTTTTATGCACTGGTAAGAGAAATAGAGACCAATATTCATAATCTTTCTTGTGCATGAATAAAATCCTATTTGCAATACAGAAAGTGTGTTAGAAGCTTTTTGCACATCCCATTATGCAAGACCATCAGTGGTCAGATCGCTCCGTTCAGCGACTCTATGACCAGAAACAGTGAGTTAGACCTTCTATGCAGTTTTACAGATTTTATAACTGCTTATGTTGAAAAGCTTATCTTTCGTCTGAGAAAGCCGTTTTATGCACTGGTAAGAATAATAGAGACCAACATTCATAATCTTTCTTGTGCATGAATAAAATCCTTTTTGCAATACAGAAAGACACTTCTTAATGTCTTAGAAGTATTTTGCACATCCCATTATGCAAGACCATCAGTGGTCAGATCGCTCCGTTCAGCGACTCTATGACCAGTAATACTGAGTTAGACCTTCTATGCGGTTTTACAGATTTTATAACTGCTTATATTGAAAAGCTTATCTCTCCGTCTGAAAAAGTCGTTTTATGCAGTGGTAAGAAAAATAGAGAAAAATATTCATAATGTTTCTTGTGCATGAATAAAATCCTATTTGCAATACAGAAAGACACTTCTTAATGTGTTAGAAGTTTTTTGCACATCCCATTATGCAAGACCATCAGTGGTCAGATCGCCCCGTTCAGCGACTCTGTGACCAGTAACAGTGAGTTAGACCTTCTATGCAGTTTTACAGATTTTATAACTGCTTATGTTGAAAAGCTTATCTCTCGGTCTGAGAAAGCCGTTTTATGCACTGGTAAGAATAATAGAGACCAACATTCATAATCTTTCTTGTGCATGAATAAAATCCTATTTGCAATAAAGAAGGACACTTCTGGATGTGTTAGAAGCTTTTTGCACATCCCATTATGCAAGACCATCAGTGGTGAGATCGCTCCGTTCAGCGACTCTATGACCAGAAACAGTGAGTTAGACCTTCTATGCAGTTACAGATTTTATAACTGATTATGTTGAAAAGCTTATCTCTCGGTCTGAGAAAGCCGTTTTATGCACTGGTAAGAATAATAGAGACCAACATTCATAATCTTTCTTGTGCATGAATAAAATCCTTTTTGCAATACAGAAAGACACTTCTTAATGTCTTAGAAGTATTTTGCACATCCCATTATGCAAGACCATCAGTGGTCAGATCGCTCCGTTCAGCGACTCTATGACCATTAATACTGAGTTAGTCCTTCTATGCGGTTTTAAAGTAGTTATGCCTGGTTCTGTTGAAAAGCTAATCTCTCGGTCTGAAAAAGTCGTTTTATGCACTGGTAAGAAAAATAGAGAAAAACATTCATAATGTTTCTTGTGCATGAATAAAATCCTATTTGCAATACAGAAAGACACTTCTTAATGTGTTGGAAGTTTTTTGCACATCCCATTATGCAAGACCATCAGTGGTCAGATCGCTCCGTTCGGCGACTCTGTGACCAGTAACAGTGAGTTAGACCTTCTATGCAGTTTTACAGATTTTATAACTGCTTATATTGAAAAGCTTATCTCTCGGTCTGAGAAAGACGTTTTATGCACTGGTAAGAGAAATAGGGACCAATATTCATAATCTTTCTTGTGCATGAATAAAATCCTATTTGCAATAAAGAAGGACACTTCTGAATGTGTTAGAAGCTTTTTGCACATCCCATTATGCAAGACCATCAGTGGTGAGATCGCTCCGTTCAGCGACTCTATGACCAGAAACAGTGAGTTAGACCTTCTATGCAGTTACAGATTTTATAACTGATTATGTTGAAAAGCTTATCTCTCGGTCTGAGAAAGCCGTTTTATGCACTGGTAAGAATAATAGAGACCAACATTCATAATCTTTCTTGTGCATGAATAAAATCCTTTTTGCAATACAGAAAGACACTTCTTAATGTCTTAGAAGTATTTTGCACATCCCATTATGCAAGACCATCAGTGGTCAGATCGCTCCGTTCAGCGACTCTATGACCATTAATACTGAGTTAGACCTTCTATGCGGTTTTAAAGTAGTTATGCCTGGTTCTGTTGAAAAGCTAATCTCTCGGTCTGAAAAAGTCGTTTTATGCACTGGTAAGAAAAATAGAGAAAAACATTCATAATGTTTCTTGTGCATGAATAAAATCCTATTTGCAATAAAGAAGGACACTTCTGAATGTGTTAGAAGTTTTTTGCACATCCCATTATGCAAGACCATCAGTGGTCAGATCGCTCCGTTCAGCGACTCTGTGACCAGTAACAGTGAGTTAGACCTTCTATGCAGTTTTACAGATTTTATAACTGCTTATATTGAAAAGCTTATCTCTCGGTCTGAGAAAGACGTTTTATGCACTGGTAAGAGAAATAGGGACCAATATTCATAATCTTTCTTGTGCATGAATAAAATCCTATTTGCAATACAGAAGGACACTTCTTAATGTGTTAGAAGCTTTTTGCACATCCCATTATGCAAGACCATCAGTGGTCAGATCGCTCCGTTCAGCGACTCTATGACCAGAAACAGTGAGTTAGACCTTCTATGCAGTTTTACAGATTTTATAACTGATTATGTTGAAAAGCTTATCTCTCGGTCTGAGAAAGCCGTTTTATGCACTGGTAAGAATAATAGAGACCAACATTCATAATCTTTCTTGTGCATGAATAAAATCCTTTTTGCAATACAGAAAGACACTTCTTAATGTCTTAGAAGTATTTTGCACATCCCATTATGCAAGACCATCAGTGGTCAGATCGCTCCGTTCAGCGACTCTATGACCAGTAATACTGAGTTAGACCTTCTATGCGGTTTAAAAGTAGTTATGCCTGGTTCTGTTGAAAAGCTAATCTCTCGGTCTGAAAAAGTCGTTTCATGCACTGGTAAGAAAAATAGAGAAAAACATTCATAATGTTTCTTGTGCATGAATAAAATCCTATTTGCAATACAGAAAGACACTTCTTAATGTGTTAGAAGTTTTTTGCACATCCCATTATGCAAGACCATCAGTGGTTAGATCGCTCCGTTCAGCGACTCTGTGACCAGTAACAGTGAGTTAGACCTTCTATGCAGTTTTACAGATTTTATAACTGCTTATATTGAAAAGCTTACCTCTCGGTCTGAGAAAGACGTTTTATGCACTGGTAAGAGAAATAGAGACCAATGTTCATAATCTTTCTTGTGCATGAATAAAATCCTATTTGCAATACAGAAAGACACTTCTTAATGTGTTAGAAGCTTTTTGCACATCCCATTAAGCAAGACCATCAGTGGTCAGATCGCTCCGTTCAGCGACTCTATGACCAGAAACAGTGAGTTAGACCTTCTATGCAGTTTTACAGATTTTATAATTGCTTATGTTGAAAAGCTTATCTCTCGGTCTGAGAAAGCCGTTTTATGCACTGGTAAGAATAATAGAGACCAACATTCATAATGTTTCTTGTGCATGAATAAAATCCTTTTTGCAATACAGAAAGACACTTCTTAATGTCTTAGAAGTATTTTGCACATCCCATTATGCAAGACCATCAGTGGTCAGATCGCTCCGTTCAGCGACTCTGTGACCAGTAACAGTGAGTTAGACCTTCTATGCAGTTTTACAGATTTTATAACTGCTTATATTGAAAAGCTTATCTCTCGGTCTGAGAAAGACGTTTTATGCACTGGTAAGAGAAATAGGGACCAATATTCATAATCTTTCTTGTGCATGAATAAAATCCTATTTGCAATACAGAAAGACACTTCCTAATGTGTTAGAAGCTTTTTGCACATCCCATTATGCAAGACCATCAGTGGTCAGATCGCTCCGTTCAGCGACTCTATGACCAGAAACAGTGAGTTAGACCTTCTATGCAGTTTTACAGATTTTATAACTGCTTATGTTGAAAAGCTTATCTCTCGGTCTGAGAAAGCCGTTTTATGCACTGGTAAGAATAATAGAGACCAACATTCATAATCTTTCTTGTGCATGAATAAAATCCTTTTTGCAATACAGAAAGACACTTCTTAATGTCTTAGAAGTATTTTGCACATCCCATTATGCAAGACCATCAGTGGTCAGATCGCTCCGTTCAGCGACTCTATGACCAGTAATACTGAGTTAGACCTTCTATGCGGTTTTAAAGTAGTTATGCCTGGTTCTGTTGAAAAGCTAATCTCTCGGTCTTAAAAAGTCGTTTTATGCACTGGTAAGAAAAATAGAGAAAAACATTCATAATGTTTCTTGTGCATGAATAAAATCCTATTTGCAATACAGAAAGACACTTCTTAATGTGTTGGAAGTTTTTTGCACATCCCATTATGCAACACCATCAGTGGTCAGATCGCTCCGTTCAGCGACTCTGTGACCAGTAACAGTGAGTTAGACCTTCTATGCAGTTTTACAGATTTTATAACTGCTTATATTGAAAAGCTTATCTCTCGGTCTGAGAAAGACGTTTTATGCACTGGTAAGAGAAATAGGGACCAATATTCATAATCTTTCTTGTGCATGAATAAAATCCTATTTGCAATAAAGAAGGACACTTCTGAATGTGTTAGAAGCTTTTTGCACATCCCATTATGCAAGACCATCAGTGGTGAGATCGCTCCGTTCAGCGACTCTATGACCAGAAACAGTGAGTTAGACCTTCTATGCAGTTACAGATTTTATAACTGATTATGTTGAAAAGCTTATCTCTCGGTCTGAGAAAGCCGTTTTATGCACTGGTAAGAATAATAGAGACCAACATTCATAATCTTTCTTGTGCATGAATAAAATCCTTTTTGCAATACAGAAAGACACTTCTTAATGTCACTTCTTAATGTCTTTTAGATCGCTCCGTTCAGCGACTCTGTGACCAGTAACAGTGAGTTAGACCTTCTATGCAGTTTTACAGATTTTATAACTGCTTATATTGAAAAGCTTATCTCTCGGTCTGAGAAAGACTTTTTATGCACTGGTAAGAGAAATAGGGACCAATATTCATAATCTTTCTTGTGCATGAATAAAATCCTATTTGCAATACAGAAGGACACTTCTTAATGTGTTAGAAGCTTTTTGCACATCCCATTATGCAAGACCATCAGTGGTCAGATCGCTCCGTTCAGCGACTCTATGACCAGAAACAGTGAGTTAGACCTTCTATGCAGTTACAGATTTTATAACTGATTATGTTGAAAAGCTTATCTCTCGGTCTGAGAAAGCCGTTTTATGCACTGGTAAGAATAATAGAGACCAACATTCATAATGTTTCTTGTGCATGAATAAAATCCTATTTGCAATACAGAAAGACACTTCTTAATGTGTTAGAAGTTTTTTGCACATCCCATTATGCAAGACCATCAGTGGTCAGATCGCTCCGTTCAGCGACTCTGTGACCAGTAACAGTGAGTTAGACCTTCTATGCAGTTTTACAGATTTTATAACTGCTTAAATTTAAAAACTTATCTCTCGGTCTGAGAAAGACGTTTTATGCACTGGTAAGAGAAATAGAGACCAATATTCATAATCTTTCTTGTGCATGAATAAAATCCTATTTGCAATACAGAAAGACACTTCTTAATGTCTTAGACGTATTTTGCACATCCCATTATGCAAGACCATCAGTGGTCAGATCGCTCCGTTCAGCGACTCTATGACCAGTAATACTGAGTTAGACCTTCTATGCGGTTTTAAAGTAGTTATGCCTGGTTCTGTTGAAAAGCTAATCTCTCGGTCTGAAAAAGTCGTTTTATGCACTGGTAAGAAAAATAGAGAAAAACATTCATAATGTTTCTTGTGCATGAATAAAATCCTATTTGCAATACAGAAAGACACTTCTTAAAGTGTTAGAAAGTTTTTTGCACATCCCATTATGCAAGACCATCAGTGGTCAGATCGCTCCGTTCAGCGACTCTGTGACCAGTAACAGTGAGTTAGACCTTCTATGCAGTTTTACAGATTTTATAACTGCTTATGTTGAAAAGCTTATCTCTCGGTCTGAGAAAGCCGTTTTATGCACTGGTAAGAATAATAGAGACCAACATTCATAATCTTTCTTGTGCATGAATAAAATCCTTTTTGCAATACAGAAAGACACTTCTTAATGTCTTAGACGTATTTTGCACATCCCATTATGCAAGACCATCAGTGGTCAGATCGCTCCGTTCAGCGACTCTATGACCAGTAATACTGAGTTAGACCTTCTATGCGGTTTTAAAGTAGTTATGCCTGGTTCTGTTGAAAAGCTAATCTCTCGGTCTGAAAAAGTCGTTTTATGCACTGGTAAGAAAAATAGAGAAAAACATTCATAATGTTTCTTGTGCATGAATAAAATCCTATTTGCAATACAGAAAGACACTTCTTAAAGTGTTAGAAGTTTTTTGCACATCCCATTATGCAAGACCATCAGTGGTCAGATCGCTCCGTTCAGCGACTCTGTGACCAGTAACAGTGAGTTAGACCTTCTATGCAGTTTTACAGATTTTATAACTGCTTATATTGAAAAGCTTATCTCTCGGTCTGAGAAAGCCGTTTTATGCACTGGTAAGAATAATAGAGACCAACATTCATAATCTTTCTTGTGCATGAATAAAATCCTATTTGCAATACAGAAAGACACTTCTTAATGTGTTAGAAGTTTTTTGCACATCCCATTATGCAAGACCATCAGTGGTCAGATCGCTCCGTTCAGCGACTCTGTGACCAGTAACAGTGAGTTAGACCTTCTATGCAGTTTTGCAGATTTTATAACTGCTTATATTGAAAAGCTTATCTCTCGGTCTGAGAAAGACGTTTTATGCACTGGTAAGAGAAATAGAGACCAATATTCATAACCTTTCTTGTGCATGAATAAAATCCTATTTGCAATACAGAAAGTGTGTTAGAAGCTTTTTGCACATCCCATTATGCAAGACCATCAGTGGTCAGATCGCTCCGTTCAGCGACTCTATGACCAGAAACAGTGAGTTAGACCTTCTATGCAGTTTTACAGATTTTATAACTGCTTATGTTGAAAAGCTTATCTCTCGGTCTGAGAAAGCCGTTTTATGCACTGGTAAGAATAATAGAGACCAACATTCATAATCTTTCTTGTGCATAAATAAAATCCTTTTTGCAATACAGAAAGACGCTTCTTAATGTGTTAGAAGCTTTTTGCACATCCCATTATGCAAGACCATCAGTGGTCAGATCGCTCCGTTCAGCGACTCTATGACCAGTAATACTGAGTTAGACCTTCTAAGCAGTTTTATAGATTTTATAACTGCTCATATTGAAAAGCTTATCTCTCGGTCTGAGAAAGACGTTTTATGCACTGGTAAGAGAAATAGGGACCAATATTCATAATCTTTCTTGTGCATGAATAAAATCCTATTTGCAATACAGAAGTCACTTCTTAATGTGTTAGAAGCTTTTTGCACATCCCATTATGCAAGACCATCAGTGGTCAGATCGCTCCGTTCAGCGACTCTATGACCAGAAACAGTGAGTTAGACCTTCTATGCAGTTTTACAGATTTTATAACTGCTTATGTTGAAAAGCTTATCTTTCGTCTGAGAAAGCCGTTTTATGCACTGGTAAGAATAATAGAGACCAACATTCATAATCTTTCTTGTGCATGAATAAAATCCTTTTTGCAATACAGAAAGACACTTCTTAATGTCTTAGAAGTATTTTGCACATCCCATTATGCAAGACCATCAGTGGTCAGATCGCTCCGTTCAGCGACTCTATGACCAGTAATACTGAGTTAGACCTTCTATGCGGTTTTACAGATTTTATAACTGCTTATATTGAAAAGCTTATCTCTCCGTCTGAAAAAGTCGTTTTATGCACTGGTAAGAAAAATAGAGAAAAATATTCATAATGTTTCTTGTGCATGAATAAAATCCTATTTGCAATACAGAAAGACACTTCTTAATGTGTTAGAAGTTTTTTGCACATCCCATTATGCAAGACCATCAGTGGTCAGATCGCCCCGTTCAGCGACTCTGTGACCAGTAACAGTGAGTTAGACCTTCTATGCAGTTTTACAGATTTTATAACTGCTTATATTGAAAAGCTTATCTCTCGTTCTGAGAAAGACGTTTTATGCACTGGTAAGAGAAATAGG
This sequence comes from Cirrhinus molitorella, assembly GCA_033026305.1. Classification (NCBI taxonomy): domain Eukaryota; kingdom Metazoa; phylum Chordata; class Actinopteri; order Cypriniformes; family Cyprinidae; genus Cirrhinus; species Cirrhinus molitorella. The sequence goes on along the minus strand of CM065124.1, from coordinate 29,837,365 downwards.
GACCAATATTCATAATCTTTCTTGTGCATGAATAAAATCCTATTTGCAATACAGAAAGACACTTCTTAATGTGTTAGAAGCTTTTTGCACATCCCATTATGCAAGACCATCAGTGGTCAGATCGCTCCGTTCAGCGACTCTATGACCAGAAACAGTGAGTTAGACCTTCTATGCAGTTTTACAGATTTTATAACTGCTTATGTTGAAAAGCTTATCTCTCGGTCTGAGAAAGCCGTTTTATGCACTGGTAAGAATAATAGAGACCAACATTCATAATCTTTCTTGTGCATGAATAAAATCCTATTTGCAATAAAGAAGGACACTTCTGGATGTGTTAGAAGCTTTTTGCACATCCCATTATGCAAGACCATCAGTGGTGAGATCGCTCCGTTCAGCGACTCTATGACCAGAAACAGTGAGTTAGACCTTCTATGCAGTTACAGATTTTATAACTGATTATGTTGAAAAGCTTATCTCTCGGTCTGAGAAAGCCGTTTTATGCACTGGTAAGAATAATAGAGACCAACATTCATAATCTTTCTTGTGCATGAATAAAATCCTTTTTGCAATACAGAAAGACACTTCTTAATGTCTTAGAAGTATTTTGCACATCCCTTTATGCAAGACCATCAGTGGTCAGATCGCTCCGTTCAGCGACTCTATGACCAGTAATAGTGAGTTAGACCTTCTATGCGGTTTAAAAGTAGTTATGCCTGGTTCTGTTGAAAAGCTAATCTCTCGGTCTGAAAAAGTCGTTTCATGCACTGGTATGCATGCTGTGACCAGTAACAGTGAGTTAGAACTTCTATGCAGTTTTACAGATTTTATAACTGCTTATGTTGAAAAGCTTATCTCTCGGTCTGAGAAAGCCGTTTTATTCACTGGTAAGAGAAATAGAGACCAACATTCATAATCTTTCTTGTGCATGAATAAAATCCTATTTGCAATACAGAAAGACACTTCTTAATGTGTTAGAAGCTTTTTGCACATCCCATTAAGCAAGACCATCAGTGGTCAGATCGCTCCGTTCAGTGACTCTATGACCAGAAACAGTGAGTTAGACTTTCTATGCAGTTTTACAGATTTTATAATTGCTTATGTTGAAAAGCTTATCTCTCGGTCTGAAAAAGTCGTTTTATGCACTGGTAAGAAAAATAGAGAAAAACATTCATAATGTTTCTTGTGCATGAATAAAATCCTATTTGCAATACAGAAAGACACTTCTTAATGTGTTAGAAGTTTTTTGCACATCCCATTATGCAAGGCCATCAGTGGTCAGATCGCTCCGTTCAGCGACTCTGTGACCAGTAACAGTGATTTAGACCTTCTATGCAGTTTTACAGATTTTATAATTGCTTATGTTGAAAAGCTTATCTCTCGGTCTGAGAAAGCCGTTTTATGCACTGGTAAGAATAATAGAGACCAACATTCATAATGTTTCTTGTGCATGAATAAAATCCTTTTTGCAATACAGAAAGACACTTCTTAAGGTCTTAGAAGTATTTTGCACATCCCATTATGCAAGATTATCAGTGGTCAGATCGCTCCGTTCAGCGACTCTATGACCAGTAATACTGAGTTAGACCTTCTATGTAGTTTTAAAGTAGTTATGCCTGGTTCTGTTGAAAAGCTTATCTCTCGGTCTGAGAAAGCCGTTTTATGCACTGGTAAGAATAATAGAGACCAACATTCATAATGTTTCTTGTGCATGAATAAAATCCTTTTTGCAATACAGAAAGACACTTCTTAAGATCTTAGAAGTATTTTGCACATCCCATTATGCAAGATCATCAGTGGTCAGATCGCTCCGTTCAGCGACTCTATGACCAGTAATACTGAGTTAGACCTTCTATGCAGTTTTAAAGTAGTTATGCCTGGTTCTGTTGAAAAGCTTATCTCTCCGTCTGAAAAAGTCGTTTTATGCACTGGTAAGAAAAATAGAGAAAAACATTCATGATGTTTCTTGTCCATGAATAAAATCCTATTTACAATACAGAAAGACACTTCTTAATGTGTTAGAAGTTTTTTGCACATCCCATTAGGCAAGACTATCAGTGGTCAGATCGCTCCGTTCAGCGACTCTGTGACCAGTAACAGTGAGTTAGACCTTCTATGCAGTTTTACAGATTTTATAACTGCTTATATTGAAAAGCTTATCTCTCGGTCTGAGAAAGACGTTTTATGCACTGGTAAGAATAATAGAGACCAACATTCATAATCTTTCTTGTGCATGAATAAAATCCTTTTTGCAATAAAGAAAGACACTTTTTAATGTCTTAGAAGTATTTTGCACATCCCATTATGCAAGACCATCAGTGGTCAGATCGCTCTGTTCAGCGACTCTATGACCAGAAACAGTGAGTTAGACTTTCTATGCAGTTTTACAGATTTTATAATTGCTTATGTTGAAAAGCTTATCTCTCGGTCTGAAAAAGTCGTTTTATGCACTGGTAAGAAAAATAGAGAAAAACATTCATAATGTTTCTTGTGCATGAATAAAATCCTATTTGCAATACAGAAAGACACTTCTTAATGTGTTAGAAGTTTTTTGCACATCCCATTATGCAAGACCATCAGTGGTCAGATCGCTCCGTTCAGCGACTCTGTGACCAGTAACAGTGAGTTAGACCTTCTATGCAGTTTTACAGATTTTATAACAGCTTATATTGAAAAGCTTATCTCTCGGTCTGAGAAAGACGTTTTATTCACTGGTAAGAGAAATAGAGACCAACATTCATAATCTTTCTTGTGCATGAATAAAATCCTATTTGCAATACAGAAAGACACTTCTTAATGTGTTTGAAGCTTTTTGCACATCCCATTAAGCAAGACCATCAGTGGTCAGATCGCTCCGTTCAGCGACTCTATGACCAGAAACAGTGAGATAGACCTTCTATGCAGTTTTGCAGATTTTATAACTGCTTATATTGATAAGCTTATCTCTCGGTCTGAGAAAGACGTTTTATGCACTTTTAAGAGAAATAGGGACCAATATTCATAATCTTTCTTGTGCATGAATAAAATCCTATTTGCAATACAGAAGGACACTTCTTAATGTGTTAGAAGCTTTTTGCACATCCCATTATGCAAGACCATCAGTGGTCAGATCGCTCCGTTCAGCGACTCTATGACCAGAAACAGTGAGTTAGACCTTCTATGCAGTTTTACAGATTTTATAACTGATTATGTTGAAAAGCTTATCTCTCGGTCTGAGAAAGCCGTTTTATGCACTGGTAAGAATAATAGAGACCAACATTCATAATCTTTCTTGTGCATGAATATAATCCTTTTTGCAATACAGCTAGACACTTCTTAATGTCTTAGTAGTATTTTGCACTTCCCATTATGCAAGACCATCAGTGGTCAGATCGCTCCGTTCAGCGACTCTATGACCAGTAATACTGAGTTAGACCTTCTATGCGGTTTTAAAGTAGTTATGCCTGGTTCTGTTGAAAAGCTAATCTCTCGGTCTGAAAAAGTCGTTTTATGCACTGGTAAGAAAAATATAGAAAAACATTCATAATGTTTCTTGTGCATGAATAAAATCCTATTTGCAATACAGAAAGACACTTCTTAATGTCTTAGAAGTATTTTGCACATCCCATTATGCAAGACCATCAGTGGTCAGATCGCTCCGTTCAGCGACTCTATGACCAGAAACAGTGAGTTAGACTTTCTATGCAGTTTTACAGATTTTATAATTGCTTATGTTGAAAAGCTTATCTCTCGGTCTGAGAAAGCCGTTTTATGCACTGGTAAGAATAATAGAGACCAACATTCATAATCTTTCTTGTGCATGAATAAAATCCTTTTTGCAATACAGAAAGACACTTCTTAATGTCTTAGAAGTATTTTGCACATCCCATTATGCAAGACCATCAGTGGTCAGATCGCTCCGTTCAGCGACTCTATGACCAGTAATACTGAGTTAGACCTTCTATGCGGTTTTAAAGTAGTTATGCCTGGTTCTGTTGAAAAGCTTATCTCTCCGTCTGAGAAAGCCGTTTTATGCACTGGTAAGAATAATAGAGACCAACATTCATAATCTTTCTTGTGCATGAATAAAATCCTTTTTGCAATACAGAAAGACACTTCTTAATGTCTTAGAAGTATTTTGCATATCCCATTATGCAAGACCATCAGTGGTCAGATCGCTCCGTTCAGCGACTCTGTGACCAGTAACAGTGAGTTAGACCTTTTATGCAGTTTTGCAGATTTTATAACTGCTTATATTGATAAGCTTATCTCTCGGTCTGAGAAAGACGTTTTATGCACTTTTAAGAGAAATAGGGACCAATATTCATAATCTTTCTTGTGCATGAATAAAGTCCTATTTGCAATACAGAAGGACACTTTTTAATGTGTTAGAAGTATTTTGCACATCCCATTATGCAAGACCATCAGTGGTCAGATCGCTCCGTTCAGCGACTCTATGACAAGAAACAGTGAGTTAGACCTTCTATGCGGTTTTAAAGTAGTTATGCCTGGTTCTGTTGAAAAGCTTATCTCTCGGTCTGAGAAAGCCGTTTTATGCACTGGTAAGAATAATAGAGACCAACATTCATAATCTTTCTTGTGCATGAATATAATCCTTTTTGCAATACAGCTAGACACTTCTTAATGTCTTAGAAGTATTTTGCACTTCCCATTATGCAAGACCATCAGTGGTCAGATCGCTCCGTTCAGCGACTCTATGACCAGTAATACTGAGTTAGACCTTCTATGCGGTTTTAAAGTAGTTATGACTGGTTCTGTTGAAAAGCTAATCTCTCGATCTGAAAAAGTCGTTTTATGCACTGGTAAGAAAAATAGAGAAAAACGTTCATAATGTTTCTTGTGCATGAATAAAATCCTATTTGCAATACAGAAAGACACTTCTTAATGTGTTAGAAGTTTTTTGCACATCCCATTATGCAAGGCCATCAGTGGTCAGATCGCTCCGTTCAGCGACTCTGTGACCAGTAACAGTGAGTTAGACCTTCTATGCAGTTTTAAAGTAGTTATGCCTGGTTCTGTTGAAAAGCTTATCTCTCCGTCTGAAAAAGTCGTTTTATGCACTGGTAAGAAAAATAGAGAAAAATATTCATGATGTTTCTTGTGCATGAATAAAATCCTATTTACAATACAGAAAGACACTTCTTAATGTGTTATAAGTTTTTTGCACATCCCATTAGGCAAGACCATCAGTGGTCAGATCGCTCCGTTCAGCGACTCTGTGACCAGAAACAGTGAGTTAGACCTTCTATGCAGTTTTACAGATTTTATAACTGCTTATGTTGAAAAGCTTATCTCTCGGTCTGAGAAAGCCGTTTTATGCACTGGTAAGAATAATAGAGACCAACATTCATAATCTTTCTTGTGCATGAATAAAATCCTTTTTGCAATACAGAAAGACACTTCTTAATGTCTTAGAAGTATTTTGCACATCCCATTATGCAAGACCATCAGTGGTCAGATCGCTCCGTTCAGCGACTCTATGACCAGTAATACTGAGTTAGACCTTCTATGCGGTTTTAAAGTAGTTATCCCTGGTTCTGTTGAAAAGCTTATCTCTCCGTCTGAGAAAGCCGTTTTATGCACTGGTAAGAATAATAGAGACCAACATTCATAATCTTTCTTGTGCATGAATAAAATCCTTTTTGCAATACAGAAAGACACTTCTTAATGTCTTAGAAGTATTTTGCATATCCCATTATGCAAGACCATCAGTGGTCAGATCGCTCCGTTCAGCGACTCTGTGACCAGTAACAGTGAGTTAGACCTTCTATGCAGTTTTGCAGATTTTATAACTGCTTATATTGATAAGCTTATCTCTCGGTCTGAGATAGACGTTTTATGCACTTTAAAGAGAAATAGGGACCAATATTCATAATCTTTCTTGTGCATGAATAAAATCCTATTTGCAATACAGAAGGACACTTCTTAATGTGTTAGAAGTATTTTGCACATCCCATTATGCAAGACCATCAGTGGTCAGATCGCTCCGTTCAGCGACTCTATGACCAGAAACAGTGAGTTAGACCTTCTATGCGGTTTTAAAGTAGTTATGCCTGGTTCTGTTGAAAAGCTTATCTCTCGGTCTGAGAAAGCCGTTTTATGCACTGGTAAGAATAATAGAGACCAACATTCATAATCTTTCTTGTGCATGAATATAATCCTTTTTGCAATACAGCTAGACACTTCTTAATGTCTTAGAAGTATTTTGCACTTCCCATTATGCAAGACCATCAGTGGTCAGATCGCTCCGTTCAGCGACTCTATGACCAGTAATACTGAGTTAGACCTTCTATGCGGTTTTAAAGTAGTTATGCCTGGTTCTGTTGAAAAGCTAATCTCTCGATCTGAAAAAGTCGTTTTATGCACTGGTAAGAAAAATAGAGAAAAACATTCATAATGTTTCTTGTGCATAAATAAAATCCTATTTGCAATACAGAAAGACACTTCTTAATGTGTTAGAAGTTTTCTGCACATCCCATTATGCAAGACCATCAGTGGTCAGATCGCTTCGTTCAGCGACTCTGTGACCAGTAACAGTGAGTTAGACCTTCTATGCAGTTTTACAGATTTTATAACTGCTTATATTGAAAAGCTTATCTCTCGGTCTGAGAAAGACGTTTTATTCACTGGTAAGAGAAATAGAGACCAACATTCATAATCTTTCTTGTGCATGAATAAAATCCTATTTGCAATACAGAAAGACACTTCTTAATGTGTTAGAAGCTTTTTGCACATCCCATTAAGCAAGGCCATCAGTGGTCAGATCGCTCCGTTCAGCGACTCTGTGACCAGTAACAGTGAGTTAGACCTTCTACGCAGTTTTAAAGTAGTTATGCCTGGTTCTGTTGAAAAGCTTATCTCTCCGTCTGATAAAGTCGTTTTATGCACTGGTAAGAAATATAGAGAAAAATATTCATAATGTTTCTTGTGCATGAATAAAATCCTATTTGCAATACAGAAAGACACTTCTTAATGTGTTAGAAGTTTTTTGCACATCCCATTATGCAAGACCATCAGTGGTCAGATCGCTCCGTTCAGCGACTCTATGACCAGTAACAGTGAGTTAGACCTTCTATGCGGTTTTAAAGTAGTTATGCCTGGTTCTGTTGAAAAGCTTATCTCTCCGTCTGAGAAAGCCGTTTTATGCACTGGTAAGAATAATAGAGACCAACATTCATAATCTTTCTTGTGCATGAATAAAATCCTTTTTGCAATACAGAAAGACACTTCTTAATGTCTTAGAAGTATTTTGCATATCCCATTATGCAAGACCATCAGTGGTCAGATCGCTCCGTTCAGCGACTCTGTGACCAGTAACAGTGAGTTAGACCTTCTATGCAGTTTTGCAGATTTTATAACTGCTTATATTGATAAGCTTATCTCTCGGTCTGAGAAAGACGTTTTATGCACTTTTAAGAGAAATAGGGACCAATATTCATAATCTTTCTTGTGCATGAATAAAATCCTATTTGCAATACAGAAGGACACTTCTTAATGTGTTAGAAGCTTTTTGCACATCCCATTATGCAAGACCATCAGTGGTCAGATCGCTCCGTTCAGCGACTCTATGACCAGAAACAGTGAGTTAGACTTTCTATGCAGTTTTACAGATTTTATAACTGATTATGTTGAAAAGCTTATCTCTCGGTCTGAGAAAGCCGTTTTATGCACTGGTAAGAATAATAGAGACCAACATTCATAATCTTTCTTGTGCATGAATAAAATCCTTTTTGCAATACAGAAAGACACTTCTTAATGTCTTAGAAGTATTTTGCACATCCCATTATGCAAGACCATCAGTGGTCAGATCGCTCCGTTCAGCGACTCTATGACCAGTAATACTGAGTTAGACCTTCTATGCGGTTTTAAAGTAGTTATGCCTGGTTCTGTTGAAAAGCTAATCTCTCGGTCTGAAAAAGTCGTTTTATGCACTGGTAAGAAAAATATAGAAAAACATTCATAATGTTTCTTGTGCATGAATAAAATCCTATTTGCAATACAGAAAGACACTTCTTAATGTCTTAGAAGTATTTTGCACATCCCATTATGCAAGACCATCAGTGGTCAGATCGCTCCGTTCAGCGACTCTATGACCAGAAACAGTGAGTTAGACTTTCTATGCAGTTTTACAGATTTTATAATTGCTTATGTTGAAAAGCTTATCTCTCGGTCTGAGAAAGCCGTTTTATGCACTGGTAAGAATAATAGAGACCAACATTCATAATCTTTCTTGTGCATGAATAAAATATTTTTTGCAATACAGAAAGACACTTCTTAATGTCTTAGAAGTATTTTGCACATCCCATTATGCAAGACCATCAGTGGTCAGATCGCTCCGTTCAGCGACTCTATGACCAGTAATACTGAGTTAGACCTTCTATGCGGTTTTAAAGTAGTTATGCCTGGTTCTGTTGAAAAGCTTATCTCTCCGTCTGAGAAAGCCGTTTTATGCACTGGTAAGAATAATAGAAACCAACATTCATAATCTTTCTTGTGCATGAATAAAATCCTTTTTGCAATACAGAAAGACACTTCTTAATGTCTTAGAAGTATTTTGCATATCCCATTATGCAAGACCATCAGTGGTAAGAATAATAGAGACCAACATTCATAATCTTTCTTGTGCATGAATAAAATCCTTTTTGCAATACAGAAAGACACTTCTTAATGTCTTAGAAGTATTTTGCACATCCCATTATGCAAGACCAACAGTGGTCAGATCGCTCCGTTCAGCGACTCTGTGACCAGTAACAGTGAGTTAGACCTTCTATGCAGTTTTACAGATTTTATAACTGCTTATATTGAAAAGCTTATCTCTCGGTCTGAGAAAGACGTTTTATGCACTGGTAAGAGAAATAGAGACCAATATTCATAATCTTTCTTGTGCATGAATAAAATCCTATTTGCAATACAGAAAGACACTTCTTAATGTGTTAGAAGCTTTTTGCACATCCCATTAAGAAAGACCATCAGTGGTCAGATCGCTCCGTTCAGCGACTCTATGACCAGAAGCAGTGAGTTAGACCTTCTATGCAGTTTTACAGATTTTATAATTGCTTATGTTGAAAAGCTTATCTCTCGGTCTGAGAAAGCCGTTTTATGCACTGGTAAGAATAATAGAGACCAACATTCATAATGTTTCTTGTGCATGAATAAAATCCTTTTTGCAATACAGAAAGACACTTCTTAATGTGTTAGAAGTTTTTTGCACATCCCATTATGCAAGACCATCAGTGGTCAGATCGCTCCGTTCAGCGACTCTGTGACCAGTAACAGTGAGTTAGACCTTCTATGCAGTTTTGCAGATTTTATAACTGCTTATATTGAAAAGCTTATCTCTCGGTCTGAGAAAGACGTTTTATGCACTGGTAAGAGAAATAGAGACCAATATTCATAATCTTTCTTGTGCATGAATAAAATCCTATTTGCAATACAGAAAGACACTTCTTAATGTGTTAGAAGCTTTTTGCACATCCCATTAAGCAAGACCATCAGTGGTCAGATCGCTCTGTTCAGCGACTCTATGACCAGAAACAGTGAGTTAGACCTTCTATGCAGTTTTACAGATTTTATAATTGCTTATGTTGAAAAGCTTATCTCTCGGTCTGAGAAAGCCGTTTTATGCACTGGTAAGAATAATAGAGACCAACATTCATAATGTTTCTTGTGCATGAATAAAATCCTTTTTGCAATACAGAAAGACACTTCTTAATGTCTTAGAAGTATTTTGCACATCCCATTATGCAAGACCATCAGTGGTCAGATCGCTCCGTTCAGCGACTCTATGACCAGTAATACTGAGTTAGACCTTCTATGCGGTTTTAAAGTAGTTATGCCTGGTTCTGTTGAAAAGCTTATCTCTCCATCTGAAAAAGTCGTTTTATGCACTGGTAAGAAAAATAGAGAAAAATATTCATAATGTTTTTTGTGCATGAATAAAATCCTATTTACAATACAGAAAGACACTTCTTAATGTGTTAGAAGTTTTTTGCACATCCCATTATGCAAGACCATCAGTGGTCAGATCGCTCCGTTCAGCGACTCTGTGACCAGTAACAGTGAGTTAGACCTTCTATGCAGTTTTGCAGATTTTATAACTGCTTATATTGAAAAGCTTATCTCTCGGTCTGAGAAAGACGTTTTATGCACTGGTAAGAGAAATAGAGACCAATATTCATAATCTTTCTTGTGCATGAATAAAATCCTATTTGCAATACAGAAAGACACTTCTTAATGTGTTAGAAGCTTTTTGCACATCCCATTAAGCAAGACCATCAGTGGTCAGATCGCTCTGTTCAGCGACTCTATGACCAGAAACAGTGAGTTAGACCTTCTATGCAGTTTTACAGATTTTATAATTGCTTATGTTGAAAAGCTTATCTCTCGGTCTGAGAAAGCCGTTTTATGCACTGGTAAGAATAATAGAGACCAACATTCATAATGTTTCTTGTGCATGAATAAAATCCTTTTTGCAATACAGAAAGACACTTCTTAATGTCTTAGAAGTATTTTGCACATCCCATTATGCAAGACCATCAGTGGTCAGATCGCTCCGTTCAGCGACTCTGTGACCAGTATCAGTGAGTTAGACCTTTTATGCAGTTTTACAGATTTTATAACTGCTTATATTGAAAAGCTTATCTCTCGGTCAGAGAAAGACGTTTTATTCACTGGTAAGAGAAATAGAGACCAACATTCATAATCTTTCTTGTGCATGAATAAAATCCTTTTTGCAATACAGAAAGACACTTTTTAATGTCTTAGAAGTATTTTGCACATACCATTATGCAAGACCATCAGTGGTCAGATCGCTCCGTTCAGCGACTCTATGACCAGTAATACTGAGTTAGACCTTCTATGCGGTTTTAAAGTAGTTATGTCTGGTTCTGTTGAAAAGCTAATCTCTCGGTCTGAAAAAGTCGTTTTATGCACTGGTAAGAAAAATAGAGAAAAACATTCATAATGTTTCTTGTGCATGAATAAAATCCTATTTGCAATACAGAAAGACACTTCTTAATGTGTTAGAAGTTTTTTGCACATCCCATTATGCAAGACCATCAGTGGTCAGATCGCTCCGTTCAGCGACTCTGTGACCAGTAACAGTGAGTTAGACCTTCTATGCAGTTTTACAGATTTTATAACAGCTTATATTGAAAAGCTTATCTCTCGGTCTGAGAAAGACGTTTTATTCACTGGTAAGAGAAATAGAGACCAACATTCATAATCTTTCTTGTGCATGAATAAAATCCTATTTGCAATACAGAAAGACACTTTTTAATGTGTTAGAAGCTTTTTGCACATCCCATTAAGCAAGACCATCAGTGGTCAGATCGCTCCGTTCAGCGACTCTATGACCAGAAACAGTGAGTTAGACTTTCTATGCAGTTTTACAGATTTTATAATTGCTTATGTTGAAAAGCTTATCTCTCGGTCTGAAAAAGTCGTTTTATGCACTGGTAAGAAAAATAGAGAAAAACATTCATAATGTTTCTTGTGCATGAATAAAATCCTATTTGCAATACAGAAAGACACTTCTTAATGTGTTAGAAGTTTTTTGCACATCCCATTATGCAAGGCCATCAGTGGTCAGATCGCTCCGTTCAGCGACTCTGTGACCAGTAACAGTGATTTAGACCTTCTATGCAGTTTTACAGATTTTATAATTGCTTATGTTGAAAAGCTTATCTCTCGGTCTGAGAAAGCCGTTTTATGCACTGGTAAGAATAATAGAGACCAACATTCATAATGTTTCTTGTGCATGAATAAAATCCTTTTTGCAATACAGAAAGACACTTCTTAAGGTCTTAGAAGTATTTTGCACATCCCATTATGCAAGATCATCAGTGGTCAGATCGCTCCGTTCAGCGACTCTATGACCAGAAACAGTGAGTTAGACCTTCTATGCAGTTTTACAAATTTTATAACTGATTATGTTGAAAAGCTTATCTCTCCGTCTGATAAAGTCGTTTTATGCACTGGTAAGAAAAATAGAGAAAAATATTCATAATGTTTCTTGTGCATGAATAAAATCCTATTTGCAATACAGAAAGACACTTCTTAATGTGTTAGAAGTTTTTTGCACATCCCATTATGCAAGACCATCAGTGGTCAGATCGCTCCGTTCAGCGACTCTGTGACCAGTAACAGTGAGTAAGACCTTCTATGCAGTTTTACAGATTTGATAACTGCTTATATTGAAAAGCTTATCTCTCGGTCTGAGAAAGCCGTTTTATGCACTGGTAAGAGAAATAGAGACCAATATTCGTAATCTTTCTTGTGCATGAATAAAATCCTATTTGCAATACAGAAAGACACTTCTTAATGTGTTAGAAGCTTTTTGCACATCCCATTATGCAAGACCATCAGTGGTCAGATCGCTCCGTTCAGCGACTCTATGACCAGTAATACTGAGTTAGACCTTCTATGCGGTTTTAAAGTAGTTATGCCTGGTTCTGTTGAAAAGCTTATCTCTCGGTCTGAAAAAGTCGTTTTATGCACTGGTAAGGAAAATAGAGAAAAACATTCATAATGTTTCTTGTGCATGAATAAAATCCTATTTGCAATACAGAAAGACACTTCTTAATGTGTTAGAAGTTTTTTGCACATCCCACTATGCAAGACCATCAGTGGTCAGATCGCTCCGTTCAGCGACTCTATGACCAGAAACAGTGAGTTAGACCTTCTATGCAGTTTTACAGATTTTATAACTGCTTATGTTGAAAAGCTTATCTCTCGGTCTGAGAAAGCCGTTTTATGCACTGGTAAGAATAATAGAGACCAACATTCATAATCTTTCTTGTGCATGAATAAAATCCTTTTTGCAATACAGAAAGACACTTTTTAATGTCTTAGAAGTATTTTGCACATCCCATTATGCAAGACCATCAGTGGTCAGATCGCTCCGTTCAGCGACTCTATGACCAGTAATACTGAGTTAGACCTTCTATGCGGTTTTAAAGTAGTTATGCCTGGTTCTGTTGAAAAGCTTATCTCTCGGTCTGAAAAAGTCGTTTTATGCACTGATAAGAAAAATAGAGAAAAACGTTCATAATGTTTCTTGTGCATGAATAAAATCCTATTTGCAATACAGAAAGACACTTCTTAATGTGTTAGAAGTTTTTTGCACATCCCATTATGCAAGACCATCAGTGGTCAGATCGCTCCGTTCAGCGACTCTGTGACCAGTAACAGTGAGTTAGACCTTCTATGCGGTTTTAAAGTAGTTTTGCCTGGTTCTGTTGAAAAGCTTATGTCTCCGTCTGATAAAGTCGTTTTATGCACTGGTAAGAAAAATAGAGAAAAATATTCATACTGTTTCTTGTGCATGAATAAAATCCTATTTGCAATACAGAAAGACACTTCTTAATGTCTTAGAAGTATTTTGCACATCCCATTATGCAAGACCAGAAGTGGTCAGATCGCTCCGTTCAGCGACTCTATGACCAGTAATACTGAGTTAGACCTTCTATGCGGTTTTAAAGTAGTTATGCCTGGTTCTGTTGAAAAGCTTATCTCTCCGTCTGAGAAAGCCGTTTTATGCACTGGTAAGAATAATAGAGACCAACATTCATAATCTTTCTTGTGCATGAATAAAATCCTATTTGCAATACAGAAAGACACTTCTTAATGTGTTAGAAGTTTTTTGCACATCCCATTATGCAAGACCATCAGTGGTCAGATCGCTCCGTTCAGCGACTCTATGACCAGAAACAGTGAGTTAGACCTTCTATGCAGTTTTACAGATTTTATAACTGCTTATATTAAAAAGCTTATCTCTCGGTCTGAGAAAGACGTTTTATGCACTGGTAAGAGAAATAGGGACCAATATTCATATTCTTTTTTGTGCATGAATAAAATCCTATTTGCAATACAGAAAGACACTTCTTAATGTGTTAGAAGCTTTTTGCACATCCCATTATGCAAGACCATCAGTGGTCAGATCGCTCCGTTCAGCGACTCTGTGACCAGTAACAGTGAGTTAGACCTTCTATGCAGTTTTACAGATTTTATAACTGCTTATATTGAAAAGCTTATCTCTCGGTCTGAGAAAGCCGTTTTATGCACTGGTAAGAGAAATAGGGACCAATATTCATAATCTTTCTTGTGCATGAATAAAATCCTATTTGCAATACAGAAGGACACTTCTTAATGTGTTAGAAGCTTTTTGCACATCCCATTATGCAAGACCATCAGTGGTCAGATCGCTCCGTTCAGCGACTCTATGACCAGAAACAGTGAGTTAAACCTTCTATGCAGTTTTACAGATTTTATAACTGCTTATTTTGAAAAGCTAATCTCTCGGTCTGAGAAAGCCGTTTTATGCACTGGTAAGAATAATAGAGACCAACATTCATAATCTTTCTTGTGCATGAATAAAATCCTTTTTGCAATACAGAAAGACACTTCTTAATGTCTTAGAAGTATTTTGCACATCCCATTATGCAAGACCATCAGTGGTCAGATCGCTCCGTTCAGCGACTCTATGACCAGTAATACTGAGTTAGACCTTCTATGCGGTTTTAAAGTAGTTATGCCTGGTTCTGTTGAAAAGCTTATCTCTCCGTCTGAGAAAGCCGTTTTATGCACTGGTAAGAATAATAGAGACCAACATTCATAATCTTTCTTGTGCATGAATAAAATCCTTTTTGCAATACAGAAAGCCACTTCTTAATGTCTTAGAAGTATTTTGCACATCCCATTATGCAAGACCATCAGTGGTCAGATCGCTCCGTTCAGCGACTCTGTGACCAGTAACAGTGAGTTAGACCTTCTATGCAGTTTTGCAGATTTTATAACTGATTATGTTGAAAAGCTTATCTCTCGGTCTGAGAAAGCCGTTTTATGCACTGGTAAGAATAATAGAGACCAACATTCATAATCTTTCTTGTGCATGAATAAAATCCTTTTTGCAATACAGAAAGACACTTTTTAATGTCTTAGAAGTATTTTGCACATCCCATTATGCAAGACCATCAGTGGTCAGATCGCTCCGTTCAGCGACTCTATGACCAGTAATACTGAGTTAGACCTTCTATGCGGTTTTAAAGTAGTTATGCCTGGTTCTGTTGAAAAGCTTATCTCTCCGTCTGAAAAAGTCGTTTTATGCACTGATAAGAAAAGTAGAGAAAAATATTCATACTGTTTCTTGTGCTTGAATAAAATCCTATTTGCAATACAGAAAGACACTTCTTAACGTGTTAGAAGTTTTTTGCACATCCCATTATGCAAGACCATCAGTGGTCAGATCGCTCCGTTCAGCGACTCTATGACCAGAAACAGTGAGTTAGACCTTCTATGCAGTTTTACAGATTTTATAACTGCTTATGTTGAAAAGCTTATCTCTCGGTCTGAGAAAGCCGTTTTATGCACTGGTAAGAATAATAGAGACCAACATTCATAATCTTTCTTGTGCATGAATAAAATCCTTTTTGCAATACAGAAAGACACTTCTTAATGTCTTAGAAGTATTTTGCACATCCCATTATGCAAGACCATCAGTGGTCAGATCGCTCCGTTCAGCGACTCTATGACCAGAAACAATGAGTTAGACCTTCTATGCGGTTTTAAAGTAGTTATGCCTGGTTCTGTTGAAAAGCTTATCTCTCCGTCTGATAAAGTCGTTTTATGCACTGGTAAGAAAAATAGAGAAAAATATTCATAATGTTTCTTGTGCATGAATAAAATCCTATTTGCAATACAGAAAGACACTTCTTAATGTGTTAGAAGTTTTTTGCACATCCCATTATGCAAGACCATCAGTGGTCAGATCGCTCCGTTCAGCGACTCTATGACCAGAAACAGTGAGTTAGACCTTCTATGCAGTTTTACAGATTTTATAACTGCTTATGTTGAAAAGCTTATCTCTCGGTCTGAGAAAGCCGTTTTATGCACTGGTAAGAATAATAGAGACCAACATTCATAATCTTTCTTGTGCATGAATAAAATCCTTTTTGCAATACAGAAAGACACTTCTTAATGTCTTAGAAGTATTTTGCACATCCCATTATGCAAGACCATCAGTGGTCAGATCGCTCCGTTCAGCGACTCTATGACCAGAAACAATGAGTTAGACCTTCTATGCGGTTTTAAAGTAGTTATGCCTGGTTCTGTTGAAAAGCTTATCTCTCCGTCTGATAAAGTCGTTTTATGCACTGGTAAGAAAAATAGAGAAAAATATTCATAATGTTTCTTGTGCATGAATAAAATCCTATTTGCAATACAGAAAGACACTTCTTAATGTGTTAGAAGTTTTTTGCACATCCCATTATGCAAGACCATCAGTGGTCAGATCGCTCCGTTCAGCGACTCTATGACCAGAAACAGTGAGTTAGACCTTCTATGCAGTTTTACAGATTTTATAACTGCTTATATTGAAAAGCTTATCTCTCGGTCTGAGAAAGATATTTTATGCACTGGTAAGAGAAATAGGGACCAATATTCATATTCTTTTTTGTGCATGAATAAAATCCTATTTGCAATACAGAAAGACACTTCTTAATGTGTTAGAAGCTTTTTGCACATCCCATTATGCAAGACCATCAGTGGTCAGATCGCTCCGTTCAGCGACTCTGTGACCAGTAACAGTGAGTTAGACCTTCTATGCAGTTTTACAGATTTTATAACTGCTTATATTGAAAAGCTTATCTCTCGGTCTGAGAAAGACGTTTTATGCACTGGTAAGAGAAATAGGGACCAATATTCATATTCTTTCTTGTGCATGAATAAAATCCTATTTGCAATACAGAAGGACACTTCTTAATGTGTTAGAAGCTTTTTGCACATCCCATTATGCAAGACCATCAGTGGTCAGATCGCTCCGTTCAGCGACTCTGTGACCAGTAACAGTGAGTTAGACCTTCTATGCAGTTTTGCAGATTTTATAACTGCTTATATTGATAAGCTTATCTCTAGGTCTGAGAAAGACGTTTTATGCACTTTTAAGAGAAATAGGGACCAATATTCACAATCTTTCTTGTGCATGAATAAAATCCTTTTTGCAATACAGAAAGACACTTCTTAATGTCTTAGAAGTATTTTGCACATCCCATTATGCAAGACCATCAGTGGTCAGATCGCTCCGTTCAGCGACTCTATGACCAGTAATACTGAGTTAGACCTTCTATGCGGTTTTAAAGTAGTTATGCCTGGTTCTGTTGAAAAGCTTATCTCTCGGTCTGAAAAAGTCGTTTTATGCACTGGTAAGGAAAATAGAGAAAAACATTCATAATGTTTCTTGTGCATGAATAAAATCCTATTTGCAATACAGAAAGACACTTCTTAATGTGTTAGAAGTTTTTTGCACATCCCATTATGCAAGACCATCAGTGGTCAGATCGCTCCGTTCAGCGACTCTGTGACCAGTAACAGTGAGTAAGACCTTCTATGCAGTTTTACAGATTTGATAACTGCTTATATTGAAAAGCTTATCTCTCGGTCTGAGAAAGCCGTTTTATGCACTGGTAAGAGAAATAGAGACCAATATTCGTAATCTTTCTTGTGCATGAATAAAATCCTATTTGCAATACAGAAAGACACTTCTTAATGTGTTAGAAGCTTTTTGCACATCCCATTATGCAAGACCATCAGTGGTCAGATCGCTCCGTTCAGCGACTCTATGACCAGTAATACTGAGTTAGACCTTCTATGCGGTTTTAAAGTAGTTATGCCTGGTTCTGTTGAAAAGCTTATCTCTCGGTCTGAAAAAGTCGTTTTATGCACTGGTAAGGAAAATAGAGAAAAACATTCATAATGTTTCTTGTGCATGAATAAAATCCTATTTGCAATACAGAAAGGCACTTCTTAATGTGTTAGAAGTTTTTTGCACATCCCATTATGCAAGACCATCAGTGGTCAGATCGCTCCGTTCAGCGACTCTATGACCAGAAACAGTGAGTTAGACCTTCTATGCAGTTTTACAGATTTTATAACTGCTTATATTAAAAAGCTTATCTCTCGGTCTGAGAAAGACGTTTTATGCACTGGTAAGAGAAATAGGGACCAATATTCATATTCTTTTTTGTGCATGAATAAAATCCTATTTGCAATACAGAAAGACACTTCTTAATGTGTTAGAAGCTTTTTGCACATCCCATTATGCAAGACCATCAGTGGTCAGATCGCTCCGTTCAGCGACTCTGTGACCAGTAACAGTGAGTTAGACCTTCTATGCAGTTTTACAGATTTTATAACTGCTTATATTGAAAAGCTTATCTCTCGGTCTGAGAAAGACGTTTTATGCACTGGTAAGAGAAATAGGGACCAATATTCATAATCTTTCTTGTGCATGAATAAAATCCTATTTGCAATACAGAAGGACACTTCTTAATGTGTTAGAAGCTTTTTGCACATCCCATTATGCAAGACCATCAGTGGTCAGATCGCTCCGTTCAGCGACTCTATGACCAGAAACAGTGAGTTAAACCTTCTATGCAGTTTTACAGATTTTATAACTGCTTATTTTGAAAAGCTAATCTCTCGGTCTGAGAAAGCCGTTTTATGCACTGGTAAGAATAATAGAGACCAACATTCATAATCTTTCTTGTGCATGAATAAAATCCTTTTTGCAATACAGAAAGACACTTCTTAATGTCTTAGAAGTATTTTGCACATCCCATTATGCAAGACCATCAGTGGTCAGATCGCTCCGTTCAGCGACTCTATGACCAGTAATACTGAGTTAGACCTTCTATGCGGTTTTAAAGTAGTTATGCCTGGTTCTGTTGAAAAGCTTATCTCTCCGTCTGAGAAAGCCGTTTTATGCACTGGTAAGAATAATAGAGACCAACATTCATAATCTTTCTTGTGCATGAATAAAATCCTTTTTGCAATACAGAAAGCCACTTCTTAATGTCTTAGAAGTATTTTGCACATCCCATTATGCAAGACCATCAGTGGTCAGATCGCTCCGTTCAGCGACTCTGTGACCAGTAACAGTGAGTTAGACCTTCTATGCAGTTTTGCAGATTTTATAACTGATTATGTTGAAAAGCTTATCTCTCGGTCTGAGAAAGCCGTTTTATGCACTGGTAAGAATAATAGAGACCAACATTCATAATCTTTCTTGTGCATGAATAAAATCCTTTTTGCAATACAGAAAGACACTTTTTAATGTCTTAGAAGTATTTTGCACATCCCATTATGCAAGACCATCAGTGGTCAGATCGCTCCGTTCAGCGACTCTATGACCAGTAATACTGAGTTAGACCTTCTATGCGGTTTTAAAGTAGTTATGCCTGGTTCTGTTGAAAAGCTTATCTCTCCGTCTGAAAAAGTCGTTTTATGCACTGATAAGAAAAGTAGAGAAAAATATTCATACTGTTTCTTGTGCTTGAATAAAATCCTATTTGCAATACAGAAAGACACTTCTTAACGTGTTAGAAGTTTTTTGCACATCCCATTATGCAAGACCATCAGTGGTCAGATCGCTCCGTTCAGCGACTCTATGACCAGAAACAGTGAGTTAGACCTTCTATGCAGTTTTACAGATTTTATAACTGCTTATGTTGAAAAGTTTATCTCTCGGTCTGAGAAAGCCGTTTTATGCACTGGTAAGAATAATAGAGACCAACATTCATAATCTTTCTTGTGCATGAATAAAATCCTTTTTGCAATACAGAAAGACACTTCTTAATGTCTTAGAAGTATTTTGCACATCCCATTATGCAAGACCATCAGTGGTCAGATCGCTCCGTTCAGCGACTCTATGACCAGAAACAATGAGTTAGACCTTCTATGCGGTTTTAAAGTAGTTATGCCTGGTTCTGTTGAAAAGCTTATCTCTCCGTCTGATAAAGTCGTTTTATGCACTGGTAAGAAAAATAGAGAAAAATATTCATAATGTTTCTTGTGCATGAATAAAATCCTATTTGCAATACAGAAAGACACTTCTTAATGTGTTAGAAGTTTTTTGCACATCCCATTATGCAAGACCATCAGTGGTCAGATCGCTCCGTTCAGCGACTCTATGACCAGAAACAGTGAGTTAGACCTTCTATGCAGTTTTACAGATTTTATAACTGCTTATATTGAAAAGCTTATCTCTCGGTCTGAGAAAGATATTTTATGCACTGGTAAGAGAAATAGGGACCAATATTCATATTCTTTTTTGTGCATGAATAAAATCCTATTTGCAATACAGAAAGACACTTCTTAATGTGTTAGAAGCTTTTTGCACATCCCATTATGCAAGACCATCAGTGGTCAGATCGCTCCGTTCAGCGACTCTGTGACCAGTAACAGTGAGTTAGACCTTCTATGCAGTTTTACAGATTTTATAACTGCTTATATTGAAAAGCTTATCTCTCGGTCTGAGAAAGACGTTTTATGCACTGGTAAGAGAAATAGGGACCAATATTCATATTCTTTCTTGTGCATGAATAAAATCCTATTTGCAATACAGAAGGACACTTCTTAATGTGTTAGAAGCTTTTTGCACATCCCATTATGCAAGACCATCAGTGGTCAGATCGCTCCGTTCAGCGACTCTGTGACCAGTAACAGTGAGTTAGACCTTCTATGCAGTTTTGCAGATTTTATAACTGCTTATATTGATAAGCTTATCTCTAGGTCTGAGAAAGACGTTTTATGCACTTTTAAGAGAAATAGGGACCAATATTCACAATCTTTCTTGTGCATGAATAAAATCCTTTTTGCAATACAGAAAGACACTTCTTAATGTCTTAGAAGTATTTTGCACATCCCATTATGCAAGACCATCAGTGGTCAGATCGCTCCGTTCAGCGACTCTATGACCAGTAATACTGAGTTAGACCTTCTATGCGGTTTTAAAGTAGTTATGCCTGGTTCTGTTGAAAAGCTTATCTCTCGGTCTGAAAAAGTCGTTTTATGCACTGGTAAGGAAAATAGAGAAAAACATTCATAATGTTTCTTGTGCATGAATAAAATCCTATTTGCAATACAGAAAGACACTTCTTAATGTGTTAGAAGTTTTTTGCACATCCCATTATGCAAGACCATCAGTGGTCAGATCGCTCCGTTCAGCGACTCTGTGACCAGTAACAGTGAGTAAGACCTTCTATGCAGTTTTACAGATTTGATAACTGCTTATATTGAAAAGCTTATCTCTCGGTCTGAGAAAGCCGTTTTATGCACTGGTAAGAGAAATAGAGACCAATATTCGTAATCTTTCTTGTGCATGAATAAAATCCTATTTGCAATACAGAAAGACACTTCTTAATGTGTTAGAAGCTTTTTGCACATCCCATTATGCAAGACCATCAGTGGTCAGATCGCTCCGTTCAGCGACTCTATGACCAGTAATACTGAGTTAGACCTTCTATGCGGTTTTAAAGTAGTTATGCCTGGTTCTGTTGAAAAGCTTATCTCTCGGTCTGAAAAAGTCGTTTTATGCACTGGTAAGGAAAATAGAGAAAAACATTCATAATGTTTCTTGTGCATGAATAAAATCCTATTTGCAATACAGAAAGACACTTCTTAATGTGTTAGAAGTTTTTTGCACATCCCACTATGCAAGACCATCAGTGGTCAGATCGCTCCGTTCAGCGACTCTATGACCAGAAACAGTGAGTTAGACCTTCTATGCAGTTTTACAGATTTTATAACTGCTTATGTTGAAAAGCTTATCTCTCGGTCTGAGAAAGCCGTTTTATGCACTGGTAAGAATAATAGAGACCAACATTCATAATCTTTCTTGTGCATGAATAAAATCCTTTTTGCAATACAGAAAGACACTTTTTAATGTCTTAGAAGTATTTTGCACATCCCATTATGCAAGACCATCAGTGGTCAGATCGCTCCGTTCAGCGACTCTATGACCAGTAATACTGAGTTAGACCTTCTATGCGGTTTTAAAGTAGTTATGCCTGGTTCTGTTGAAAAGCTTATCTCTCGGTCTGAAAAAGTCGTTTTATGCACTGATAAGAAAAATAGAGAAAAACGTTCATAATGTTTCTTGTGCATGAATAAAATCCTATTTGCAATACAGAAAGACACTTCTTAATGTGTTAGAAGTTTTTTGCACATCCCATTATGCAAGGCCATCAGTGGTCAGATCGCTCCGTTCAGCGACTCTATGACCAGAAACAGTGAGTTAGACCTTCTATGCAGTTTTACAGATTTTATAACTGCTTATATTAAAAAGCTTATCTCTCGGTCTGAGAAAGACGTTTTATGCACTGGTAAGAGAAATAGGGACCAATATTCATATTCTTTTTTGTGCATGAATAAAATCCTATTTGCAATACAGAAAGACACTTCTTAATGTGTTAGAAGCTTTTTGCACATCCCATTATGCAAGACCATCAGTGGTCAGATCGCTCCGTTCAGCGACTCTGTGACCAGTAACAGTGAGTTAGACCTTCTATGCAGTTTTACAGATTTTATAACTGCTTATATTGAAAAGCTTATCTCTCGGTCTGAGAAAGACGTTTTATGCACTGGTAAGAGAAATAGGGACCAATATTCATAATCTTTCTTGTGCATGAATAAAATCCTATTTGCAATACAGAAGGACACTTCTTAATGTGTTAGAAGCTTTTTGCACATCCCATTATGCAAGACCATCAGTGGTCAGATCGCTCCGTTCAGCGACTCTATGACCAGAAACAGTGAGTTAAACCTTCTATGCAGTTTTACAGATTTTATAACTGCTTATTTTGAAAAGCTAATCTCTCGGTCTGAGAAAGCCGTTTTATGCACTGGTAAGAATAATAGAGACCAACATTCATAATCTTTCTTGTGCATGAATAAAATCCTTTTTGCAATACAGAAAGACACTTCTTAATGTCTTAGAAGTATTTTGCACATCCCATTATGCAAGACCATCAGTGGTCAGATCGCTCCGTTCAGCGACTCTATGACCAGTAATACTGAGTTAGACCTTCTATGCGGTTTTAAAGTAGTTATGCCTGGTTCTGTTGAAAAGCTTATCTCTCCGTCTGAGAAAGCCGTTTTATGCACTGGTAAGAATAATAGAGACCAACATTCATAATCTTTCTTGTGCATGAATAAAATCCTTTTTGCAATACAGAAAGCCACTTCTTAATGTCTTAGAAGTATTTTGCACATCCCATTATGCAAGACCATCAGTGGTCAGATCGCTCCGTTCAGCGACTCTGTGACCAGTAACAGTGAGTTAGACCTTCTATGCAGTTTTGCAGATTTTATAACTGATTATGTTGAAAAGCTTATCTCTCGGTCTGAGAAAGCCGTTTTATGCACTGGTAAGAATAATAGAGACCAACATTCATAATCTTTCTTGTGCATGAATAAAATCCTATTTGCAATACAGAAAGACACTTCTTAATGTGTTAGAAGTATTTTGCACATCCCATTATGCAAGACCATCAGTGGTCAGCTCGCTCCGTTCAGCGACTCTATGACCAGTAATACTGAGTTAGACCTTCTATGCGGTTTTAAAGTAGTTATGCCTGGTTCTGTTGAAAAGCTTATCTCTCCGTCTGAAAAAGTCGTTTTATGCACTGATAAGAAAAATAGAGAAAAATATTCATACTGTTTCTTGTGCATGAATAAAATCCTATTTGCAATACAGAAAGACACTTCTTAACGTGTTAGAAGTTTTTTGCACATCCCATTATGCAAGACCATCAGTGGTCAGATCGCTCCGTTCAGCGACTCTATGACCAGAAACAGTGAGTTAGACCTTCTATGCAGTTTTACAGATTTTATAACTGCTTATGTTGAAAAGCTTATCTCTCGGTCTGAGAAAGCCGTTTTATGCACTGGTAAGAATAATAGAGACCAACATTCATAATCTTTCTTGTGCATGAATAAAATCCTTTTTGCAATACAGAAAGACACTTCTTAATGTCTTAGAAGTATTTTGCACATCCCATTATGCAAGACCATCAGTGGTCAGATCGCTCCGTTCAGCGACTCTATGACCAGTAATACTGAGTTAGACCTTCTATGCGGTTTTAAAGTAGTTATGCGTGGTTCTGTTGAAAAGCTTATCTCTCGGTCTGAAAAAGTCGTTTTATGCACTGGTAAGGAAAATAGAGAAAAACATTCATAATGTTTCTTGTGCATGAATAAAATCCTATTTGCAATACAGAAAGACACTTCTTAATGTGTTAGAAGTTTTTTGCACATCCCACTATGCAAGACCATCAGTGGTCAGATCGCTCCGTTCAGCGACTCTATGACCAGAAACAGTGAGTTAGACCTTCTATGCAGTTTTACAGATTTTATAACTGCTTATGTTGAAAAGCTTATCTCTCGGTCTGAGAAAGCCGTTTTATGCACTGGTAAGAATAATAGAGACCAACATTCATAATCTTTCTTGTGCATGAATAAAATCCTTTTTGCAATACAGAAAGACACTTTTTAATGTCTTAGAAGTATTTTGCACATCCCATTATGCAAGACCATCAGTGGTCAGCTCGCTCCGTTCAGCGACTCTATGACCAGTAATACTGAGTTAGACCTTCTATGCGGTTTTAAAGTAGTTATGCCTGGTTCTGTTGAAAAGCTTATCTCTCCGTCTGAAAAAGTCGTTTTATGCACTGATAAGAAAAATAGAGAAAAATATTCATACTGTTTCTTGTGCATGAATAAAATCCTATTTGCAATACAGAAAGACACTTCTTAACGTGTTAGAAGTTTTTTGCACATCCCATTATGCAAGACCATCAGTGGTCAGATCGCTCCGTTCAGCGACTCTATGACCAGAAACAGTGAGTTAGACCTTCTATGCAGTTTTACAGATTTTATAACTGCTTATGTTGAAAAGCTTATCTCTCGGTCTGAGAAAGCCGTTTTATGCACTGGTAAGAATAATAGAGACCAACATTCATAATCTTTCTTGTGCATGAATAAAATCCTTTTTGCAATACAGAAAGACACTTCTTAATGTCTTAGAAGTATTTTGCACATCCCATTATGCAAGACCATCAGTGGTCAGATCGCTCCGTTCAGCGACTCTATGACCAGAAACAGTGAGTTAGACCTTCTATGCGGTTTTAAAGTAGTTTTGCCTGGTTCTGTTGAAAAGCTTATGTCTCCGTCTGATAAAGTCGTTTTATGCACTGGTAAGAAAAATAGAGAAAAATATTCATACTGTTTCTTGTGCATGAATAAAATCCTATTTGCAATACAGAAAGACACTTCTTAATGTCTTAGAAGTATTTTGCACATCCCATTATGCAAGACCAGAAGTGGTCAGATCGCTCCGTTCAGCGACTCTATGACCAGTAATACTGAGTTAGACCTTCTATGCGGTTTTAAAGTAGTTATGCCTGGTTCTGTTGAAAAGCTTATCTCTCCGTCTGAGAAAGCCGTTTTATGCACTGGTAAGAATAATAGAGACCAACATTCATAATCTTTCTTGTGCATGAATAAAATCCTATTTGCAATACAGAAAGACACTTCTTAATGTGTTAGAAGTTTTTTGCACATCCCATTATGCAAGACCATCAGTGGTCAGATCGCTCCGTTCAGCGACTCTATGACCAGAAACAGTGAGTTAGACCTTCTATGCAGTTTTACAGATTTTATAACTGCTTATATTAAAAAGCTTATCTCTCGGTCTGAGAAAGACGTTTTATGCACTGGTAAGAGAAATAGGGACCAATATTCATATTCTTTTTTGTGCATGAATAAAATCCTATTTGCAATACAGAAAGACACTTCTTAATGTGTTAGAAGCTTTTTGCACATCCCATTATGCAAGACCATCAGTGGTCAGATCGCTCCGTTCAGCGACTCTGTGACCAGTAACAGTGAGTTAGACCTTCTATGCAGTTTTACAGATTTTATAACTGCTTATATTGAAAAGCTTATCTCTCGGTCTGAGAAAGCCGTTTTATGCACTGGTAAGAGAAATAGGGACCAATATTCATAATCTTTCTTGTGCATGAATAAAATCCTATTTGCAATACAGAAGGACACTTCTTAATGTGTTAGAAGCTTTTTGCACATCCCATTATGCAAGACCATCAGTGGTCAGATCGCTCCGTTCAGCGACTCTATGACCAGAAACAGTGAGTTAAACCTTCTATGCAGTTTTACAGATTTTATAACTGCTTATTTTGAAAAGCTAATCTCTCGGTCTGAGAAAGCCGTTTTATGCACTGGTAAGAATAATAGAGACCAACATTCATAATCTTTCTTGTGCATGAATAAAATCCTTTTTGCAATACAGAAAGACACTTCTTAATGTCTTAGAAGTATTTTGCACATCCCATTATGCAAGACCATCAGTGGTCAGATCGCTCCGTTCAGCGACTCTATGACCAGTAATACTGAGTTAGACCTTCTATGCGGTTTTAAAGTAGTTATGCCTGGTTCTGTTGAAAAGCTTATCTCTCCGTCTGAGAAAGCCGTTTTATGCACTGGTAAGAAAAGTAGAGAAAAATATTCATACTGTTTCTTGTGCTTGAATAAAATCCTATTTGCAATACAGAAAGACACTTCTTAACGTGTTAGAAGTTTTTTGCACATCCCATTATGCAAGACCATCAGTGGTCAGATCGCTCCGTTCAGCGACTCTATGACCAGAAACAGTGAGTTAGACCTTCTATGCAGTTTTACAGATTTTATAACTGCTTATATTGAAAAGCTTATCTCTCGGTCTGAGAAAGATATTTTATGCACTGGTAAGAGAAATAGGGACCAATATTCATATTCTTTTTTGTGCATGAATAAAATCCTATTTGCAATACAGAAAGACACTTCTTAATGTGTTAGAAGCTTTTTGCACATCCCATTATGCAAGACCATCAGTGGTCAGATCGCTCCGTTCAGCGACTCTGTGACCAGTAACAGTGAGTTAGACCTTCTATGCAGTTTTACAGATTTTATAACTGCTTATATTGAAAAGCTTATCTCTCGGTCTGAGAAAGACGTTTTATGCACTGGTAAGAGAAATAGGGACCAATATTCATATTCTTTCTTGTGCATGAATAAAATCCTATTTGCAATACAGAAGGACACTTCTTAATGTGTTAGAAGCTTTTTGCACATCCCATTATGCAAGACCATCAGTGGTCAGATCGCTCCGTTCAGCGACTCTGTGACCAGTAACAGTGAGTTAGACCTTCTATGCAGTTTTGCAGATTTTATAACTGCTTATATTGATAAGCTTATCTCTAGGTCTGAGAAAGACGTTTTATGCACTTTTAAGAGAAATAGGGACCAATATTCACAATCTTTCTTGTGCATGAATAAAATCCTTTTTGCAATACAGAAAGACACTTCTTAATGTCTTAGAAGTATTTTGCACATCCCATTATGCAAGACCATCAGTGGTCAGATCGCTCCGTTCAGCGACTCTATGACCAGTAATACTGAGTTAGACCTTCTATGCGGTTTTAAAGTAGTTATGCCTGGTTCTGTTGAAAAGCTTATCTCTCGGTCTGAAAAAGTCGTTTTATGCACTGGTAAGGAAAATAGAGAAAAACATTCATAATGTTTCTTGTGCATGAATAAAATCCTATTTGCAATACAGAAAGACACTTCTTAATGTGTTAGAAGTTTTTTGCACATCCCATTATGCAAGACCATCAGTGGTCAGATCGCTCCGTTCAGCGACTCTGTGACCAGTAACAGTGAGTAAGACCTTCTATGCAGTTTTACAGATTTGATAACTGCTTATATTGAAAAGCTTATCTCTCGGTCTGAGAAAGCCGTTTTATGCACTGGTAAGAGAAATAGAGACCAATATTCGTAATCTTTCTTGTGCATGAATAAAATCCTATTTGCAATACAGAAAGACACTTCTTAATGTGTTAGAAGCTTTTTGCACATCCCATTATGCAAGACCATCAGTGGTCAGATCGCTCCGTTCAGCGACTCTATGACCAGTAATACTGAGTTAGACCTTCTATGCGGTTTTAAAGTAGTTATGCCTGGTTCTGTTGAAAAGCTTATCTCTCGGTCTGAAAAAGTCGTTTTATGCACTGGTAAGGAAAATAGAGAAAAACATTCATAATGTTTCTTGTGCATGAATAAAATCCTATTTGCAATACAGAAAGACACTTCTTAATGTGTTAGAAGTTTTTTGCACATCCCACTATGCAAGACCATCAGTGGTCAGATCGCTCCGTTCAGCGACTCTATGACCAGAAACAGTGAGTTAGACCTTCTATGCAGTTTTACAGATTTTATAACTGCTTATGTTGAAAAGCTTATCTCTCGGTCTGAGAAAGCCGTTTTATGCACTGGTAAGAATAATAGAGACCAACATTCATAATCTTTCTTGTGCATGAATAAAATCCTTTTTGCAATACAGAAAGACACTTTTTAATGTCTTAGAAGTATTTTGCACATCCCATTATGCAAGACCATCAGTGGTCAGATCGCTCCGTTCAGCGACTCTATGACCAGTAATACTGAGTTAGACCTTCTATGCGGTTTTAAAGTAGTTATGCCTGGTTCTGTTGAAAAGCTTATCTCTCGGTCTGAAAAAGTCGTTTTATGCACTGATAAGAAAAATAGAGAAAAATATTCATACTGTTTCTTGTGCATGAATAAAATCCTATTTGCAATACAGAAAGACACTTCTTAACGTGTTAGAAGTTTTTTGCACATCCCATTATGCAAGACCATCAGTGGTCAGATCGCTCCGTTCAGCGACTCTATGACCAGAAACAGTGAGTTAG
The DNA here is from genome assembly GCA_033026305.1 of Cirrhinus molitorella. Taxonomy (NCBI): domain Eukaryota; kingdom Metazoa; phylum Chordata; class Actinopteri; order Cypriniformes; family Cyprinidae; genus Cirrhinus; species Cirrhinus molitorella. Next base: position 29,808,770 of record CM065124.1, on the reverse strand, counting down.
ACCTTCTATGCAGTTTTACAGATTTTATAACTGCTTATGTTGACAAGCTTATCTCTCGGTCTGAGAAAGCCGTTTTATGCACTGGTAAGAGAAATAGAGACCAATATTCTTAATCTTTCTTGTGCATGAATAAAATCCTTTTTGCAATACAGAAAGACACTTCTTAATGTCTTAGAAGTATTTTGCACATCCCATTATGCAAGATCATCAGTGGTCAGATCGCTCCGTTCAGCGACTCTATGACCAGTAATACTGAGTTAGACCTTCTATGCGGTTTTAAAGTAGTTATGCCTGGTTCTGTTGAAAAGCTTATCTCTCGGTCTGAGAAAGCCGTTTTATGCACTGGTAAGGAAAATAGAGAAAAACATTCATAATGTTTCTTGTGCATGAATAAAATCCTATTTGCAATACAGAAAGACACTTCTTAATGTGTTAGAAGTTTTTTGCACATCCCACTATGCAAGACCATCAGTGGTCAGATCGCTCCGTTCAGCGACTCTATGACCAGAAACAGTGAGTTAGACCTTCTATGCAGTTTTACAGATTTTATAACTGCTTATGTTGAAAAGCTTATCTCTCGGTCTGAGAAAGCCGTTTTATGCACTGGTAAGAATAATAGAGACCAACATTCATAATCTTTCTTGTGCATGAATAAAATCCTTTTTGCAATACAGAAAGACACTTTTTAATGTCTTAGAAGTATTTTGCACATCCCATTATGCAAGACCATCAGTGGTCAGCTCGCTCCGTTCAGCGACTCTATGACCAGTAATACTGAGTTAGACCTTCTATGCGGTTTTAAAGTAGTTATGCCTGGTTCTGTTGAAAAGCTTATCTCTCCGTCTGAAAAAGTCGTTTTATGCACTGATAAGAAAAATAGAGAAAAATATTCATACTGTTTCTTGTGCATGAATAAAATCCTATTTGCAATACAGAAAGACACTTCTTAACGTGTTAGAAGTTTTTTGCACATCCCATTATGCAAGACCATCAGTGTTCAGATCGCTCCGTTCAGCGACTCTATGACCAGAAACAGTGAGTTAGACCTTCTATGCAGTTTTACAGATTTTATAACTGCTTATGTTGAAAAGCTTATCTCTCGGTCTGAGAAAGCCGTTTTATGCACTGGTAAGAATAATAGAGACCAACATTCATAATCTTTCTTGTGCATGAATAAAATCCTTTTTGCAATACAGAAAGACACTTCTTAATGTCTTAGAAGTATTTTGCACATCCCATTATGCAAGACCATCAGTGGTCAGATCGCTCCGTTCAGCGACTCTATGACCAGAAACAGTGAGTTAGACCTTCTATGCGGTTTTAAAGTAGTTTTGCCTGGTTCTGTTGAAAAGCTTATGTCTCCGTCTGATAAAGTCGTTTTATGCACTGGTAAGAAAAATAGAGAAAAATATTCATACTGTTTCTTGTGCATGAATAAAATCCTATTTGCAATACAGAAAGACACTTCTTAATGTCTTAGAAGTATTTTGCACATCCCATTATGCAAGACCAGAAGTGGTCAGATCGCTCCGTTCAGCGACTCTATGACCAGTAATACTGAGTTAGACCTTCTATGCGGTTTTAAAGTAGTTATGCCTGGTTCTGTTGAAAAGCTTATCTCTCCGTCTGAGAAAGCCGTTTTATGCACTGGTAAGAATAATAGAGACCAACATTCATAATCTTTCTTGTGCATGAATAAAATCCTATTTGCAATACAGAAAGACACTTCTTAATGTGTTAGAAGTTTTTTGCACATCCCATTATGCAAGACCATCAGTGGTCAGATCGCTCCGTTCAGCGACTCTATGACCAGAAACAGTGAGTTAGACCTTCTATGCAGTTTTACAGATTTTATAACTGCTTATATTAAAAAGCTTATCTCTCGGTCTGAGAAAGACGTTTTATGCACTGGTAAGAGAAATAGGGACCAATATTCATATTCTTTTTTGTGCATGAATAAAATCCTATTTGCAATACAGAAAGACACTTCTTAATGTGTTAGAAGCTTTTTGCACATCCCATTATGCAAGACCATCAGTGGTCAGATCGCTCCGTTCAGCGACTCTGTGACCAGTAACAGTGAGTTAGACCTTCTATGCAGTTTTACAGATTTTATAACTGCTTATATTGAAAAGCTTATCTCTCGGTCTGAGAAAGACGTTTTATGCACTGGTAAGAGAAATAGGGACCAATATTCATAATCTTTCTTGTGCATGAATAAAATCCTATTTGCAATACAGAAGGACACTTCTTAATGTGTTAGAAGCTTTTTGCACATCCCATTATGCAAGACCATCAGTGGTCAGATCGCTCCGTTCAGCGACTCTATGACCAGAAACAGTGAGTTAAACCTTCTATGCAGTTTTACAGATTTTATAACTGCTTATTTTGAAAAGCTAATCTCTCGGTCTGAGAAAGCCGTTTTATGCACTGGTAAGAATAATAGAGACCAACATTCATAATCTTTCTTGTGCATGAATAAAATCCTTTTTGCAATACAGAAAGACACTTCTTAATGTCTTAGAAGTATTTTGCACATCCCATTATGCAAGACCATCAGTGGTCAGATCGCTCCGTTCAGCGACTCTATGACCAGTAATACTGAGTTAGACCTTCTATGCGGTTTTAAAGTAGTTATGCCTGGTTCTGTTGAAAAGCTTATCTCTCCGTCTGAGAAAGCCGTTTTATGCACTGGTAAGAATAATAGAGACCAACATTCATAATCTTTCTTGTGCATGAATAAAATCCTTTTTGCAATACAGAAAGCCACTTCTTAATGTCTTAGAAGTATTTTGCACATCCCATTATGCAAGACCATCAGTGGTCAGATCGCTCCGTTCAGCGACTCTGTGACCAGTAACAGTGAGTTAGACCTTCTATGCAGTTTTGCAGATTTTATAACTGATTATGTTGAAAAGCTTATCTCTCGGTCTGAGAAAGCCGTTTTATGCACTGGTAAGAATAATAGAGACCAACATTCATAATCTTTCTTGTGCATGAATAAAATCCTTTTTGCAATACAGAAAGACACTTTTTAATGTCTTAGAAGTATTTTGCACATCCCATTATGCAAGACCATCAGTGGTCAGATCGCTCCGTTCAGCGACTCTATGACCAGTAATACTGAGTTAGACCTTCTATGCGGTTTTAAAGTAGTTATGCCTGGTTCTGTTGAAAAGCTTATCTCTCCGTCTGAAAAAGTCGTTTTATGCACTGATAAGAAAAATAGAGAAAAATATTCATACTGTTTCTTGTGCTTGAATAAAATCCTATTTGCAATACAGAAAGACACTTCTTAACGTGTTAGAAGTTTTTTGCACATCCCATTATGCAAGACCATCAGTGGTCAGATCGCTCCGTTCAGCGACTCTATGACCAGAAACAGTGAGTTAGACCTTCTATGCAGTTTTACAGATTTTATAACTGCTTATGTTGAAAAGCTTATCTCTCGGTCTGAGAAAGCCGTTTTATGCACTGGTAAGAATAATAGAGACCAACATTCATAATCTTTCTTGTGCATGAATAAAATCCTTTTTGCAATACAGAAAGACACTTCTTAATGTCTTAGAAGTATTTTGCACATCCCATTATGCAAGACCATCAGTGGTCAGATCGCTCCGTTCAGCGACTCTATGACCAGAAACAATGAGTTAGACCTTCTATGCGGTTTTAAAGTAGTTATGCCTGGTTCTGTTGAAAAGCTTATCTCTCCGTCTGATAAAGTCGTTTTATGCACTGGTAAGAAAAATAGAGAAAAATATTCATAATGTTTCTTGTGCATGAATAAAATCCTATTTGCAATACAGAAAGACACTTCTTAATGTGTTAGAAGTTTTTTGCACATCCCATTATGCAAGACCATCAGTGGTCAGATCGCTCCGTTCAGCGACTCTATGACCAGAAACAGTGAGTTAGACCTTCTATACAGTTTTACAGATTTTATAACTGCTTATATTGAAAAGCTTATCTCTCGGTCTGAGAAAGATATTTTATGCACTGGTAAGAGAAATAGGGACCAATATTCATATTCTTTTTTGTGCATGAATAAAATCCTATTTGCAATACAGAAAGACACTTCTTAATGTGTTAGAAGCTTTTTGCACATCCCATTATGCAAGACCATCAGTGGTCAGATCGCTCCGTTCAGCGACTCTGTGACCAGTAACAGTGAGTTAGACCTTCTATGCAGTTTTACAGATTTTATAACTGCTTATATTGAAAAGCTTATCTCTCGGTCTGAGAAAGACGTTTTATGCACTGGTAAGAGAAATAGGGACCAATATTCATATTCTTTCTTGTGCATGAATAAAATCCTATTTGCAATACAGAAGGACACTTCTTAATGTGTTAGAAGCTTTTTGCACATCCCATTATGCAAGACCATCAGTGGTCAGATCGCTCCGTTCAGCGACTCTGTGACCAGTAACAGTGAGTTAGACCTTCTATGCAGTTTTGCAGATTTTATAACTGCTTATATTGATAAGCTTATCTCTAGGTCTGAGAAAGACGTTTTATGCACTTTTAAGAGAAATAGGGACCAATATTCACAATCTTTCTTGTGCATGAATAAAATCCTTTTTGCAATACAGAAAGACACTTCTTAATGTCTTAGAAGTATTTTGCACATCCCATTATGCAAGACCATCAGTGGTCAGATCGCTCCGTTCAGCGACTCTATGACCAGTAATACTGAGTTAGACCTTCTATGCGGTTTTAAAGTAGTTATGCCTGGTTCTGTTGAAAAGCTTATCTCTCGGTCTGAAAAAGTCGTTTTATGCACTGGTAAGGAAAATAGAGAAAAACATTCATAATGTTTCTTGTGCATGAATAAAATCCTATTTGCAATACAGAAAGACACTTCTTAATGTGTTAGAAGTTTTTTGCACATCCCATTATGCAAGACCATCAGTGGTCAGATCGCTCCGTTCAGCGACTCTGTGACCAGTAACAGTGAGTAAGACCTTCTATGCAGTTTTACAGATTTGATAACTGCTTATATTGAAAAGCTTATCTCTCGGTCTGAGAAAGCCGTTTTATGCACTGGTAAGAGAAATAGAGACCAATATTCATAATCTTTCTTGTGCATGAATAAAATCCTATTTGCAATACAGAAAGACACTTCTTAATGTGTTAGAAGCTTTTTGCACATCCCATTATGCAAGACCATCAGTGGTCAGATCGCTCCGTTCAGCGACTCTATGACCAGTAATACTGAGTTAGACCTTCTATGCGGTTTTAAAGTAGTTATGCCTGGTTCTGTTGAAAAGCTTATCTCTCGGTCTGAAAAAGTCGTTTTATGCACTGGTAAGGAAAATAGAGAAAAACATTCATAATGTTTCTTGTGCATGAATAAAATCCTATTTGCAATACAGAAAGACACTTCTTAATGTGTTAGAAGTTTTTTGCACATCCCACTATGCAAGACCATCAGTGGTCAGATCGCTCCGTTCAGCGACTCTATGACCAGAAACAGTGAGTTAGACCTTCTATGCAGTTTTACAGATTTTATAACTGCTTATGTTGAAAAGCTTATCTCTCGGTCTGAGAAAGCCGTTTTATGCACTGGTAAGAATAATAGAGACCAACATTCATAATCTTTCTTGTGCATGAATAAAATCCTTTTTGCAATACAGAAAGACACTTTTTAATGTCTTAGAAGTATTTTGCACATCCCATTATGCAAGACCATCAGTGGTCAGCTCGCTCCGTTCAGCGACTCTATGACCAGTAATACTGAGTTAGACCTTCTATGCGGTTTTAAAGTAGTTATGCCTGGTTCTGTTGAAAAGCTTATCTCTCCGTCTGAAAAAGTCGTTTTATGCACTGATAAGAAAAATAGAGAAAAATATTCATACTGTTTCTTGTGCATGAATAAAATCCTATTTGCAATACAGAAAGACACTTCTTAACGTGTTAGAAGTTTTTTGCACATCCCATTATGCAAGACCATCAGTGGTCAGATCGCTCCGTTCAGCGACTCTATGACCAGAAACAGTGAGTTATACCTTCTATGCAGTTTTACAGATTTTATAACTGCTTATGTTGAAAAGCTTATCTCTCGGTCTGAGAAAGCCGTTTTATGCACTGGTAAGAATAATAGAGACCAACATTCATAATCTTTCTTGTGCATGAATAAAATCCTTTTTGCAATACAGAAAGACACTTCTTAATGTCTTAGAAGTATTTTGCACATCCCATTATGCAAGACCATCAGTGGTCAGATCGCTCCGTTCAGCGACTCTATGACCAGAAACAGTGAGTTAGACCTTCTATGCGGTTTTAAAGTAGTTTTGCCTGGTTCTGTTGAAAAGCTTATGTCTCCGTCTGATAAAGTCGTTTTATGCACTGGTAAGAAAAATAGAGAAAAATATTCATACTGTTTCTTGTGCATGAATAAAATCCTATTTGCAATACAGAAAGACACTTCTTAATGTCTTAGAAGTATTTTGCACATCCCATTATGCAAGACCAGAAGTGGTCAGATCGCTCCGTTCAGCGACTCTATGACCAGTAATACTGAGTTAGACCTTCTATGCGGTTTTAAAGTAGTTATGCCTGGTTCTGTTGAAAAGCTTATCTCTCCGTCTGAGAAAGCCGTTTTATGCACTGGTAAGAATAATAGAGACCAACATTCATAATCTTTCTTGTGCATGAATAAAATCCTATTTGCAATACAGAAAGACACTTCTTAATGTGTTAGAAGTTTTTTGCACATCCCATTATGCAAGACCATCAGTGGTCAGATCGCTCCGTTCAGCGACTCTATGACCAGAAACAGTGAGTTAGACCTTCTATGCAGTTTTACAGATTTTATAACTGCTTATATTAAAAAGCTTATCTCTCGGTCTGAGAAAGACGTTTTATGCACTGGTAAGAGAAATAGGGACCAATATTCATATTCTTTTTTGTGCATGAATAAAATCCTATTTGCAATACAGAAAGACACTTCTTAATGTGTTAGAAGCTTTTTGCACATCCCATTATGCAAGACCATCAGTGGTCAGATCGCTCCGTTCAGCGACTCTGTGACCAGTAACAGTGAGTTAGACCTTCTATGCAGTTTTACAGATTTTATAACTGCTTATATTGAAAAGCTTATCTCTCGGTCTGAGAAAGACGTTTTATGCACTGGTAAGAGAAATAGGGACCAATATTCATAATCTTTCTTGTGCATGAATAAAATCCTATTTGCAATACAGAAGGACACTTCTTAATGTGTTAGAAGCTTTTTGCACATCCCATTATGCAAGACCATCAGTGGTCAGATCGCTCCGTTCAGCGACTCTATGACCAGAAACAGTGAGTTAAACCTTCTATGCAGTTTTACAGATTTTATAACTGCTTATTTTGAAAAGCTAATCTCTCGGTCTGAGAAAGCCGTTTTATGCACTGGTAAGAATAATAGAGACCAACATTCATAATCTTTCTTGTGCATGAATAAAATCCTTTTTGCAATACAGAAAGACACTTCTTAATGTCTTAGAAGTATTTTGCACATCCCATTATGCAAGACCATCAGTGGTCAGATCGCTCCGTTCAGCGACTCTATGACCAGTAATACTGAGTTAGACCTTCTATGCGGTTTTAAAGTAGTTATGCCTGGTTCTGTTGAAAAGCTTATCTCTCCGTCTGAGAAAGCCGTTTTATGCACTGGTAAGAATAATAGAGACCAACATTCATAATCTTTCTTGTGCATGAATAAAATCCTTTTTGCAATACAGAAAGCCACTTCTTAATGTCTTAGAAGTATTTTGCACATCCCATTATGCAAGACCATCAGTGGTCAGATCGCTCCGTTCAGCGACTCTGTGACCAGTAACAGTGAGTTAGACCTTCTATGCAGTTTTGCAGATTTTATAACTGATTATGTTGAAAAGCTTATCTCTCGGTCTGAGAAAGCCGTTTTATGCACTGGTAAGAATAATAGAGACCAACATTCATAATCTTTCTTGTGCATGAATAAAATCCTTTTTGCAATACAGAAAGACACTTTTTAATGTCTTAGAAGTATTTTGCACATCCCATTATGCAAGACCATCAGTGGTCAGATCGCTCCGTTCAGCGACTCTATGACCAGTAATACTGAGTTAGACCTTCTATGCGGTTTTAAAGTAGTTATGCCTGGTTCTGTTGAAAAGCTTATCTCTCCGTCTGAAAAAGTCGTTTTATGCACTGATAAGAAAAATAGAGAAAAATATTCATACTGTTTCTTGTGCTTGAATAAAATCCTATTTGCAATACAGAAAGACACTTCTTAACGTGTTAGAAGTTTTTTGCACATCCCATTATGCAAGACCATCAGTGGTCAGATCGCTCCGTTCAGCGACTCTATGACCAGAAACAGTGAGTTAGACCTTCTATGCAGTTTTACAGATTTTATAACTGCTTATGTTGAAAAGCTTATCTCTCGGTCTGAGAAAGCCGTTTTATGCACTGGTAAGAATAATAGAGACCAACATTCATAATCTTTCTTGTGCATGAATAAAATCCTTTTTGCAATACAGAAAGACACTTCTTAATGTCTTAGAAGTATTTTGCACATCCCATTATGCAAGACCATCAGTGGTCAGATCGCTCCGTTCAGCGACTCTATGACCAGAAACAATGAGTTAGACCTTCTATGCGGTTTTAAAGTAGTTATGCCTGGTTCTGTTGAAAAGCTTATCTCTCCGTCTGATAAAGTCGTTTTATGCACTGGTAAGAAAAATAGAGAAAAATATTCATAATGTTTCTTGTGCATGAATAAAATCCTATTTGCAATACAGAAAGACACTTCTTAATGTGTTAGAAGTTTTTTGCACATCCCATTATGCAAGACCATCAGTGGTCAGATCGCTCCGTTCAGCGACTCTATGACCAGAAACAGTGAGTTAGACCTTCTATGCAGTTTTACAGATTTTATAACTGCTTATATTGAAAAGCTTATCTCTCGGTCTGAGAAAGATATTTTATGCACTGGTAAGAGAAATAGGGACCAATATTCATATTCTTTTTTGTGCATGAATAAAATCCTATTTGCAATACAGAAAGACACTTCTTAATGTGTTAGAAGCTTTTTGCACATCCCATTATGCAAGACCATCAGTGGTCAGATCGCTCCGTTCAGCGACTCTGTGACCAGTAACAGTGAGTTAGACCTTCTATGCAGTTTTACAGATTTTATAACTGCTTATATTGAAAAGCTTATCTCTCGGTCTGAGAAAGACGTTTTATGCACTGGTAAGAGAAATAGGGACCAATATTCATATTCTTTCTTGTGCATGAATAAAATCCTATTTGCAATACAGAAGGACACTTCTTAATGTGTTAGAAGCTTTTTGCACATCCCATTATGCAAGACCATCAGTGGTCAGATCGCTCCGTTCAGCGACTCTGTGACCAGTAACAGTGAGTTAGACCTTCTATGCAGTTTTGCAGATTTTATAACTGCTTATATTGATAAGCTTATCTCTAGGTCTGAGAAAGACGTTTTATGCACTTTTAAGAGAAATAGGGACCAATATTCACAATCTTTCTTGTGCATGAATAAAATCCTTTTTGCAATACAGAAAGACACTTCTTAATGTCTTAGAAGTATTTTGCACATCCCATTATGCAAGACCATCAGTGGTCAGATCGCTCCGTTCAGCGACTCTATGACCAGTAATACTGAGTTAGACCTTCTATGCGGTTTTAAAGTAGTTATGCCTGGTTCTGTTGAAAAGCTTATCTCTCGGTCTGAAAAAGTCGTTTTATGCACTGGTAAGGAAAATAGAGAAAAACATTCATAATGTTTCTTGTGCATGAATAAAATCCTATTTGCAATACAGAAAGACACTTCTTAATGTGTTAGAAGTTTTTTGCACATCCCATTATGCAAGACCATCAGTGGTCAGATCGCTCCGTTCAGCGACTCTGTGACCAGTAACAGTGAGTAAGACCTTCTATGCAGTTTTACAGATTTGATAACTGCTTATATTGAAAAGCTTATCTCTCGGTCTGAGAAAGCCGTTTTATGCACTGGTAAGAGAAATAGAGACCAATATTCATAATCTTTCTTGTGCATGAATAAAATCCTATTTGCAATACAGAAAGACACTTCTTAATGTGTTAGAAGCTTTTTGCACATCCCATTATGCAAGACCATCAGTGGTCAGATCGCTCCGTTCAGCGACTCTATGACCAGTAATACTGAGTTAGACCTTCTATGCGGTTTTAAAGTAGTTATGCCTGGTTCTGTTGAAAAGCTTATCTCTCGGTCTGAAAAAGTCGTTTTATGCACTGGTAAGGAAAATAGAGAAAAACATTCATAATGTTTCTTGTGCATGAATAAAATCCTATTTGCAATACAGAAAGACACTTCTTAATGTGTTAGAAGTTTTTTGCACATCCCACTATGCAAGACCATCAGTGGTCAGATCGCTCCGTTCAGCGACTCTATGACCAGAAACAGTGAGTTAGACCTTCTATGCAGTTTTACAGATTTTATAACTGCTTATGTTGAAAAGCTTATCTCTCGGTCTGAGAAAGCCGTTTTATGCACTGGTAAGAATAATAGAGACCAACATTCATAATCTTTCTTGTGCATGAATAAAATCCTTTTTGCAATACAGAAAGACACTTTTTAATGTCTTAGAAGTATTTTGCACATCCCATTATGCAAGACCATCAGTGGTCAGATCGCTCCGTTCAGCGACTCTATGACCAGTAATACTGAGTTAGACCTTCTATGCGGTTTTAAAGTAGTTATGCCTGGTTCTGTTGAAAAGCTTATCTCTCGGTCTGAAAAAGTCGTTTTATGCACTGATAAGAAAAATAGAGAAAAATATTCATACTGTTTCTTGTGCATGAATAAAATCCTATTTGCAATACAGAAAGACACTTCTTAACGTGTTAGAAGTTTTTTGCACATCCCATTATGCAAGACCATCAGTGGTCAGATCGCTCCGTTCAGCGACTCTATGACCAGAAACAGTGAGTTAGACCTTCTATGCAGTTTTACAGATTTTATAACTGCTTATGTTGACAAGCTTATCTCTCGGTCTGAGAAAGCCGTTTTATGCACTGGTAAGAGAAATAGAGACCAATATTCTTAATCTTTCTTGTGCATGAATAAAATCCTTTTTGCAATACAGAAAGACACTTCTTAATGTCTTAGAAGTATTTTGCACATCCCATTATGCAAGACCATCAGTGGTCAGATCGCTCCGTTCAGCGACTCTATGACCAGTAATACTGAGTTAGACCTTCTATGCGGTTTTAAAGTAGTTATGCCTGGTTCTGTTGAAAAGCTTATCTCTCGGTCTGAAAAACTCGTTTCATGCACTGGTAAGGAAAATAGAGAAAAACATTCATAATGTTTCTTGTGCATGAATAAAATCCTATTTGCAATACAGAAAGACACTTCTTAATGTGTTAGAAGTTTTTTGCACATCCCACTATGCAAGACCATCAGTGGTCAGATCGCTCCGTTCAGCGACTCTATGACCAGAAACAGTGAGTTAGACCTTCTATGCAGTTTTACAGATTTTATAACTGCTTATGTTGAAAAGCTTATCTCTCGGTCTGAGAAAGCCGTTTTATGCACTGGTAAGAATAATAGAGACCAACATTCATAATCTTTCTTGTGCATGAATAAAATCCTTTTTGCAATACAGAAAGACACTTTTTAATGTCTTAGAAGTATTTTGCACATCCCATTATGCAAGACCATCAGTGGTCAGATCGCTCCGTTCAGCGACTCTGTGACCAGTAACAGTGAGTTAGACCTTCTATGCAGTTTTACAGATTTTATAACTGCTTATATTGAAAAGCTTATCTCTCGGTCTGAGAAAGACGTTTTATGCACTGGTAAGAGAAATAGGGACCAATATTCATAATCTTTCTTGTGCATGAATAAAATCCTATTTGCAATACAGAAGGACACTTCTTAATGTGTTAGAAGCTTTTTGCACATCCCATTATGCAAGACCATCAGTGGTCAGATCGCTCCGTTCAGCGACTCTATGACCAGAAACAGTGAGTTAAACCTTCTATGCAGTTTTACAGATTTTATAACTGCTTATTTTGAAAAGCTAATCTCTCGGTCTGAGAAAGCCGTTTTATGCACTGGTAAGAATAATAGAGACCAACATTCATAATCTTTCTTGTGCATGAATAAAATCCTTTTTGCAATACAGAAAGACACTTCTTAATGTCTTAGAAGTATTTTGCACATCCCATTATGCAAGACCATCAGTGGTCAGATCGCTCCGTTCAGCGACTCTATGACCAGTAATACTGAGTTAGACCTTCTATGCGGTTTTAAAGTAGTTATGCCTGGTTCTGTTGAAAAGCTTATCTCTCCGTCTGAGAAAGCCGTTTTATGCACTGGTAAGAATAATAGAGACCAACATTCATAATCTTTCTTGTGCATGAATAAAATCCTTTTTGCAATACAGAAAGCCACTTCTTAATGTCTTAGAAGTATTTTGCACATCCCATTATGCAAGACCATCAGTGGTCAGATCGCTCCGTTCAGCGACTCTGTGACCAGTAACAGTGAGTTAGACCTTCTATGCAGTTTTGCAGATTTTATAACTGATTATGTTGAAAAGCTTATCTCTCGGTCTGAGAAAGCCGTTTTATGCACTGGTAAGAATAATAGAGACCAACATTCATAATCTTTCTTGTGCATGAATAAAATCCTTTTTGCAATACAGAAAGACACTTTTTAATGTCTTAGAAGTATTTTGCACATCCCATTATGCAAGACCATCAGTGGTCAGATCGCTCCGTTCAGCGACTCTATGACCAGTAATACTGAGTTAGACCTTCTATGCGGTTTTAAAGTAGTTATGCCTGGTTCTGTTGAAAAGCTTATCTCTCCGTCTGAAAAAGTCGTTTTATGCACTGATAAGAAAAATAGAGAAAAATATTCATACTGTTTCTTGTGCTTGAATAAAATCCTATTTGCAATACAGAAAGACACTTCTTAACGTGTTAGAAGTTTTTTGCACATCCCATTATGCAAGACCATCAGTGGTCAGATCGCTCCGTTCAGCGACTCTATGACCAGAAACAGTGAGTTAGACCTTCTATGCAGTTTTACAGATTTTATAACTGCTTATGTTGAAAAGCTTATCTCTCCGTCTGATAAAGTCGTTTTATGCACTGGTAAGAAAAATAGAGAAAAATATTCATAATGTTTCTTGTGCATGAATAAAATCCTATTTGCAATACAGAAAGACACTTCTTAATGTGTTAGAAGTTTTTTGCACATCCCATTATGCAAGACCATCAGTGGTCAGATCGCTCCGTTCAGCGACTCTATGACCAGAAACAGTGAGTTAGACCTTCTATGCAGTTTTACAGATTTTATAACTGCTTATATTGAAAAGCTTATCTCTCGGTCTGAGAAAGATATTTTATGCACTGGTAAGAGAAATAGGGACCAATATTCATATTCTTTTTTGTGCATGAATAAAATCCTATTTGCAATACAGAAAGACACTTCTTAATGTGTTAGAAGCTTTTTGCACATCCCATTATGCAAGACCATCAGTGGTCAGATCGCTCCGTTCAGCGACTCTGTGACCAGTAACAGTGAGTTAGACCTTCTATGCAGTTTTACAGATTTTATAACTGCTTATATTGAAAAGCTTATCTCTCGGTCTGAGAAAGACGTTTTATGCACTGGTAAGAGAAATAGGGACCAATATTCATATTCTTTCTTGTGCATGAATAAAATCCTATTTGCAATACAGAAGGACACTTCTTAATGTGTTAGAAGCTTTTTGCACATCCCATTATGCAAGACCATCAGTGGTCAGATCGCTCCGTTCAGCGACTCTGTGACCAGTAACAGTGAGTTAGACCTTCTATGCAGTTTTGCAGATTTTATAACTGCTTATATTGATAAGCTTATCTCTAGGTCTGAGAAAGACGTTTTATGCACTTTTAAGAGAAATAGGGACCAATATTCACAATCTTTCTTGTGCATGAATAAAATCCTTTTTGCAATACAGAAAGACACTTCTTAATGTCTTAGAAGTATTTTGCACATCCCATTATGCAAGACCATCAGTGGTCAGATCGCTCCGTTCAGCGACTCTATGACCAGTAATACTGAGTTAGACCTTCTATGCGGTTTTAAAGTAGTTATGCCTGGTTCTGTTGAAAAGCTTATCTCTCGGTCTGAAAAAGTCGTTTTATGCACTGGTAAGGAAAATAGAGAAAAACATTCATAATGTTTCTTGTGCATGAATAAAATCCTATTTGCAATACAGAAAGACACTTCTTAATGTGTTAGAAGTTTTTTGCACATCCCACTATGCAAGACCATCAGTGGTCAGATCGCTCCGTTCAGCGACTCTATGACCAGAAACAGTGAGTTAGACCTTCTATGCAGTTTTACAGATTTTATAACTGCTTATGTTGAAAAGCTTATCTCTCGGTCTGAGAAAGCCGTTTTATGCACTGGTAAGAATAATAGAGACCAACATTCATAATCTTTCTTGTGCATGAATAAAATCCTTTTTGCAATACAGAAAGACACTTTTTAATGTCTTAGAAGTATTTTGCACATCCCATTATGCAAGACCATCAGTGGTCAGATCGCTCCGTTCAGCGACTCTATGACCAGTAATACTGAGTTAGACCTTCTATGCGGTTTTAAAGTAGTTATGCCTGGTTCTGTTGAAAAGCTTATCTCTCGGTCTGAAAAAGTCGTTTTATGCACTGATAAGAAAAATAGAGAAAAATATTCATACTGTTTCTTGTGCATGAATAAAATCTTATTTGCAATACAGAAAGACACTTCTTAACGTGTTAGAAGTTTTTTGCACATCCCATTATGCAAGACCATCAGTGGTCAGATCGCTCCGTTCAGCGACTCTATGACCAGAAACAGTGAGTTAGACCTTCTATGCAGTTTTACAGATTTTATAACTGCTTATGTTGAAAAGCTTATCTCTCGGTCTGAGAAAGCCGTTTTATGCACTGGTAAGAATAATAGAGACCAACATTCATAATCTTTCTTGTGCATGAATAAAATCCTTTTTGCAATACAGAAAGACACTTCTTAATGTCTTAGAAGTATTTTGCACATCCCATTATGCAAGACCATCAGTGGTCAGATCGCTCCGTTCAGCGACTCTATGACCAGAAACAGTGAGTTAGACCTTCTATGCGGTTTTAAAGTAGTTATGCCTGGTTCTGTTGAAAAGCTTATCTCTCCGTCTGATAAAGTCGTTTTATGCACTGGTAAGAAAAATAGAGAAAAATATTCATAATGTTTCTTGTGCATGAATAAAATCCTATTTGCAATACAGAAAGACACTTCTTAATGTGTTAGAAGTTTTTTGCACATCCCATTATGCAAGACCATCAGTGGTCAGATCGCTCCGTTCAGCGACTCTATGACCAGAAACAGTGAGTTAGACCTTCTATGCAGTTTTACAGATTTTATAACTGCTTATATTGAAAAGCTTATCTCTCGGTCTGAGAAAGACATTTTATGCACTGGTAAGAGAAATAGGGACCAATATTCATATTCTTTTTTGTGCATGAATAAAATCCTATTTGCAATACAGAAAGACACTTCTTAATGTGTTAGAAGCTTTTTGCACATCCCATTATGCAAGACCATCAGTGGTCAGATCGCTCCGTTCAGCGACTCTGTGACCAGTAACAGTGAGTTAGACCTTCTATGCAGTTTTACAGATTTTATAACTGCTTATATTGAAAAGCTTATCTCTCGGTTTGAGAAAGACGTTTTATGCACTGCTAAGAGAAATAGGGACCAATATTCATAATCTTTCTTGTGCATGAATAAAATCCTATTTGCAATACAGAAGGACACTTCTTAATGTGTTAGAAGCTTTTTGCACATCCCATTATGCAAGACCATCAGTGGTCAGATCGCTCCGTTCAGCGACTCTATGACCAGTAATACTGAGTTAGACCTTCTATGCGGTTTTAAAGTAGTTATGCCTGGTTCTGTTGAAAAGCTTATCTCTCGGTCTGAAAAAGTCGTTTTATGCACTGGTAAGGAAAATAGAGAAAAACATTCATAATGTTTCTTGTGCATGAATAAAATCCTATTTGCAATATAGAAAGACACTTCTTAATGTGTTAGAAGTTTTTTGCACATCCCATTATGCAAGACCATCAGTGGTCAGATCGCTCCGTTCAGCGACTCTGTGACCAGTAACAGTGAGTAAGACCTTCTATGCAGTTTTACAGATTTGATAACTGCTTATATTGAAAAGCTTATCTCTCGGTCTGAGAAAGCCGTTTTATGCACTGGTAAGAGAAATAGAGACCAATATTCATAATCTTTCTTGTGCATGAATAAAATCCTATTTGCAATACAGAAAGACACTTCTTAATGTGTTAGAAGCTTTTTGCACATCCCATTATGCAAGACCATCAGTGGTCAGATCGCTCCGTTCAGCGACTCTATGACCAGTAATACTGAGTTAGACCTTCTATGCGGTTTTAAAGTAGTTATGTCTGGTTCTGTTGAAAAGCTAATCTCTCGGTCTGAAAAAGTCGTTTTATGCACTGGTAAGAAAAATAGAGAAAAACATTCATAATGTTTCTTGTGCATGAATAAAATCCTATTTGCAATACAGAAAGACACTTCTTAATGTGTTAGAAGTTTTTTGCACATCCCATTATGCAAGACCATCAGTGGTCAGATCGCTCCGTTCAGCGACTCTATGACCAGAAACAGTGAGTTAAACCTTCTATGCAGTTTTACAGATTTTATAACTGCTTATTTTGAAAAGCTTATCTCTCGGTCTGAGAAAGCCGTTTTATGCACTGGTAAGAATAATAGAGACCAACATTCATAATCTTTCTTGTGCATGAATAAAATCCTTTTTGCAATACAGAAAGACACTTCTTAATGTCTTAGAAGTATTTTGCACATCCCATTATGCAAGACCATCAGTGGTCAGATCGCTCCGTTCAGCGACTCTATGACCAGAAACAGTGAGTTAGACCTTCTATGCAGTTTTACAGATTTTATAACTGCTTATGTTGAAAAGCTTATCTCTCGGTCTGAGAAAGCCGTTTTATGCACTGGTAAGAATAATAGAGACCAACATTCATAATCTTTCTTGTGCATGAATAAAATCCTTTTTGCAATACAGAAAGACACTTCTTAATGTCTTAGAAGTATTTTGCACATCCCATTATGCAAGACCATCAGTGGTCAGATCGCTCCGTTCAGCGACTCTATGACCAGTAATACTGAGTTAGACCTTCTATGCGGTTTTAAAGTAGTTAATCCTGGTTCTGTTGAAAAGCTAATCTCTCCGTCTGAAAATTTCGTTTTATGCACTGTTAAGAAAAATAGAGAAAAATATACATAATCTTTCTTGTGCATGAATAAAATCCTTTTTGCAATACAGAAAGACACTTCTTAATGTCTTAGAAGTATTTTGCACATCCCATTATGCAAGACCATCAGTGGTCAGATCGCTCCGTTCAGCGACTCTATGATCAGTAATACTGAGTTAGACCTTCTATGCAGTTTTAAAGTACTTATGCCTGGTTCTGTTGAAAAGCTAATCTCTCGGTCTGAAAAAGTCGTTTTATGCACTGGTAAGAAAAATAGAGAAAAACATTCCTAATGTTTCTTGTGCATGAATAAAATCCTTTTTGCAATACAGAAAGACACTTCTTAATGTCTTAGAAGTATTTTGCACATCCCATTATGCAAGACCATCAGTGGTCAGATCGCTCCGTTCAGCGACTCTATGATCAGTAATACTGAGTTAGACCTTCTATGCAGTTTTAAAGTACTTATGCCTGGTTCTGTTGAAAAGCTAATCTCTCGGTCTGAAAAAGTCGTTTTATGCACTGGTAAGAAAAATAGAGAAAAACATTCCTAATGTTTCTTGTGCATGAATAAAATCCTATTTGCAATACAGAAAGACACTTCTTAATGTGTTAGAAGTTTTTTGCACATCCCATTATGCAAGACCATCAGTGGTCAGATCGCTCCGTTCAGCGACTCTGTGACCAGTAACAGTGTGTTAGACCTTCTATGCAGTTTTACAGATTTTATAACTGCTTATATTGAAAAGCTTATCTCTCGGTCTGAGAAAGACGTTTTATGCACTGGTAAGAGAAATAGGGACCAATATTCATAATCTTTCTTGTGCATGAATAAAATCCTATTTGCAATACAGAAAGACACTTCTTAATGTGTTAGAAGCTTTTTGCACATCAAATTATGCAAGACCATCAGTGGTCAGATCGCTCCGTTCAGCGACTCTATGACCAGAAACAGTGAGTTAGACCTTCTATGCAGTTTTACAGATTTTATAACTGCTTATGTTGAAAAGCTTATCTCTCGGTCTGAGAAAGCCGTTTTATGCACTGGTAAGAATAATAGAGACCAACATTCATAATCTTTCTTGTGCATGAATAAAATCCTTTTTGCAATACAGAAAGACACTTCTTAATGTCTTAGAAGTATTTTGCACATCCCATTATGCAAGACCATCAGTGGTCAGATCGCTCCGTTCAGCGACTCTATGACCAGAAACAGTGAGTTAGACCTTCTATGCGGTTTTAAAGTAGTTATGCCTGGTTCTGTTGAAAAGCTTATCTCTCGGTCTGAAAAAGTCGTTTTATGCACTGGTAAGGAAAATAGAGAAAAACATTCATAATGTTTCTTGTGCATGAATAAAATCCTATTTGCAATACAGAAAGACACTTCTTAATGTGTTAGAAGTTTTTTGCACATCCCATTATGCAAGACCATCAGTGGTCAGATCGCTCCGTTCAGCGACTCTGTGACCAGTAACAGTGAGTAAGACCTTCTATGCAGTTTTACAGATTTGATAACTGCTTATATTGAAAAGCTTATCTCTCGGTCTGAGAAAGCCGTTTTATGCACTGGTAAGAGAAATAGAGACCAATATTCATAATCTTTCTTGTGCATGAATAAAATCCTATTTGCAATACAGAAAGACACTTCTTAATGTGTTAGAAGCTTTTTGCACATCCCATTATGCAAGACCATCAGTGGTCAGATCGCTCCGTTCAGCGACTCTATGACCAGTAATACTGAGTTAGACCTTCTATGCGGTTTTAAAGTAGTTATGTCTGGTTCTGTTGAAAAGCTAATCTCTCGGTCTGAAAAAGTCGTTTTATGCACTGGTAAGAAAAATAGAGAAAAACATTCATAATGTTTCTTGTGCATGAATAAAATCCTATTTGCAATACAGAAAGACACTTCTTAATGTGTTAGAAGTTTTTTGCACATCCCATTATGCAAGACCATCAGTGGTCAGATCGCTCCGTTCAGCGACTCTATGACCAGAAACAGTGAGTTAAACCTTCTATGCAGTTTTACAGATTTGATAACTGCTTATATTGAAAAGCTTATCTCTCGGTCTGAGAAAGCCGTTTTATGCACTGGTAAGAATAATAGAGACCAACATTCATAATCTTTCTTGTGCATGAATAAAATCCTTTTTGCAATACAGAAAGACACTTCTTAATGTCTTAGAAGTATTTTGCACATCCCATTATGCAAGACCATCAGTGGTCAGATCGCTCCGTTCAGCGACTCTATGACCAGTAATACTGAGTTAGACCTTCTATGCGGTTTTAAAGTAGTTATGCCTGGTTCTGTTGAAAAGCTTTTCTCTCCGTCTGAAAAAGTCGTTTTATGCACTGGTAAGATAAATAGAGAAAAATATTCATACTGTTTCTTGTGCATGAATAAAATCCTATTTGCAATACAGAAAGACACTTCTTAATGTGTTAGAAGTTTTTTGCACATCCCATTATGCAAGACCATCAGTGGTCAGATCGCTCCGTTCAGCGACTCTATGACCAGAAACAGTGAGTTAGACCTTCTATGCAGTTTTACAGATTTTATAACTGCTTATGTTGAAAAGCTTATCTCTCGGTCTGAGAAAGCCGTTTTATGCACTGGTAAGAATAATAGAGACCAACATTCATAATCTTTCTTGTGCATGAATAAAATCCTTTTTGCAATACAGAAAGACACTTCTTAATGTCTTAGAAGTATTTTGCACATCCCATTATGCTAGACCATCAGTGGTCAGATCGCTCCGTTCAGCGACTCTATGACCAGTAATACTGAGTTAGACCTTCTATGCGGTTTTAAAGTAGTTATGCCTGGTTCTGTTGAAAAGCTAATCTCTCCGTCTGAAAATTTCGTTTTATGCACTGTTAAGAAAAATAGAGAAAAATATACATAATGTTTCTTGTGCATGAATAAAATCCTATTTGCAATACAGAAAGACAATTCTTAATGTGTTAGAAGTTTTTTGCACATCCCATTATGCAAGACCATCAGTGGTCAGATCGCTCCGTTCAGCGACTCTATGACCAGAAACAGTGAGTTAGACCTTCTATGCAGTTTTACAGATTTTATAACTGCTTATGTTGACAAGCTTATCTCTCGGTCTGAGAAAGCCGTTTTATGCACTGGTAAGAGAAATAGAGACCAATATTCATAATCTTTCTTGTGCATGAATAAAATCCTTTTTGCAATACAGAAAGACACTTCTTAATGTCTTAGAAGTATTTTGCACATCCCATTATGCAAGACCATCAGTGGTCAGATCGCTCCGTTCAGCGACTCTATGACCAGTAATACTGAGTTAGACCTTCTATGCGGTTTTAAAGTAGTTATGCCTGGTTCTGTTGAAAAGCTTATCTCTCGGTCTGAAAAAGTCGTTTTATGCACTGGTAAGGAAAATAGAGAAAAACATTCATAATGTTTCTTGTGCATGAATAAAATCCTATTTGCAATACAGAAAGACACTTCTTAATGTGTTAGAAGTTTTTTGCACATCCCACTATGCAAGACCATCAGTGGTCAGATCGCTCCGTTCAGCGACTCTATGACCAGAAACAGTGAGTTAGACCTTCTATGCAGTTTTACAGATTTTATAACTGCTTATGTTGAAAAGCTTATCTCTCGGTCTGAGAAAGCCGTTTTATGCACTGGTAAGAATAATAGAGACCAACATTCATAATCTTTCTTGTGCATGAATAAAATCCTTTTTGCAATACAGAAAGACACTTTTTAATGTCTTAGAAGTATTTTGCACATCCCATTATGCAAGACCATCAGTGGTCAGATCGCTCTGTTCAGCGACTCTATGACCAGTAATACTGAGTTAGACCTTCTATGCGGTTTTAAAGTAGTTATGCCTGGTTCTGTTGAAAAGCTTATCTCTCCGTCTGAAAAAGTCGTTTTATGCACTGATAAGAAAAATAGAGAAAAATATTCATACTGTTTCTTGTGCATGAATAAAATCCTATTTGCAATACAGAAAGACACTTCTTAATGTGTTAGAAGTTTTTTGCACATCCCATTATGCAAGACCATCAGTGGTCAGATCGCTCCGTTCAGCGACTCTATGACCAGAAACAGTGAGTTAGACCTTCTATGCAGTTTTACAGATTTTATAACTGCTTATGTTGAAAAGCTTATCTCTCGGTCTGAGAAAGCCGTTTTATGCACTGGTAAGAATAATAGAGACCAACATTCATAATCTTTCTTGTGCATGAATAAAATCCTTTTTGCAATACAGAAAGACACTTCTTAATGTCTTAGAAGTATTTTGCACATCCCATTATGCAAGACCATCAGTGGTCAGATCGCTCCGTTCAGCGACTCTATGACCAGAAACAGTGAGTTAGACCTTCTATGCGGTTTTAAAGTAGTTATGCCTGGTTCTGTTGAAAAGCTTATCTCTCCGTCTGATAAAGTCGTTTTATGCACTGGTAAGAAAAATAGAGAAAAATATTCATAATGTTTCTTGTGCATGAATAAAATCCTATTTGCAATACAGAAAGACACTTCTTAATGTGTTAGAAGTTTTTTGCACATCCCATTATGCAAGACCATCAGTGGTCAGATCGCTCCGTTCAGCGACTCTATGACCAGAAACAGTGAGTTAGACCTTCTATGCAGTTTTACAGATTTTATAACTGCTTATATTGAAAAGCTTATCTCTCGGTCTGAGAAAGACATTTTATGCACTGGTAAGAGAAATAGGGACCAATATTCATATTCTTTTTTGTGCATGAATAAAATCCTATTTGCAATACAGAAAGACACTTCTTAATGTGTTAGAAGCTTTTTGCACATCCCATTATGCAAGACCATCAATGGTCAGATCGCTCCGTTCAGCGACTCTGTGACCAGTAACAGTGAGTTAGACCTTCTATGCAGTTTTACAGATTTTATAACTGCTTATATTGAAAAGCTTATCTCTCGGTCTGAGAAAGACGTTTTATGCACTGGTAAGAGAAATAGGGACCAATATTCATAATCTTTTTTGTGCATGAATAAAATCCTATTTGCAATACAGAAGGACACTTCTTAATGTGTTAGAAGCTTTTTGCACATCCTATTATGCAAGACCATCAGTGGTCAGATCGCTCCGTTCAGCGACTCTGTGACCAGTAACAGTGAGTTAGACCTTCTATGCAGTTTTGCAGATTTTATAACTGCTTATATTGATAAGCTTATCTCTAGGTCTGAGAAAGACGTTTTATGCACTTTTAAGAGAAATAGGGACCAATATTCACAATCTTTCTTGTGCATGAATAAAATCCTTTTTGCAATACAGAAAGACACTTCTTAATGTCTTAGAAGTATTTTGCACATCCCATTATGCAAGACCATCAGTGGTCAGATCGCTCCGTTCAGCGACTCTATGACCAGTAATACTGAGTTAGACCTTCTATGCGGTTTTAAAGTAGTTATGCCTGGTTCTGTTGAAAAGCTTATCTCTCGGTCTGAAAAAGTCGTTTTATGCACTGGTAAGGAAAATAGAGAAAAACATTCATAATGTTTCTTGTGCATGAATAAAATCCTATTTGCAATACAGAAAGACACTTCTTAATGTGTTAGAAGTTTTTTGCACATCCCATTATGCAAGACCATCAGTGGTCAGATCGCTCCGTTCAGCGACTCTGTGACCAGTAACAGTGAGTAAGACCTTCTATGCAGTTTTACAGATTTGATAACTGCTTATATTGAAAAGCTTATCTCTCGGTCTGAGAAAGCCGTTTTATGCACTGGTAAGAGAAATAGAGACCAATATTCGTAATCTTTCTTGTGCATGAATAAAATCCTTTTTGCAATACAGAAAGACACTTCTTAATGTCTTAGAAGTATTTTGCACATCCCATTATGCAAGACCATCAGTGGTCAGATCGCTCCGTTCAGCGACTCTATGATCAGTAATACTGAGTTAGACCTTCTATGCAGTTTTAAAGTACTTATGCCTGGTTCTGTTGAAAAGCTAATCTCTCGGTCTGAAAAAGTCGTTTTATGCACTGGTAAGAAAAATAGAGAAAAACATTCATAATGTTTCTTGTGCATGAATAAAATCCTATTTGCAATACAGAAAGACACTTCTTAATGTGTTAGAAGTTTTTTGCACATCCCATTATGCAAGACCATCAGTGGTCAGATCGCTCCGTTCAGCGACTCTGTGACCAGTAACAGTGTGTTAGACCTTCTATGCAGTTTTACAGATTTTATAACTGCTTATATTGAAAAGCTTATCTCTCGGTCTGAGAAAGACGTTTTATGCACTGGTAAGAGAAATAGAGACCAATATTCATAATCTTTCTTGTGCATGAATAAAATCCTTTTTGCAATACAGAAAGACACTTCTTAATGTCTTAGAAGTATTTTGCACATCCCATTATGCAAGACCATCAGTGGTCAGATCGCTCCGTTCAGCGACTCTATGACCAGTAATACTGAGTTAGACCTTCTATGCGGTTTTAAAGTAGTTATGCCTGGTTCTGTTGAAAAGCTTATCTCTCGGTCTGAAAAAGTCGTTTTATGCACTGGTAAGGAAAATAGAGAAAAACATTCATAATGTTTCTTGTGCATGAATAAAATCCTATTTGCAATACAGAAAGACACTTCTTAATGTGTTAGAAGTTTTTTGCACATCCCACTATGCAAGACCATCAGTGGTCAGATCGCTCCGTTCAGCGACTCTATGACCAGAAACAGTGAGTTAGACCTTCTATGCAGTTTTACAGATTTTATAACTGCTTATGTTGAAAAGCTTATCTCTCGGTCTGAGAAAGCCGTTTTATGCACTGGTAAGAATAATAGAGACCAACATTCATAATCTTTCTTGTGCATGAATAAAATCCTTTTTGCAATACAGAAAGACACTTTTTAATGTCTTAGAAGTATTTTGCACATCCCATTATGCAAGACCATCAGTGGTCAGATCGCTCTGTTCAGCGACTCTATGACCAGTAATACTGAGTTAGACCTTCTATGCGGTTTTAAAGTAGTTATGCCTGGTTCTGTTGAAAAGCTTATCTCTCCGTCTGAAAAAGTCGTTTTATGCACTGATAAGAAAAATAGAGAAAAATATTCATACTGTTTCTTGTGCATGAATAAAATCCTATTTGCAATACAGAAAGACACTTCTTAATGTGTTAGAAGTTTTTTGCACATCCCATTATGCAAGACCATCAGTGGTCAGATCGCTCCGTTCAGCGACTCTATGACCAGAAACAGTGAGTTAGACCTTCTATGCAGTTTTACAGATTTTATAACTGCTTATGTTGAAAAGCTTATCTCTCGGTCTGAGAAAGCCGTTTTATGCACTGGTAAGAATAATAGAGACCAACATTCATAATCTTTCTTGTGCATGAATAAAATCCTTTTTGCAATACAGAAAGACACTTCTTAATGTCTTAGAAGTATTTTGCACATCCCATTATGCAAGACCATCAGTGGTCAGATCGCTCCGTTCAGCGACTCTATGACCAGAAACAGTGAGTTAGACCTTCTATGCGGTTTTAAAGTAGTTATGCCTGGTTCTGTTGAAAAGCTTATCTCTCCGTCTGATAAAGTCGTTTTATGCACTGGTAAGAAAAATAGAGAAAAATATTCATAATGTTTCTTGTGCATGAATAAAATCCTATTTGCAATACAGAAAGACACTTCTTAATGTGTTAGAAGTTTTTTGCACATCCCATTATGCAAGACCATCAGTGGTCAGATCGCTCCGTTCAGCGACTCTATGACCAGAAACAGTGAGTTAGACCTTCTATGCAGTTTTACAGATTTTATAACTGCTTATATTGAAAAGCTTATCTCTCGGTCTGAGAAAGACATTTTATGCACTGGTAAGAGAAATAGGGACCAATATTCATATTCTTTTTTGTGCATGAATAAAATCCTATTTGCAATACAGAAAGACACTTCTTAATGTGTTAGAAGCTTTTTGCACATCCCATTATGCAAGACCATCAATGGTCAGATCGCTCCGTTCAGCGACTCTGTGACCAGTAACAGTGAGTTAGACCTTCTATGCAGTTTTACAGATTTTATAACTGCTTATATTGAAAAGCTTATCTCTCGGTCTGAGAAAGACGTTTTATGCACTGGTAAGAGAAATAGGGACCAATATTCATAATCTTTTTTGTGCATGAATAAAATCCTATTTGCAATACAGAAGGACACTTCTTAATGTGTTAGAAGCTTTTTGCACATCCCATTATGCAAGACCATCAGTGGTCAGATCGCTCCGTTCAGCGACTCTGTGACCAGTAACAGTGAGTTAGACCTTCTATGCAGTTTTGCAGATTTTATAACTGCTTATATTGATAAGCTTATCTCTAGGTCTGAGAAAGACGTTTTATGCACTTTTAAGAGAAATAGGGACCAATATTCACAATCTTTCTTGTGCATGAATAAAATCCTTTTTGCAATACAGAAAGACACTTCTTAATGTCTTAGAAGTATTTTGCACATCCCATTATGCAAGACCATCAGTGGTCAGATCGCTCCGTTCAGCGACTCTATGACCAGTAATACTGAGTTAGACCTTCTATGCGGTTTTAAAGTAGTTATGCCTGGTTCTGTTGAAAAGCTTATCTCTCGGTCTGAAAAAGTCGTTTTATGCACTGGTAAGGAAAATAGAGAAAAACATTCATAATGTTTCTTGTGCATGAATAAAATCCTATTTGCAATACAGAAAGACACTTCTTAATGTGTTAGAAGTTTTTTGCACATCCCATTATGCAAGACCATCAGTGGTCAGATCGCTCCGTTCAGCGACTCTGTGACCAGTAACAGTGAGTAAGACCTTCTATGCAGTTTTACAGATTTGATAACTGCTTATATTGAAAAGCTTATCTCTCGGTCTGAGAAAGCCGTTTTATGCACTGGTAAGAGAAATAGAGACCAATATTCGTAATCTTTCTTGTGCATGAATAAAATCCTTTTTGCAATACAGAAAGACACTTCTTAATGTCTTAGAAGTATTTTGCACATCCCATTATGCAAGACCATCAGTGGTCAGATCGCTCCGTTCAGCGACTCTATGATCAGTAATACTGAGTTAGACCTTCTATGCAGTTTTAAAGTACTTATGCCTGGTTCTGTTGAAAAGCTAATCTCTCGGTCTGAAAAAGTCGTTTTATGCACTGGTAAGAAAAATAGAGAAAAACATTCATAATGTTTCTTGTGCATGAATAAAATCCTATTTGCAATACAGAAAGACACTTCTTAATGTGTTAGAAGTTTTTTGCACATCCCATTATGCAAGACCATCAGTGGTCAGATCGCTCCGTTCAGCGACTCTGTGACCAGTAACAGTGTGTTAGACCTTCTATGCAGTTTTACAGATTTTATAACTGCTTATATTGAAAAGCTTATCTCTCGGTCTGAGAAAGACGTTTTATGCACTGGTAAGAGAAATAGGGACCAATATTCATAATCTTTCTTGTGCATGAATAAAATCCTATTTGCAATACAGAAAGACACTTCTTAATGTCTTAGAAGTATTTTGCACATCCCATTATGCAAGACCATCAGTGGTCAGATCGCTCCGTTCAGCGACTCTATGACCAGAAACAGTGAGTTAGACCTTCTATGCGGTTTTAAAGTAGTTATGCCTGGTTCTGTTGAAAAGCTTATCTCTCCGTCTGATAAAGTCGTTTTATGCACTGGTAAGAAAAATAGAGAAAAATATTCATAATGTTTCTTGTGCATGAATAAAATCCTATTTGCAATACAGAAAGACACTTCTTAATGTGTTAGAAGTTTTTTGCACATCCCATTATGCAAGACCATCAGTGGTCAGATCGCTCCGTTCAGCGACTCTATGACCAGAAACAGTGAGTTAGACCTTCTATGCAGTTTTACAGATTTTATAACTGCTTATATTGAAAAGCTTATCTCTCGGTCTGAGAAAGACATTTTATGCACTGGTAAGAGAAATAGGGACCAATATTCATATTCTTTTTTGTGCATGAATAAAATCCTATTTGCAATACAGAAAGACACTTCTTAATGTGTTAGAAGCTTTTTGCACATCCCATTATGCAAGACCATCAGTGGTCAGATCGCTCCGTTCAGCGACTCTGTGACCAGTAACAGTGAGTTAGACCTTCTATGCAGTTTTACAGATTTTATAACTGCTTATATTGAAAAGCTTATCTCTCGGTCTGAGAAAGACGTTTTATGCACTGGTAAGAGAAATAGGGACCAATATTCATAATCTTTTTTGTGCATGAATAAAATCCTATTTGCAATACAGAAGGACACTTCTTAATGTGTTAGAAGCTTTTTGCACATCCCATTATGCAAGACCATCAGTGGTCAGATCGCTCCGTTCAGCGACTCTGTGACCAGTAACAGTGAGTTAGACCTTCTATGCAGTTTTGCAGATTTTATAACTGCTTATATTGATAAGCTTATCTCTAGGTCTGAGAAAGACGTTTTATGCACTTTTAAGAGAAATAGGGACCAATATTCACAATCTTTCTTGTGCATGAATAAAATCCTTTTTGCAATACAGAAAGACACTTCTTAATGTCTTAGAAGTATTTTGCACATCCCATTATGCAAGACCATCAGTGGTCAGATCGCTCCGTTCAGCGACTCTATGACCAGTAATACTGAGTTAGACCTTCTATGCGGTTTTAAAGTAGTTATGCCTGGTTCTGTTGAAAAGCTTATCTCTCGGTCTGAAAAAGTCGTTTTATGCACTGGTAAGGAAAATAGAGAAAAACATTCATAATGTTTCTTGTGCATGAATAAAATCCTATTTGCAATACAGAAAGACACTTCTTAATGTGTTAGAAGTTTTTTGCACATCCCATTATGCAAGACCATCAGTGGTCAGATCGCTCCGTTCAGCGACTCTGTGACCAGTAACAGTGAGTAAGACCTTCTATGCAGTTTTACAGATTTGATAACTGCTTATATTGAAAAGCTTATCTCTCGGTCTGAGAAAGCCGTTTTATGCACTGGTAAGAGAAATAGAGACCAATATTCGTAATCTTTCTTGTGCATGAATAAAATCCTTTTTGCAATACAGAAAGACACTTCTTAATGTCTTAGAAGTATTTTGCACATCCCATTATGCAAGACCATCAGTGGTCAGATCGCTCCGTTCAGCGACTCTATGATCAGTAATACTGAGTTAGACCTTCTATGCAGTTTTAAAGTACTTATGCCTGGTTCTGTTGAAAAGCTAATCTCTCGGTCTGAAAAAGTCGTTTTATGCACTGGTAAGAAAAATAGAGAAAAACATTCATAATGTTTCTTGTGCATGAATAAAATCCTATTTGCAATACAGAAAGACACTTCTTAATGTGTTAGAAGTTTTTTGCACATCCCATTATGCAAGACCATCAGTGGTCAGATCGCTCCGTTCAGCGACTCTGTGACCAGTAACAGTGTGTTAGACCTTCTATGCAGTTTTACAGATTTTATAACTGCTTATATTGAAAAGCTTATCTCTCGGTCTGAGAAAGACGTTTTATGCACTGGTAAGAGAAATAGGGACCAATATTCATAATCTTACTTGTGCATGAATAAAATCCTATTTGCAATACAGAAAGACACTTCTTAATGTGTTAGAAGCTTTTTGCACATCAAATTATGCAAGACCATCAGTGGTCAGATCGCTCCGTTCAGCGACTCTATGACCAGAAACAGTGAGTTAGACCTTCTATGCAGTTTTACAGATTTTATAACTGCTTATCTTGAAAAGCTTATCTCTCGGTCTGAGAAAGCCGTTTTATGCACTGGTAACAATAATAGAGACCAACATTCATAATCTTTCTTGTGCATGAATAAAATCCTTTTTGCAATACAGAAAGACACTTCTTAATGTCTTAGAAGTATTTTGCATATCCCATTATGCAAGACCATCAGTGGTCAGATCGCTCCGTTCAGCGACTCTATGACCAGTAATACTGAGTTAGACCTTCTATGCGGTTTTAAAGTAGTTATGTCTGGTTCTGTTGAAAAGCTAATCTCTCGGTCTGAAAAAGTCGTTTTATGCACTGGTAAGAAAAATAGAGAAAAACATTCATAATGTTTCTTGTGCATGAATAAAATCCTATTTGCAATACAGAAAGACACTTCTTAATGTGTTAGAAGTTTTTTGCACATCCCATTATGCAAGACCATCAGTGGTCAGATCGCTCCGTTCAGCGACTCTATGACCAGAAACAGTGAGTTAAACCTTCTATGCAGTTTTACAGATTTTATAACTGCTTATTTTGAAAAGCTTATCTCTCGGTCTGAGAAAGCCGTTTTATGCACTGGTAAGAATAATAGAGACCAACATTCATAATCTTTCTTGTGCATGAATAAAATCCTTTTTGCAATACAGAAAGACACTTTTTAATGTCTTAGAAGTATTTTGCACATCCCATTATGCAAGACCATCAGTGGTCAGATCGCTCCGTTCAGCGACTCTATGACCAGTAATACTGAGTTAGACCTTCTATGCGGTTTTAAAGTAGTTATGCCTGGTTCTGTTGAAAAGCTTATCTCTCCGTCTGAAAAAGTCGTTTTATGCACTGATAAGAAAAATAGAGAAAAATATTCATACTGTTTCTTGTGCATGAATAAAATCCTATTTGCAATACAGAAAGACACTTCTTAACGTGTTAGAAGTTTTTTGCACATCCCATTATGCAAGACCATCAGTGGTCAGATCGCTCCGTTCAGCGACTCTATGACCAGAAACAGTGAGTTAGACCTTCTATGCAGTTTTACAGATTTTATAACTGCTTATGTTGAAAAGCTTATCTCTCGGTCTGAGAAAGCCGTTTTATGCACTGGTAAGAATAATAGAGACCAACATTCATAATCTTTCTTGTGCATGAATAAAATCCTTTTTGCAATACAGAAAGACACTTCTTAATGTCTTAGAAGTATTTTGCACATCCCATTATGCAAGACCATCAGTGGTCAGATCGCTCCGTTCAGCGACTCTATGATCAGTAATACTGAGTTAGACCTTCTATGCAGTTTTAAAGTACTTATGCCTGGTTCTGTTGAAAAGCTAATCTCTCGGTCTGAAAAAGTCGTTTTATGCACTGGTAAGAAAAATAGAGAAAAACATTCATAATGTTTCTTGTGCATGAATAAAATCCTATTTGCAATACAGAAAGACACTTCTTAATGTGTTAGAAGTTTTTTGCACATCCCATTATGCAAGACCATCAGTGGTCAGATCGCTCCGTTCAGCGACTCTGTGACCAGTAACAGTGTGTTAGACCTTCTATGCAGTTTTACAGATTTTATAACTGCTTATATTGAAAAGCTTATCTCTCGGTCTGAGAAAGACGTTTTATGCACTGGTAAGAGAAATAGGGACCAATATTCATAATCTTTCTTGTGCATGAATAAAATCCTATTTGCAATACAGAAAGACACTTCTTAATGTGTTAGAAGCTTTTTGCACATCAAATTATGCAAGACCATCAGTGGTCAGATCGCTCCGTTCAGCGACTCTATGACCAGAAACAGTGAGTTAGACCTTCTATGCAGTTTTACAGATTTTATAACTGCTTATCTTGAAAAGCTTATCTCTCGGTCTGAGAAAGCCGTTTTATGCACTGGTAACAATAATAGAGACCAACATTCATAATCTTTCTTGTGCATGAATAAAATCCTTTTTGCAATACAGAAAGACACTTCTTAATGTCTTAGAAGTATTTTGCACATCCCATTATGCAAGACCATCAGTGGTCAGATCGCTCCGTTCAGCGACTCTATGACCAGTAATACTGAGTTAGACCTTCTATGCGGTTTTAAAGTAGTTATGTCTGGTTCTGTTGAAAAGCTAATCTCTCGGTCTGAAAAAGTCGTTTTATGCACTGGTAAGAAAAATAGAGAAAAACATTCATAATGTTTCTTGTGCATGAATAAAATCCTATTTGCAATACAGAAAGACACTTCTTAATGTGTTAGAAGTTTTTTGCACATCCCATTATGCAAGACCATCAGTGGTCAGATCGCTCCGTTCAGCGACTCTATGACCAGAAACAGTGAGTTAAACCTTCTATGCAGTTTTACAGATTTTATAACTGCTTATTTTGAAAAGCTTATCTCTCGGTCTGAGAAAGCCGTTTTATGCACTGGTAAGAATAATAGAGACCAACATTCATAATCTTTCTTGTGCATGAATAAAATCCTTTTTGCAATACAGAAAGACACTTTTTAATGTCTTAGAAGTATTTTGCACATCCCATTATGCAAGACCATCAGTGGTCAGATCGCTCCGTTCAGCGACTCTATGACCAGTAATACTGAGTTAGACCTTCTATGCGGTTTTAAAGTAGTTATGCCTGGTTATATTGATAAGCTTATCTCTAGGTCTGAGAAAGACGTTTTATGCACTTTTAAGAGAAATAGGGACCAATATTCACAATCTTTCTTGTGCATGAATAAAATCCTTTTTGCAATACAGAAAGACACTTCTTAATGTCTTAGAAGTATTTTGCACATCCCATTATGCAAGACCATCAGTGGTCAGATCGCTCCGTTCAGCGACTCTATGACCAGTAATACTGAGTTAGACCTTCTATGCGGTTTTAAAGTAGTTATGCCTGGTTCTGTTGAAAAGCTTATCTCTCGGTCTGAAAAAGTCGTTTTATGCACTGGTAAGGAAAATAGAGAAAAACATTCATAATGTTTCTTGTGCATGAATAAAATCCTATTTGCAATACAGAAAGACACTTCTTAATGTGTTAGAAGTTTTTTGCACATCCCATTATGCAAGACCATCAGTGGTCAGATCGCTCCGTTCAGCGACTCTGTGACCAGTAACAGTGTGTTAGACCTTCTATGCAGTTTTACAGATTTTATAACTGCTTATATTGAAAAGCTTATCTCTCGGTCTGAGAAAGACGTTTTATGCACTGGTAAGAGAAATAGGGACCAATATTCATAATCTTTCTTGTGCATGAATAAAATCCTATTTGCAATACAGAAAGACACTTCTTAATGTGTTAGAAGCTTTTTGCACATCAAATTATGCAAGACCATCAGTGGTCAGATCGCTCCGTTCAGCGACTCTATGACCAGAAACAGTGAGTTAGACCTTCTATGCAGTTTTACAGATTTTATAACTGCTTATCTTGAAAAGCTTATCTCTCGGTCTGAGAAAGCCGTTTTATGCACTGGTAACAATAATAGAGACCAACATTCATAATCTTTCTTGTGCATGAATAAAATCCTTTTTGCAATACAGAAAGACACTTCTTAATGTCTTAGAAGTATTTTGCACATCCCATTATGCAAGACCATCAGTGGTCAGATCGCTCCGTTCAGCGACTCTATGACCAGTAATACTGAGTTAGACCTTCTATGCGGTTTTAAAGTAGTTATGTCTGGTTCTGTTGAAAAGCTAATCTCTCGGTCTGAAAAAGTCGTTTTATGCACTGGTAAGAAAAATAGAGAAAAACATTCATAATGTTTCTTGTGCATGAATAAAATCCTATTTGCAATACAGAAAGACACTTCTTAATGTGTTAGAAGTTTTTTGCACATCCCATTATGCAAGACCATCAGTGGTCAGATCGCTCCGTTCAGCGACTCTATGACCAGAAACAGTGAGTTAAACCTTCTATGCAGTTTTACAGATTTTATAACTGCTTATTTTGAAAAGCTTATCTCTCGGTCTGAGAAAGCCGTTTTATGCACTGGTAAGAATAATAGAGACCAACATTCATAATCTTTCTTGTGCATGAATAAAATCCTTTTTGCAATACAGAAAGACACTTTTTAATGTCTTAGAAGTATTTTGCACATCCCATTATGCAAGACCATCAGTGGTCAGATCGCTCCGTTCAGCGACTCTATGACCAGTAATACTGAGTTAGACCTTCTATGCGGTTTTAAAGTAGTTATGCCTGGTTCTGTTGAAAAGCTTATCTCTCCGTCTGAAAAAGTCGTTTTATGCACTGATAAGAAAAATAGAGAAAAATATTCATACTGTTTCTTGTGCATGAATAAAATCCTATTTGCAATACAGAAAGACACTTCTTAACGTGTTAGAAGTTTTTTGCACATCCCATTATGCAAGACCATCAGTGGTCAGATCGCTCCGTTCAGCGACTCTATGACCAGAAACAGTGAGTTAGACCTTCTATGCAGTTTTACAGATTTTATAACTGCTTATGTTGAAAAGCTTATCTCTCGGTCTGAGAAAGCCGTTTTATGCACTGGTAAGAATAATAGAGACCAACATTCATAATCTTTCTTGTGCATGAATAAAATCCTTTTTGCAATACAGAAAGACACTTCTTAATGTCTTAGAAGTATTTTGCACATCCCATTATGCAAGACCATCAGTGGTCAGATCGCTCCGTTCAGCGACTCTATGACCAGAAACAGTGAGTTAGACCTTCTATGCGGTTTTAAAGTAGTTTTGCCTGGTTCTGTTGAAAAGCTTATCTCTCCGTCTGATAAAGTCGTTTTATGCACTGGTAAGAAAAATAGAGAAAAATATTCATAATGTTTCTTGTGCATGAATAAAATCCTATTTGCAATACAGAAAGACACTTCTTAATGTGTTAGAAGTTTTTTGCACATCCCATTATGCAAGACCATCAGTGGTCAGATCGCTCCGTTCAGCGACTCTGTGACCAGTAACAGTGAGTTAGACCTTCTATGCAGTTTTACAGATTTTATAACTGCTTATATTGAAAAGCTTATCTCTCGGTCTGAGAAAGACGTTTTATGCACTGGTAAGAATAATAGAGACCAATATTCATAATCTTTCTTGTGCATGAATAAAATCCTTTTTGCAATACAGAAAGACACTTCTTAATGTCTTAGAAGTATTTTGCACATCCCATTATGCAAGACCATCAGTGGTCAGATCGCTCCGTTCAGCGACTCTGTGACCAGTAACAGTGAGTTAGACCTTCTATGCAGTTTTGCAGATTTTATAACTGCTTATATTGATAAGCTTATCTCTAGGTCTGAGAAAGACGTTTTATGCACTTTTAAGAGAAATAGGGACCAATATTCATAATCTTTCTTGTGCATGAATAAAATCCTATTTGCAATACAGAAGGACACTTCTTAATGTGTTAGAAGCTTTTTGCACATCCCATTATGCAAGACCATCAGTGGTCAGATCGCTCCGTTCAGCGACTCTATGACCAGAAACAGTGAGTTAGACCTTCTATGCAGTTTTACAGATTTTATAACTGATTATGTTGAAAAGCTTATCTCTCGGTCTGAGAAAGCCGTTTTATGCACTGGTAAGAATAATAGAGACCAACATTCATAATCTTTCTTGTGCATGAATAAAATCCTTTTTGCAATACAGATAGACACTTTTTAATGTCTTAGAAGTATTTTGCACATCCCATTATGCAAGACCATCAGTGGTCAGATCGCTCCGTTCAGCGACTCTATGACCAGTAATACTGAGTTAGACCTTCTATGCGGTTTTAAAGTAGTTATGCCTGGTTCTGTTGAAAAGCTAATCTCTCGGTCTGAAAAAGTCGTTTTATGCACTGGTAAGAAAAATAGAGAAAAACATTCATAATGTTTCTTGTGCATGAATAAAATCCTATTTGCAATACAGAAAGACACTTCTTAATGTCTTAGAAGTATTTTGCACATCCCATTATGCAAGACCAGAAGTGGTCAGATCGCTCCGTTCAGCGACTCTATGACCAGTAATACTGAGTTAGACCTTCTATGCGGTTTTAAAGTAGTTATGCCTGGTTCTGTTGAAAAGCTAATCTCTCGGTCTGAAAAAGTCGTTTTATGCACTGGTAAGAATAATAGAGACCAACATTCATAATCTTTCTTGTGCATGAATAGAATCCTATTTGCAATACAGAAAGACACTTCTTAATGTGTTAGAAGTTTTTTGCACATCCCATTATGCAAGACCATCAGTGGTCAGATCGCTCAGTTCAGCGACTCTATGACCAGAAACAGTGAGTTAGACCTTCTATGCAGTTTTACAGATTTTATAACTGCTTATGTTGAAAAGCTTATCTCTCGGTCTGAGAAAGCCGTTTTATGCACTGGTAAGAATAATAGAGACCAACATTCATAATCTTTCTTGTGCATGAATAAAATCCTTTTTGCAATACAGAAAGACACTTCTTAATGTCTTAGAAGTATTTTGCACAACCCATTATGCAAGACCATCAGTGGTCAGATCGCTCCGTTCAGCGACTCTATGATCAGTAATACTGAGTTAGACCTTCTATGCAGTTTTAAAGTACTTATGCCTGGTTCTGTTGAAAAGCTAATCTCTCGGTCTGAAAAAGTCGTTTTATGCACTGGTAAGAAAAATAGAGAAAAACATTCATAATGTTTCTTGTGCATGAATAAAATCCTATTTGCAATACAGAAAGACACTTCTTAATGTGTTAGAAGTTTTTTGCACATCCCATTATGCAAGACCATCAGTGGTCAGATCGCTCCGTTCAGCGACTCTGTGACCAGTAACAGTGTGTTAGACCTTCTATGCAGTTTTACAGATTTTATAACTGCTTATATTGAAAAGCTTATCTCTCGGTCTGAGAAAGACGTTTTATGCACTGGTAAGAGAAATAGGGACCAATATTCATAATCTTTCTTGTGCATGAATAAAATCCTATTTGCAATACAGAAAGACACTTCTTAATGTGTTAGAAGCTTTTTGCACATCAAATTATGCAAGACCATCAGTGGTCAGATCGCTCCGTTCAGCGACTCTATGACCAGAAACAGTGAGTTAGACCTTCTATGCAGTTTTACAGATTTTATAACTGCTTATCTTGAAAAGCTTATCTCTCGGTCTGAGAAAGCCGTTTTATGCACTGGTAACAATAATAGAGACCAACATTCATAATCTTTCTTGTGCATGAATAAAATCCTTTTTGCAATACAGAAAGACACTTCTTAATGTCTTAGAAGTATTTTGCACATCCCATTATGCAAGACCATCAGTGGTCAGATCGCTCCGTTCAGCGACTCTGTGACCAGTAACAGTGAGTTAGACCTTCTATGCAGTTTTGCAGATTTTATAACTGCTTATATTGATAAGCTTATCTCTAGGTCTGAGAAAGACGTTTTATGCACTTTTAAGAGAAATAGGGACCAATATTCACAATCTTTCTTGTGCATGAATAAAATCCTTTTTGCAATACAGAAAGACACTTCTTAATGTCTTAGAAGTATTTTGCACATCCCATTATGCAAGACCATCAGTGGTCAGATCGCTCCGTTCAGCGACTCTATGACCAGTAATACTGAGTTAGACCTTCTATGCGGTTTTAAAGTAGTTATGCCTGGTTCTGTTGAAAAGCTTATCTCTCGGTCTGAAAAAGTCGTTTTATGCACTGGTAAGGAAAATAGAGAAAAACATTCATAATGTTTCTTGTGCATGAATAAAATCCTATTTGCAATACAGAAAGACACTTCTTAATGTGTTAGAAGTTTTTTGCACATCCCATTATGCAAGACCATCAGTGGTCAGATCGCTCCGTTCAGCGACTCTGTGACCAGTAACAGTGAGTAAGACCTTCTATGCAGTTTTACAGATTTGATAACTGCTTATATTGAAAAGCTTATCTCTCGGTCTGAGAAAGCCGTTTTATGCACTGGTAAGAGAAATAGAGACCAATATTCGTAATCTTTCTTGTGCATGAATAAAATCCTTTTTGCAATACAGAAAGACACTTCTTAATGTCTTAGAAGTATTTTGCACATCCCATTATGCAAGACCATCAGTGGTCAGATCGCTCCGTTCAGCGACTCTATGATCAGTAATACTGAGTTAGACCTTCTATGCAGTTTTAAAGTACTTATGCCTGGTTCTGTTGAAAAGCTAATCTCTCGGTCTGAAAAAGTCGTTTTATGCACTGGTAAGAAAAATAGAGAAAAACATTCATAATGTTTCTTGTGCATGAATAAAATCCTATTTGCAATACAGAAAGACACTTCTTAATGTGTTAGAAGTTTTTTGCACATCCCATTATGCAAGACCATCAGTGGTCAGATCGCTCCGTTCAGCGACTCTGTGACCAGTAACAGTGAGTTAGACCTTCTATGCAGTTTTGCAGATTTTATAACTGCTTATATTGATAAGCTTATCTCTAGGTCTGAGAAAGACGTTTTATGCACTTTTAAGAGAAATAGGGACCAATATTCATAATCTTTCTTGTGCATGAATAAAATCCTATTTGCAATACAGAAGGACACTTCTTAATGTGTTAGAAGCTTTTTGCACATCCCATTATGCAAGACCATCAGTGGTCAGATCGCTCCGTTCAGCGACTCTATGACCAGAAACAGTGAGTTAGACCTTCTATGCAGTTTTACAGATTTTATAACTGATTATGTTGAAAAGCTTATCTCTCGGTCTGAGAAAGCCGTTTTATGCACTGGTAAGAATAATAGAGACCAACATTCATAATCTTTCTTGTGCATGAATAAAATCCTTTTTGCAATACAGATAGACACTTTTTAATGTCTTAGAAGTATTTTGCACATCCCATTATGCAAGACCATCAGTGGTCAGATCGCTCCGTTCAGCGACTCTATGACCAGTAATACTGAGTTAGACCTTCTATGCGGTTTTAAAGTAGTTATGCCTGGTTCTGTTGAAAAGCTAATCTCTCGGTCTGAAAAAGTCGTTTTATGCACTGGTAAGAAAAATAGAGAAAAACATTCATAATGTTTCTTGTGCATGAATAAAATCCTATTTGCAATACAGAAAGACACTTCTTAATGTCTTAGAAGTATTTTGCACATCCCATTATGCAAGACCAGAAGTGGTCAGATCGCTCCGTTCAGCGACTCTATGACCAGTAATACTGAGTTAGACCTTCTATGCGGTTTTAAAGTAGTTATGCCTGGTTCTGTTGAAAAGCTAATCTCTCGGTCTGAAAAAGTCGTTTTATGCACTGGTAAGAATAATAGAGACCAACATTCATAATCTTTCTTGTGCATAAATAAAATCCTATTTGCAATACAGAAAGACACTTCTTAATGTGTTAGAAGTTTTTTGCACATCCCATTATGCAAGACCATCAGTGGTCAGATCGCTCCGTTCAGCGACTCTATGACCAGAAACAGTGAGTTAGACCTTCTATGCAGTTTTACAGATTTTATAACTGCTTATGTTGAAAAGCTTATCTCTCGGTCTGAGAAAGCCGTTTTATGCACTGGTAAGAATAATAGAGACCAACATTCATAATCTTTCTTGTGCATGAATAAAATCCTTTTTGCAATACAGAAAGACACTTCTTAATGTCTTAGAAGTATTTTGCACATCCCATTATGCAAGACCATCAGTGGTCAGATCGCTCCGTTCAGCGACTCTATGATCAGTAATACTGAGTTAGACCTTCTATGCAGTTTTAAAGTACTTATGCCTGGTTCTGTTGAAAAGCTAATCTCTCGGTCTGAAAAAGTCGTTTTATGCACTGGTAAGAAAAATAGAGAAAAACATTCATAATGTTTCTTGTGCATGAATAAAATCCTATTTGCAATACAGAAAGACACTTCTTAATGTGTTAGAAGTTTTTTGCACATCCCATTATGCAAGACCATCAGTGGTCAGATCGCTCCGTTCAGCGACTCTGTGACCAGTAACAGTGTGTTAGACCTTCTATGCAGTTTTACAGATTTTATAACTGCTTATATTGAAAAGCTTATCTCTCGGTCTGAGAAAGACGTTTTATGCACTGGTAAGAGAAATAGGGACCAATATTCATAATCTTTCTTGTGCATGAATAAAATCCTATTTGCAATACAGAAAGACACTTCTTAATGTGTTAGAAGCTTTTTGCACATCAAATTATGCAAGACCATCAGTGGTCAGATCGCTCCGTTCAGCGACTCTATGACCAGAAACAGTGAGTTAGACCTTCTATGCAGTTTTACAGATTTTATAACTGCTTATCTTGAAAAGCTTATCTCTCGGTCTGAGAAAGCCGTTTTATGCACTGGTAACAATAATAGAGACCAACATTCATAATCTTTCTTGTGCATGAATAAAATCCTTTTTGCAATACAGAAAGACACTTCTTAATGTCTTAGAAGTATTTTGCACATCCCATTATGCAAGACCATCAGTGGTCAGATCGCTCCGTTCAGCGACTCTATGACCAGTAATACTGAGTTAGACCTTCTATGCGGTTTTAAAGTAGTTATGTCTGGTTCTGTTGAAAAGCTAATCTCTCGGTCTGAAAAAGTCGTTTTATGCACTGGTAAGAAAAATAGAGAAAAACATTCATAATGTTTCTTGTGCATGAATAAAATCCTATTTGCAATACAGAAAGACACTTCTTAATGTGTTAGAAGTTTTTTGCACATCCCATTATGCAAGACCATCAGTGGTCAGATCGCTCCGTTCAGCGACTCTATGACCAGAAACAGTGAGTTAAACCTTCTATGCAGTTTTACAGATTTTATAACTGCTTATTTTGAAAAGCTTATCTCTCGGTCTGAGAAAGCCGTTTTATGCACTGGTAAGAATAATAGAGACCAACATTCATAATCTTTCTTGTGCATGAATAAAATCCTTTTTGCAATACAGAAAGACACTTTTTAATGTCTTAGAAGTATTTTGCACATCCCATTATGCAAGACCATCAGTGGTCAGATCGCTCCGTTCAGCGACTCTATGACCAGTAATACTGAGTTAGACCTTCTATGCAGTTTTACAGATTTTATAACTGCTTATGTTGAAAAGCTTATCTCTCGGTCTGAGAAAGCCGTTTTATGCACTGGTAAGAATAATAGAGACCAACATTCATAATCTTTCTTGTGCATGAATAAAATCCTTTTTGCAATACAGAAAGACACTTCTTAATGTCTTAGAAGTATTTTGCACATCCCATTATGCAAGACCATCAGTGGTCAGATCGCTCCGTTCAGCGACTCTGTGACCAGTAACAGTGAGTTAGACCTTCTATGCAGTTTTGCAGATTTTATAACTGCTTATATTGATAAGCTTATCTCTAGGTCTGAGAAAGACGTTTTATGCACTTTTAAGAGAAATAGGGACCAATATTCATAATCTTTCTTGTGCATGAATAAAATCCTATTTGCAATACAGAAGGACACTTCTTAATGTGTTAGAAGCTTTTTGCACATCCCATTATGCAAGACCATCAGTGGTCAGATCGCTCCGTTCAGCGACTCTATGACCAGAAACAGTGAGTTAGACCTTCTATGCAGTTTTACAGATTTTATAACTGATTATGTTGAAAAGCTTATCTCTCGGTCTGAGAAAGCCGTTTTATGCACTGGTAAGAATAATAGAGACCAACATTCATAATCTTTCTTGTGCATGAATAAAATCCTTTTTGCAATACAGATAGACACTTTTTAATGTCTTAGAAGTATTTTGCACATCCCATTATGCAAGACCATCAGTGGTCAGATCGCTCCGTTCAGCGACTCTATGACCAGTAATACTGAGTTAGACCTTCTATGCGGTTTTAAAGTAGTTATGCCTGGTTCTGTTGAAAAGCTAATCTCTCGGTCTGAAAAAGTCGTTTTATGCACTGGTAAGAAAAATAGAGAAAAACATTCATAATGTTTCTTGTGCATGAATAAAATCCTATTTGCAATACAGAAAGACACTTCTTAATGTCTTAGAAGTATTTTGCACATCCCATTATGCAAGACCAGAAGTGGTCAGATCGCTCCGTTCAGCGACTCTATGACCAGTAATACTGAGTTAGACCTTCTATGCGGTTTTAAAGTAGTTATGCCTGGTTCTGTTGAAAAGCTAATCTCTCGGTCTGAAAAAGTCGTTTTATGCACTGGTAAGAATAATAGAGACCAACATTCATAATCTTTCTTGTGCATGAATAAAATCCTATTTGCAATACAGAAAGACACTTCTTAATGTGTTAGAAGTTTTTTGCACATCCCATTATGCAAGACCATCAGTGGTCAGATCGCTCCGTTCAGCGACTCTATGACCAGAAACAGTGAGTTAGACCTTCTATGCAGTTTTACAGATTTTATAACTGCTTATGTTGAAAAGCTTATCTCTCGGTCTGAGAAAGCCGTTTTATGCACTGGTAAGAATAATAGAGACCAACATTCATAATCTTTCTTGTGCATGAATAAAATCCTTTTTGCAATACAGAAAGACACTTCTTAATGTCTTAGAAGTATTTTGCACATCCCATTATGCAAGACCATCAGTGGTCAGATCGCTCCGTTCAGCGACTCTATGATCAGTAATACTGAGTTAGACCTTCTATGCAGTTTTAAAGTACTTATGCCTGGTTCTGTTGAAAAGCTAATCTCTCGGTCTGAAAAAGTCGTTTTATGCACTGGTAAGAAAAATAGAGAAAAACATTCATAATGTTTCTTGTGCATGAATAAAATCCTATTTGCAATACAGAAAGACACTTCTTAATGTGTTAGAAGTTTTTTGCACATCCCATTATGCAAGACCATCAGTGGTCAGATCGCTCCGTTCAGCGACTCTGTGACCAGTAACAGTGTGTTAGAC
The DNA here is from genome assembly GCA_033026305.1 of Cirrhinus molitorella. Taxonomy (NCBI): domain Eukaryota; kingdom Metazoa; phylum Chordata; class Actinopteri; order Cypriniformes; family Cyprinidae; genus Cirrhinus; species Cirrhinus molitorella. Next base: position 29,767,008 of record CM065124.1, on the reverse strand, counting down.
CTTCTATGCAGTTTTACAGATTTTATAACTGCTTATATTGAAAAGCTTATCTCTCGGTCTGAGAAAGACGTTTTATGCACTGGTAAGAGAAATAGGGACCAATATTCATAATCTTTTTTGTGCATGAATAAAATCCTATTTGCAATACAGAAGGACACTTCTTAATGTGTTAGAAGCTTTTTGCACATCCCATTATGCAAGACCATCAGTGGTCAGATCGCTCCGTTCAGCGACTCTGTGACCAGTAACAGTGAGTTAGACCTTCTATGCAGTTTTGCAGATTTTATAACTGCTTATATTGATAAGCTTATCTCTAGGTCTGAGAAAGACGTTTTATGCACTTTTAAGAGAAATAGGGACCAATATTCACAATCTTTCTTGTGCATGAATAAAATCCTTTTTGCAATACAGAAAGACACTTCTTAATGTCTTAGAAGTATTTTGCACATCCCATTATGCAAGACCATCAGTGGTCAGATCGCTCCGTTCAGCGACTCTATGACCAGTAATACTGAGTTAGACCTTCTATGCGGTTTTAAAGTAGTTATGCCTGGTTCTGTTGAAAAGCTTATCTCTCGGTCTGAAAAAGTCGTTTTATGCACTGGTAAGGAAAATAGAGAAAAACATTCATAATGTTTCTTGTGCATGAATAAAATCCTATTTGCAATACAGAAAGACACTTCTTAATGTGTTAGAAGTTTTTTGCACATCCCATTATGCAAGACCATCAGTGGTCAGATCGCTCCGTTCAGCGACTCTGTGACCAGTAACAGTGAGTAAGACCTTCTATGCAGTTTTACAGATTTGATAACTGCTTATATTGAAAAGCTTATCTCTCGGTCTGAGAAAGCCGTTTTATGCACTGGTAAGAGAAATAGAGACCAATATTCATAATCTTTCTTGTGCATGAATAAAATCCTATTTGCAATACAGAAAGACACTTCTTAATGTGTTAGAAGCTTTTTGCACATCCCATTATGCAAGACCTTCAGTGGTCAGATCGCTCCGTTCAGCGACTCTATGACCAGTAATACTGAGTTAGACCTTCTATGCGGTTTTAAAGTAGTTATGTCTGGTTCTGTTGAAAAGCTAATCTCTCGGTCTGAAAAAGTCGTTTTATGCACTGGTAAGAAAAATAGAGAAAAACATTCATAATGTTTCTTGTGCATGAATAAAATCCTATTTGCAATACAGAAAGACACTTCTTAATGTGTTAGAAGTTTTTTGCACATCCCATTATGCAAGACCATCAGTGGTCAGATCGCTCCGTTCAGCGACTCTATGACCAGAAACAGTGAGTTAAACCTTCTATGCAGTTTTACAGATTTTATAACTGCTTATTTTGAAAAGCTTATCTCTCGGTCTGAGAAAGCCGTTTTATGCACTGGTAAGAATAATAGAGACCAACATTCATAATCTTTCTTGTGCATGAATAAAATCCTTTTTGCAATACAGAAAGACACTTCTTAATGTCTTAGAAGTATTTTGCACATCCCATTATGCAAGACCATCAGTGGTCAGATCGCTCCGTTCAGCGACTCTATGACCAGTAATATTGAGTTAGACCTTCTATGCGGTTTTAAAGTAGTTATGCCTGGTTCTGTTGAAAAGCTTATCTCTCCGTCTGATAAAGTCGTTTTATGCACTGGTAAGAAAAATAGAGAAAAATATTCATAATGTTTCTTGTGCATGAATAAAATCCTATTTGCAATACAGAAAGACACTTCTTAATGTGTTAGAAGTTTTTTGCACATCCCATTATGCAAGACCATCAGTGGTCAGATCGCTCCGTTCAGCGACTCTGTGACCAGTAACAGTGAGTTAGACCTTCTATGCAGTTTTACAGATTTTATAACTGCTTATATTGAAAAGCTTATCTCTCGGTCTGAGAAAGACGTTTTATGCACTGGTAAGAATAATAGAGACCAATATTCATAATCTTTCTTGTGCATGAATAAAATCCTTTTTGCAATACAGAAAGACACTTTTTAATGTCTTAGAAGTATTTTGCACATCCCATTATGCAAGACCATCAGTGGTCAGATCGCTCCGTTCAGCGACTCTATGACCAGTAATACTGAGTTAGACCTTCTATGCGGTTTTAAAGTAGTTATGCCTGGTTCTGTTGAAAAGCTTATCTCTCGGTCTGAAAAAGTCGTTTTATGCACTGGTAAGAAAAATAGAGAAAAACATTCATAATGTTTCTTGTGCATGAATAAAATCCTATTTGCAATACAGAAAGACACTTCTTAATGTCTTAGAAGTATTTTGCACATCCCATTATGCAAGACCATCAGTGGTCAGATCGCTCCGTTCAGCGACTCTATGACCAGTAATACTGAGTTAGACCTTCTATGCGGTTTTAAAGTAGTTATGCCTGGTTCTGTTGAAAAGCTTATCTCTCCGTCTGAGAAAGCCGTTTTATGCACTGGTAAGAATAATAGAGACCAACATTCATAATCTTTCTCGTGCATGAATAAAATCCTTTTTGCAATACAGAAAGACACTTCTTAATGTCTTAGAAGTATTTTGCACATCCCATTATGCAAGACCATCAGTGGTCAGATCGCTCCGTTCAGCGACTCTGTGACCAGTAACAGTGAGTTAGACCTTCTATGCAGTTTTGCAGATTTTATAACTGCTTATATTGATAAGCTTATCTCTCGGTCTGAGAAAGACGTTTTATGCACTTTTAAGAGAAATAGGGACCAATATTCATAATCTTTCTTGTGCATGAATAAAATCCTATTTGCAATACAGAAGGACACTTCTTAATGTGTTAGAAGCTTTTTGCACATCCCATTATGCAAGACCATCAGTGGTCAGATCGCTCCGTTCAGCGACTCTATAACCAGAAACAGTGAGTTAGACCTTCTATGCAGTTTTACAGATTGTATAACTGATTATGTTGAAAAGCTTATCTCTCGGTCTGAGAAAGCCGTTTTATGCACTGGTAAGAATAATAGAGACCAACATTCATAATCTTTCTTGTGCATGAATATAATCCTTTTTGCAATACAGAAAGACACTTCTTAATGTCTTAGAAGTATTTTGCACATCCCATTATGCAAGACCATCAGTGGTCAGATCGCTCCGTTCAGCGACTCTATGACCAGAAACAGTGAGTTAGACCTTCTATGCAGTTTTACAGATTTTATAACTGCTTATGTTGAAAAGCTAATCTCTCGGTCTGAAAAAGTCGTTTTATGCACTGGTAAGAAAAATAGAGAAAAACATTCATAATCTTTCTTGTGCATGAATAAAATCCTTTTTGCAATACAGAAAGACACTTCTTAATGTCTTAGAAGTATTTTGCACATCCCATTATGCAAGACCATCAGTGGTCAGATCGCTCCGTTCAGCGACTCTATGACCAGTAATACTGAGTTAGACCTTCTATGCGGTTTTAAAGTAGTTATGCCTGGTTCTGTTGAAAAGCTAATCTCTCCGTCTGAAAATTTCGTTTTATGCACTGTTAAGAAAAATAGAGAAAAACATTCATAATGTTTCTTGTGCATGAATAAAATCCTATTTGCAATACAGAAAGACACTTCTTAATGTGTTAGAAGTTTTTTGCACAACCCATTATGCAAGACCATCAGTGGTCAGATCGCTCCGTTCAGCGACTCTGTGACCAGTAACAGTGAGTAAGACCTTCTATGCAGTTTTACAGATTTGATAACTGCTTATATTGAAAAGCTTATCTCTCGGTCTGAGAAAGCCGTTTTATGCACTGGTAAGAGAAATAGAGACCAATATTCATAATCTTTCTTGTGCATGAATAAAATCCTATTTGCAATACAGAAAGACACTTCTTAATGTGTTAGAAGCTTTTTGCACATCCCATTATGCAAGACCATCAGTGGTCAGATCGCTCCGTTCAGCGACTCTATGACCAGTAATACTGAGTTAGACCTTCTATGCGGTTTTAAAGTAGTTATGTCTGGTTCTGTTGAAAAGCTAATCTCTCGGTCTGAAAAAGTCGTTTTATGCACTGGTAAGAAAAATAGAGAAAAACATTCATAATGTTTCTTGTGCATGAATAAAATCCTATTTGCAATACAGAAAGACACTTCTTAATGTGTTAGAAGTTTTTTGCACATCCCATTATGCAAGACCATCAGTGGTCAGATCGCTCCGTTCAGCGACTCTATGACCAGAAACAGTGAGTTAAACCTTCTATGCAGTTTTACAGATTTTATAACTGCTTATTTTGAAAAGCTTATCTCTCGGTCTGAGAAAGCCGTTTTATGCACTGGTAAGAATAATAGAGACCAACATTCATAATCTTTCTTGTGCATGAATAAAATCCTTTTTGCAATACAGAAAGACACTTCTTAATGTCTTAGAAGTATTTTGCACATCCCATTATGCAAGACCATCAGTGGTCAGATCGCTCCGTTCAGCGACTCTATGACCAGTAATACTGAGTTAGACCTTCTATGCGGTTTTAAAGTAGTTATGCCTGGTTCTGTTGAAAAGCTTATCTCTCCGTCTGATAAAGTCGTTTTATGCACTGGTAAGAAAAATAGAGAAAAATATTCATAATGTTTCTTGTGCATGAATAAAATCCTATTTGCAATACAGAAAGACACTTCTTAATGTGTTAGAAGTTTTTTGCACATCCCATTATGCAAGACCATCAGTGGTCAGATCGCTCCGTTCAGCGACTCTGTGACCAGTAACAGTGAGTTAGACCTTCTATGCAGTTTTACAGATTTTAGAACTGCTTATATTGAAAAGCTTATCTCTCGGTCTGAGAAAGACGTTTTATGCACTGGTAAGAATAATAGAGACCAATATTCATAATCTTTCTTGTGCATGAATAAAATCCTTTTTGCAATACAGAAAGACACTTTTTAATGTCTTAGAAGTATTTTGCACATCCCATTATGCAAGACCATCAGTGGTCAGATCGCTCCGTTCAGCGACTCTATGACCAGTAATACTGAGTTAGACCTTCTATGCGGTTTTAAAGTAGTTATGCCTGGTTCTGTTGAAAAGCTTATCTCTCGGTCTGAAAAAGTCGTTTTATGCACTGGTAAGAAAAATAGAGAAAAACATTCATAATGTTTCTTGTGCATGAATAAAATCCTATTTGCAATACAGAAAGACACTTCTTAATGTCTTAGAAGTATTTTGCACATCCCATTATGCAAGACCATCAGTGGTCAGATCGCTCCGTTCAGCGACTCTATGACCAGTAATACTGAGTTAGACCTTCTATGCGGTTTTAAAGTAGTTATGCCTGGTTCTGTTGAAAAGCTTATCTCTCCGTCTGAGAAAGCCGTTTTATGCACTGGTAAGAATAATAGAGACCAACATTCATAATCTTTCTCGTGCATGAATAAAATCCTTTTTGCAATACAGAAAGACACTTCTTAATGTCTTAGAAGTATTTTGCACATCCCATTATGCAAGACCATCAGTGGTCAGATCGCTCCGTTCAGCGACTCTGTGACCAGTAACAGTGAGTTAGACCTTCTATGCAGTTTTGCAGATTTTATAACTGCTTATATTGATAAGCTTATCTCTCGGTCTGAGAAAGACGTTTTATGCACTTTTAAGAGAAATAGGGACCAATATTCATAATCTTTCTTGTGCATGAATAAAATCCTATTTGCAATACAGAAGGACACTTCTTAATGTGTTAGAAGCTTTTTGCACATCCCATTATGCAAGACCATCAGTGGTCAGATCGCTCCGTTCAGCGACTCTATGACCAGAAACAGTGAGTTAGACCTTCTATGCAGTTTTACAGATTGTATAACTGATTATGTTGAAAAGCTTATCTCTCGGTCTGAGAAAGCCGTTTTATGCACTGGTAAGAATAATAGAGACCAACATTCATAATCTTTCTTGTGCATGAATATAATCCTTTTTGCAATACAGAAAGACACTTCTTAATGTCTTAGAAGTATTTTGCACATCCCATTATGCAAGACCATCAGTGGTCAGATCGCTCCGTTCAGCGACTCTATGACCAGAAACAGTGAGTTAGACCTTCTATGCAGTTTTACAGATTTTATAACTGCTTATGTTGAAAAGCTAATCTCTCGGTCTGAAAAAGTCGTTTTATGCACTGGTAAGAAAAATAGAGAAAAACATTCATAATCTTTCTTGTGCATGAATAAAATCCTTTTTGCAATACAGAAAGACACTTCTTAATGTCTTAGAAGTATTTTGCACATCCCATTATGCAAGACCATCAGTGGTCAGATCGCTCCGTTCAGCGACTCTATGACCAGTAATACTGAGTTAGACCTTCTATGCGGTTTTAAAGTAGTTATGCCTGGTTCTGTTGAAAAGCTAATCTCTCCGTCTGAAAATTTCGTTTTATGCACTGTTAAGAAAAATAGAGAAAAATATACATAATGTTTCTTGTGCATGAATAAAATCCTATTTGCAATACAGAAAGACAATTCTTAATGTGTTAGAAGTTTTTTGCACATCCCATTATGCAAGACCATCAGTGGTCAGATCGCTCCGTTCAGCGACTCTATGACCAGAAACAGTGAGTTAGACCTTCTATGCAGTTTTACAGATTTTATAACTGCTTATGTTGACAAGCTTATCTCTCGGTCTGAGAAAGCCGTTTTATGCACTGGTAAGAGAAATAGAGACCAATATTCATAATCTTTCTTGTGCATGAATAAAATCCTATTTGCAATACAGAAAGACACTTCTTAATGTGTTAGAAGCTTTTTGCACATCCCATTATGCAAGACCATCAGTGGTCAGATCGCTCCGTTCAGCGACTCTGTGACCAGTAACAGTGAGTTAGACCTTCTATGCAGTTTTACAGATTTTATAACTGCTTATATTGAAAAGCTTATCTCTCGGTCTGAGAAAGACGTTTTATGCACTGGTAAGAGAAATAGGGACCAATATTCATAATCTTTCTTGTGCATGAATAAAATCCTATTTGCAATACAGAAGGACACTTCTTAATGTGTTAGAAGCTTTTTGCACATCCCATTATGCAAGACCATCAGTGGTCAGATCGCTCCGTTCAGCGACTCTGTGACCAGTAACAGTGAGTTAGACCTTCTATGCAGTTTTGCAGATTTTATAACTGCTTATATTGATAAGCTTATCTCTAGGTCTGAGAAAGACGTTTTATGGACTTTTAAGAGAAATAGGGACCAATATTCACAATCTTTCTTGTGCATGAATAAAATCCTTTTTGCAATACAGAAAGACACTTCTTAATGTCTTAGAAGTATTTTGCACATCCCATTATGCAAGACCATCAGTGGTCAGATCGCTCCGTTCAGCGACTCTATGACCAGTAATACTGAGTTAGACCTTCTATGCGGTTTTAAAGTAGTTATGCCTGCTTCTGTTGAAAAGCTTATCTCTCGGTCTGAAAAAGTCGTTTTATGCACTGGTAAGGAAAATAGAGAAAAACATTCATAATGTTTCTTGTGCATGAATAAAATCCTATTTGCAATACAAAAAGACACTTCTTAATGTGTTAGAAGTTTTTTGCACATCCCATTATGCAAGACCATCAGTGGTCAGATCGCTCCGTTCAGCGACTCTGTGACCAGTAACAGTGAGTAAGACCTTCTATGCAGTTTTACAGATTTGATAACTGCTTATATTGAAAAGCTTATCTCTCGGTCTGAGAAAGACGTTTTATGCACTGGTAAGAGAAATAGAGACCAATATTCATAATCTTTCTTGTGCATGAATAAAATCCTATTTGCAATACAGAAAGACACTTCTTAATGTGTTAGAAGCTTTTTGCACATCCCATTATGCAAGAACCATCAGTGGACAGATCGCTCCGTTCAGCGACTCTATGACCAGAAACAGTGAGTTAGACCTTCTATGCAGTTTTACAGATTTTATAACTGCTTATGTTGAAAAGCTTATCTCTCGGTCTGAGAAAGCCGTTTTATGCACTGGTAAGAATAATAGAGACCAACATTCATAATCTTTCTTGTGCATGAATAAAATCCTTCTTGCAATACAGAAAGACACTTCTTAATGTCTTAGAAGTATTTTGCACATCCCATTATGCAAGACCATCAGTGGTCAGATCGCTCGGTTCAGCGACTCTATGACCAGTAATACTGAGTTAGACCTTCTATGCGGTTTTAAAGTAGTTATGCCTGGTTCTGTTGAAAAGCTTATCTCTCCGTCTGAAAAAGTCGTTTTATGCACTGGTAAGAAAAATAGAGAAAAATATTCTTAATGTTTCTTGTGCATGAATAAAATCCTATTTGCAATACAGAAAGACACTTCTTAATGTCTTAGAAGTATTTTGCACATCCCATTATGCAAGCCCAGAAGTGGTCAGATCGCTCCGTTCAGCGACTCTATGACCAGTAATACTGAGTTAGACCTTCTATGCGGTTTTAAAGTAGTTATGCCTGGTTCTGTTGAAAAGCTTATCTCTCCGTCTGAGAAAGCCGTTTTATGCACTGGTAAGAATAATAGAGACTAACATTCATAATCTTTCTTGTGCATGAATAAAATCCTATTTGCAATACAGAAAGACACTTCTTAATGTGTTAGAAGTTTTTTGCACATCCCATTATGCAAGACCATCAGTGGTCAGATCGCTCCGTTCAGCGACTCTATGACCAGAAACAGTGAGTTAGACCTTCTATGCAGTTTTACAGATTTTATAACTGCTTATATTGAAAAGCTTATCTCTCGGTCTGAGAAAGACGTTTTATGTACTGGTAAGAAAAATAGAGAAAAACATTCATAATGTTTCTTGTGCATGAATAAAATCCTATTTGCAATACAGAAAGACACTTCTTAATGTGTTAGAAGTTTTTTGCACATCCCATTATGCAAGACCATCAGTGGTCAGATCGCTCCGTTCAGCGACTCTGTGACCAGTAACAGTGTGTTAGACCTTCTATGCAGTTTTACAGATTTTATAACTGCTTATATTGAAAAGCTTATCTCTCGGTCTGAGAAAGACGTTTTATGCACTGGTAAGAGAAATAGGGACCAATATTCATAATCTTTCTTGTGCATGAATAAAATCCTATTTGCAATACAGAAAGACACTTCTTAATGTGTTAGAAGCTTTTTGCACATCAAATTATGCAAGACCATCAGTGGTCAGATCGCTCCGTTCAGCGACTCTATGACCAGAAACAGTGAGTTAGACCTTCTATGCAGTTTTACAGATTTTATAACTGCTTATCTTGAAAAGCTTATCTCTCGGTCTGAGAAAGCCGTTTTATGCACTGGTAAGAATAATAGAGACCAACATTCATAATCTTTCTTGTGCATGAATAAAATCCTTTTTGCAATACAGAAAGACACTTCTTAATGTCTTAGAAGTATTTTGCACATCCCTTTATGCAAGACCATCAGTGGTCAGATCGCTCCGTTCAGCGACTCTATGACCAGTAATACTGAGTTAGACCTTCTATGCAGTTTTAAAGTAGTTATGCCTGGTTCTGTTGAAAAGCTTATCTCTCCGTCTGAAAAAGTCGTTTTATGCACTGGTACGAAAAATTGAGAAAAATATTCATAATGTTTCTTGTGCATGAATAAAATCCTATTTGCAATACAGAAAGACACTTCTTAATGTGTTAGAAGTTTTTTGCACATCCCATTATGCAAGACCATCAGTGGTCAGATCGCTCCGTTCAGCGACTCTATGACCAGAAACAGTTAGTTAAACCTTCTATGCAGTTTTACAGATTTTATAACTGCTTATTTTGAAAAGCTTATCTCTCGGTCTGAGAAAGCCGTTTTATGCACTGGTAAGAATAATAGAGACCAACATTCATAATCTTTCTTGTGCATGAATAAAATCCTATTTGCAATACAGAAAGACACTTCTTAATGTGTTAGAAGTTTTTTGCACATCCCATTATGCAAGACCATCAGTGGTCAGATCGCTCCGTTCAGCGACTCTATGACCAGAAACAGTTAGTTAAACCTTCTATGCAGTTTTACAGATTTTATAACTGCTTATTTTGAAAAGCTTATCTCTCGGTCTGAGAAAGCCGTTTTATGCACTGGTAAGAATAATAGAGACCAACATTCATAATCTTTCTTGTGCATGAATAAAATCCTTTTTGCAATACAGAAAGACACTTCTTAATGTCTTAGAAGTATTTTGCACATCCCATTATGCAAGACCATCAGTGGTCAGATCGCTCCGTTCAGCGACTCTATGACCAGTAATACTGAGTTAGACCTTCTATGCGGTTTTAAAGTAGTTATGCCTGGTTCTGTTGAAAAGCTTATCTCTCCGTCTGAAAAAGTCGTTTTATGCACTGGTAAGAAAAATAGAGAAAAATATTCATAATGTTTATTGTGCATGAATAAAATCCTATTTGCAGTACAGAAGGACACTTCTTAATGTGTTAGAAGCTTTTTGCACATCCCATTAAGCAAGACCATCAATGGTCAGATCTCTCCGTTCAGCGACTCTATGACCAGAAACAGTGAGTTAGACCTTCTATGCAGTTTTACAGATTTTATAACTGCTTATATTGAAAAGCTTATCTCTCGGTCTGAGAAAGACGTTTTATGCACTGGTAAGAGAAATAGGGACCAATATTCATAATCTTTCTTGTGCATGAATAAAATCCTATTTGCAATACAGAAGGACACTTCTTAATGTGTTAGAAGCTTTTTGCACATCCCATTATGCAAGACCATCAGTGGTCAGATCGCTCCGTTCAGCGACTCTATGACCAGTAATACTGAGTTAGACCTTCTATGCGGTTTTAAAGTAGTTATGCCTGGTTCTGTTGAAAAGCTTATCTCTCCGTCTGAAAAAGTCGTTTTATGCACTGGTAAGAAAAATAGAGAAAAATATTCATAATGTTTCTTGTGCATGAATAAAATCCTAATTGCAATACAGAAAGACACTTCTTAATGTGTTAAAAGTTTTTTGCACATCCCACTATGCAAGACCATCAGTGGTCAGATCTCTCCGTTCAGCGACTCTGTGACCAGTAACAGTGAGTTAGACCTTCTATGCAGTTTTACAGATTTTATAACTGCTTATATTGAAAAGCTTATCTCTCGGTCTGAGAAAGACGTTTTATGCACTGGTAAGAGAAATAGGGACCAATATTCGTAATCTTTCTTGTGCATGAATAAAATCCTTTTTGCAATACAGAAAGACACTTCTTAATGTCTTAGAAGTATTTTGCACATCCCATTATGCAAGACCATCAGTGGTCAGATCGCTCCGTTCAGCGACTCTATGATCAGTAATACTGAGTTAGACCTTCTATGCAGTTTTAAAGTACTTATGCCTGGTTCTGTTGAAAAGCTAATCTCTCGGTCTGAAAAAGTCGTTTTATGCACTGGTAAGAAAAATAGAGAAAAACATTCATAATGTTTCTTGTGCATGAATAAAATCCTATTTGCAATACAGAAAGACACTTCTTAATGTGTTAGAAGTTTTTTGCACATCCCATTATGCAAGACCATCAGTGGTCAGATCGCTCCGTTCAGCGACTCTGTGACCAGTAACAGTGTGTTAGACCTTCTATGCAGTTTTACAGATTTTATAACTGCTTATATTGAAAAGCTTATCTCTCGGTCTGAGAAAGACGTTTTATGCACTGGTAAGAGAAATAGGGACCAATATTCATAATCTTTCTTGTGCATGAATAAAATCCTTTTTGCAATACAGAAAGACACTTCTTAATGTCTTAGAAGTATTTTGCACATCCCATTATGCAAGACCATCAGTGGTCAGATCGCTCCGTTCAGCGACTCTATGACCAGTAATACTGAGTTAGACCTTCTATGCGGTTTTAAAGTAGTTATGCCTGCTTCTGTTGAAAAGCTTATCTCTCGGTCTGAAAAAGTCGTTTTATGCACTGGTAAGGAAAATAGAGAAAAACATTCATAATGTTTCTTGTGCATGAATAAAATCCTATTTGCAATACAGAAAGACACTTCTTAATGTGTTAGAAGTTTTTTGCACATCCCATTATGCAAGACCATCAGTGGTCAGATCGCTCCGTTCAGCGACTCTGTGACCAGTAACAGTGAGTAAGACCTTCTATGCAGTTTTACAGATTTGATAACTGCTTATATTGAAAAGCTTATCTCTCGGTCTGAGAAAGACGTTTTATGCACTGGTAAGAGAAATAGAGACCAATATTCATAATCTTTCTTGTGCATGAATAAAATCCTATTTGCAATACAGAAAGACACTTCTTAATGTCTTAGAAGTATTTTGCACATCCCATTATGCAAGACCATCAGTGGTCAGATCGCTCCGTTCAGCGACTCTATGACCAGTAATACTGAGTTAGACCTTCTATGCGGTTTTAAAGTAGTTATGCCTGGTTCTGTTGAAAAGCTTATCTCTCCGTCTGAGAAAGCCGTTTTATGCACTGGTAAGAATAATAGAGACCAACATTCATAATCTTTCTCGTGCATGAATAAAATCCTTTTTGCAATACAGAAAGACACTTCTTAATGTCTTAGAAGTATTTTGCACATCCCATTATGCAAGACCATCAGTGGTCAGATCGCTCCGTTCAGCGACTCTGTGACCAGTAACAGTGAGTTAGACCTTCTATGCAGTTTTGCAGATTTTATAACTGCTTATATTGATAAGCTTATCTCTCGGTCTGAGAAAGACGTTTTATGCACTTTTAAGAGAAATAGGGACCAATATTCATAATCTTTCTTGTGCATGAATAAAATCCTATTTGCAATACAGAAGGACACTTCTTAATGTGTTAGAAGCTTTTTGCACATCCCATTATGCAAGACCATCAGTGGTCAGATCGCTCCGTTCAGCGACTCTATGACCAGAAACAGTGAGTTAGACCTTCTATGCAGTTTTACAGATTGTATAACTGATTATGTTGAAAAGCTTATCTCTCGGTCTGAGAAAGCCGTTTTATGCACTGGTAAGAATAATAGAGACCAACATTCATAATCTTTCTTGTGCATGAATATAATCCTTTTTGCAATACAGAAAGACACTTCTTAATGTCTTAGAAGTATTTTGCACATCCCATTATGCAAGACCATCAGTGGTCAGATCGCTCCGTTCAGCGACTCTATGACCAGAAACAGTGAGTTAGACCTTCTATGCAGTTTTACAGATTTTATAACTGCTTATGTTGAAAAGCTAATCTCTCGGTCTGAAAAAGTCGTTTTATGCACTGGTAAGAAAAATAGAGAAAAACATTCATAATCTTTCTTGTGCATGAATAAAATCCTTTTTGCAATACAGAAAGACACTTCTTAATGTCTTAGAAGTATTTTGCACATCCCATTATGCAAGACCATCAGTGGTCAGATCGCTCCGTTCAGCGACTCTATGACCAGTAATACTGAGTTAGACCTTCTATGCGGTTTTAAAGTAGTTATGCCTGGTTCTGTTGAAAAGCTAATCTCTCCGTCTGAAAATTTCGTTTTATGCACTGTTAAGAAAAATAGAGAAAAATATACATAATGTTTCTTGTGCATGAATAAAATCCTATTTGCAATACAGAAAGACAATTCTTAATGTGTTAGAAGTTTTTTGCACATCCCATTATGCAAGACCATCAGTGGTCAGATCGCTCCGTTCAGCGACTCTATGACCAGAAACAGTGAGTTAGACCTTCTATGCAGTTTTACAGATTTTATAACTGCTTATGTTGACAAGCTTATCTCTCGGTCTGAGAAAGCCGTTTTATGCACTGGTAAGAGAAATAGAGACCAATATTCATAATCTTTCTTGTGCATGAATAAAATCCTATTTGCAATACAGAAAGACACTTCTTAATGTGTTAGAAGCTTTTTGCACATCCCATTATGCAAGACCATCAGTGGTCAGATCGCTCCGTTCAGCGACTCTGTGACCAGTAACAGTGAGTTAGACCTTCTATGCAGTTTTACAGATTTTATAACTGCTTATATTGAAAAGCTTATCTCTCGGTCTGAGAAAGACGTTTTATGCACTGGTAAGAGAAATAGGGACCAATATTCATAATCTTTCTTGTGCATGAATAAAATCCTATTTGCAATACAGAAGGACACTTCTTAATGTGTTAGAAGCTTTTTGCACATCCCATTATGCAAGACCATCAGTGGTCAGATCGCTCCGTTCAGCGACTCTGTGACCAGTAACAGTGAGTTAGACCTTCTATGCAGTTTTGCAGATTTTATAACTGCTTATATTGATAAGCTTATCTCTAGGTCTGAGAAAGACGTTTTATGGACTTTTAAGAGAAATAGGGACCAATATTCACAATCTTTCTTGTGCATGAATAAAATCCTTTTTGCAATACAGAAAGACACTTCTTAATGTCTTAGAAGTATTTTGCACATCCCATTATGCAAGACCATCAGTGGTCAGATCGCTCCGTTCAGCGACTCTATGACCAGTAATACTGAGTTAGACCTTCTATGCGGTTTTAAAGTAGTTATGCCTGCTTCTGTTGAAAAGCTTATCTCTCGGTCTGAAAAAGTCGTTTTATGCACTGGTAAGGAAAATAGAGAAAAACATTCATAATGTTTCTTGTGCATGAATAAAATCCTATTTGCAATACAAAAAGACACTTCTTAATGTGTTAGAAGTTTTTTGCACATCCCATTATGCAAGACCATCAGTGGTCAGATCGCTCCGTTCAGCGACTCTGTGACCAGTAACAGTGAGTAAGACCTTCTATGCAGTTTTACAGATTTGATAACTGCTTATATTGAAAAGCTTATCTCTCGGTCTGAGAAAGACGTTTTATGCACTGGTAAGAGAAATAGAGACCAATATTCATAATCTTTCTTGTGCATGAATAAAATCCTATTTGCAATACAGAAAGACACTTCTTAATGTGTTAGAAGCTTTTTGCACATCCCATTATGCAAGAACCATCAGTGGACAGATCGCTCCGTTCAGCGACTCTATGACCAGAAACAGTGAGTTAGACCTTCTATGCAGTTTTACAGATTTTATAACTGCTTATGTTGAAAAGCTTATCTCTCGGTCTGAGAAAGCCGTTTTATGCACTGGTAAGAATAATAGAGACCAACATTCATAATCTTTCTTGTGCATGAATAAAATCCTTCTTGCAATACAGAAAGACACTTCTTAATGTCTTAGAAGTATTTTGCACATCCCATTATGCAAGACCATCAGTGGTCAGATCGCTCGGTTCAGCGACTCTATGACCAGTAATACTGAGTTAGACCTTCTATGCGGTTTTAAAGTAGTTATGCCTGGTTCTGTTGAAAAGCTTATCTCTCCGTCTGAAAAAGTCGTTTTATGCACTGGTAAGAAAAATAGAGAAAAATATTCTTAATGTTTCTTGTGCATGAATAAAATCCTATTTGCAATACAGAAAGACACTTCTTAATGTCTTAGAAGTATTTTGCACATCCCATTATGCAAGCCCAGAAGTGGTCAGATCGCTCCGTTCAGCGACTCTATGACCAGTAATACTGAGTTAGACCTTCTATGCGGTTTTAAAGTAGTTATGCCTGGTTCTGTTGAAAAGCTTATCTCTCCGTCTGAGAAAGCCGTTTTATGCACTGGTAAGAATAATAGAGACTAACATTCATAATCTTTCTTGTGCATGAATAAAATCCTATTTGCAATACAGAAAGACACTTCTTAATGTGTTAGAAGTTTTTTGCACATCCCATTATGCAAGACCATCAGTGGTCAGATCGCTCCGTTCAGCGACTCTATGACCAGAAACAGTGAGTTAGACCTTCTATGCAGTTTTACAGATTTTATAACTGCTTATATTGAAAAGCTTATCTCTCGGTCTGAGAAAGACGTTTTATGTACTGGTAAGAAAAATAGAGAAAAACATTCATAATGTTTCTTGTGCATGAATAAAATCCTATTTGCAATACAGAAAGACACTTCTTAATGTGTTAGAAGTTTTTTGCACATCCCATTATGCAAGACCATCAGTGGTCAGATCGCTCCGTTCAGCGACTCTGTGACCAGTAACAGTGTGTTAGACCTTCTATGCAGTTTTACAGATTTTATAACTGCTTATATTGAAAAGCTTATCTCTCGGTCTGAGAAAGACGTTTTATGCACTGGTAAGAGAAATAGGGACCAATATTCATAATCTTTCTTGTGCATGAATAAAATCCTATTTGCAATACAGAAAGACACTTCTTAATGTGTTAGAAGCTTTTTGCACATCAAATTATGCAAGACCATCAGTGGTCAGATCGCTCCGTTCAGCGACTCTATGACCAGAAACAGTGAGTTAGACCTTCTATGCAGTTTTACAGATTTTATAACTGCTTATCTTGAAAAGCTTATCTCTCGGTCTGAGAAAGCCGTTTTATGCACTGGTAAGAATAATAGAGACCAACATTCATAATCTTTCTTGTGCATGAATAAAATCCTTTTTGCAATACAGAAAGACACTTCTTAATGTCTTAGAAGTATTTTGCACATCCCTTTATGCAAGACCATCAGTGGTCAGATCGCTCCGTTCAGCGACTCTATGACCAGTAATACTGAGTTAGACCTTCTATGCAGTTTTAAAGTAGTTATGCCTGGTTCTGTTGAAAAGCTTATCTCTCCGTCTGAAAAAGTCGTTTTATGCACTGGTACGAAAAATTGAGAAAAATATTCATAATGTTTCTTGTGCATGAATAAAATCCTATTTGCAATACAGAAAGACACTTCTTAATGTGTTAGAAGTTTTTTGCACATCCCATTATGCAAGACCATCAGTGGTCAGATCGCTCCGTTCAGCGACTCTATGACCAGAAACAGTTAGTTAAACCTTCTATGCAGTTTTACAGATTTTATAACTGCTTATTTTGAAAAGCTTATCTCTCGGTCTGAGAAAGCCGTTTTATGCACTGGTAAGAATAATAGAGACCAACATTCATAATCTTTCTTGTGCATGAATAAAATCCTATTTGCAATACAGAAAGACACTTCTTAATGTGTTAGAAGTTTTTTGCACATCCCATTATGCAAGACCATCAGTGGTCAGATCGCTCCGTTCAGCGACTCTATGACCAGAAACAGTTAGTTAAACCTTCTATGCAGTTTTACAGATTTTATAACTGCTTATTTTGAAAAGCTTATCTCTCGGTCTGAGAAAGCCGTTTTATGCACTGGTAAGAATAATAGAGACCAACATTCATAATCTTTCTTGTGCATGAATAAAATCCTTTTTGCAATACAGAAAGACACTTCTTAATGTCTTAGAAGTATTTTGCACATCCCATTATGCAAGACCATCAGTGGTCAGATCGCTCCGTTCAGCGACTCTATGACCAGTAATACTGAGTTAGACCTTCTATGCGGTTTTAAAGTAGTTATGCCTGGTTCTGTTGAAAAGCTTATCTCTCCGTCTGAAAAAGTCGTTTTATGCACTGGTAAGAAAAATAGAGAAAAATATTCATAATGTTTATTGTGCATGAATAAAATCCTATTTGCAGTACAGAAGGACACTTCTTAATGTGTTAGAAGCTTTTTGCACATCCCATTAAGCAAGACCATCAATGGTCAGATCTCTCCGTTCAGCGACTCTATGACCAGAAACAGTGAGTTAGACCTTCTATGCAGTTTTACAGATTTTATAACTGCTTATATTGAAAAGCTTATCTCTCGGTCTGAGAAAGACGTTTTATGCACTGGTAAGAGAAATAGGGACCAATATTCATAATCTTTCTTGTGCATGAATAAAATCCTATTTGCAATACAGAAGGACACTTCTTAATGTGTTAGAAGCTTTTTGCACATCCCATTATGCAAGACCATCAGTGGTCAGATCGCTCCGTTCAGCGACTCTATGACCAGTAATACTGAGTTAGACCTTCTATGCGGTTTTAAAGTAGTTATGCCTGGTTCTGTTGAAAAGCTTATCTCTCCGTCTGAAAAAGTCGTTTTATGCACTGGTAAGAAAAATAGAGAAAAATATTCATAATGTTTCTTGTGCATGAATAAAATCCTAATTGCAATACAGAAAGACACTTCTTAATGTGTTAAAAGTTTTTTGCACATCCCACTATGCAAGACCATCAGTGGTCAGATCTCTCCGTTCAGCGACTCTGTGACCAGTAACAGTGAGTTAGACCTTCTATGCAGTTTTACAGATTTTATAACTGCTTATATTGAAAAGCTTATCTCTCGGTCTGAGAAAGACGTTTTATGCACTGGTAAGAGAAATAGGGACCAATATTCGTAATCTTTCTTGTGCATGAATAAAATCCTTTTTGCAATACAGAAAGACACTTCTTAATGTCTTAGAAGTATTTTGCACATCCCATTATGCAAGACCATCAGTGGTCAGATCGCTCCGTTCAGCGACTCTATGATCAGTAATACTGAGTTAGACCTTCTATGCAGTTTTAAAGTACTTATGCCTGGTTCTGTTGAAAAGCTAATCTCTCGGTCTGAAAAAGTCGTTTTATGCACTGGTAAGAAAAATAGAGAAAAACATTCATAATGTTTCTTGTGCATGAATAAAATCCTATTTGCAATACAGAAAGACACTTCTTAATGTGTTAGAAGTTTTTTGCACATCCCATTATGCAAGACCATCAGTGGTCAGATCGCTCCGTTCAGCGACTCTGTGACCAGTAACAGTGTGTTAGACCTTCTATGCAGTTTTACAGATTTTATAACTGCTTATATTGAAAAGCTTATCTCTCGGTCTGAGAAAGACGTTTTATGCACTGGTAAGAGAAATAGGGACCAATATTCATAATCTTTCTTGTGCATGAATAAAATCCTTTTTGCAATACAGAAAGACACTTCTTAATGTCTTAGAAGTATTTTGCACATCCCATTATGCAAGACCATCAGTGGTCAGATCGCTCCGTTCAGCGACTCTATGACCAGTAATACTGAGTTAGACCTTCTATGCGGTTTTAAAGTAGTTATGCCTGCTTCTGTTGAAAAGCTTATCTCTCGGTCTGAAAAAGTCGTTTTATGCACTGGTAAGGAAAATAGAGAAAAACATTCATAATGTTTCTTGTGCATGAATAAAATCCTATTTGCAATACAGAAAGACACTTCTTAATGTGTTAGAAGTTTTTTGCACATCCCATTATGCAAGACCATCAGTGGTCAGATCGCTCCGTTCAGCGACTCTGTGACCAGTAACAGTGAGTAAGACCTTCTATGCAGTTTTACAGATTTGATAACTGCTTATATTGAAAAGCTTATCTCTCGGTCTGAGAAAGACGTTTTATGCACTGGTAAGAGAAATAGAGACCAATATTCATAATCTTTCTTGTGCATGAATAAAATCCTATTTGCAATACAGAAAGACACTTCTTAATGTGTTAGAAGCTTTTTGCACATCCCATTATGCAAGAACCATCAGTGGACAGATCGCTCCGTTCAGCGACTCTATGACCAGAAACAGTGAGTTAGACCTTCTATGCAGTTTTACAGATTTTATAACTGCTTATGTTGAAAAGCTTATCTCTCGGTCTGAGAAAGCCGTTTTATGCACTGGTAAGAATAATAGAGACCAACATTCATAATCTTTCTTGTGCATGAATAAAATCCTTCTTGCAATACAGAAAGACACTTCTTAATGTCTTAGAAGTATTTTGCACATCCCATTATGCAAGACCATCAGTGGTCAGATCGCTCGGTTCAGCGACTCTATGACCAGTAATACTGAGTTAGACCTTCTATGCGGTTTTAAAGTAGTTATGCCTGGTTCTGTTGAAAAGCTTATCTCTCCGTCTGAAAAAGTCGTTTTATGCACTGGTAAGAAAAATAGAGAAAAATATTCTTAATGTTTCTTGTGCATGAATAAAATCCTATTTGCAATACAGAAAGACACTTCTTAATGTCTTAGAAGTATTTTGCACATCCCATTATGCAAGCCCAGAAGTGGTCAGATCGCTCCGTTCAGCGACTCTATGACCAGTAATACTGAGTTAGACCTTCTATGCGGTTTTAAAGTAGTTATGCCTGGTTCTGTTGAAAAGCTTATCTCTCCGTCTGAGAAAGCCGTTTTATGCACTGGTAAGAATAATAGAGACTAACATTCATAATCTTTCTTGTGCATGAATAAAATCCTATTTGCAATACAGAAAGACACTTCTTAATGTGTTAGAAGTTTTTTGCACATCCCATTATGCAAGACCATCAGTGGTCAGATCGCTCCGTTCAGCGACTCTATGACCAGAAACAGTGAGTTAGACCTTCTATGCAGTTTTACAGATTTTATAACTGCTTATATTGAAAAGCTTATCTCTCGGTCTGAGAAAGACGTTTTATGTACTGGTAAGAAAAATAGAGAAAAACATTCATAATGTTTCTTGTGCATGAATAAAATCCTATTTGCAATACAGAAAGACACTTCTTAATGTGTTAGAAGTTTTTTGCACATCCCATTATGCAAGACCATCAGTGGTCAGATCGCTCCGTTCAGCGACTCTGTGACCAGTAACAGTGTGTTAGACCTTCTATGCAGTTTTACAGATTTTATAACTGCTTATATTGAAAAGCTTATCTCTCGGTCTGAGAAAGACGTTTTATGCACTGGTAAGAGAAATAGGGACCAATATTCATAATTTTTCTTGTGCATGAATAAAATCCTATTTGCAATACAGAAAGACACTTCTTAATGTGTTAGAAGCTTTTTGCACATCAAATTATGCAAGACCATCAGTGGTCAGATCGCTCCGTTCAGCGACTCTATGACCAGAAACAGTGAGTTAGACCTTCTATGCAGTTTTACAGATTTTATAACTGCTTATCTTGAAAAGCTTATCTCTCGGTCTGAGAAAGCCGTTTTATGCACTGGTAAGAATAATAGAGACCAACATTCATAATCTTTCTTGTGCATGAATAAAATCCTTTTTGCAATACAGAAAGACACTTCTTAATGTCTTAGAAGTATTTTGCACATCCCTTTATGCAAGACCATCAGTGGTCAGATCGCTCCGTTCAGCGACTCTATGACCAGTAATACTGAGTTAGACCTTCTATGCAGTTTTAAAGTAGTTATGCCTGGTTCTGTTGAAAAGCTTATCTCTCCGTCTGAAAAAGTCGTTTTATGCACTGGTACGAAAAATTGAGAAAAATATTCATAATGTTTCTTGTGCATGAATAAAATCCTATTTGCAATACAGAAAGACACTTCTTAATGTGTTAGAAGTTTTTTGCACATCCCATTATGCAAGACCATCAGTGGTCAGATCGCTCCGTTCAGCGACTCTATGACCAGAAACAGTTAGTTAAACCTTCTATGCAGTTTTACAGATTTTATAACTGCTTATTTTGAAAAGCTTATCTCTCGGTCTGAGAAAGCCGTTTTATGCACTGGTAAGAATA
The DNA here is from genome assembly GCA_033026305.1 of Cirrhinus molitorella. Lineage (NCBI taxonomy): Eukaryota > Metazoa > Chordata > Actinopteri > Cypriniformes > Cyprinidae > Cirrhinus > Cirrhinus molitorella. The sequence continues at coordinate 29,745,773 of CM065124.1, read as the reverse complement.
ATAGAGACCAACATTCATAATCTTTCTTGTGCATGAATAAAATCCTATTTGCAATACAGAAAGACACTTCTTAATGTGTTAGAAGTTTTTTGCACATCCCATTATGCAAGACCATCAGTGGTCAGATCGCTCCGTTCAGCGACTCTATGACCAGAAACAGTTAGTTAAACCTTCTATGCAGTTTTACAGATTTTATAACTGCTTATTTTGAAAAGCTTATCTCTCGGTCTGAGAAAGCCGTTTTATGCACTGGTAAGAATAATAGAGACCAACATTCATAATCTTTCTTGTGCATGAATAAAATCCTTTTTGCAATACAGAAAGACACTTCTTAATGTCTTAGAAGTATTTTGCACATCCCATTATGCAAGACCATCAGTGGTCAGATCGCTCCGTTCAGCGACTCTATGACCAGTAATACTGAGTTAGACCTTCTATGCGGTTTTAAAGTAGTTATGCCTGGTTCTGTTGAAAAGCTTATCTCTCCGTCTGAAAAAGTCGTTTTATGCACTGGTAAGAAAAATAGAGAAAAATATTCATAATGTTTATTGTGCATGAATAAAATCCTATTTGCAGTACAGAAGGACACTTCTTAATGTGTTAGAAGCTTTTTGCACATCCCATTAAGCAAGACCATCAATGGTCAGATCTCTCCGTTCAGCGACTCTATGACCAGAAACAGTGAGTTAGACCTTCTATGCAGTTTTACAGATTTTATAACTGCTTATATTGAAAAGCTTATCTCTCGGTCTGAGAAAGACGTTTTATGCACTGGTAAGAGAAATAGGGACCAATATTCATAATCTTTCTTGTGCATGAATAAAATCCTATTTGCAATACAGAAGGACACTTCTTAATGTGTTAGAAGCTTTTTGCACATCCCATTATGCAAGACCATCAGTGGTCAGATCGCTCCGTTCAGCGACTCTATGACCAGTAATACTGAGTTAGACCTTCTATGCGGTTTTAAAGTAGTTATGCCTGGTTCTGTTGAAAAGCTTATCTCTCCGTCTGAAAAAGTCGTTTTATGCACTGGTAAGAAAAATAGAGAAAAATATTCATAATGTTTCTTGTGCATGAATAAAATCCTAATTGCAATACAGAAAGACACTTCTTAATGTGTTAAAAGTTTTTTGCACATCCCACTATGCAAGACCATCAGTGGTCAGATCTCTCCGTTCAGCGACTCTGTGACCAGTAACAGTGAGTTAGACCTTCTATGCAGTTTTACAGATTTTATAACTGCTTATATTGAAAAGCTTATCTCTCGGTCTGAGAAAGACGTTTTATGCACTGGTAAGAGAAATAGGGACCAATATTCGTAATCTTTCTTGTGCATGAATAAAATCCTTTTTGCAATACAGAAAGACACTTCTTAATGTCTTAGAAGTATTTTGCACATCCCATTATGCAAGACCATCAGTGGTCAGATCGCTCCGTTCAGCGACTCTATGATCAGTAATACTGAGTTAGACCTTCTATGCAGTTTTAAAGTACTTATGCCTGGTTCTGTTGAAAAGCTAATCTCTCGGTCTGAAAAAGTCGTTTTATGCACTGGTAAGAAAAATAGAGAAAAACATTCATAATGTTTCTTGTGCATGAATAAAATCCTATTTGCAATACAGAAAGACACTTCTTAATGTGTTAGAAGTTTTTTGCACATCCCATTATGCAAGACCATCAGTGGTCAGATCGCTCCGTTCAGCGACTCTGTGACCAGTAACAGTGTGTTAGACCTTCTATGCAGTTTTACAGATTTTATAACTGCTTATATTGAAAAGCTTATCTCTCGGTCTGAGAAAGACGTTTTATGCACTGGTAAGAGAAATAGGGACCAATATTCATAATCTTTCTTGTGCATGAATAAAATCCTTTTTGCAATACAGAAAGACACTTCTTAATGTCTTAGAAGTATTTTGCACATCCCATTATGCAAGACCATCAGTGGTCAGATCGCTCCGTTCAGCGACTCTATGACCAGTAATACTGAGTTAGACCTTCTATGCGGTTTTAAAGTAGTTATGCCTGCTTCTGTTGAAAAGCTTATCTCTCGGTCTGAAAAAGTCGTTTTATGCACTGGTAAGGAAAATAGAGAAAAACATTCATAATGTTTCTTGTGCATGAATAAAATCCTATTTGCAATACAGAAAGACACTTCTTAATGTGTTAGAAGTTTTTTGCACATCCCATTATGCAAGACCATCAGTGGTCAGATCGCTCCGTTCAGCGACTCTGTGACCAGTAACAGTGAGTAAGACCTTCTATGCAGTTTTACAGATTTGATAACTGCTTATATTGAAAAGCTTATCTCTCGGTCTGAGAAAGACGTTTTATGCACTGGTAAGAGAAATAGAGACCAATATTCATAATCTTTCTTGTGCATGAATAAAATCCTATTTGCAATACAGAAAGACACTTCTTAATGTGTTAGAAGCTTTTTGCACATCCCATTATGCAAGAACCATCAGTGGACAGATCGCTCCGTTCAGCGACTCTATGACCAGAAACAGTGAGTTAGACCTTCTATGCAGTTTTACAGATTTTATAACTGCTTATGTTGAAAAGCTTATCTCTCGGTCTGAGAAAGCCGTTTTATGCACTGGTAAGAATAATAGAGACCAACATTCATAATCTTTCTTGTGCATGAATAAAATCCTTCTTGCAATACAGAAAGACACTTCTTAATGTCTTAGAAGTATTTTGCACATCCCATTATGCAAGACCATCAGTGGTCAGATCGCTCGGTTCAGCGACTCTATGACCAGTAATACTGAGTTAGACCTTCTATGCGGTTTTAAAGTAGTTATGCCTGGTTCTGTTGAAAAGCTTATCTCTCCGTCTGAAAAAGTCGTTTTATGCACTGGTAAGAAAAATAGAGAAAAATATTCTTAATGTTTCTTGTGCATGAATAAAATCCTATTTGCAATACAGAAAGACACTTCTTAATGTCTTAGAAGTATTTTGCACATCCCATTATGCAAGCCCAGAAGTGGTCAGATCGCTCCGTTCAGCGACTCTATGACCAGTAATACTGAGTTAGACCTTCTATGCGGTTTTAAAGTAGTTATGCCTGGTTCTGTTGAAAAGCTTATCTCTCCGTCTGAGAAAGCCGTTTTATGCACTGGTAAGAATAATAGAGACTAACATTCATAATCTTTCTTGTGCATGAATAAAATCCTATTTGCAATACAGAAAGACACTTCTTAATGTGTTAGAAGTTTTTTGCACATCCCATTATGCAAGACCATCAGTGGTCAGATCGCTCCGTTCAGCGACTCTATGACCAGAAACAGTGAGTTAGACCTTCTATGCAGTTTTACAGATTTTATAACTGCTTATATTGAAAAGCTTATCTCTCGGTCTGAGAAAGACGTTTTATGTACTGGTAAGAAAAATAGAGAAAAACATTCATAATGTTTCTTGTGCATGAATAAAATCCTATTTGCAATACAGAAAGACACTTCTTAATGTGTTAGAAGTTTTTTGCACATCCCATTATGCAAGACCATCAGTGGTCAGATCGCTCCGTTCAGCGACTCTGTGACCAGTAACAGTGTGTTAGACCTTCTATGCAGTTTTACAGATTTTATAACTGCTTATATTGAAAAGCTTATCTCTCGGTCTGAGAAAGACGTTTTATGCACTGGTAAGAGAAATAGGGACCAATATTCATAATTTTTCTTGTGCATGAATAAAATCCTATTTGCAATACAGAAAGACACTTCTTAATGTGTTAGAAGCTTTTTGCACATCAAATTATGCAAGACCATCAGTGGTCAGATCGCTCCGTTCAGCGACTCTATGACCAGAAACAGTGAGTTAGACCTTCTATGCAGTTTTACAGATTTTATAACTGCTTATCTTGAAAAGCTTATCTCTCGGTCTGAGAAAGCCGTTTTATGCACTGGTAAGAATAATAGAGACCAACATTCATAATCTTTCTTGTGCATGAATAAAATCCTTTTTGCAATACAGAAAGACACTTCTTAATGTCTTAGAAGTATTTTGCACATCCCTTTATGCAAGACCATCAGTGGTCAGATCGCTCCGTTCAGCGACTCTATGACCAGTAATACTGAGTTAGACCTTCTATGCAGTTTTAAAGTAGTTATGCCTGGTTCTGTTGAAAAGCTTATCTCTCCGTCTGAAAAAGTCGTTTTATGCACTGGTACGAAAAATTGAGAAAAATATTCATAATGTTTCTTGTGCATGAATAAAATCCTATTTGCAATACAGAAAGACACTTCTTAATGTGTTAGAAGTTTTTTGCACATCCCATTATGCAAGACCATCAGTGGTCAGATCGCTCCGTTCAGCGACTCTATGACCAGAAACAGTTAGTTAAACCTTCTATGCAGTTTTACAGATTTTATAACTGCTTATTTTGAAAAGCTTATCTCTCGGTCTGAGAAAGCCGTTTTATGCACTGGTAAGAATAATAGAGACCAACATTCATAATCTTTCTTGTGCATGAATAAAATCCTATTTGCAATACAGAAAGACACTTCTTAATGTGTTAGAAGTTTTTTGCACATCCCATTATGCAAGACCATCAGTGGTCAGATCGCTCCGTTCAGCGACTCTATGACCAGAAACAGTTAGTTAAACCTTCTATGCAGTTTTACAGATTTTATAACTGCTTATTTTGAAAAGCTTATCTCTCGGTCTGAGAAAGCCGTTTTATGCACTGGTAAGAATAATAGAGACCAACATTCATAATCTTTCTTGTGCATGAATAAAATCCTTTTTGCAATACAGAAAGACACTTCTTAATGTCTTAGAAGTATTTTGCACATCCCATTATGCAAGACCATCAGTGGTCAGATCGCTCCGTTCAGCGACTCTATGACCAGTAATACTGAGTTAGACCTTCTATGCGGTTTTAAAGTAGTTATGCCTGGTTCTGTTGAAAAGCTTATCTCTCCGTCTGAAAAAGTCGTTTTATGCACTGGTAAGAAAAATAGAGAAAAATATTCATAATGTTTCTTGTGCATGAATAAAATCCTATTTGCAGTACAGAAGGACACTTCTTAATGTGTTAGAAGCTTTTTGCACATCCCATTAAGCAAGACCATCAATGGTCAGATCTCTCCGTTCAGCGACTCTATGACCAGAAACAGTGAGTTAGACCTTCTATGCAGTTTTACAGATTTTATAACTGCTTATATTGAAAAGCTTATCTCTCGGTCTGAGAAAGACGTTTTATGCACTGGTAAGAGAAATAGGGACCAATATTCATAATCTTTCTTGTGCATGAATAAAATCCTATTTGCAATACAGAAGGACACTTCTTAATGTGTTAGAAGCTTTTTGCACATCCCATTATGCAAGACCATCAGTGGTCAGATCGCTCCGTTCAGCGACTCTATGACCAGTAATACTGAGTTAGACCTTCTATGCGGTTTTAAAGTAGTTATGCCTGGTTCTGTTGAAAAGCTTATCTCTCCGTCTGAAAAAGTCGTTTTATGCACTGGTAAGAAAAATAGAGAAAAATATTCATAATGTTTCTTGTGCATGAATAAAATCCTAATTGCAATACAGAAAGACACTTCTTAATGTGTTAAAAGTTTTTTGCACATCCCACTATGCAAGACCATCAGTGGTCAGATCTCTCCGTTCAGCGACTCTGTGACCAGTAACAGTGAGTTAGACCTTCTATGCAGTTTTACAGATTTTATAACTGCTTATATTGAAAAGCTTATCTCTCGGTCTGAGAAAGACGTTTTATGCACTGGTAAGAGAAATAGGGACCAATATTCGTAATCTTTCTTGTGCATGAATAAAATCCTTTTTGCAATACAGAAAGACACTTCTTAATGTCTTAGAAGTATTTTGCACATCCCATTATGCAAGACCATCAGTGGTCAGATCGCTCCGTTCAGCGACTCTATGATCAGTAATACTGAGTTAGACCTTCTATGCAGTTTTAAAGTACTTATGCCTGGTTCTGTTGAAAAGCTAATCTCTCGGTCTGAAAAAGTCGTTTTATGCACTGGTAAGAAAAATAGAGAAAAACATTCATAATGTTTCTTGTGCATGAATAAAATCCTATTTGCAATACAGAAAGACACTTCTTAATGTGTTAGAAGTTTTTTGCACATCCCATTATGCAAGACCATCAGTGGTCAGATCGCTCCGTTCAGCGACTCTGTGACCAGTAACAGTGTGTTAGACCTTCTATGCAGTTTTACAGATTTTATAACTGCTTATATTGAAAAGCTTATCTCTCGGTCTGAGAAAGACGTTTTATGCACTGGTAAGAGAAATAGGGACCAATATTCATAATCTTTCTTGTGCATGAATAAAATCCTTTTTGCAATACAGAAAGACACTTCTTAATGTCTTAGAAGTATTTTGCACATCCCATTATGCAAGACCATCAGTGGTCAGATCGCTCCGTTCAGCGACTCTATGACCAGTAATACTGAGTTAGACCTTCTATGCGGTTTTAAAGTAGTTATGCCTGCTTCTGTTGAAAAGCTTATCTCTCGGTCTGAAAAAGTCGTTTTATGCACTGGTAAGGAAAATAGAGAAAAACATTCATAATGTTTCTTGTGCATGAATAAAATCCTATTTGCAATACAGAAAGACACTTCTTAATGTGTTAGAAGTTTTTTGCACATCCCATTATGCAAGACCATCAGTGGTCAGATCGCTCCGTTCAGCGACTCTGTGACCAGTAACAGTGAGTAAGACCTTCTATGCAGTTTTACAGATTTGATAACTGCTTATATTGAAAAGCTTATCTCTCGGTCTGAGAAAGACGTTTTATGCACTGGTAAGAGAAATAGAGACCAATATTCATAATCTTTCTTGTGCATGAATAAAATCCTATTTGCAATACAGAAAGACACTTCTTAATGTGTTAGAAGCTTTTTGCACATCCCATTATGCAAGAACCATCAGTGGACAGATCGCTCCGTTCAGCGACTCTATGACCAGAAACAGTGAGTTAGACCTTCTATGCAGTTTTACAGATTTTATAACTGCTTATGTTGAAAAGCTTATCTCTCGGTCTGAGAAAGCCGTTTTATGCACTGGTAAGAATAATAGAGACCAACATTCATAATCTTTCTTGTGCATGAATAAAATCCTTCTTGCAATACAGAAAGACACTTCTTAATGTCTTAGAAGTATTTTGCACATCCCATTATGCAAGACCATCAGTGGTCAGATCGCTCGGTTCAGCGACTCTATGACCAGTAATACTGAGTTAGACCTTCTATGCGGTTTTAAAGTAGTTATGCCTGGTTCTGTTGAAAAGCTTATCTCTCCGTCTGAAAAAGTCGTTTTATGCACTGGTAAGAAAAATAGAGAAAAATATTCTTAATGTTTCTTGTGCATGAATAAAATCCTATTTGCAATACAGAAAGACACTTCTTAATGTCTTAGAAGTATTTTGCACATCCCATTATGCAAGCCCAGAAGTGGTCAGATCGCTCCGTTCAGCGACTCTATGACCAGTAATACTGAGTTAGACCTTCTATGCGGTTTTAAAGTAGTTATGCCTGGTTCTGTTGAAAAGCTTATCTCTCCGTCTGAGAAAGCCGTTTTATGCACTGGTAAGAATAATAGAGACTAACATTCATAATCTTTCTTGTGCATGAATAAAATCCTATTTGCAATACAGAAAGACACTTCTTAATGTGTTAGAAGTTTTTTGCACATCCCATTATGCAAGACCATCAGTGGTCAGATCGCTCCGTTCAGCGACTCTATGACCAGAAACAGTGAGTTAGACCTTCTATGCAGTTTTACAGATTTTATAACTGCTTATATTGAAAAGCTTATCTCTCGGTCTGAGAAAGACGTTTTATGTACTGGTAAGAAAAATAGAGAAAAACATTCATAATGTTTCTTGTGCATGAATAAAATCCTATTTGCAATACAGAAAGACACTTCTTAATGTGTTAGAAGTTTTTTGCACATCCCATTATGCAAGACCATCAGTGGTCAGATCGCTCCGTTCAGCGACTCTGTGACCAGTAACAGTGTGTTAGACCTTCTATGCAGTTTTACAGATTTTATAACTGCTTATATTGAAAAGCTTATCTCTCGGTCTGAGAAAGACGTTTTATGCACTGGTAAGAGAAATAGGGACCAATATTCATAATCTTTCTTGTGCATGAATAAAATCCTATTTGCAATACAGAAAGACACTTCTTAATGTGTTAGAAGCTTTTTGCACATCAAATTATGCAAGACCATCAGTGGTCAGATCGCTCCGTTCAGCGACTCTATGACCAGAAACAGTGAGTTAGACCTTCTATGCAGTTTTACAGATTTTATAACTGCTTATCTTGAAAAGCTTATCTCTCGGTCTGAGAAAGCCGTTTTATGCACTGGTAAGAATAATAGAGACCAACATTCATAATCTTTCTTGTGCATGAATAAAATCCTTTTTGCAATACAGAAAGACACTTCTTAATGTCTTAGAAGTATTTTGCACATCCCTTTATGCAAGACCATCAGTGGTCAGATCGCTCCGTTCAGCGACTCTATGACCAGTAATACTGAGTTAGACCTTCTATGCAGTTTTAAAGTAGTTATGCCTGGTTCTGTTGAAAAGCTTATCTCTCCGTCTGAAAAAGTCGTTTTATGCACTGGTACGAAAAATTGAGAAAAATATTCATAATGTTTCTTGTGCATGAATAAAATCCTATTTGCAATACAGAAAGACACTTCTTAATGTGTTAGAAGTTTTTTGCACATCCCATTATGCAAGACCATCAGTGGTCAGATCGCTCCGTTCAGCGACTCTATGACCAGAAACAGTTAGTTAAACCTTCTATGCAGTTTTACAGATTTTATAACTGCTTATTTTGAAAAGCTTATCTCTCGGTCTGAGAAAGCCGTTTTATGCACTGGTAAGAATAATAGAGACCAACATTCATAATCTTTCTTGTGCATGAATAAAATCCTATTTGCAATACAGAAAGACACTTCTTAATGTGTTAGAAGTTTTTTGCACATCCCATTATGCAAGACCATCAGTGGTCAGATCGCTCCGTTCAGCGACTCTATGACCAGAAACAGTTAGTTAAACCTTCTATGCAGTTTTACAGATTTTATAACTGCTTATTTTGAAAAGCTTATCTCTCGGTCTGAGAAAGCCGTTTTATGCACTGGTAAGAATAATAGAGACCAACATTCATAATCTTTCTTGTGCATGAATAAAATCCTTTTTGCAATACAGAAAGACACTTCTTAATGTCTTAGAAGTATTTTGCACATCCCATTATGCAAGACCATCAGTGGTCAGATCGCTCCGTTCAGCGACTCTATGACCAGTAATACTGAGTTAGACCTTCTATGCGGTTTTAAAGTAGTTATGCCTGGTTCTGTTGAAAAGCTTATCTCTCCGTCTGAAAAAGTCGTTTTATGCACTGGTAAGAAAAATAGAGAAAAATATTCATAATGTTTCTTGTGCATGAATAAAATCCTATTTGCAGTACAGAAGGACACTTCTTAATGTGTTAGAAGCTTTTTGCACATCCCATTAAGCAAGACCATCAATGGTCAGATCTCTCCGTTCAGCGACTCTATGACCAGAAACAGTGAGTTAGACCTTCTATGCAGTTTTACAGATTTTATAACTGCTTATATTGAAAAGCTTATCTCTCGGTCTGAGAAAGACGTTTTATGCACTGGTAAGAGAAATAGGGACCAATATTCGTAATCTTTCTTGTGCATGAATAAAATCCTTTTTGCAATACAGAAAGACACTTCTTAATGTCTTAGAAGTATTTTGCACATCCCATTATGCAAGACCATCAGTGGTCAGATCGCTCCGTTCAGCGACTCTATGATCAGTAATACTGAGTTAGACCTTCTATGCAGTTTTAAAGTACTTATGCCTGGTTCTGTTGAAAAGCTAATCTCTCGGTCTGAAAAAGTCGTTTTATGCACTGGTAAGAAAAATAGAGAAAAACATTCATAATGTTTCTTGTGCATGAATAAAATCCTATTTGCAATACAGAAAGACACTTCTTAATGTGTTAGAAGTTTTTTGCACATCCCATTATGCAAGACCATCAGTGGTCAGATCGCTCCGTTCAGCGACTCTGTGACCAGTAACAGTGTGTTAGACCTTCTATGCAGTTTTACAGATTTTATAACTGCTTATATTGAAAAGCTTATCTCTCGGTCTGAGAAAGACGTTTTATGCACTGGTAAGAGAAATAGGGACCAATATTCATAATCTTTCTTGTGCATGAATAAAATCCTATTTGCAATACAGAAAGACACTTCTTAATGTGTTAGAAGCTTTTTGCACATCAAATTATGCAAGACCATCAGTGGTCAGATCGCTCCGTTCAGCGACTCTATGACCAGAAACAGTGAGTTAGACCTTCTATGCAGTTTTACAGATTTTATAACTGCTTATCTTGAAAAGCTTATCTCTCGGTCTGAGAAAGCCGTTTTATGCACTGGTAAGAATAATAGAGACCAACATTCATAATCTTTCTTGTGCATGAATAAAATCCTTTTTGCAATACAGAAAGACACTTCTTAATGTCTTAGAAGTATTTTGCACATCCCATTATGCAAGACCATCAGTGGTCAGATCGCTCCGTTCAGCGACTCTATGACCAGTAATACTGAGTTAGACCTTCTATGCGGTTTTAAAGTAGTTATGCCTGGTTCTGTTGAAAAGCTAATCTCTCGGTCTGAAAAAGTCGTTTTATGCACTGGTAAGAAAAATAGAGAAAAACATTCATAATGTTTCTTGTGCATGAATAAAATCCTATTTGCAATACAGAAAGACACATCTTAATGTCTTAGAAGTATTTTGCACATCCCATTATGCAAGACCAGAAGTGGTCAGATCGCTCCGTTCAGCGACTCTATGACCAGTAATACTGAGTTAGACCTTCTATGCGGTTTTAAAGTAGTTATGCCTGGTTCTGTTGAAAAGCTTATCTCTCCGTCTGAGAAAGCCGTTTTATGCACTGGTAAGAATAATAGAGACCAACATTCATAATCTTTCTTGTGCATGAATAAAATCCTATTTGCAATACAGAAAGACACTTCTTAATGTGTTAGAAGTTTTTTGCACATCCCATTATGCAAGACCATCAGTGGTCAGATCGCTCCGTTCAGCGACTCTATGACCAGAAACAGTGAGTTAGACCTTCTATGCAGTTTTACAGATTTTATAACTGCTTATATTGAAAAGCTTATCTCTCGGTCTGAGAAAGACGTTTTATGCACTGGTAAGAGAAATAGGGACCAATATTCATATTCTTTTTTGTGCATGAATAAAATCCTATTTGCAATACAGAAAGACACTTCTTAATGTCTTAGAAGTATTTTGCACATCCCATTATGCAAGACCATCAGTGGTCAGATCGCTCCGTTCAGCGACTCTATGACCAGTAATACTGAGTTAGACCTTCTATGCGGTTTTAAAGTAGTTATGCCTGGTTCTGTTGAAAAGCTTATCTCTCCGTCTGAAAACGTCGTTTTATGCACTGGTAAGATAAATAGAGAAAAATATTCATACTGTTTCTTGTGCATGAATAAAATCCTGTTTGCAATACAGAAAGACACTTCTTAATGTGTTAGAAGCTTTTTGCAAATCCCATTAAGCAAGACCATCAGTGGTCAGATCGCTCCGTTCAGCGACTCTATGACCAGAAACAGTGAGTTAGACTTTCTATGCAGTTTTACAGATTTTATAATTGCTTATGTTGAAAAGCTTATCTCTCGGTCTGAAAAAGCCGTTTTATGCATTGGTAAGAATAATAGAGACCAACATTCATAATCTTTCTTGTGCATGAATAAAATCCTTTTTGCAAATACAGAAAGACACTTCTTAATGTCTTAGAAGTATTTTGCACATCCCATTATGCAAGACCATCAGTGGTCAGATCGCTCCGTTCAGCAACTCTATGACCAGTAATACTGAGTTAGACCTTCTATGCGGTTTTAAAGTAGTTATGCCTGGTTCTGTTGAAAAGCTTATCTCTCCGTCTGAAAAAGTCGTTTTATGCACTGGTAAGAAAAATAGAGAAAAATATTCATAATGTTTCTTGTGCATGAATAAAATCCTATTTGCAATACAGAAAGACACTTCTTAATGTGTTAGAAGTTTTTTGCACATCCCATTATGCAAGACCATCAGTGGTCAGATCGCTCCGTTCAGCGACTCTATGACCAGAAACAGTTAGTTAAACCTTCTATGCAGTTTTACAGATTTTATAACTGCTTATTTTGAAAAGCTTATCTCTCGGTCTGAGAAAGCCGTTTTATGCACTGGTAAGAATAATAGAGACCAACATTCATAATCTTTCTTGTGCATGAATAAAATCCTATTTGCAATACAGAAAGACACTTCTTAATGTGTTAGAAGTTTTTTGCACATCCCATTATGCAAGACCATCAGTGGTCAGATCGCTCCGTTCAGCGACTCTATGACCAGAAACAGTTAGTTAAACCTTCTATGCAGTTTTACAGATTTTATAACTGCTTATTTTGAAAAGCTTATCTCTCGGTCTGAGAAAGCCGTTTTATGCACTGGTAAGAATAATAGAGACCAACATTCATAATCTTTCTTGTGCATGAATAAAATCCTTTTTGCAATACAGAAAGACACTTCTTAATGTCTTAGAAGTATTTTGCACATCCCATTATGCAAGACCATCAGTGGTCAGATCGCTCCGTTCAGCGACTCTATGACCAGTAATACTGAGTTAGACCTTCTATGCGGTTTTAAAGTAGTTATGCCTGGTTCTGTTGAAAAGCTTATCTCTCCGTCTGAAAAAGTCGTTTTATGCACTGGTAAGAAAAATAGAGAAAAATATTCATAATGTTTCTTGTGCATGAATAAAATCCTATTTGCAGTACAGAAGGACACTTCTTAATGTGTTAGAAGCTTTTTGCACATCCCATTAAGCAAGACCATCAATGGTCAGATCTCTCCGTTCAGCGACTCTATGACCAGAAACAGTGAGTTAGACCTTCTATGCAGTTTTACAGATTTTATAACTGCTTATATTGAAAAGCTTATCTCTCGGTCTGAGAAAGACGTTTTATGCACTGGTAAGAGAAATAGGGACCAATATTCGTAATCTTTCTTGTGCATGAATAAAATCCTTTTTGCAATACAGAAAGACACTTCTTAATGTCTTAGAAGTATTTTGCACATCCCATTATGCAAGACCATCAGTGGTCAGATCGCTCCGTTCAGCGACTCTATGATCAGTAATACTGAGTTAGACCTTCTATGCAGTTTTAAAGTACTTATGCCTGGTTCTGTTGAAAAGCTAATCTCTCGGTCTGAAAAAGTCGTTTTATGCACTGGTAAGAAAAATAGAGAAAAACATTCATAATGTTTCTTGTGCATGAATAAAATCCTATTTGCAATACAGAAAGACACTTCTTAATGTGTTAGAAGTTTTTTGCACATCCCATTATGCAAGACCATCAGTGGTCAGATCGCTCCGTTCAGCGACTCTGTGACCAGTAACAGTGTGTTAGACCTTCTATGCAGTTTTACAGATTTTATAACTGCTTATATTGAAAAGCTTATCTCTCGGTCTGAGAAAGACGTTTTATGCACTGGTAAGAGAAATAGGGACCAATATTCATAATCTTTCTTGTGCATGAATAAAATCCTATTTGCAATACAGAAAGACACTTCTTAATGTGTTAGAAGCTTTTTGCACATCAAATTATGCAAGACCATCAGTGGTCAGATCGCTCCGTTCAGCGACTCTATGACCAGAAACAGTGAGTTAGACCTTCTATGCAGTTTTACAGATTTTATAACTGCTTATCTTGAAAAGCTTATCTCTCGGTCTGAGAAAGCCGTTTTATGCACTGGTAAGAATAATAGAGACCAACATTCATAATCTTTCTTGTGCATGAATAAAATCCTTTTTGCAATACAGAAAGACACTTCTTAATGTCTTAGAAGTATTTTGCACATCCCATTATGCAAGACCATCAGTGGTCAGATCGCTCCGTTCAGCGACTCTATGACCAGTAATACTGAGTTAGACCTTCTATGCGGTTTTAAAGTAGTTATGCCTGGTTCTGTTGAAAAGCTAATCTCTCGGTCTGAAAAAGTCGTTTTATGCACTGGTAAGAAAAATAGAGAAAAACATTCATAATGTTTCTTGTGCATGAATAAAATCCTATTTGCAATACAGAAAGACACATCTTAATGTCTTAGAAGTATTTTGCACATCCCATTATGCAAGACCAGAAGTGGTCAGATCGCTCCGTTCAGCGACTCTATGACCAGTAATACTGAGTTAGACCTTCTATGCGGTTTTAAAGTAGTTATGCCTGGTTCTGTTGAAAAGCTTATCTCTCCGTCTGAGAAAGCCGTTTTATGCACTGGTAAGAATAATAGAGACCAACATTCATAATCTTTCTTGTGCATGAATAAAATCCTATTTGCAATACAGAAAGACACTTCTTAATGTGTTAGAAGTTTTTTGCACATCCCATTATGCAAGACCATCAGTGGTCAGATCGCTCCGTTCAGCGACTCTATGACCAGAAACAGTGAGTTAGACCTTCTATGCAGTTTTACAGATTTTATAACTGCTTATATTGAAAAGCTTATCTCTCGGTCTGAGAAAGACGTTTTATGCACTGGTAAGAGAAATAGGGACCAATATTCATATTCTTTTTTGTGCATGAATAAAATCCTATTTGCAATACAGAAAGACACTTCTTAATGTCTTAGAAGTATTTTGCACATCCCATTATGCAAGACCATCAGTGGTCAGATCGCTCCGTTCAGCGACTCTATGACCAGTAATACTGAGTTAGACCTTCTATGCGGTTTTAAAGTAGTTATGCCTGGTTCTGTTGAAAAGCTTATCTCTCCGTCTGAAAACGTCGTTTTATGCACTGGTAAGATAAATAGAGAAAAATATTCATACTGTTTCTTGTGCATGAATAAAATCCTGTTTGCAATACAGAAAGACACTTCTTAATGTGTTAGAAGCTTTTTGCAAATCCCATTAAGCAAGACCATCAGTGGTCAGATCGCTCCGTTCAGCGACTCTATGACCAGAAACAGTGAGTTAGACTTTCTATGCAGTTTTACAGATTTTATAATTGCTTATGTTGAAAAGCTTATCTCTCGGTCTGAAAAAGCCGTTTTATGCATTGGTAAGAATAATAGAGACCAACATTCATAATCTTTCTTGTGCATGAATAAAATCCTTTTTGCAAATACAGAAAGACACTTCTTAATGTCTTAGAAGTATTTTGCACATCCCATTATGCAAGACCATCAGTGGTCAGATCGCTCCGTTCAGCAACTCTATGACCAGTAATACTGAGTTAGACCTTCTATGCGGTTTTAAAGTAGTTATGCCTGGTTCTGTTGAAAAGCTTATCTCTCCGTCTGAAAAAGTCGTTTTATGCACTGGTAAGAAAAATAGAGAAAAATATTCATAATGTTTCTTGTGCATGAATAAAATCCTATTTGCAATACAGAAAGACACTTCTTAATGTGTTAGAAGTTTTTTGCACATCCCATTATGCAAGACCATCAGTGGTCAGATCGCTCCGTTCAGCGACTCTATGACCAGAAACAGTGAGTTAGACCTTCTATGCAGTTTTACAGATTTTATAACTGCTTATATTGAAAAGCTTATCTCTCGGTCTGAGAAAGACGTTTTATGCACTGGTAAGAGAAATAGGGACCAATATTCATATTCTTTTTTGTGCATGAATAAAATCCTATTTGCAATACAGAAAGACACTTCTTAATGTGTTAGAAGCTTTTTGCACATCCCATTTTGCAAGACCATCAGTGGTCAGATCGCTCCGTTCAGCGACTCTGTGACCAGTAACAGTGAGTTAGACCTTCTATGCAGTTTTACAGATTTTATAACTGCTTATATTGAAAAGCTTATCTCTCGGTCTGAGAAAGACGTTTTATGCACTGGTAAGAGAAATAGGGACCAATATTCATAATCTTTCTTGTGCATGAATAAAATCCTATTTGCAATACAGAAGGACACTTCTTAATGTGTTAGAAGCTTTTTGCACATCCCATTATGCAAGACCATCAGTGGTCAGATCGCTCCGTTCAGCGACTCTATGACCAGTAATACTGAGTTAGACCTTCTATGCGGTTTTAGAGTAGTTATGCCTGGTTCTGTTGAAAAGCTAATCTCTCGGTCTGAAAAAGTCGTTTTATGCACTGGTAAGGAAAATAGAGAAAAACATTCATAATGTTTCTTGTGCATGAATAAAATCCTATTTGCAATACAGAAAGACACTTCTTAATGTGTTAGAAGTTTTTTGCACATCCCATTATGCAAGACCATCAGTGGTCAGATCGCTCCGTTCAGCGACTCTATGACCAGAAACAGTGAGTTAAACCTTCTATGCAGTTTTACAGATTTTATAACTGCTTATTTTGAAAAGCTTATCTCTCGGTCTGAGAAAGACGTTTTATGCACTGGTAAGAGAAATAGGGACCAATATTCATATTCTTTCTTGTGCATGAATAAAATCCTATTTGCAATACAGAAAGACACTTCTTAATGTGTTAGAAGCTTTTTGCACATCAAATTATGCAAGACCATCAGTGGTCAGATCGCTCCGTTCAGCGACTCTATGACCAGAAACAGTGAGTTAGACCTTCTATGCAGTTTTACAGATTTTATAACTGCTTATCTTGAAAAGCTTATCTCTCGGTCTGAGAAAGCCGTTTTATGCACTGGTAAGAATAATAGAGACCAACATTCATAATCTTTCTTGTGCATGAATAAAATCCTTTTTGCAATACAGAAAGACACTTCTTAATGTCTTAGAAGTATTTTGCACATCCCATTATGCAAGACCATCAGTGGTCAGATCGCTCCGTTCAGCGACTCTATGACCAGTAATACTGAGTTAGACCTTCTATGCGGTTTTAAAGTAGTTATGCCTGGTTCTGTTGAAAAGCTAATCTCTCGGTCTGAAAAAGTCGTTTTATGCACTGGTAAGAAAAATAGAGAAAAACATTCATAATGTTTCTTGTGCATGAATAAAATCCTATTTGCAATACAGAAAGACACATCTTAATGTCTTAGAAGTATTTTGCACATCCCATTATGCAAGACCAGAAGTGGTCAGATCGCTCCGTTCAGCGACTCTATGACCAGTAATACTGAGTTAGACCTTCTATGCGGTTTTAAAGTAGTTATGCCTGGTTCTGTTGAAAAGCTTATCTCTCCGTCTGAGAAAGCCGTTTTATGCACTGGTAAGAATAATAGAGACCAACATTCATAATCTTTCTTGTGCATGAATAAAATCCTATTTGCAATACAGAAAGACACTTCTTAATGTGTTAGAAGTTTTTTGCACATCCCATTATGCAAGACCATCAGTGGTCAGATCGCTCCGTTCAGCGACTCTATGACCAGAAACAGTGAGTTAGACCTTCTATGCAGTTTTACAGATTTTATAACTGCTTATATTGAAAAGCTTATCTCTCGGTCTGAGAAAGACGTTTTATGCACTGGTAAGAGAAATAGGGACCAATATTCATATTCTTTTTTGTGCATGAATAAAATCCTATTTGCAATACAGAAAGACACTTCTTAATGTCTTAGAAGTATTTTGCACATCCCATTATGCAAGACCATCAGTGGTCAGATCGCTCCGTTCAGCGACTCTATGACCAGTAATACTGAGTTAGACCTTCTATGCGGTTTTAAAGTAGTTATGCCTGGTTCTGTTGAAAAGCTTATCTCTCCGTCTGAAAACGTCGTTTTATGCACTGGTAAGATAAATAGAGAAAAATATTCATACTGTTTCTTGTGCATGAATAAAATCCTGTTTGCAATACAGAAAGACACTTCTTAATGTGTTAGAAGCTTTTTGCAAATCCCATTAAGCAAGACCATCAGTGGTCAGATCGCTCCGTTCAGCGACTCTATGACCAGAAACAGTGAGTTAGACTTTCTATGCAGTTTTACAGATTTTATAATTGCTTATGTTGAAAAGCTTATCTCTCGGTCTGAAAAAGCCGTTTTATGCATTGGTAAGAATAATAGAGACCAACATTCATAATCTTTCTTGTGCATGAATAAAATCCTTTTTGCAAATACAGAAAGACACTTCTTAATGTCTTAGAAGTATTTTGCACATCCCATTATGCAAGACCATCAGTGGTCAGATCGCTCCGTTCAGCAACTCTATGACCAGTAATACTGAGTTAGACCTTCTATGCGGTTTTAAAGTAGTTATGCCTGGTTCTGTTGAAAAGCTTATCTCTCCGTCTGAAAAAGTCGTTTTATGCACTGGTAAGAAAAATAGAGAAAAATATTCATAATGTTTCTTGTGCATGAATAAAATCCTATTTGCAATACAGAAAGACACTTCTTAATGTGTTAGAAGTTTTTTGCACATCCCATTATGCAAGACCATCAGTGGTCAGATCGCTCCGTTCAGCGACTCTATGACCAGAAACAGTGAGTTAGACCTTCTATGCAGTTTTACAGATTTTATAACTGCTTATATTGAAAAGCTTATCTCTCGGTCTGAGAAAGACGTTTTATGCACTGGTAAGAGAAATAGGGACCAATATTCATATTCTTTTTTGTGCATGAATAAAATCCTATTTGCAATACAGAAAGACACTTCTTAATGTGTTAGAAGCTTTTTGCACATCCCATTTTGCAAGACCATCAGTGGTCAGATCGCTCCGTTCAGCGACTCTGTGACCAGTAACAGTGAGTTAGACCTTCTATGCAGTTTTACAGATTTTATAACTGCTTATATTGAAAAGCTTATCTCTCGGTCTGAGAAAGACGTTTTATGCACTGGTAAGAGAAATAGGGACCAATATTCATAATCTTTCTTGTGCATGAATAAAATCCTATTTGCAATACAGAAGGACACTTCTTAATGTGTTAGAAGCTTTTTGCACATCCCATTATGGAAGACCATCAGTGGTCAGATCGCTCCGTTCAGCGACTCTATGACCAGTAATACTGAGTTAGACCTTCTATGCGGTTTTAGAGTAGTTATGCCTGGTTCTGTTGAAAAGCTAATCTCTCGGTCTGAAAAAGTCGTTTTATGCACTGGTAAGGAAAATAGAGAAAAACATTCATAATGTTTCTTGTGCATGAATAAAATCCTATTTGCAATACAGAAAGACACTTCTTAATGTGTTAGAAGTTTTTTGCACATCCCATTATGCAAGACCATCAGTGGTCAGATCGCTCCGTTCAGCGACTCTATGACCAGAAACAGTGAGTTAAACCTTCTATGCAGTTTTACAGATTTTATAACTGCTTATTTTGAAAAGCTTATCTCTCGGTCTGAGAAAGACGTTTTATGCACTGGTAAGAGAAATAGGGACCAATATTCATATTCTTTCTTGTGCATGAATAAAATCCTATTTGCAATACAGAAAGACACTTCTTAATGTGTTAGAAGCTTTTTGCACATCAAATTATGCAAGACCATCAGTGGTCAGATCGCTCCGTTCAGCGACTCTATGACCAGAAACAGTGAGTTAGACCTTCTATGCAGTTTTACAGATTTTATAACTGCTTATCTTGAAAAGCTTATCTCTCGGTCTGAGAAAGCCGTTTTATGCACTGGTAAGAATAATAGAGACCAACATTCATAATCTTTCTTGTGCATGAATAAAATCCTTTTTGCAATACAGAAAGACACTTCTTAATGTCTTAGAAGTATTTTGCACATCCCATTATGCAAGACCATCAGTGGTCAGATCGCTCCGTTCAGCGACTCTATGACCAGTAATACTGAGTTAGACCTTCTATGCGGTTTTAAAGTAGTTATGCCTGGTTCTGTTGAAAAGCTAATCTCTCGGTCTGAAAAAGTCGTTTTATGCACTGGTAAGAAAAATAGAGAAAAACATTCATAATGTTTCTTGTGCATGAATAAAATCCTATTTGCAATACAGAAAGACACATCTTAATGTCTTAGAAGTATTTTGCACATCCCATTATGCAAGACCAGAAGTGGTCAGATCGCTCCGTTCAGCGACTCTATGACCAGTAATACTGAGTTAGACCTTCTATGCGGTTTTAAAGTAGTTATGCCTGGTTCTGTTGAAAAGCTTATCTCTCCGTCTGAGAAAGCCGTTTTATGCACTGGTAAGAATAATAGAGACCAACATTCATAATCTTTCTTGTGCATGAATAAAATCCTATTTGCAATACAGAAAGACACTTCTTAATGTGTTAGAAGTTTTTTGCACATCCCATTATGCAAGACCATCAGTGGTCAGATCGCTCCGTTCAGCGACTCTATGACCAGAAACAGTGAGTTAGACCTTCTATGCAGTTTTACAGATTTTATAACTGCTTATATTGAAAAGCTTATCTCTCGGTCTGAGAAAGACGTTTTATGCACTGGTAAGAGAAATAGGGACCAATATTCATATTCTTTTTTGTGCATGAATAAAATCCTATTTGCAATACAGAAAGACACTTCTTAATGTCTTAGAAGTATTTTGCACATCCCATTATGCAAGACCATCAGTGGTCAGATCGCTCCGTTCAGCGACTCTATGACCAGTAATACTGAGTTAGACCTTCTATGCGGTTTTAAAGTAGTTATGCCTGGTTCTGTTGAAAAGCTTATCTCTCCGTCTGAAAACGTCGTTTTATGCACTGGTAAGATAAATAGAGAAAAATATTCATACTGTTTCTTGTGCATGAATAAAATCCTGTTTGCAATACAGAAAGACACTTCTTAATGTGTTAGAAGCTTTTTGCAAATCCCATTAAGCAAGACCATCAGTGGTCAGATCGCTCCGTTCAGCGACTCTATGACCAGAAACAGTGAGTTAGACTTTCTATGCAGTTTTACAGATTTTATAATTGCTTATGTTGAAAAGCTTATCTCTCGGTCTGAAAAAGCCGTTTTATGCATTGGTAAGAATAATAGAGACCAACATTCATAATCTTTCTTGTGCATGAATAAAATCCTTTTTGCAAATACAGAAAGACACTTCTTAATGTCTTAGAAGTATTTTGCACATCCCATTATGCAAGACCATCAGTGGTCAGATCGCTCCGTTCAGCAACTCTATGACCAGTAATACTGAGTTAGACCTTCTATGCGGTTTTAAAGTAGTTATGCCTGGTTCTGTTGAAAAGCTTATCTCTCCGTCTGAAAAAGTCGTTTTATGCACTGGTAAGAAAAATAGAGAAAAATATTCATAATGTTTCTTGTGCATGAATAAAATCCTATTTGCAATACAGAAAGACACTTCTTAATGTGTTAGAAGTTTTTTGCACATCCCATTATGCAAGACCATCAGTGGTCAGATCGCTCCGTTCAGCGACTCTATGACCAGAAACAGTGAGTTAGACCTTCTATGCAGTTTTACAGATTTTATAACTGCTTATATTGAAAAGCTTATCTCTCGGTCTGAGAAAGACGTTTTATGCACTGGTAAGAGAAATAGGGACCAATATTCATATTCTTTTTTGTGCATGAATAAAATCCTATTTGCAATACAGAAAGACACTTCTTAATGTCTTAGAAGCTTTTTGCACATCCCATTTTGCAAGACCATCAGTGGTCAGATCGCTCCGTTCAGCGACTCTGTGACCAGTAACAGTGAGTTAGACCTTCTATGCAGTTTTACAGATTTTATAACTGCTTATATTGAAAAGCTTATCTCTCGGTCTGAGAAAGACGTTTTATGCACTGGTAAGAGAAATAGGGACCAATATTCATAATCTTTCTTGTGCATGAATAAAATCCTATTTGCAATACAGAAGGACACTTCTTAATGTGTTAGAAGCTTTTTGCACATCCCATTATGCAAGACCATCAGTGGTCAGATCGCTCCGTTCAGCGACTCTATGACCAGTAATACTGAGTTAGACCTTCTATGCGGTTTTAAAGTAGTTATGCCTGGTTCTGTTGAAAAGCTTATCTCTCCGTCTGAAAAAGTCGTTTTATGCACTGGTAAGAAAAATAGAGAAAAATATTCATAATGTTTCTTGTGCATGAATAAAATCCTATTTCCAATACAGAAAGACACTTCTTAATGTGTTAGAAGCTTTTTGCACATCCCATTAAGCAAGACCATCAGTGGTCAGATCGCTCTGTTCAGCGACTCTATGACCAGAAACAGTGAGTTAGACTTTCTATGCAGTTTTACAGATTTTATAATTGCTTATGTTGAAAAGCTTATCTCTCGGTCTGAAAAAGCCGTTTTATGCATTGGTAAGAATAATAGAGACCAACATTCATAATCTTTCTTGTGCATGAATAAAATCCTTTTTGCAAATACAGAAAGACACTTCTTAATGTCTTAGAAGCTTTTTGCACATCCCATTAAGCAAGACCAGAAGTGGTCAGATCGCTCCGTTCAGCGACTCTATGACCAGTAATACTGAGTTAGACCTTCTATGCGGTTTTAAAGTAGTTATGCCTGGTTCTGTTGAAAAGCTTATCTCTCCGTCTGAGAAAGCCGTTTTATGCACTGGTAAGAATAATAGAGACCAACATTCATAATCTTTCTTGTGCATGAATAAAATCCTATTTGCAATACAGAAAGACACTTCTTAATGTGTTAGAAGTTTTTTGCACATCCCATTATGCAAGACCATCAGTGGTCAGATCGCTCCGTTCAGCGACTCTATGACCAGAAACAGTGAGTTAGACCTTCTATGCAGTTTTACAGATTTTATAACTGCTTATATTGAAAAGCTTATCTCTCGGTCTGAGAAAGACGTTTTATGCACTGGTAAGAGAAATAGGGACCAATATTCATATTCTTTTTTGTGCATGAATAAAATCCTATTTGCAATACAGAAAGACACTTCTTAATGTCTTAGAAGTATTTTGCACATCCCATTATGCAAGACCATCAGTGGTCAGATCGCTCCGTTCAGCGACTCTATGACCAGTAATACTGAGTTAGACCTTCTATGCGGTTTTAAAGTAGTTATGCCTGGTTCTGTTGAAAAGCTTATCTCTCCGTCTGAAAACGTCGTTTTATGCACTGGTAAGATAAATAGAGAAAAATATTCATACTGTTTCTTGTGCATGAATAAAATCCTGTTTGCAATACAGAAAGACACTTCTTAATGTGTTAGAAGCTTTTTGCAAATCCCATTAAGCAAGACCATCAGTGGTCAGATCGCTCCGTTCAGCGACTCTATGACCAGAAACAGTGAGTTAGACTTTCTATGCAGTTTTACAGATTTTATAATTGCTTATGTTGAAAAGCTTATCTCTCGGTCTGAAAAAGCCGTTTTATGCATTGGTAAGAATAATAGAGACCAACATTCATAATCTTTCTTGTGCATGAATAAAATCCTTTTTGCAAATACAGAAAGACACTTCTTAATGTCTTAGAAGTATTTTGCACATCCCATTATGCAAGACCATCAGTGGTCAGATCGCTCCGTTCAGCAACTCTATGACCAGTAATACTGAGTTAGACCTTCTATGCGGTTTTAAAGTAGTTATGCCTGGTTCTGTTGAAAAGCTTATCTCTCCGTCTGAAAAAGTCGTTTTATGCACTGGTAAGAAAAATAGAGAAAAATATTCATAATGTTTCTTGTGCATGAATAAAATCCTATTTGCAATACAGAAAGACACTTCTTAATGTGTTAGAAGTTTTTTGCACATCCCATTATGCAAGACCATCAGTGGTCAGATCGCTCCGTTCAGCGACTCTATGACCAGAAACAGTGAGTTAGACCTTCTATGCAGTTTTACAGATTTTATAACTGATTATGTTGAAAAGCTTATCTCTCGGTCTGAGAAAGACGTTTTATGCACTGGTAAGAATAATAGAGACCAACATTCATAATCTTTCTTGTGCATGAATAAAATCCTTTTTGCAATACAGATAGACACTTTTTAATGTCTTAGAAGTATTTTGCACATCCCATTATGCAAGACCATCAGTGGTCAGATCGCTCCGTTCAGCGACTCTATGACCAGTAATACTGAGTTAGACCTTCTATGCGGTTTTAAAGTAGTTATGCCTGGTTCTGTTGAAAAGCTAATCTCTCGGTCTGAAAAAGTCGTTTTATGCACTGGTAAGAAAAATAGAGAAAAACATTCATAATGTTTCTTGTGCATGAATAAAATCCTATTTGCAATACAGAAAGACACTTCTTAATGTCTTAGAAGTATTTTGCACATCCCATTATGCAAGACCAGAAGTGGTCAGATCGCTCCGTTCAGCGACTCTATGACCAGTAATACTGAGTTAGACCTTCTATGCGGTTTTAAAGTAGTTATGCCTGGTTCTGTTGAAAAGCTAATCTCTCGGTCTGAAAAAGTCGTTTTATGCACTGGTAAGAATAATAGAGACCAACATTCATAATCTTTCTTGTGCATGAATAGAATCCTATTTGCAATACAGAAAGACACTTCTTAATGTGTTAGAAGTTTTTTGCACATCCCATTATGCAAGACCATCAGTGGTCAGATCGCTCAGTTCAGCGACTCTATGACCAGAAACAGTGAGTTAGACCTTCTATGCAGTTTTACAGATTTTATAACTGCTTATGTTGAAAAGCTTATCTCTCGGTCTGAGAAAGCCGTTTTATGCACTGGTAAGAATAATAGAGACCAACATTCATAATCTTTCTTGTGCATGAATAAAATCCTTTTTGCAATACAGAAAGACACTTCTTAATGTCTTAGAAGTATTTTGCACAACCCATTATGCAAGACCATCAGTGGTCAGATCGCTCCGTTCAGCGACTCTATGATCAGTAATACTGAGTTAGACCTTCTATGCAGTTTTAAAGTACTTATGCCTGGTTCTGTTGAAAAGCTAATCTCTCGGTCTGAAAAAGTCGTTTTATGCACTGCTAAGAAAAATAGAGAAAAACATTCATAATGTTTCTTGTGCATGAATAAAATCCTATTTGCAATACAGAAAGACACTTCTTAATGTGTTAGAAGTTTTTTGCACATCCCATTATGCAAGACCATCAGTGGTCAGATCGCTCCGTTCAGCGACTCTGTGACCAGTAACAGTGTGTTAGACCTTCTATGCAGTTTTACAGATTTTATAACTGCTTATATTGAAAAGCTTATCTCTCGGTCTGAGAAAGACGTTTTATGCACTGGTAAGAGAAATAGGGACCAATATTCATAATCTTTCTTGTGCATGAATAAAATCCTATTTGCAATACAGAAAGACACTTCTTAATGTGTTAGAAGCTTTTTGCACATCAAATTATGCAAGACCATCAGTGGTCAGATCGCTCCGTTCAGCGACTCTATGACCAGAAACAGTGAGTTAGACCTTCTATGCAGTTTTACAGATTTTATAACTGCTTATCTTGAAAAGCTTATCTCTCGGTCTGAGAAAGCCGTTTTATGCACTGGTAACAATAATAGAGACCAACATTCATAATCTTTCTTGTGCATGAATAAAATCCTTTTTGCAATACAGAAAGACACTTCTTAATGTCTTAGAAGTATTTTGCACATCCCATTATGC
This sequence comes from Cirrhinus molitorella, assembly GCA_033026305.1. Lineage (NCBI taxonomy): Eukaryota > Metazoa > Chordata > Actinopteri > Cypriniformes > Cyprinidae > Cirrhinus > Cirrhinus molitorella. Next base: position 29,720,341 of record CM065124.1, on the reverse strand, counting down.
AAGACCATCAGTGGTCAGATCGCTCCGTTCAGCGACTCTGTGACCAGTAACAGTGAGTTAGACCTTCTATGCAGTTTTGCAGATTTTATAACTGCTTATATTGATAAGCTTATCTCTAGGTCTGAGAAAGACGTTTTATGCACTTTTAAGAGAAATAGGGACCAATATTCACAATCTTTCTTGTGCATGAATAAAATCCTTTTTGCAATACAGAAAGACACTTCTTAATGTCTTAGAAGTATTTTGCACATCCCATTATGCAAGACCATCAGTGGTCAGATCGCTCCGTTCAGCGACTCTATGACCAGTAATACTGAGTTAGACCTTCTATGCGGTTTTAAAGTAGTTATGCCTGGTTCTGTTGAAAAGCTTATCTCTCGGTCTGAAAAAGTCGTTTTATGCACTGGTAAGGAAAATAGAGAAAAACATTCATAATGTTTCTTGTGCATGAATAAAATCCTATTTGCAATACAGAAAGACACTTCTTAATGTGTTAGAAGTTTTTTGCACATCCCATTATGCAAGACCATCAGTGGTCAGATCGCTCCGTTCAGCGACTCTGTGACCAGTAACAGTGAGTAAGACCTTCTATGCAGTTTTACAGATTTGATAACTGCTTATATTGAAAAGCTTATCTCTCGGTCTGAGAAAGCCGTTTTATGCACTGGTAAGAGAAATAGAGACCAATATTCGTAATCTTTCTTGTGCATGAATAAAATCCTTTTTGCAATACAGAAAGACACTTCTTAATGTCTTAGAAGTATTTTGCACATCCCATTATGCAAGACCATCAGTGGTCAGATCGCTCCGTTCAGCGACTCTATGATCAGTAATACTGAGTTAGACCTTCTATGCAGTTTTAAAGTACTTATGCCTGGTTCTGTTGAAAAGCTAATCTCTCGGTCTGAAAAAGTCGTTTTATGCACTGGTAAGAAAAATAGAGAAAAACATTCATAATGTTTCTTGTGCATGAATAAAATCCTATTTGCAATACAGAAAGACACTTCTTAATGTGTTAGAAGTTTTTTGCACATCCCATTATGCAAGACCATCAGTGGTCAGATCGCTCCGTTCAGCGACTCTGTGACCAGTAACAGTGAGTTAGACCTTCTATGCAGTTTTGCAGATTTTATAACTGCTTATATTGATAAGCTTATCTCTAGGTCTGAGAAAGACGTTTTATGCACTTTTAAGAGAAATAGGGACCAATATTCATAATCTTTCTTGTGCATGAATAAAATCCTATTTGCAATACAGAAGGACACTTCTTAATGTGTTAGAAGCTTTTTGCACATCCCATTATGCAAGACCATCAGTGGTCAGATCGCTCCGTTCAGCGACTCTATGACCAGAAACAGTGAGTTAGACCTTCTATGCAGTTTTACAGATTTTATAACTGATTATGTTGAAAAGCTTATCTCTCGGTCTGAGAAAGCCGTTTTATGCACTGGTAAGAATAATAGAGACCAACATTCATAATCTTTCTTGTGCATGAATAAAATCCTTTTTGCAATACAGATAGACACTTTTTAATGTCTTAGAAGTATTTTGCACATCCCATTATGCAAGACCATCAGTGGTCAGATCGCTCCGTTCAGCGACTCTATGACCAGTAATACTGAGTTAGACCTTCTATGCGGTTTTAAAGTAGTTATGCCTGGTTCTGTTGAAAAGCTAATCTCTCGGTCTGAAAAAGTCGTTTTATGCACTGGTAAGAAAAATAGAGAAAAACATTCATAATGTTTCTTGTGCATGAATAAAATCCTATTTGCAATACAGAAAGACACTTCTTAATGTCTTAGAAGTATTTTGCACATCCCATTATGCAAGACCAGAAGTGGTCAGATCGCTCCGTTCAGCGACTCTATGACCAGTAATACTGAGTTAGACCTTCTATGCGGTTTTAAAGTAGTTATGCCTGGTTCTGTTGAAAAGCTAATCTCTCGGTCTGAAAAAGTCGTTTTATGCACTGGTAAGAATAATAGAGACCAACATTCATAATCTTTCTTGTGCATGAATAAAATCCTATTTGCAATACAGAAAGACACTTCTTAATGTGTTAGAAGTTTTTTGCACATCCCATTATGCAAGACCATCAGTGGTCAGATCGCTCCGTTCAGCGACTCTATGACCAGAAACAGTGAGTTAGACCTTCTATGCAGTTTTACAGATTTTATAACTGCTTATGTTGAAAAGCTTATCTCTCGGTCTGAGAAAGCCGTTTTATGCACTGGTAAGAATAATAGAGACCAACATTCATAATCTTTCTTGTGCATGAATAAAATCCTTTTTGCAATACAGAAAGACACTTCTTAATGTCTTAGAAGTATTTTGCACATCCCATTATGCAAGACCATCAGTGGTCAGATCGCTCCGTTCAGCGACTCTATGATCAGTAATACTGAGTTAGACCTTCTATGCAGTTTTAAAGTACTTATGCCTGGTTCTGTTGAAAAGCTAATCTCTCGGTCTGAAAAAGTCGTTTTATGCACTGGTAAGAAAAATAGAGAAAAACATTCATAATGTTTCTTGTGCATGAATAAAATCCTATTTGCAATACAGAAAGACACTTCTTAATGTGTTAGAAGTTTTTTGCACATCCCATTATGCAAGACCATCAGTGGTCAGATCGCTCCGTTCAGCGACTCTGTGACCAGTAACAGTGTGTTAGACCTTCTATGCAGTTTTACAGATTTTATAACTGCTTATATTGAAAAGCTTATCTCTCGGTCTGAGAAAGACGTTTTATGCACTGGTAAGAGAAATAGGGACCAATATTCATAATCTTTCTTGTGCATGAATAAAATCCTATTTGCAATACAGAAAGACACTTCTTAATGTGTTAGAAGCTTTTTGCACATCAAATTATGCAAGACCATCAGTGGTCAGATCGCTCCGTTCAGCGACTCTATGACCAGAAACAGTGAGTTAGACCTTCTATGCAGTTTTACAGATTTTATAACTGCTTATCTTGAAAAGCTTATCTCTCGGTCTGAGAAAGCCGTTTTATGCACTGGTAACAATAATAGAGACCAACATTCATAATCTTTCTTGTGCATGAATAAAATCCTTTTTGCAATACAGAAAGACACTTCTTAATGTCTTAGAAGTATTTTGCACATCCCATTATGCAAGACCATCAGTGGTCAGATCGCTCCGTTCAGCGACTCTATGACCAGTAATACTGAGTTAGACCTTCTATGCGGTTTTAAAGTAGTTATGTCTGGTTCTGTTGAAAAGCTAATCTCTCGGTCTGAAAAAGTCGTTTTATGCACTGGTAAGAAAAATAGAGAAAAACATTCATAATGTTTCTTGTGCATGAATAAAATCCTATTTGCAATACAGAAAGACACTTCTTAATGTGTTAGAAGTTTTTTGCACATCCCATTATGCAAGACCATCAGTGGTCAGATCGCTCCGTTCAGCGACTCTATGACCAGAAACAGTGAGTTAAACCTTCTATGCAGTTTTACAGATTTTATAACTGCTTATTTTGAAAAGCTTATCTCTCGGTCTGAGAAAGCCGTTTTATGCACTGGTAAGAATAATAGAGACCAACATTCATAATCTTTCTTGTGCATGAATAAAATCCTTTTTGCAATACAGAAAGACACTTTTTAATGTCTTAGAAGTATTTTGCACATCCCATTATGCAAGACCATCAGTGGTCAGATCGCTCCGTTCAGCGACTCTATGACCAGTAATACTGAGTTAGACCTTCTATGCAGTTTTACAGATTTTATAACTGCTTATGTTGAAAAGCTTATCTCTCGGTCTGAGAAAGCCGTTTTATGCACTGGTAAGAATAATAGAGACCAACATTCATAATCTTTCTTGTGCATGAATAAAATCCTTTTTGCAATACAGAAAGACACTTCTTAATGTCTTAGAAGTATTTTGCACATCCCATTATGCAAGACCATCAGTGGTCAGATCGCTCCGTTCAGCGACTCTGTGACCAGTAACAGTGAGTTAGACCTTCTATGCAGTTTTGCAGATTTTATAACTGCTTATATTGATAAGCTTATCTCTAGGTCTGAGAAAGACGTTTTATGCACTTTTAAGAGAAATAGGGACCAATATTCATAATCTTTCTTGTGCATGAATAAAATCCTATTTGCAATACAGAAGGACACTTCTTAATGTGTTAGAAGCTTTTTGCACATCCCATTATGCAAGACCATCAGTGGTCAGATCGCTCCGTTCAGCGACTCTATGACCAGAAACAGTGAGTTAGACCTTCTATGCAGTTTTACAGATTTTATAACTGATTATGTTGAAAAGCTTATCTCTCGGTCTGAGAAAGCCGTTTTATGCACTGGTAAGAATAATAGAGACCAACATTCATAATCTTTCTTGTGCATGAATAAAATCCTTTTTGCAATACAGATAGACACTTTTTAATGTCTTAGAAGTATTTTGCACATCCCATTATGCAAGACCATCAGTGGTCAGATCGCTCCGTTCAGCGACTCTATGACCAGTAATACTGAGTTAGACCTTCTATGCGGTTTTAAAGTAGTTATGCCTGGTTCTGTTGAAAAGCTAATCTCTCGGTCTGAAAAAGTCGTTTTATGCACTGGTAAGAAAAATAGAGAAAAACATTCATAATGTTTCTTGTGCATGAATAAAATCCTATTTGCAATACAGAAAGACACTTCTTAATGTCTTAGAAGTATTTTGCACATCCCATTATGCAAGACCAGAAGTGGTCAGATCGCTCCGTTCAGCGACTCTATGACCAGTAATACTGAGTTAGACCTTCTATGCGGTTTTAAAGTAGTTATGCCTGGTTCTGTTGAAAAGCTAATCTCTCGGTCTGAAAAAGTCGTTTTATGCACTGGTAAGAATAATAGAGACCAACATTCATAATCTTTCTTGTGCATGAATAAAATCCTATTTGCAATACAGAAAGACACTTCTTAATGTGTTAGAAGTTTTTTGCACATCCCATTATGCAAGACCATCAGTGGTCAGATCGCTCCGTTCAGCGACTCTATGACCAGAAACAGTGAGTTAGACCTTCTATGCAGTTTTACAGATTTTATAACTGCTTATGTTGAAAAGCTTATCTCTCGGTCTGAGAAAGCCGTTTTATGCACTGGTAAGAATAATAGAGACCAACATTCATAATCTTTCTTGTGCATGAATAAAATCCTTTTTGCAATACAGAAAGACACTTCTTAATGTCTTAGAAGTATTTTGCACATCCCATTATGCAAGACCATCAGTGGTCAGATCGCTCCGTTCAGCGACTCTATGATCAATAATACTGAGTTAGACCTTCTATGCAGTTTTAAAGTACTTATGCCTGGTTCTGTTGAAAAGCTAATCTCTCGGTCTGAAAAAGTCGTTTTATGCACTGGTAAGAAAAATAGAGAAAAACATTCATAATGTTTCTTGTGCATGAATAAAATCCTATTTGCAATACAGAAAGACACTTCTTAATGTGTTAGAAGTTTTTTGCACATCCCATTATGCAAGACCATCAGTGGTCAGATCGCTCCGTTCAGCGACTCTGTGACCAGTAACAGTGTGTTAGACCTTCTATGCAGTTTTACAGATTTTATAACTGCTTATATTGAAAAGCTTATCTCTCGGTCTGAGAAAGACGTTTTATGCACTGGTAAGAGAAATAGGGACCAATATTCATAATCTTTTTTGTGCATGAATAAAATCCTATTTGCAATACAGAAGGACACTTCTTAATGTGTTAGAAGCTTTTTGCACATCCCATTATGCAAGACCATCAGTGGTCAGATCGCTCCGTTCAGCGACTCTGTGACCAGTAACAGTGAGTTAGACCTTCTATGCAGTTTTGCAGATTTTATAACTGCTTATATTGATAAGCTTATCTCTAGGTCTGAGAAAGACGTTTTATGCACTTTTAAGAGAAATAGGGACCAATATTCACAATCTTTCTTGTGCATGAATAAAATCCTTTTTGCAATACAGAAAGACACTTCTTAATGTCTTAGAAGTATTTTGCACATCCCATTATGCAAGACCATCAGTGGTCAGATCGCTCCGTTCAGCGACTCTATGACCAGTAATACTGAGTTAGACCTTCTATGCGGTTTTAAAGTAGTTATGCCTGGTTCTGTTGAAAAGCTTATCTCTCGGTCTGAAAAAGTCGTTTTATGCACTGGTAAGGAAAATAGAGAAAAACATTCATAATGTTTCTTGTGCATGAATAAAATCCTATTTGCAATACAGAAAGACACTTCTTAATGTGTTAGAAGTTTTTTGCACATCCCATTATGCAAGACCATCAGTGGTCAGATCGCTCCGTTCAGCGACTCTGTGACCAGTAACAGTGAGTAAGACCTTCTATGCAGTTTTACAGATTTGATAACTGCTTATATTGAAAAGCTTATCTCTCGGTCTGAGAAAGCCGTTTTATGCACTGGTAAGAGAAATAGAGACCAATATTCATAATCTTTCTTGTGCATGAATAAAATCCTATTTGCAATACAGAAAGACACTTCTTAATGTGTTAGAAGCTTTTTGCACATCCCATTATGCAAGACCTTCAGTGGTCAGATCGCTCCGTTCAGCGACTCTATGACCAGTAATACTGAGTTAGACCTTCTATGCGGTTTTAAAGTAGTTATGTCTGGTTCTGTTGAAAAGCTAATCTCTCGGTCTGAAAAAGTCGTTTTATGCACTGGTAAGAAAAATAGAGAAAAACATTCATAATGTTTCTTGTGCATGAATAAAATCCTATTTGCAATACAGAAAGACACTTCTTAATGTGTTAGAAGTTTTTTGCACATCCCATTATGCAAGACCATCAGTGGTCAGATCGCTCCGTTCAGCGACTCTATGACCAGAAACAGTGAGTTAAACCTTCTATGCAGTTTTACAGATTTTATAACTGCTTATTTTGAAAAGCTTATCTCTCGGTCTGAGAAAGCCGTTTTATGCACTGGTAAGAATAATAGAGACCAACATTCATAATCTTTCTTGTGCATGAATAAAATCCTTTTTGCAATACAGAAAGACACTTCTTAATGTCTTAGAAGTATTTTGCACATCCCATTATGCAAGACCATCAGTGGTCAGATCGCTCCGTTCAGCGACTCTATGACCAGTAATACTGAGTTAGACCTTCTATGCGGTTTTAAAGTAGTTATGCCTGGTTCTGTTGAAAAGCTTATCTCTCCGTCTGATAAAGTCGTTTTATGCACTGGTAAGAAAAATAGAGAAAAATATTCATAATGTTTCTTGTGCATGAATAAAATCCTATTTGCAATACAGAAAGACACTTCTTAATGTGTTAGAAGTTTTTTGCACATCCCATTATGCAAGACCATCAGTGGTCAGATCGCTCCGTTCAGCGACTCTGTGACCAGTAACAGTGAGTTAGACCTTCTATGCAGTTTTACAGATTTTATAACTGCTTATATTGAAAAGCTTATCTCTCGGTCTGAGAAAGACGTTTTATGCACTGGTAAGAATAATAGAGACCAATATTCATAATCTTTCTTGTGCATGAATAAAATCCTTTTTGCAATACAGAAAGACACTTTTTAATGTCTTAGAAGTATTTTGCACATCCCATTATGCAAGACCATCAGTGGTCAGATCGCTCCGTTCAGCGACTCTATGACCAGTAATACTGAGTTAGACCTTCTATGCGGTTTTAAAGTAGTTATGCCTGGTTCTGTTGAAAAGCTTATCTCTCGGTCTGAAAAAGTCGTTTTATGCACTGGTAAGAAAAATAGAGAAAAACATTCATAATGTTTCTTGTGCATGAATAAAATCCTATTTGCAATACAGAAAGACACTTCTTAATGTCTTAGAAGTATTTTGCACATCCCATTATGCAAGACCATCAGTGGTCAGATCGCTCCGTTCAGCGACTCTATGACCAGTAATACTGAGTTAGACCTTCTATGCGGTTTTAAAGTAGTTATGCCTGGTTCTGTTGAAAAGCTTATCTCTCCGTCTGAGAAAGCCGTTTTATGCACTGGTAAGAATAATAGAGACCAACATTCATAATCTTTCTCGTGCATGAATAAAATCCTTTTTGCAATACAGAAAGACACTTCTTAATGTCTTAGAAGTATTTTGCACATCCCATTATGCAAGACCATCAGTGGTCAGATCGCTCCGTTCAGCGACTCTGTGACCAGTAACAGTGAGTTAGACCTTCTATGCAGTTTTGCAGATTTTATAACTGCTTATATTGATAAGCTTATCTCTCGGTCTGAGAAAGACGTTTTATGCACTTTTAAGAGAAATAGGGACCAATATTCATAATCTTTCTTGTGCATGAATAAAATCCTATTTGCAATACAGAAGGACACTTCTTAATGTGTTAGAAGCTTTTTGCACATCCCATTATGCAAGACCATCAGTGGTCAGATCGCTCCGTTCAGCGACTCTATGACCAGAAACAGTGAGTTAGACCTTCTATGCAGTTTTACAGATTGTATAACTGATTATGTTGAAAAGCTTATCTCTCGGTCTGAGAAAGCCGTTTTATGCACTGGTAAGAATAATAGAGACCAACATTCATAATCTTTCTTGTGCATGAATATAATCCTTTTTGCAATACAGAAAGACACTTCTTAATGTCTTAGAAGTATTTTGCACATCCCATTATGCAAGACCATCAGTGGTCAGATCGCTCCGTTCAGCGACTCTATGACCAGAAACAGTGAGTTAGACCTTCTATGCAGTTTTACAGATTTTATAACTGCTTATGTTGAAAAGCTAATCTCTCGGTCTGAAAAAGTCGTTTTATGCACTGGTAAGAAAAATAGAGAAAAACATTCATAATCTTTCTTGTGCATGAATAAAATCCTTTTTGCAATACAGAAAGACACTTCTTAATGTCTTAGAAGTATTTTGCACATCCCATTATGCAAGACCATCAGTGGTCAGATCGCTCCGTTCAGCGACTCTATGACCAGTAATACTGAGTTAGACCTTCTATGCGGTTTTAAAGTAGTTATGCCTGGTTCTGTTGAAAAGCTAATCTCTCCGTCTGAAAATTTCGTTTTATGCACTGTTAAGAAAAATAGAGAAAAACATTCATAATGTTTCTTGTGCATGAATAAAATCCTATTTGCAATACAGAAAGACACTTCTTAATGTGTTAGAAGTTTTTTGCACAACCCATTATGCAAGACCATCAGTGGTCAGATCGCTCCGTTCAGCGACTCTGTGACCAGTAACAGTGAGTAAGACCTTCTATGCAGTTTTACAGATTTGATAACTGCTTATATTGAAAAGCTTATCTCTCGGTCTGAGAAAGCCGTTTTATGCACTGGTAAGAGAAATAGAGACCAATATTCATAATCTTTCTTGTGCATGAATAAAATCCTATTTGCAATACAGAAAGACACTTCTTAATGTGTTAGAAGCTTTTTGCACATCCCATTATGCAAGACCATCAGTGGTCAGATCGCTCCGTTCAGCGACTCTATGACCAGTAATACTGAGTTAGACCTTCTATGCGGTTTTAAAGTAGTTATGTCTGGTTCTGTTGAAAAGCTAATCTCTCGGTCTGAAAAAGTCGTTTTATGCACTGGTAAGAAAAATAGAGAAAAACATTCATAATGTTTCTTGTGCATGAATAAAATCCTATTTGCAATACAGAAAGACACTTCTTAATGTGTTAGAAGTTTTTTGCACATCCCATTATGCAAGACCATCAGTGGTCAGATCGCTCCGTTCAGCGACTCTATGACCAGAAACAGTGAGTTAAACCTTCTATGCAGTTTTACAGATTTTATAACTGCTTATTTTGAAAAGCTTATCTCTCGGTCTGAGAAAGCCGTTTTATGCACTGGTAAGAATAATAGAGACCAACATTCATAATCTTTCTTGTGCATGAATAAAATCCTTTTTGCAATACAGAAAGACACTTCTTAATGTCTTAGAAGTATTTTGCACATCCCATTATGCAAGACCATCAGTGGTCAGATCGCTCCGTTCAGCGACTCTATGACCAGTAATACTGAGTTAGACCTTCTATGCGGTTTTAAAGTAGTTATGCCTGGTTCTGTTGAAAAGCTTATCTCTCCGTCTGATAAAGTCGTTTTATGCACTGGTAAGAAAAATAGAGAAAAATATTCATAATGTTTCTTGTGCATGAATAAAATCCTATTTGCAATACAGAAAGACACTTCTTAATGTGTTAGAAGTTTTTTGCACATCCCATTATGCAAGACCATCAGTGGTCAGATCGCTCCGTTCAGCGACTCTGTGACCAGTAACAGTGAGTTAGACCTTCTATGCAGTTTTACAGATTTTAGAACTGCTTATATTGAAAAGCTTATCTCTCGGTCTGAGAAAGACGTTTTATGCACTGGTAAGAATAATAGAGACCAATATTCATAATCTTTCTTGTGCATGAATAAAATCCTTTTTGCAATACAGAAAGACACTTTTTAATGTCTTAGAAGTATTTTGCACATCCCATTATGCAAGACCATCAGTGGTCAGATCGCTCCGTTCAGCGACTCTATGACCAGTAATACTGAGTTAGACCTTCTATGCGGTTTTAAAGTAGTTATGCCTGGTTCTGTTGAAAAGCTTATCTCTCGGTCTGAAAAAGTCGTTTTATGCACTGGTAAGAAAAATAGAGAAAAACATTCATAATGTTTCTTGTGCATGAATAAAATCCTATTTGCAATACAGAAAGACACTTCTTAATGTCTTAGAAGTATTTTGCACATCCCATTATGCAAGACCATCAGTGGTCAGATCGCTCCGTTCAGCGACTCTATGACCAGTAATACTGAGTTAGACCTTCTATGCGGTTTTAAAGTAGTTATGCCTGGTTCTGTTGAAAAGCTTATCTCTCCGTCTGAGAAAGCCGTTTTATGCACTGGTAAGAATAATAGAGACCAACATTCATAATCTTTCTCGTGCATGAATAAAATCCTTTTTGCAATACAGAAAGACACTTCTTAATGTCTTAGAAGTATTTTGCACATCCCATTATGCAAGACCATCAGTGGTCAGATCGCTCCGTTCAGCGACTCTGTGACCAGTAACAGTGAGTTAGACCTTCTATGCAGTTTTGCAGATTTTATAACTGCTTATATTGATAAGCTTATCTCTCGGTCTGAGAAAGACGTTTTATGCACTTTTAAGAGAAATAGGGACCAATATTCATAATCTTTCTTGTGCATGAATAAAATCCTATTTGCAATACAGAAGGACACTTCTTAATGTGTTAGAAGCTTTTTGCACATCCCATTATGCAAGACCATCAGTGGTCAGATCGCTCCGTTCAGCGACTCTATGACCAGAAACAGTGAGTTAGACCTTCTATGCAGTTTTACAGATTGTATAACTGATTATGTTGAAAAGCTTATCTCTCGGTCTGAGAAAGCCGTTTTATGCACTGGTAAGAATAATAGAGACCAACATTCATAATCTTTCTTGTGCATGAATATAATCCTTTTTGCAATACAGAAAGACACTTCTTAATGTCTTAGAAGTATTTTGCACATCCCATTATGCAAGACCATCAGTGGTCAGATCGCTCCGTTCAGCGACTCTATGACCAGAAACAGTGAGTTAGACCTTCTATGCAGTTTTACAGATTTTATAACTGCTTATGTTGAAAAGCTAATCTCTCGGTCTGAAAAAGTCGTTTTATGCACTGGTAAGAAAAATAGAGAAAAACATTCATAATCTTTCTTGTGCATGAATAAAATCCTTTTTGCAATACAGAAAGACACTTCTTAATGTCTTAGAAGTATTTTGCACATCCCATTATGCAAGACCATCAGTGGTCAGATCGCTCCGTTCAGCGACTCTATGACCAGTAATACTGAGTTAGACCTTCTATGCGGTTTTAAAGTAGTTATGCCTGGTTCTGTTGAAAAGCTAATCTCTCCGTCTGAAAATTTCGTTTTATGCACTGTTAAGAAAAATAGAGAAAAATATACATAATGTTTCTTGTGCATGAATAAAATCCTATTTGCAATACAGAAAGACAATTCTTAATGTGTTAGAAGTTTTTTGCACATCCCATTATGCAAGACCATCAGTGGTCAGATCGCTCCGTTCAGCGACTCTATGACCAGAAACAGTGAGTTAGACCTTCTATGCAGTTTTACAGATTTTATAACTGCTTATGTTGACAAGCTTATCTCTCGGTCTGAGAAAGCCGTTTTATGCACTGGTAAGAGAAATAGAGACCAATATTCATAATCTTTCTTGTGCATGAATAAAATCCTATTTGCAATACAGAAAGACACTTCTTAATGTGTTAGAAGCTTTTTGCACATCCCATTATGCAAGACCATCAGTGGTCAGATCGCTCCGTTCAGCGACTCTGTGACCAGTAACAGTGAGTTAGACCTTCTATGCAGTTTTACAGATTTTATAACTGCTTATATTGAAAAGCTTATCTCTCGGTCTGAGAAAGACGTTTTATGCACTGGTAAGAGAAATAGGGACCAATATTCATAATCTTTCTTGTGCATGAATAAAATCCTATTTGCAATACAGAAGGACACTTCTTAATGTGTTAGAAGCTTTTTGCACATCCCATTATGCAAGACCATCAGTGGTCAGATCGCTCCGTTCAGCGACTCTGTGACCAGTAACAGTGAGTTAGACCTTCTATGCAGTTTTGCAGATTTTATAACTGCTTATATTGATAAGCTTATCTCTAGGTCTGAGAAAGACGTTTTATGGACTTTTAAGAGAAATAGGGACCAATATTCACAATCTTTCTTGTGCATGAATAAAATCCTTTTTGCAATACAGAAAGACACTTCTTAATGTCTTAGAAGTATTTTGCACATCCCATTATGCAAGACCATCAGTGGTCAGATCGCTCCGTTCAGCGACTCTATGACCAGTAATACTGAGTTAGACCTTCTATGCGGTTTTAAAGTAGTTATGCCTGCTTCTGTTGAAAAGCTTATCTCTCGGTCTGAAAAAGTCGTTTTATGCACTGGTAAGGAAAATAGAGAAAAACATTCATAATGTTTCTTGTGCATGAATAAAATCCTATTTGCAATACAAAAAGACACTTCTTAATGTGTTAGAAGTTTTTTGCACATCCCATTATGCAAGACCATCAGTGGTCAGATCGCTCCGTTCAGCGACTCTGTGACCAGTAACAGTGAGTAAGACCTTCTATGCAGTTTTACAGATTTGATAACTGCTTATATTGAAAAGCTTATCTCTCGGTCTGAGAAAGACGTTTTATGCACTGGTAAGAGAAATAGAGACCAATATTCATAATCTTTCTTGTGCATGAATAAAATCCTATTTGCAATACAGAAAGACACTTCTTAATGTGTTAGAAGCTTTTTGCACATCCCATTATGCAAGAACCATCAGTGGACAGATCGCTCCGTTCAGCGACTCTATGACCAGAAACAGTGAGTTAGACCTTCTATGCAGTTTTACAGATTTTATAACTGCTTATGTTGAAAAGCTTATCTCTCGGTCTGAGAAAGCCGTTTTATGCACTGGTAAGAATAATAGAGACCAACATTCATAATCTTTCTTGTGCATGAATAAAATCCTTCTTGCAATACAGAAAGACACTTCTTAATGTCTTAGAAGTATTTTGCACATCCCATTATGCAAGACCATCAGTGGTCAGATCGCTCGGTTCAGCGACTCTATGACCAGTAATACTGAGTTAGACCTTCTATGCGGTTTTAAAGTAGTTATGCCTGGTTCTGTTGAAAAGCTTATCTCTCCGTCTGAAAAAGTCGTTTTATGCACTGGTAAGAAAAATAGAGAAAAATATTCTTAATGTTTCTTGTGCATGAATAAAATCCTATTTGCAATACAGAAAGACACTTCTTAATGTCTTAGAAGTATTTTGCACATCCCATTATGCAAGCCCAGAAGTGGTCAGATCGCTCCGTTCAGCGACTCTATGACCAGTAATACTGAGTTAGACCTTCTATGCGGTTTTAAAGTAGTTATGCCTGGTTCTGTTGAAAAGCTTATCTCTCCGTCTGAGAAAGCCGTTTTATGCACTGGTAAGAATAATAGAGACTAACATTCATAATCTTTCTTGTGCATGAATAAAATCCTATTTGCAATACAGAAAGACACTTCTTAATGTGTTAGAAGTTTTTTGCACATCCCATTATGCAAGACCATCAGTGGTCAGATCGCTCCGTTCAGCGACTCTATGACCAGAAACAGTGAGTTAGACCTTCTATGCAGTTTTACAGATTTTATAACTGCTTATATTGAAAAGCTTATCTCTCGGTCTGAGAAAGACGTTTTATGTACTGGTAAGAAAAATAGAGAAAAACATTCATAATGTTTCTTGTGCATGAATAAAATCCTATTTGCAATACAGAAAGACACTTCTTAATGTGTTAGAAGTTTTTTGCACATCCCATTATGCAAGACCATCAGTGGTCAGATCGCTCCGTTCAGCGAGTCTGTGACCAGTAACAGTGTGTTAGACCTTCTATGCAGTTTTACAGATTTTATAACTGCTTATATTGAAAAGCTTATCTCTCGGTCTGAGAAAGACGTTTTATGCACTGGTAAGAGAAATAGGGACCAATATTCATAATCTTTCTTGTGCATGAATAAAATCCTATTTGCAATACAGAAAGACACTTCTTAATGTGTTAGAAGCTTTTTGCACATCAAATTATGCAAGACCATCAGTGGTCAGATCGCTCCGTTCAGCGACTCTATGACCAGAAACAGTGAGTTAGACCTTCTATGCAGTTTTACAGATTTTATAACTGCTTATCTTGAAAAGCTTATCTCTCGGTCTGAGAAAGCCGTTTTATGCACTGGTAAGAATAATAGAGACCAACATTCATAATCTTTCTTGTGCATGAATAAAATCCTTTTTGCAATACAGAAAGACACTTCTTAATGTCTTAGAAGTATTTTGCACATCCCTTTATGCAAGACCATCAGTGGTCAGATCGCTCCGTTCAGCGACTCTATGACCAGTAATACTGAGTTAGACCTTCTATGCAGTTTTAAAGTAGTTATGCCTGGTTCTGTTGAAAAGCTTATCTCTCCGTCTGAAAAAGTCGTTTTATGCACTGGTACGAAAAATTGAGAAAAATATTCATAATGTTTCTTGTGCATGAATAAAATCCTATTTGCAATACAGAAAGACACTTCTTAATGTGTTAGAAGTTTTTTGCACATCCCATTATGCAAGACCATCAGTGGTCAGATCGCTCCGTTCAGCGACTCTATGACCAGAAACAGTTAGTTAAACCTTCTATGCAGTTTTACAGATTTTATAACTGCTTATTTTGAAAAGCTTATCTCTCGGTCTGAGAAAGCCGTTTTATGCACTGGTAAGAATAATAGAGACCAACATTCATAATCTTTCTTGTGCATGAATAAAATCCTATTTGCAATACAGAAAGACACTTCTTAATGTGTTAGAAGTTTTTTGCACATCCCATTATGCAAGACCATCAGTGGTCAGATCGCTCCGTTCAGCGACTCTATGACCAGAAACAGTTAGTTAAACCTTCTATGCAGTTTTACAGATTTTATAACTGCTTATTTTGAAAAGCTTATCTCTCGGTCTGAGAAAGCCGTTTTATGCACTGGTAAGAATAATAGAGACCAACATTCATAATCTTTCTTGTGCATGAATAAAATCCTTTTTGCAATACAGAAAGACACTTCTTAATGTCTTAGAAGTATTTTGCACATCCCATTATGCAAGACCATCAGTGGTCAGATCGCTCCGTTCAGCGACTCTATGACCAGTAATACTGAGTTAGACCTTCTATGCGGTTTTAAAGTAGTTATGCCTGGTTCTGTTGAAAAGCTTATCTCTCCGTCTGAAAAAGTCGTTTTATGCACTGGTAAGAAAAATAGAGAAAAATATTCATAATGTTTCTTGTGCATGAATAAAATCCTATTTGCAGTACAGAAGGACACTTCTTAATGTGTTAGAAGCTTTTTGCACATCCCATTAAGCAAGACCATCAATGGTCAGATCTCTCCGTTCAGCGACTCTATGACCAGAAACAGTGAGTTAGACCTTCTATGCAGTTTTACAGATTTTATAACTGCTTATATTGAAAAGCTTATCTCTCGGTCTGAGAAAGACGTTTTATGCACTGGTAAGAGAAATAGGGACCAATATTCATAATCTTTCTTGTGCATGAATAAAATCCTATTTGCAATACAGAAGGACACTTCTTAATGTGTTAGAAGCTTTTTGCACATCCCATTATGCAAGACCATCAGTGGTCAGATCGCTCCGTTCAGCGACTCTATGACCAGTAATACTGAGTTAGACCTTCTATGCGGTTTTAAAGTAGTTATGCCTGGTTCTGTTGAAAAGCTTATCTCTCCGTCTGAAAAAGTCGTTTTATGCACTGGTAAGAAAAATAGAGAAAAATATTCATAATGTTTCTTGTGCATGAATAAAATCCTAATTGCAATACAGAAAGACACTTCTTAATGTGTTAAAAGTTTTTTGCACATCCCACTATGCAAGACCATCAGTGGTCAGATCTCTCCGTTCAGCGACTCTGTGACCAGTAACAGTGAGTTAGACCTTCTATGCAGTTTTACAGATTTTATAACTGCTTATATTGAAAAGCTTATCTCTCGGTCTGAGAAAGACGTTTTATGCACTGGTAAGAGAAATAGGGACCAATATTCGTAATCTTTCTTGTGCATGAATAAAATCCTTTTTGCAATACAGAAAGACACTTCTTAATGTCTTAGAAGTATTTTGCACATCCCATTATGCAAGACCATCAGTGGTCAGATCGCTCCGTTCAGCGACTCTATGATCAGTAATACTGAGTTAGACCTTCTATGCAGTTTTAAAGTACTTATGCCTGGTTCTGTTGAAAAGCTAATCTCTCGGTCTGAAAAAGTCGTTTTATGCACTGGTAAGAAAAATAGAGAAAAACATTCATAATGTTTCTTGTGCATGAATAAAATCCTATTTGCAATACAGAAAGACACTTCTTAATGTGTTAGAAGTTTTTTGCACATCCCATTATGCAAGACCATCAGTGGTCAGATCGCTCCGTTCAGCGACTCTGTGACCAGTAACAGTGTGTTAGACCTTCTATGCAGTTTTACAGATTTTATAACTGCTTATATTGAAAAGCTTATCTCTCGGTCTGAGAAAGACGTTTTATGCACTGGTAAGAGAAATAGGGACCAATATTCATAATCTTTCTTGTGCATGAATAAAATCCTTTTTGCAATACAGAAAGACACTTCTTAATGTCTTAGAAGTATTTTGCACATCCCATTATGCAAGACCATCAGTGGTCAGATCGCTCCGTTCAGCGACTCTATGACCAGTAATACTGAGTTAGACCTTCTATGCGGTTTTAAAGTAGTTATGCCTGCTTCTGTTGAAAAGCTTATCTCTCGGTCTGAAAAAGTCGTTTTATGCACTGGTAAGGAAAATAGAGAAAAACATTCATAATGTTTCTTGTGCATGAATAAAATCCTATTTGCAATACAGAAAGACACTTCTTAATGTGTTAGAAGTTTTTTGCACATCCCATTATGCAAGACCATCAGTGGTCAGATCGCTCCGTTCAGCGACTCTGTGACCAGTAACAGTGAGTAAGACCTTCTATGCAGTTTTACAGATTTGATAACTGCTTATATTGAAAAGCTTATCTCTCGGTCTGAGAAAGACGTTTTATGCACTGGTAAGAGAAATAGAGACCAATATTCATAATCTTTCTTGTGCATGAATAAAATCCTATTTGCAATACAGAAAGACACTTCTTAATGTGTTAGAAGCTTTTTGCACATCCCATTATGCAAGAACCATCAGTGGACAGATCGCTCCGTTCAGCGACTCTATGACCAGAAACAGTGAGTTAGACCTTCTATGCAGTTTTACAGATTTTATAACTGCTTATGTTGAAAAGCTTATCTCTCGGTCTGAGAAAGCCGTTTTATGCACTGGTAAGAATAATAGAGACCAACATTCATAATCTTTCTTGTGCATGAATAAAATCCTTCTTGCAATACAGAAAGACACTTCTTAATGTCTTAGAAGTATTTTGCACATCCCATTATGCAAGACCATCAGTGGTCAGATCGCTCGGTTCAGCGACTCTATGACCAGTAATACTGAGTTAGACCTTCTATGCGGTTTTAAAGTAGTTATGCCTGGTTCTGTTGAAAAGCTTATCTCTCCGTCTGAAAAAGTCGTTTTATGCACTGGTAAGAAAAATAGAGAAAAATATTCTTAATGTTTCTTGTGCATGAATAAAATCCTATTTGCAATACAGAAAGACACTTCTTAATGTCTTAGAAGTATTTTGCACATCCCATTATGCAAGCCCAGAAGTGGTCAGATCGCTCCGTTCAGCGACTCTATGACCAGTAATACTGAGTTAGACCTTCTATGCGGTTTTAAAGTTTTTATGCCTGGTTCTGTTGAAAAGCTTATCTCTCCGTCTGAGAAAGCCGTTTTATGCACTGGTAAGAATAATAGAGACTAACATTCATAATCTTTCTTGTGCATGAATAAAATCCTATTTGCAATACAGAAAGACACTTCTTAATGTGTTAGAAGTTTTTTGCACATCCCATTATGCAAGACCATCAGTGGTCAGATCGCTCCGTTCAGCGACTCTATGACCAGAAACAGTGAGTTAGACCTTCTATGCAGTTTTACAGATTTTATAACTGCTTATATTGAAAAGCTTATCTCTCGGTCTGAGAAAGACGTTTTATGTACTGGTAAGAAAAATAGAGAAAAACATTCATAATGTTTCTTGTGCATGAATAAAATCCTATTTGCAATACAGAAAGACACTTCTTAATGTGTTAGAAGTTTTTTGCACATCCCATTATGCAAGACCATCAGTGGTCAGATCGCTCCGTTCAGCGACTCTGTGACCAGTAACAGTGTGTTAGACCTTCTATGCAGTTTTACAGATTTTATAACTGCTTATATTGAAAAGCTTATCTCTCGGTCTGAGAAAGACGTTTTATGCACTGGTAAGAGAAATAGGGACCAATATTCATAATCTTTCTTGTGCATGAATAAAATCCTATTTGCAATACAGAAAGACACTTCTTAATGTGTTAGAAGCTTTTTGCACATCAAATTATGCAAGACCATCAGTGGTCAGATCGCTCCGTTCAGCGACTCTATGACCAGAAACAGTGAGTTAGACCTTCTATGCAGTTTTACAGATTTTATAACTGCTTATCTTGAAAAGCTTATCTCTCGGTCTGAGAAAGCCGTTTTATGCACTGGTAAGAATAATAGAGACCAACATTCATAATCTTTCTTGTGCATGAATAAAATCCTTTTTGCAATACAGAAAGACACTTCTTAATGTCTTAGAAGTATTTTGCACATCCCTTTATGCAAGACCATCAGTGGTCAGATCGCTCCGTTCAGCGACTCTATGACCAGTAATACTGAGTTAGACCTTCTATGCAGTTTTAAAGTAGTTATGCCTGGTTCTGTTGAAAAGCTTATCTCTCCGTCTGAAAAAGTCGTTTTATGCACTGGTACGAAAAATTGAGAAAAATATTCATAATGTTTCTTGTGCATGAATAAAATCCTATTTGCAATACAGAAAGACACTTCTTAATGTGTTAGAAGTTTTTTGCACATCCCATTATGCAAGACCATCAGTGGTCAGATCGCTCCGTTCAGCGACTCTATGACCAGAAACAGTTAGTTAAACCTTCTATGCAGTTTTACAGATTTTATAACTGCTTATTTTGAAAAGCTTATCTCTCGGTCTGAGAAAGCCGTTTTATGCACTGGTAAGAATAATAGAGACCAACATTCATAATCTTTCTTGTGCATGAATAAAATCCTATTTGCAATACAGAAAGACACTTCTTAATGTGTTAGAAGTTTTTTGCACATCCCATTATGCAAGACCATCAGTGGTCAGATCGCTCCGTTCAGCGACTCTATGACCAGAAACAGTTAGTTAAACCTTCTATGCAGTTTTACAGATTTTATAACTGCTTATTTTGAAAAGCTTATCTCTCGGTCTGAGAAAGCCGTTTTATGCACTGGTAAGAATAATAGAGACCAACATTCATAATCTTTCTTGTGCATGAATAAAATCCTTTTTGCAATACAGAAAGACACTTCTTAATGTCTTAGAAGTATTTTGCACATCCCATTATGCAAGACCATCAGTGGTCAGATCGCTCCGTTCAGCGACTCTATGACCAGTAATACTGAGTTAGACCTTCTATGCGGTTTTAAAGTAGTTATGCCTGGTTCTGTTGAAAAGCTTATCTCTCCGTCTGAAAAAGTCGTTTTATGCACTGGTAAGAAAAATAGAGAAAAATATTCATAATGTTTCTTGTGCATGAATAAAATCCTATTTGCAGTACAGAAGGACACTTCTTAATGTGTTAGAAGCTTTTTGCACATCCCATTAAGCAAGACCATCAATGGTCAGATCTCTCCGTTCAGCGACTCTATGACCAGAAACAGTGAGTTAGACCTTCTATGCAGTTTTACAGATTTTATAACTGCTTATATTGAAAAGCTTATCTCTCGGTCTGAGAAAGACGTTTTATGCACTGGTAAGAGAAATAGGGACCAATATTCATAATCTTTCTTGTGCATGAATAAAATCCTATTTGCAATACAGAAGGACACTTCTTAATGTGTTAGAAGCTTTTTGCACATCCCATTATGCAAGACCATCAGTGGTCAGATCGCTCCGTTCAGCGACTCTATGACCAGTAATACTGAGTTAGACCTTCTATGCGGTTTTAAAGTAGTTATGCCTGGTTCTGTTGAAAAGCTTATCTCTCCGTCTGAAAAAGTCGTTTTATGCACTGGTAAGAAAAATAGAGAAAAATATTCATAATGTTTCTTGTGCATGAATAAAATCCTAATTGCAATACAGAAAGACACTTCTTAATGTGTTAAAAGTTTTTTGCACATCCCACTATGCAAGACCATCAGTGGTCAGATCTCTCCGTTCAGCGACTCTGTGACCAGTAACAGTGAGTTAGACCTTCTATGCAGTTTTACAGATTTTATAACTGCTTATATTGAAAAGCTTATCTCTCGGTCTGAGAAAGACGTTTTATGCACTGGTAAGAGAAATAGGGACCAATATTCGTAATCTTTCTTGTGCATGAATAAAATCCTTTTTGCAATACAGAAAGACACTTCTTAATGTCTTAGAAGTATTTTGCACATCCCATTATGCAAGACCATCAGTGGTCAGATCGCTCCGTTCAGCGACTCTATGATCAGTAATACTGAGTTAGACCTTCTATGCAGTTTTAAAGTACTTATGCCTGGTTCTGTTGAAAAGCTAATCTCTCGGTCTGAAAAAGTCGTTTTATGCACTGGTAAGAAAAATAGAGAAAAACATTCATAATGTTTCTTGTGCATGAATAAAATCCTATTTGCAATACAGAAAGACACTTCTTAATGTGTTAGAAGTTTTTTGCACATCCCATTATGCAAGACCATCAGTGGTCAGATCGCTCCGTTCAGCGACTCTGTGACCAGTAACAGTGTGTTAGACCTTCTATGCAGTTTTACAGATTTTATAACTGCTTATATTGAAAAGCTTATCTCTCGGTCTGAGAAAGACGTTTTATGCACTGGTAAGAGAAATAGGGACCAATATTCATAATCTTTCTTGTGCATGAATAAAATCCTTTTTGCAATACAGAAAGACACTTCTTAATGTCTTAGAAGTATTTTGCACATCCCATTATGCAAGACCATCAGTGGTCAGATCGCTCCGTTCAGCGACTCTATGACCAGTAATACTGAGTTAGACCTTCTATGCGGTTTTAAAGTAGTTATGCCTGCTTCTGTTGAAAAGCTTATCTCTCGGTCTGAAAAAGTCGTTTTATGCACTGGTAAGGAAAATAGAGAAAAACATTCATAATGTTTCTTGTGCATGAATAAAATCCTATTTGCAATACAGAAAGACACTTCTTAATGTGTTAGAAGTTTTTTGCACATCCCATTATGCAAGACCATCAGTGGTCAGATCGCTCCGTTCAGCGACTCTGTGACCAGTAACAGTGAGTAAGACCTTCTATGCAGTTTTACAGATTTGATAACTGCTTATATTGAAAAGCTTATCTCTCGGTCTGAGAAAGACGTTTTATGCACTGGTAAGAGAAATAGAGACCAATATTCATAATCTTTCTTGTGCATGAATAAAATCCTATTTGCAATACAGAAAGACACTTCTTAATGTGTTAGAAGCTTTTTGCACATCCCATTATGCAAGAACCATCAGTGGACAGATCGCTCCGTTCAGCGACTCTATGACCAGAAACAGTGAGTTAGACCTTCTATGCAGTTTTACAGATTTTATAACTGCTTATGTTGAAAAGCTTATCTCTCGGTCTGAGAAAGCCGTTTTATGCACTGGTAAGAATAATAGAGACCAACATTCATAATCTTTCTTGTGCATGAATAAAATCCTTCTTGCAATACAGAAAGACACTTCTTAATGTCTTAGAAGTATTTTGCACATCCCATTATGCAAGACCATCAGTGGTCAGATCGCTCGGTTCAGCGACTCTATGACCAGTAATACTGAGTTAGACCTTCTATGCGGTTTTAAAGTAGTTATGCCTGGTTCTGTTGAAAAGCTTATCTCTCCGTCTGAAAAAGTCGTTTTATGCACTGGTAAGAAAAATAGAGAAAAATATTCTTAATGTTTCTTGTGCATGAATAAAATCCTATTTGCAATACAGAAAGACACTTCTTAATGTCTTAGAAGTATTTTGCACATCCCATTATGCAAGCCCAGAAGTGGTCAGATCGCTCCGTTCAGCGACTCTATGACCAGTAATACTGAGTTAGACCTTCTATGCGGTTTTAAAGTAGTTATGCCTGGTTCTGTTGAAAAGCTTATCTCTCCGTCTGAGAAAGCCGTTTTATGCACTGGTAAGAATAATAGAGACTAACATTCATAATCTTTCTTGTGCATGAATAAAATCCTATTTGCAATACAGAAAGACACTTCTTAATGTGTTAGAAGTTTTTTGCACATCCCATTATGCAAGACCATCAGTGGTCAGATCGCTCCGTTCAGCGACTCTATGACCAGAAACAGTGAGTTAGACCTTCTATGCAGTTTTACAGATTTTATAACTGCTTATATTGAAAAGCTTATCTCTCGGTCTGAGAAAGACGTTTTATGTACTGGTAAGAAAAATAGAGAAAAACATTCATAATGTTTCTTGTGCATGAATAAAATCCTATTTGCAATACAGAAAGACACTTCTTAATGTGTTAGAAGTTTTTTGCACATCCCATTATGCAAGACCATCAGTGGTCAGATCGCTCCGTTCAGCGACTCTGTGACCAGTAACAGTGTGTTAGACCTTCTATGCAGTTTTACAGATTTTATAACTGCTTATATTGAAAAGCTTATCTCTCGGTCTGAGAAAGACGTTTTATGCACTGGTAAGAGAAATAGGGACCAATATTCATAATCTTTCTTGTGCATGAATAAAATCCTATTTGCAATACAGAAAGACACTTCTTAATGTGTTAGAAGCTTTTTGCACATCAAATTATGCAAGACCATCAGTGGTCAGATCGCTCCGTTCAGCGACTCTATGACCAGAAACAGTGAGTTAGACCTTCTATGCAGTTTTACAGATTTTATAACTGCTTATCTTGAAAAGCTTATCTCTCGGTCTGAGAAAGCCGTTTTATGCACTGGTAAGAATAATAGAGACCAACATTCATAATCTTTCTTGTGCATGAATAAAATCCTTTTTGCAATACAGAAAGACACTTCTTAATGTCTTAGAAGTATTTTGCACATCCCTTTATGCAAGACCATCAGTGGTCAGATCGCTCCGTTCAGCGACTCTATGACCAGTAATACTGAGTTAGACCTTCTATGCAGTTTTAAAGTAGTTATGCCTGGTTCTGTTGAAAAGCTTATCTCTCCGTCTGAAAAAGTCGTTTTATGCACTGGTACGAAAAATTGAGAAAAATATTCATAATGTTTCTTGTGCATGAATAAAATCCTATTTGCAATACAGAAAGACACTTCTTAATGTGTTAGAAGTTTTTTGCACATCCCATTATGCAAGACCATCAGTGGTCAGATCGCTCCGTTCAGCGACTCTATGACCAGAAACAGTTAGTTAAACCTTCTATGCAGTTTTACAGATTTTATAACTGCTTATTTTGAAAAGCTTATCTCTCGGTCTGAGAAAGCCGTTTTATGCACTGGTAAGAATAATAGAGACCAACATTCATAATCTTTCTTGTGCATGAATAAAATCCTATTTGCAATACAGAAAGACACTTCTTAATGTGTTAGAAGTTTTTTGCACATCCCATTATGCAAGACCATCAGTGGTCAGATCGCTCCGTTCAGCGACTCTATGACCAGAAACAGTTAGTTAAACCTTCTATGCAGTTTTACAGATTTTATAACTGCTTATTTTGAAAAGCTTATCTCTCGGTCTGAGAAAGCCGTTTTATGCACTGGTAAGAATAATAGAGACCAACATTCATAATCTTTCTTGTGCATGAATAAAATCCTTTTTGCAATACAGAAAGACACTTCTTAATGTCTTAGAAGTATTTTGCACATCCCATTATGCAAGACCATCAGTGGTCAGATCGCTCCGTTCAGCGACTCTATGACCAGTAATACTGAGTTAGACCTTCTATGCGGTTTTAAAGTAGTTATGCCTGGTTCTGTTGAAAAGCTTATCTCTCCGTCTGAAAAAGTCGTTTTATGCACTGGTAAGAAAAATAGAGAAAAATATTCATAATGTTTCTTGTGCATGAATAAAATCCTATTTGCAGTACAGAAGGACACTTCTTAATGTGTTAGAAGCTTTTTGCACATCCCATTAAGCAAGACCATCAATGGTCAGATCTCTCCGTTCAGCGACTCTATGACCAGAAACAGTGAGTTAGACCTTCTATGCAGTTTTACAGATTTTATAACTGCTTATATTGAAAAGCTTATCTCTCGGTCTGAGAAAGACGTTTTATGCACTGGTAAGAGAAATAGGGACCAATATTCGTAATCTTTCTTGTGCATGAATAAAATCCTTTTTGCAATACAGAAAGACACTTCTTAATGTCTTAGAAGTATTTTGCACATCCCATTATGCAAGACCATCAGTGGTCAGATCGCTCCGTTCAGCGACTCTATGATCAGTAATACTGAGTTAGACCTTCTATGCAGTTTTAAAGTACTTATGCCTGGTTCTGTTGAAAAGCTAATCTCTCGGTCTGAAAAAGTCGTTTTATGCACTGGTAAGAAAAATAGAGAAAAACATTCATAATGTTTCTTGTGCATGAATAAAATCCTATTTGCAATACAGAAAGACACTTCTTAATGTGTTAGAAGTTTTTTGCACATCCCATTATGCAAGACCATCAGTGGTCAGATCGCTCCGTTCAGCGACTCTGTGACCAGTAACAGTGTGTTAGACCTTCTATGCAGTTTTACAGATTTTATAACTGCTTATATTGAAAAGCTTATCTCTCGGTCTGAGAAAGACGTTTTATGCACTGGTAAGAGAAATAGGGACCAATATTCATAATCTTTCTTGTGCATGAATAAAATCCTATTTGCAATACAGAAAGACACTTCTTAATGTGTTAGAAGCTTTTTGCACATCAAATTATGCAAGACCATCAGTGGTCAGATCGCTCCGTTCAGCGACTCTATGACCAGAAACAGTGAGTTAGACCTTCTATGCAGTTTTACAGATTTTATAACTGCTTATCTTGAAAAGCTTATCTCTCGGTCTGAGAAAGCCGTTTTATGCACTGGTAAGAATAATAGAGACCAACATTCATAATCTTTCTTGTGCATGAATAAAATCCTTTTTGCAATACAGAAAGACACTTCTTAATGTCTTAGAAGTATTTTGCACATCCCATTATGCAAGACCATCAGTGGTCAGATCGCTCCGTTCAGCGACTCTATGACCAGTAATACTGAGTTAGACCTTCTATGCGGTTTTAAAGTAGTTATGCCTGGTTCTGTTGAAAAGCTAATCTCTCGGTCTGAAAAAGTCGTTTTATGCACTGGTAAGAAAAATAGAGAAAAACATTCATAATGTTTCTTGTGCATGAATAAAATCCTATTTGCAATACAGAAAGACACATCTTAATGTCTTAGAAGTATTTTGCACATCCCATTATGCAAGACCAGAAGTGGTCAGATCGCTCCGTTCAGCGACTCTATGACCAGTAATACTGAGTTAGACCTTCTATGCGGTTTTAAAGTAGTTATGCCTGGTTCTGTTGAAAAGCTTATCTCTCCGTCTGAGAAAGCCGTTTTATGCACTGGTAAGAATAATAGAGACCAACATTCATAATCTTTCTTGTGCATGAATAAAATCCTATTTGCAATACAGAAAGACACTTCTTAATGTGTTAGAAGTTTTTTGCACATCCCATTATGCAAGACCATCAGTGGTCAGATCGCTCCGTTCAGCGACTCTATGACCAGAAACAGTGAGTTAGACCTTCTATGCAGTTTTACAGATTTTATAACTGCTTATATTGAAAAGCTTATCTCTCGGTCTGAGAAAGACGTTTTATGCACTGGTAAGAGAAATAGGGACCAATATTCATATTCTTTTTTGTGCATGAATAAAATCCTATTTGCAATACAGAAAGACACTTCTTAATGTCTTAGAAGTATTTTGCACATCCCATTATGCAAGACCATCAGTGGTCAGATCGCTCCGTTCAGCGACTCTATGACCAGTAATACTGAGTTAGACCTTCTATGCGGTTTTAAAGTAGTTATGCCTGGTTCTGTTGAAAAGCTTATCTCTCCGTCTGAAAACGTCGTTTTATGCACTGGTAAGATAAATAGAGAAAAATATTCATACTGTTTCTTGTGCATGAATAAAATCCTGTTTGCAATACAGAAAGACACTTCTTAATGTGTTAGAAGCTTTTTGCAAATCCCATTAAGCAAGACCATCAGTGGTCAGATCGCTCCGTTCAGCGACTCTATGACCAGAAACAGTGAGTTAGACTTTCTATGCAGTTTTACAGATTTTATAATTGCTTATGTTGAAAAGCTTATCTCTCGGTCTGAAAAAGCCGTTTTATGCATTGGTAAGAATAATAGAGACCAACATTCATAATCTTTCTTGTGCATGAATAAAATCCTTTTTGCAAATACAGAAAGACACTTCTTAATGTCTTAGAAGTATTTTGCACATCCCATTATGCAAGACCATCAGTGGTCAGATCGCTCCGTTCAGCAACTCTATGACCAGTAATACTGAGTTAGACCTTCTATGCGGTTTTAAAGTAGTTATGCCTGGTTCTGTTGAAAAGCTTATCTCTCCGTCTGAAAAAGTCGTTTTATGCACTGGTAAGAAAAATAGAGAAAAATATTCATAATGTTTCTTGTGCATGAATAAAATCCTATTTGCAATACAGAAAGACACTTCTTAATGTGTTAGAAGTTTTTTGCACATCCCATTATGCAAGACCATCAGTGGTCAGATCGCTCCGTTCAGCGACTCTATGACCAGAAACAGTGAGTTAGACCTTCTATGCAGTTTTACAGATTTTATAACTGCTTATATTGAAAAGCTTATCTCTCGGTCTGAGAAAGACGTTTTATGCACTGGTAAGAGAAATAGGGACCAATATTCATATTCTTTTTTGTGCATGAATAAAATCCTATTTGCAATACAGAAAGACACTTCTTAATGTGTTAGAAGCTTTTTGCACATCCCATTTTGCAAGACCATCAGTGGTCAGATCGCTCCGTTCAGCGACTCTGTGACCAGTAACAGTGAGTTAGACCTTCTATGCAGTTTTACAGATTTTATAACTGCTTATATTGAAAAGCTTATCTCTCGGTCTGAGAAAGACGTTTTATGCACTGGTAAGAGAAATAGGGACCAATATTCATAATCTTTCTTGTGCATGAATAAAATCCTATTTGCAATACAGAAGGACACTTCTTAATGTGTTAGAAGCTTTTTGCACATCCCATTATGCAAGACCATCAGTGGTCAGATCGCTCCGTTCAGCGACTCTATGACCAGTAATACTGAGTTAGACCTTCTATGCGGTTTTAGAGTAGTTATGCCTGGTTCTGTTGAAAAGCTAATCTCTCGGTCTGAAAAAGTCGTTTTATGCACTGGTAAGGAAAATAGAGAAAAACATTCATAATGTTTCTTGTGCATGAATAAAATCCTATTTGCAATACAGAAAGACACTTCTTAATGTGTTAGAAGTTTTTTGCACATCCCATTATGCAAGACCATCAGTGGTCAGATCGCTCCGTTCAGCGACTCTATGACCAGAAACAGTGAGTTAAACCTTCTATGCAGTTTTACAGATTTTATAACTGCTTATTTTGAAAAGCTTATCTCTCGGTCTGAGAAAGACGTTTTATGCACTGGTAAGAGAAATAGGGACCAATATTCATATTCTTTCTTGTGCATGAATAAAATCCTATTTGCAATACAGAAAGACACTTCTTAATGTGTTAGAAGCTTTTTGCACATCAAATTATGCAAGACCATCAGTGGTCAGATCGCTCCGTTCAGCGACTCTATGACCAGAAACAGTGAGTTAGACCTTCTATGCAGTTTTACAGATTTTATAACTGCTTATCTTGAAAAGCTTATCTCTCGGTCTGAGAAAGCCGTTTTATGCACTGGTAAGAATAATAGAGACCAACATTCATAATCTTTCTTGTGCATGAATAAAATCCTTTTTGCAATACAGAAAGACACTTCTTAATGTCTTAGAAGTATTTTGCACATCCCATTATGCAAGACCATCAGTGGTCAGATCGCTCCGTTCAGCGACTCTATGACCAGTAATACTGAGTTAGACCTTCTATGCGGTTTTAAAGTAGTTATGCCTGGTTCTGTTGAAAAGCTAATCTCTCGGTCTGAAAAAGTCGTTTTATGCACTGGTAAGAAAAATAGAGAAAAACATTCATAATGTTTCTTGTGCATGAATAAAATCCTATTTGCAATACAGAAAGACACATCTTAATGTCTTAGAAGTATTTTGCACATCCCATTATGCAAGACCAGAAGTGGTCAGATCGCTCCGTTCAGCGACTCTATGACCAGAAACAGTGAGTTAGACTTTCTATGCAGTTTTACAGATTTTATAATTGCTTATGTTGAAAAGCTTATCTCTCGGTCTGAAAAAGCCGTTTTATGCATTGGTAAGAATAATAGAGACCAACATTCATAATCTTTCTTGTGCATGAATAAAATCCTTTTTGCAAATACAGAAAGACACTTCTTAATGTCTTAGAAGTATTTTGCACATCCCATTATGCAAGACCATCAGTGGTCAGATCGCTCCGTTCAGCAACTCTATGACCAGTAATACTGAGTTAGACCTTCTATGCGGTTTTAAAGTAGTTATGCCTGGTTCTGTTGAAAAGCTTATCTCTCCGTCTGAAAAAGTCGTTTTATGCACTGGTAAGAAAAATAGAGAAAAATATTCATAATGTTTCTTGTGCATGAATAAAATCCTATTTGCAATACAGAAAGACACTTCTTAATGTGTTAGAAGTTTTTTGCACATCCCATTATGCAAGACCATCAGTGGTCAGATCGCTCCGTTCAGCGACTCTATGACCAGAAACAGTGAGTTAGACCTTCTATGCAGTTTTACAGATTTTATAACTGCTTATATTGAAAAGCTTATCTCTCGGTCTGAGAAAGACGTTTTATGCACTGGTAAGAGAAATAGGGACCAATATTCATATTCTTTTTTGTGCATGAATAAAATCCTATTTGCAATACAGAAAGACACTTCTTAATGTGTTAGAAGTTTTTTGCACATCCCATTATGCAAGACCATCAGTGGTCAGATCGCTCCGTTCAGCGACTCTATGACCAGAAACAGTGAGTTAGACCTTCTATGCAGTTTTACAGATTTTATAACTGCTTATATTGAAAAGCTTATCTCTCGGTCTGAGAAAGACGTTTTATGCACTGGTAAGAGAAATAGGGACCAATATTCATATTCTTTTTTGTGCATGAATAAAATCCTATTTGCAATACAGAAAGACACTTCTTAATGTCTTAGAAGTATTTTGCACATCCCATTATGCAAGACCATCAGTGGTCAGATCACTCCGTTCAGCGACTCTATGACCAGTAATACTGAGTTAGACCTTCTATGCGGTTTTAAAGTAGTTATGCCTGGTTCTGTTGAAAAGCTTATCTCTCCGTCTGAAAACGTCGTTTTATGCACTGGTAAGATAAATAGAGAAAAATATTCATACTGTTTCTTGTGCATGAATAAAATCCTGTTTGCAATACAGAAAGACACTTCTTAATGTGTTAGAAGCTTTTTGCAAATCCCATTAAGCAAGACCATCAGTGGTCAGATCGCTCCGTTCAGCGACTCTATGACCAGAAACAGTGAGTTAGACTTTCTATGCAGTTTTACAGATTTTATAATTGCTTATGTTGAAAAGCTTATCTCTCGGTCTGAAAAAGCCGTTTTATGCATTGGTAAGAATAATAGAGACCAACATTCATAATCTTTCTTGTGCATGAATAAAATCCTTTTTGCAAATACAGAAAGACACTTCTTAATGTCTTAGAAGTATTTTGCACATCCCATTATGCAAGACCATCAGTGGTCAGATCGCTCCGTTCAGCAACTCTATGACCAGTAATACTGAGTTAGACCTTCTATGCGGTTTTAAAGTAGTTATGCCTGGTTCTGTTGAAAAGCTTATCTCTCCGTCTGAAAAAGTCGTTTTATGCACTGGTAAGAAAAATAGAGAAAAATATTCATAATGTTTCTTGTGCATGAATAAAATCCTATTTGCAATACAGAAAGACACTTCTTAATGTGTTAGAAGTTTTTTGCACATCCCATTATGCAAGACCATCAGTGGTCAGATCGCTCCGTTCAGCGACTCTATGACCAGAAACAGTGAGTTAGACCTTCTATGCAGTTTTACAGATTTTATAACTGCTTATATTGAAAAGCTTATCTCTCGGTCTGAGAAAGACGTTTTATGCACTGGTAAGAGAAATAGGGACCAATATTCATATTCTTTTTTGTGCATGAATAAAATCCTATTTGCAATACAGAAAGACACTTCTTAATGTGTTAGAAGCTTTTTGCACATCCCATTTTGCAAGACCATCAGTGGTCAGATCGCTCCGTTCAGCGACTCTGTGACCAGTAACAGTGAGTTAGACCTTCTATGCAGTTTTACAGATTTTATAACTGCTTATATTGAAAAGCTTATCTCTCGGTCTGAGAAAGACGTTTTATGCACTGGTAAGAGAAATAGGGACCAATATTCATAATCTTTCTTGTGCATGAATAAAATCCTATTTGCAATACAGAAGGACACTTCTTAATGTGTTAGAAGCTTTTTGCACATCCCATTATGCAAGACCATCAGTGGTCAGATCGCTCCGTTCAGCGACTCTATGACCAGTAATACTGAGTTAGACCTTCTATGCGGTTTTAGAGTAGTTATGCCTGGTTCTGTTGAAAAGCTAATCTCTCGGTCTGAAAAAGTCGTTTTATGCACTGGTAAGGAAAATAGAGAAAAACATTCATAATGTTTCTTGTGCATGAATAAAATCC
The DNA here is from genome assembly GCA_033026305.1 of Cirrhinus molitorella. Lineage (NCBI taxonomy): Eukaryota > Metazoa > Chordata > Actinopteri > Cypriniformes > Cyprinidae > Cirrhinus > Cirrhinus molitorella. The sequence goes on along the minus strand of CM065124.1, from coordinate 29,688,816 downwards.
TATTTGCAATACAGAAAGACACTTCTTAATGTGTTAGAAGTTTTTTGCACATCCCATTATGCAAGACCATCAGTGGTCAGATCGCTCCGTTCAGCGACTCTATGACCAGAAACAGTGAGTTAGACTTTCTATGCAGTTTTACAGATTTTATAATTGCTTATGTTGAAAAGCTTATCTCTCGGTCTGAAAAAGCCGTTTTATGCATTGGTAAGAATAATAGAGACCAACATTCATAATCTTTCTTGTGCATGAATAAAATCCTTTTTGCAAATACAGAAAGACACTTCTTAATGTCTTAGAAGTATTTTGCACATCCCATTATGCAAGACCATCAGTGGTCAGATCGCTCCGTTCAGCAACTCTATGACCAGTAATACTGAGTTAGACCTTCTATGCGGTTTTAAAGTAGTTATGCCTGGTTCTGTTTAAAAGCTTATCTCTCCGTCTGAAAAAGTCGTTTTATGCACTGGTAAGAAAAATAGAGAAAAATATTCATAATGTTTCTTGTGCATGAATAAAATCCTATTTGCAATACAGAAAGACACTTCTTAATGTGTTAGAAGCTTTTTGCACATCCCATTAAGCAAGACCATCAGTGGTCAGATCGCTCCGTTCAGCGACTCTATGACCAGAAACAGTGAGTTAGACCTTCTATGCAGTTTTACAGATTTTATAACTGCTTATATTGAAAAGCTTATCTCTCGGTCTGAGAAAGACGTTTTATGCACTGGTAAGAGAAATAGGGACCAATATTCATAATCTTTCTTGTGCATGAATAAAATCCTATTTGCAATACAGAAGGACACTTCTTAATGTGTTAGAAGCTTTTTGCACATCCCATTATGCAAGACCATCAGTGGTCAGATCGCTCCGTTCAGCGACTCTGTGGCCAGTAACAGTGAGTAAGACCTTCTATGCAGTTTTACAGATTTGATAACTGCTTATATTGATAAGCTTATCTCTCGGTCTGAGAAAGACGTTTTATGCACTAGTAAGAGAAATAGAGACCAATATTCATAATCTTTCTTGTGCATGAATAAAATCCTATTTGCAATACAGAAAGACACTTCTTAATGTGTTAGAAGCTTTTTGCACATCCCATTATGCAAGACCATCAGTGGACAGATCGCTCCGTTCAGCGACTCTATGACCAGAAACAGTGAGTTAGACCTTCTATGCGGTTTTAAAGTAGTTATGCCTGGTTCTGTTGAAAAGCTTATCTCTCCGTCTGATAAAGTCGTTTTATGCACTGGTAAGAGAAATAGGGACCAATATTCGTAATCTTTCTTGTGCATGAATAAAATCCTATTTGCAATACAGAAAGACACTTCTTAATGTGTTAGAAGTTTTTTGCACATCCCATTATGCAAGACCATCAGTGGTCAGATCGCTCCGTTCAGCGACTCTATGACCAGAAACAGTGAGTTAAACCTTCTATGCAGTTTTACAGATTTTATAACTGCTTATTTTGAAAAGCTTATCTCTCGGTCTGAGAAAGACGTTTTATGCACTGGTAAGAGAAATAGGGACCAATATTCATATTCTTTCTTGTGCATGAATAAAATCCTATTTGCAATACAGAAAGACACTTCTTAATGTGTTAGAAGCTTTTTGCACATCCCATTATGCAAGACCATCAGTGGTCAGATCGCTCCGTTCAGCGACTCTATGACCAGAAACAGTGAGTTAGACCTTCTATGCAGTTTTACAGATTTTATAACTGCTTATGTTGAAAAGCTTATCTCTCGGTCTGAGAAAGCCGTTTTATGCACTGGTAAGAATAATAGAGACCAACATTCATAATCTTTCTTGTGCATGAATAAAATCCTATTTGCAATACAGAAAGACACTTCTTAATGTCTTAGAAGTATTTTGCACATCCCATTATGCAAGACCATCAGTGGTCAGATCGCTCCGTTCAGCGACTCTATGACCAGTAATACTGAGTTAGACCTTCTATGCGGTTTTAAAGTAGTTATGCCTGGTTCTGTTGAAAAGCTTATCTCTCCGTCTGAAAAAGTCGTTTTATGCACTGGTAAGAAAAATAGAGAAAAATATTCATAATGTTTCTTGTGCATGAATAAAATCCTATTTCCAATAGAGAAAGACACTTCTTAATGTGTTAGAAGCTTTTTGCACATCCCATTAAGCAAGACCATCAGTGGTCAGATCGCTCTGTTCAGCGACTCTATGACCAGAAACAGTGAGTTAGACTTTCTATGCAGTTTTACAGATTTTATAATTGCTTATGTTGAAAAGCTTATCTCTCGGTCTGAAAAAGCCGTTTTATGCATTGGTAAGAATAATAGAGACCAACATTCATAATCTTTCTTGTGCATGAATAAAATCCTTTTTGCAAATACAGAAAGACACTTCTTAATGTCTTAGAAGTATTTTGCACATCCCATTATGCAAGACCATCAGTGGTCAGATCGCTCCGTTCAGCAACTCTATGACCAGTAATACTGAGTTAGACCTTCTATGCGGTTTTAAAGTAGTTATGCCTGGTTCTGTTTAAAAGCTTATCTCTCCGTCTGAAAAAGTCGTTTTATGCACTGGTAAGAAAAATAGAGAAAAATATTCATAATGTTTCTTGTGCATGAATAAAATCCTATTTGCAATACAGAAAGACACTTCTTAATGTGTTAGAAGCTTTTTGCACATCCCATTAAGCAAGACCATCAGTGGTCAGATCGCTCCGTTCAGCGACTCTATGACCAGAAACAGTGAGTTAGACCTTCTATGCAGTTTTACAGATTTTATAACTGCTTATATTGAAAAGCTTATCTCTCGGTCTGAGAAAGACGTTTTATGCACTGGTAAGAGAAATAGGGACCAATATTCATAATCTTTCTTGTGCATGAATAAAATCCTATTTGCAATACAGAAGGACACTTCTTAATGTGTTAGAAGCTTTTTGCACATCCCATTATGCAAGACCATCAGTGGTCAGATCGCTCCGTTCAGCGACTCTGTGGCCAGTAACAGTGAGTAAGACCTTCTATGCAGTTTTACAGATTTGATAACTGCTTATATTGATAAGCTTATCTCTCGGTCTGAGAAAGACGTTTTATGCACTAGTAAGAGAAATAGAGACCAATATTCATAATCTTTCTTGTGCATGAATAAAATCCTATTTGCAATACAGAAAGACACTTCTTAATGTGTTAGAAGCTTTTTGCACATCCCATTATGCAAGACCATCAGTGGACAGATCGCTCCGTTCAGCGACTCTATGACCAGAAACAGTGAGTTAGACCTTCTATGCGGTTTTAAAGTAGTTATGCCTGGTTCTGTTGAAAAGCTTATCTCTCCGTCTGATAAAGTCGTTTTATGCACTGGTAAGAGAAATAGGGACCAATATTCGTAATCTTTCTTGTGCATGAATAAAATCCTATTTGCAATACAGAAAGACACTTCTTAATGTGTTAGAAGTTTTTTGCACATCCCATTATGCAAGACCATCAGTGGTCAGATCGCTCCGTTCAGCGACTCTATGACCAGAAACAGTGAGTTAAACCTTCTATGCAGTTTTACAGATTTTATAACTGCTTATTTTGAAAAGCTTATCTCTCGGTCTGAGAAAGACGTTTTATGCACTGGTAAGAGAAATAGGGACCAATATTCATATTCTTTCTTGTGCATGAATAAAATCCTATTTGCAATACAGAAAGACACTTCTTAATGTGTTAGAAGCTTTTTGCACATCCCATTATGCAAGACCATCAGTGGTCAGATCGCTCCGTTCAGCGACTCTATGACCAGAAACAGTGAGTTAGACCTTCTATGCAGTTTTACAGATTTTATAACTGCTTATGTTGAAAAGCTTATCTCTCGGTCTGAGAAAGCCGTTTTATGCACTGGTAAGAATAATAGAGACCAACATTCATAATCTTTCTTGTGCATGAATAAAATCCTATTTGCAATACAGAAAGACACTTCTTAATGTCTTAGAAGTATTTTGCACATCCCATTATGCAAGACCATCAGTGGTCAGATCGCTCCGTTCAGCGACTCTATGACCAGTAATACTGAGTTAGACCTTCTATGCGGTTTTAAAGTAGTTATGCCTGGTTCTGTTGAAAAGCTTATCTCTCCGTCTGAAAAAGTCGTTTTATGCACTGGTAAGAAAAATAGAGAAAAATATTCATAATGTTTCTTGTGCATGAATAAAATCCTATTTCCAATACAGAAAGACACTTCTTAATGTGTTAGAAGCTTTTTGCACATCCCATTAAGCAAGACCATCAGTGGTCAGATCGCTCTGTTCAGCGACTCTATGACCAGAAACAGTGAGTTAGACTTTCTATGCAGTTTTACAGATTTTATAATTGCTTATGTTGAAAAGCTTATCTCTCGGTCTGAAAAAGCCGTTTTATGCATTGGTAAGAATAATAGAGACCAACATTCATAATCTTTCTTGTGCATGAATAAAATCCTTTTTGCAAATACAGAAAGACACTTCTTAATGTGTTAGAAGCTTTTTGCACATCCCATTAAGCAAGACCATCAGTGGTCAGATCGCTCCGTTCAGCGACTCTATGACCAGAAACAGTGAGTTAGACCTTCTATGCAGTTTTACAGATTTTATAACTGCTTATATTGAAAAGCTTATCTCTCGGTCTGAGAAAGACGTTTTATGCACTGGTAAGAGAAATAGGGACCAATATTCATAATCTTTCTTGTGCATGAATAAAATCCTATTTGCAATACAGAAGGACACTTCTTAATATGTTAGAAGCTTTTTGCACATCCCATTATGCAAGACCATCAGTGGTCTGATCGCTCCGTTCAGCGACTCTATGACCAGTAATACTGAGACCTTCTATGCGGTTTTAAAGTAGTTATGCCTGGTTCTGTTGAAAAGCTAATCTCTCTGTCTGAAAAAGTCGTTTTATGCACTGGTAAGGAAAATAGAGAAAAACATTCATAATGTTTCTTGTGCATGAATAAAATCCTATTTGCAATACAGAAAGACACTTCTTAATGTGTTAGAAGTTTTTTGCACATCCCATTATGCAAGACCATCAGTGGTCAGATCGCTCCGTTCAGCGACTCTATGACCAGTAATACTGAGACCTTCTATGCGGTTTTAAAGTAGTTATGCCTGGTTCTGTTGAAAAGCTAATCTCTCTGTCTGAAAAAGTCGTTTTATGCACTGGTAAGGAAAATAGAGAAAAACATTCATAATGTTTCTTGTGCATGAATAAAATCCTATTTGCAATACAGAAAGACACTTCTTAATGTGTTAGAAGTTTTTTGCACATCCCATTATGCAAGACCATCAGTGGTCAGATCGCTCCGTTCAGCGACTCTATGACCAGAAACAGTGAGTTAGACCTTCTATGCAGTTTTACAGATTTTATAACTGCTTATATTGAAAAGCTTATCTCTCGGTCTGAGAAAGACGTTTTATGCACTGGTAAGAGAAATAGGGACCAATATTCATAATCTTTCTTGTGCATGAATAAAATCCTATTTGCAATACAGAAGGACACTTCTTAATGTGTTAGAAGCTTTTTGCACATCCCATTATGCAAGACCATCAGTGGTCAGATCGCTCCGTTCAGCGACTCTATGACCAGTAATACTGAGTTAGACCTTCTATGCGGTTTTAAAGTAGTTATGCCTGGTTCTGTTGAAAAGCTTATCTCTCCGTCTGAAAAAGTCGTTTTATGCACTGGTAAGAAAAAAAGAGAAAAATATTCATAATGTTTCTTGTGCATGAATAAAATCCTAATTGCAATACAGAAAGACACTTCTTAATGTGTTAAAATTTTTTTGCACATCCCACTATGCAAGACCATCAGTGGTCAGATCGCTCCGTTCAGCGACTCTGTGACCAGTAACAGTGAGTTAGACCTTCTATGCAGTTTTACAGATTTTATAACTGCTTATATTGAAAAGCTTATCTCTCGGTCTGAGAAAGACGTTTTATGCACTGGTAAGAGAAATAGGGACCAATATTCGTAATCTTTCTTGTGCATGAATAAAATCCTTTTTGCAATACAGAAAGACACTTCTTAATGTCTTAGAAGTATTTTGCACATCCCATTATGCAAGACCATCAGTGGTCAGATCGCTCCGTTCAGCGACTCTATGATCAGTAATACTGAGTTAGACCTTCTATGCAGTTTTAAAGTACTTATGCCTGGTTCTGTTGAAAAGCTAATCTCTCGGTCTGAAAAAGTCGTTTTATGCACTGGTAAGAAAAATAGAGAAAAACATTCATAATGTTTCTTGTGCATGAATAAAATCCTATTTGCAATACAGAGACACTTCTTAATGTGTTAGAAGTTTTTTGCACATCCCATTATGCAAGACCATCAGTGGTCAGATCGCTCCGTTCAGCGACTCTGTGACCAGTAACAGTGTGTTAGACCTTCTATGCAGTTTTACAGATTTTATAACTGCTTATATTGAAAAGCTTATCTCTCGGTCTGAGAAAGCCGTTTTATGCACTGGTAAGAATAATAGAGACCAACATTCATAATCTTTCTTGTGCATGAATAAAATCCTTTTTGCAATACAGAAAGACACTTCTTAATGTCTTAGAAGTATTTTGCACATCCCATTATGCAAGACCATCAGTGGTCAGATCGCTCCGTTCAGCGACTCTATGACCAGTAATACTGAGTTAGACCTTCTATGCGGTTTTAAAGTAGTTATGCCTGGTTCTGTTGAAAAGCTTATCTCTCTGTCTGAAAAAGTCGTTTTATGCACTGGTAAGGAAAATAGAGAAAAACATTCATAATGTTTCTTGTGCATGAATAAAATCCTATTTGCAATACAGAAAGACACTTCTTAATGTGTTAGAAGTTTTTTGCACATCCCATTATGCAAGACCATCAGTGGTCAGATCGCTCCGTTCAGCGACTCTATGACCAGAAACAGTGAGTTAGACCTTCTATGCAGTTTTACAGATTTTATAACTGCTTATATTGAAAAGCTTATCTCTCGGTCTGAGAAAGACGTTTTATGCACTGGTAAGAGAAATAGGGACCAATATTCATAATCTTTCTTGTGCATGAATAAAATCCTATTTGCAATACAGAAGGACACTTCTTAATGTGTTAGAAGCTTTTTGCACATCCCATTATGCAAGACCATCAGTGGTCAGATCGCTCCGTTCAGCGACTCTATGACCAGTAATACTGAGTTAGACCTTCTATGCGGTTTTAAAGTAGTTATGCCTGGTTCTGTTGAAAAGCTTATCTCTCCGTCTGAAAAAGTCGTTTTATGCACTGGTAAGAAAAAAAGAGAAAAATATTCATAATGTTTCTTGTGCATGAATAAAATCCTAATTGCAATACAGAAAGACACTTCTTAATGTGTTAAAATTTTTTTGCACATCCCACTATGCAAGACCATCAGTGGTCAGATCGCTCCGTTCAGCGACTCTGTGACCAGTAAAAGTGAGTTAGACCTTCTATGCAGTTTTACAGATTTTATAACTGCTTATATTGAAAAGCTTAGCTCTCGGTCTGAGAAAGACGTTTTATGCACTGGTAAGAGAAATAGGGACCAATATTCGTAATCTTTCTTGTGCATGAATAAAATCCTTTTTGCAATACAGAAAGACACTTCTTAATGTCTTAGAAGTATTTTGCACATCCCATTATGCAAGACCATCAGTGGTCAGATCGCTCCGTTCAGCGACTCTATGATCAGTAATACTGAGTTAGACCTTCTATGCAGTTTTAAAGTACTTATGCCTGGTTCTGTTGAAAAGCTAATCTCTCGGTCTGAAAAAGTCGTTTTATGCACTGGTAAGAAAAATAGAGAAAAACATTCATAATGTTTCTTGTGCATGAATAAAATCCTATTTGCAATACAGAAAGACACTTCTTAATGTGTTAGAAGTTTTTTGCACATCCCATTATGCAAGACCATCAGTGGTCAGATCGCTCCGTTCAGCGACTCTGTGACCAGTAACAGTGTGTTAGACCTTCTATGCAGTTTTACAGATTTTATAACTGCTTATATTGAAAAGCTTATCTCTCGGTCTGAGAAAGACGTTTTATGCACTGGTAAGAGAAATAGGGACCAATATTCATAATCTTTCTTGTGCATGAATAAAATCCTATTTGCAATACAGAAAGACACTTCTTAATGTATTAGAAGCTTTTTGCACATCAAATTATGCAAGACCATCAGTGGTCAGATCGCTCCGTTCAGCGACTCTATGACCAGAAACAGTGAGTTAGACCTTCTATGCAGTTTTACAGATTTTATAACTGCTTATCTTGAAAAGCTTATCTCTCGGTCTGAGAAAGCCGTTTTATGCACTGGTAAGAATAATAGAGACCAACATTCATAATCTTTCTTGTGCATGAATAAAATCCTTTTTGCAATACAGAAAGACACTTCTTAATGTCTTAGAAGTATTTTGCACAATCCTATTATGCAAGACCATCAGTGGTCAGATCGCTCCGTTCAGCGACTCTATGACCAGTAATACTGAGTTAGACCTTCTATGCGGTTTTAAAGTAGTTATGCCTGGTTCTGTTGAAAAGCTTATCTCTCCGTCTGAAAAAGTCGTTTTATGCACTGGTAAGAAAAATAGAGAAAAATATTCATAATGTTTCTTGTGCATGAATAAAATCCTATTTGCAATACAGAAAGACACTTCTTAATGTGTTAGAAGTTTTTTGCACATCCCATTATGCAAGACCATCAGTGGTCAGATCGCTCCGTTCAGCGACTCTATGACCAGAAACAGTGAGTTAAACCTTCTATGCAGTTTTACAGATTTTATAACTGCTTATTTTGAAAAGCTTATCTCTCGGTCTGAGAAAGCCGTTTTATGCACTGCTAAGAATAATAGAGACCAACATTCATAATCTTTCTTGTGCATGAATAAAATCCTTTTTGCAATACAGAAAGACACTTCTTAATGTCTTAGAAGTATTTTGCACATCCCATTATGCAAGACCATCAGTGGTCAGATCGCTCCGTTCAGCGACTCTATGACCAGTAATACTGAGTTAGACCTTCTATGCGGTTTTAAAGTAGTTATGCCTGGTTCTGTTGAAAAGCTTATCTCTCCGTCTGAAAAAGTCGTTTTATGCACTGGTAAGAAAAATAGAGAAAAATATTCATAATGTTTCTTCTGCATGAATAAAATCCTATTTGCAGTACAGAAGGACACTTCTTAATGTGTTAGAAGTATTTTGCACATCCCATTATGCAAGACCATCAGTGGTCAGATCGCTCCGTTCAGCGACTCTATGACCAGTAATACTGAGTTAGACCTTCTATGCAGTTTTACAGATTTTATAACTGCTTATATTGAAAAGCTTATCTCTCGGTCTGAGAAAGACGTTTTATGCACTGGTAAGAGAAATAGGGACCAATATTCATAATCTTTCTTGTGCATGAATAAAATCCTATTTGCAGTACAGAAGGACACTTCTTAATGTGTTAGAAGCTTTTTGCACATCCCATTATGCAAGACCATCAGTGGTCAGATCGCTCCGTTCAGCGACTCTATGACCAGTAATACTGAGTTAGACCTTCTATGCGGTTTTAAAGTAGTTATGCCTGGTTCTGTTGAAAAGCTAATCTCTCGGTCTGAAAAAGTCGTTTTATGCACTGGTAAGGAAAATAGAGAAAAACATTCATAATGTTTCTTGTGCATGAATAAAATCCTATTTGCAATACAGAAAGACACTTCTTAATGTGTTAGAAGTATTTTGCACATCCCATTATGCAAGACCATCAGTGGTCAGATCGCTCCGTTCAGCGACTCTGTGACCAGTAACAGTGAGTTAGACCTTCTATGCAGTTTTACAGATTTTATAACTGCTTATATTGAAAAGCTTATCTCTCGGTCTGAGAAAGACGTTTTATGCACTGGTAAGAGAAATATGGACCAATATTCATAATCTTTCTTGTGCATGAATAAAATCCTATTTGCAATACAGAAAGACACTTCTTAATGTCTTAGAAGCTTTTTGCACATCCCATTATGCAAGACCATCAGTGGTCAGATCGCTCCGTTCAGCGACTCTATGACCAGTAATACTGAGTTAGACCTTCTATGCGGTTTTAAAGTAGTTATGCCTGGTTCTGTTGAAAAGCTGATCTCTCGGTCTGAAAAAGTCGTTTTATGCACTGGTAAGAAAAATAGAGAAAAACATTCATAATGTTTCTTGTGCATGAATAAAATCCTATTTGCAATACAGAAAGACACTTCTTAATGTGTTGGAAGTATTTTGCACATCCCATTATGCAAGACCATCAGTGGTCAGATCGCTCCGTTCAGCGACTCTATGACCAGTAATACTGAGTTAGACCTTCTATGCGGTTTTAAATTAGTTATGCCTGGTTCTGTTGAAAAGCTTATCTCTCCGTCTGAGAAAGACGTTTTATGCACTGGTAAGAGAAATAGGGACCAATATTCATAATCTTTCTTGTGCATGAATAAAATCCTATTTGCAATACAGAAGGACACTTCTTAATGTGTTAGAAGCTTTTTGCACATCCCATTATGCAAGACCATCAGTGGTCAGATCGCTCCGTTCAGCGACTCTATGACCAGTAATACTGAGTTAGACCTTCTATGCGGTTTTAAAGTAGTTATGCCTGGTTCTGTTGAAAAGCTAATCTCTCGGTCTGAAAAAGTCGTTTTATGCACTGGTAAGGAAAATAGAGAAAAACATTCATAATGTTTCTTGTGCATGAATAAAATCCTATTTGCAATACAGAAAGACACTTCTTAATGTGTTAGAAGTATTTTGCACATCCCATTATGCAAGACCATCAGTGGTCAGATCGCTCCGTTCAGCGACTCTGTGACCAGTAACAGTGTGTTAGACCTTCTATGCAGTTTTACAGATTTTATAACTGCTTATATTGAAAAGCTTATCTCTCGGTCTGAGAAAGACGTTTTATGCACTGGTAAGAGAAATAGGGACCAATATTCATAATCTTTCTTGTGCATGAATAAAATCCTATTTGCAATACAGAAAGACACTTCTTAATGTATTAGAAGCTTTTTGCACATCAAATTATGCAAGACCATCAGTGGTCAGATCGCTCCGTTCAGCGACTCTATGACCAGAAACAGTGAGTTAGACCTTCTATGCAGTTTTACAGATTTTATAACTGCTTATCTTGAAAAGCTTATCTCTCGGTCTGAGAAAGCCGTTTTATGCACTGGTAAGAATAATAGAGACCAACATTCATAATCTTTCTTGTGCATGAATAAAATCCTTTTTGCAATACAGAAAGACACTTCTTAATGTCTTAGAAGTATTTTGCACATCCCATTATGCAAGACCATCAGTGGTCAGATCGCTCCGTTCAGCGACTCTATGACCAGTAATACTGAGTTAGACCTTCTATGCGGTTTTAAAGTAGTTATGCCTGGTTCTGTTGAAAAGCTTATCTCTCTGTCTGAAAAAGTCGTTTTATGCACTGGTAAGGAAAATAGAGAAAAACATTCATAATGTTTCTTGTGCATGAATAAAATCCTATTTGCAATACAGAAAGACACTTCTTAATGTGTTAGAAGTTTTTTGCACATCCCATTATGCAAGACCATCAGTGGTCAGATCGCTCCGTTCAGCGACTCTATGACCAGAAACAGTGAGTTAGACCTTCTATGCAGTTTTACAGATTTTATAACTGCTTATATTGAAAAGCTTATCTCTCGGTCTGAGAAAGACGTTTTATGCACTGGTAAGAGAAATAGGGACCAATATTCATAATCTTTCTTGTGCATGAATAAAATCCTATTTGCAATACAGAAGGACACTTCTTAATGTGTTAGAAGCTTTTTGCACATCCCATTATGCAAGACCATCAGTGGTCAGATCGCTCCGTTCAGCGACTCTATGACCAGTAATACTGAGTTAGACCTTCTATGCGGTTTTAAAGTAGTTATGCCTGGTTCTGTTGAAAAGCTTATCTCTCCGTCTGAAAAAGTCGTTTTATGCACTGGTAAGAAAAAAAGAGAAAAATATTCATAATGTTTCTTGTGCATGAATAAAATCCTAATTGCAATACAGAAAGACACTTCTTAATGTGTTAAAATTTTTTTGCACATCCCACTATGCAAGACCATCAGTGGTCAGATCGCTCCGTTCAGCGACTCTGTGACCAGTAACAGTGAGTTAGACCTTCTATGCAGTTTTACAGATTTTATAACTGCTTATATTGAAAAGCTTATCTCTCGGTCTGAGAAAGACGTTTTATGCACTGGTAAGAGAAATAGGGACCAATATTCGTAATCTTTCTTGTGCATGAATAAAATCCTTTTTGCAATACAGAAAGACACTTCTTAATGTCTTAGAAGTATTTTGCACATCCCATTATGCAAGACCATCAGTGGTCAGATCGCTCCGTTCAGCGACTCTATGATCAGTAATACTGAGTTAGACCTTCTATGCAGTTTTAAAGTACTTATGCCTGGTTCTGTTGAAAAGCTAATCTCTCGGTCTGAAAAAGTCGTTTTATGCACTGGTAAGAAAAATAGAGAAAAACATTCATAATGTTTCTTGTGCATGAATAAAATCCTATTTGCAATACAGAAAGACACTTCTTAATGTGTTAGAAGTTTTTTGCACATCCCATTATGCAAGACCATCAGTGGTCAGATCGCTCCGTTCAGCGACTCTGTGACCAGTAACAGTGTGTTAGACCTTCTATGCAGTTTTACAGATTTTATAACTGCTTATATTGAAAAGCTTATCTCTCGGTCTGAGAAAGACGTTTTATGCACTGGTAAGAGAAATAGGGACCAATATTCATAATCTTTCTTGTGCATGAATAAAATCCTATTTGCAATACAGAAAGACACTTCTTAATGTATTAGAAGCTTTTTGCACATCAAATTATGCAAGACCATCAGTGGTCAGATCGCTCCGTTCAGCGACTCTATGACCAGAAACAGTGAGTTAGACCTTCTATGCAGTTTTACAGATTTTATAACTGCTTATCTTGAAAAGCTTATCTCTCGGTCTGAGAAAGCCGTTTTATGCACTGGTAAGAATAATAGAGACCAACATTCATAATCTTTCTTGTGCATGAATAAAATCCTTTTTGCAATACAGAAAGACACTTCTTAATGTCTTAGAAGTATTTTGCACATCCCATTATGCAAGACCATCAGTGGTCAGATCGCTCCGTTCAGCGACTCTATGACCAGTAATACTGAGTTAGACCTTCTATGCGGTTTTAAAGTAGTTATGCCTGGTTCTGTTGAAAAGCTTATCTCTCCGTCTGAAAAAGTCGTTTTATGCACTGGTAAGAAAAATAGAGAAAAATATTCATAATGTTTCTTGTGCATGAATAAAATCCTATTTGCAATACAGAAAGACACTTCTTAATGTGTTAGAAGTTTTTTGCACATCCCATTATGCAAGACCATCAGTGGTCAGATCGCTCCGTTCAGCGACTCTATGACCAGAAACAGTGAGTTAAACCTTCTATGCAGTTTTACAGATTTTATAACTGCTTATTTTGAAAAGCTTATCTCTCGGTCTGAGAAAGCCGTTTTATGCACTGCTAAGAATAATAGAGACCAACATTCATAATCTTTCTTGTGCATGAATAAAATCCTTTTTGCAATACAGAAAGACACTTCTTAATGTCTTAGAAGTATTTTGCACATCCCATTATGCAAGACCATCAGTGGTCAGATCGCTCCGTTCAGCGACTCTATGACCAGTAATACTGAGTTAGACCTTCTATGCGGTTTTAAAGTAGTTATGCCTGGTTCTGTTGAAAAGCTTATCTCTCCGTCTGAAAAAGTCGTTTTATGCACTGGTAAGAAAAATAGAGAAAAATATTCATAATGTTTCTTCTGCATGAATAAAATCCTATTTGCAGTACAGAAGGACACTTCTTAATGTGTTAGAAGCTTTTTGCACATCCCATTAAGCAAGACCATCAGTGGTCAGATCGCTCCGTTCAGCGACTCTATGACCAGAAACAGTGAGTTAGACCTTCTATGCAGTTTTACAGATTTTATAACTGCTTATATTGAAAAGCTTATCTCTCGGTCTGAGAAAGACGTTTTATGCACTGGTAAGAGAAATAGGGACCAATATTCATAATCTTTCTTGTGCATGAATAAAATCCTATTTGCAGTACAGAAGGACACTTCTTAATGTGTTAGAAGCTTTTTGCACATCCCATTATGCAAGACCATCAGTGGTCAGATCGCTCCGTTCAGCGACTCTATGACCAGTAATACTGAGTTAGACCTTCTATGCGGTTTTAAAGTAGTTATGCCTGGTTCTGTTGAAAAGCTAATCTCTCGGTCTGAAAAAGTCGTTTTATGCACTGGTAAGGAAAATAGAGAAAAACATTCATAATGTTTCTTGTGCATGAATAAAATCCTAATTGCAATACAGAAAGACAATTCTTAATGTGTTAAAAGTTTTTTGCACATCCCACTATGCAAGACCATCAGTGGTCAGATCGCTCCGTTCAGCGACTCTTATGACCAGAAACAGTGAGTTAGACCTTCTATGCAGTTTTACAGATTTTATAACTGCTTATATTGAAAAGCTTATCTCTCGGTCTGAGAAAGACGTTTTATGCACTGGTAAGAGAAATAGGGACCAATATTCATAATCTTTCTTGTGCATGAATAAAATCCTATTTGCAGTACAGAAGGACACTTCTTAATGTGTTAGAAGCTTTTTGCACATCCCATTATGCAAGACCATCAGTGGTCAGATCGCTCCGTTCAGCGACTCTATGACCAGTAATACTGAGTTAGACCTTCTATGCGGTTTTAAAGTAGTTATGCCTGGTTCTGTTGAAAAGCTAATCTCTCGGTCTGAAAAAGTCGTTTTATGCACTGGTAAGGAAAATAGAGAAAAACATTCATAATGTTTCTTGTGCATGAATAAAATCCTAATTGCAATACAGAAAGACAATTCTTAATGTGTTAAAAGTTTTTTGCACATCCCACTATGCAAGACCATCAGTGGTCAGATCGCTCCGTTCAGCGACTCTGTGACCAGTAACAGTGAGTTAGACCTTCTATGCAGTTTTACAGATTTTATAACTGCTTATATTGAAAAGCTTATCTCTCGGTCTGAGAAAGACGTTTTATGCACTGGTAAGAGAAATAGGGACCAATATTCGTAATCTTTCTTGTGCATGAATAAAATCCTTTTTGCAATACAGAAAGACACTTCTTAATGTCTTAGAAGTATTTTGCACATCCCATTATGCAAGACCATCAGTGGTCAGATCGCTCCGTTCAGCGACTCTATGATCAGTAATACTGAGTTAGACCTTCTATGCAGTTTTAAAGTACTTATGCCTGGTTCTGTTGAAAAGCTAATCTCTCGGTCTGAAAAAGTCGTTTTATGCACTGGTAAGAAAAATAGAGAAAAACATTCATAATGTTTCTTGTGCATGAATAAAATCCTATTTGCAATACAGAAAGACACTTCTTAATGTGTTAGAAGTTTTTTGCACATCCCATTATGCAAGACCATCAGTGGTCAGATCGCTCCGTTCAGCGACTCTGTGACCAGTAACAGTGAGTTAGACCTTCTATGCAGTTTTACAGATTTTATAACTGCTTATATTGAAAAGCTTATCTCTCGGTCTGAGAAAGACGTTTTATGCACTGGTAAGAGAAATATGGACCAATATTCATAATCTTTCTTGTGCATGAATAAAATCCTATTTGCAATACAGAAAGACACTTCTTAATGTCTTAGAAGCTTTTTGCACATCCCATTATGCAAGACCATCAGTGGTCAGATCGCTCCGTTCAGCGACTCTATGACCAGTAATACTGAGTTAGACCTTCTATGCGGTTTTAAAGTAGTTATGCCTGGTTCTGTTGAAAAGCTGATCTCTCGGTCTGAAAAAGTCGTTTTATGCACTGGTAAGAAAAATAGAGAAAAACATTCATAATGTTTCTTGTGCATGAATAAAATCCTATTTGCAATACAGAAAGACACTTCTTAATGTGTTGGAAGTATTTTGCACATCCCATTATGCAAGACCATCAGTGGTCAGATCGCTCCGTTCAGCGACTCTATGACCAGTAATACTGAGTTAGACCTTCTATGCGGTTTTAAAGTAGTTATGCCTGGTTCTGTTGAAAAGCTTATCTCTCCGTCTGAGAAAGACGTTTTATGCACTGGTAAGAGAAATAGGGACCAATATTCATAATCTTTCTTGTGCATGAATAAAATCCTATTTGCAATACAGAAGGACACTTCTTAATGTGTTAGAAGCTTTTTGCACATCCCATTATGCAAGACCATCAGTGGTCAGATCGCTCCGTTCAGCGACTCTATGACCAGTAATACTGAGTTAGACCTTCTATGCGGTTTTAAAGTAGTTATGCCTGGTTCTGTTGAAAAGCTAATCTCTCGGTCTGAAAAAGTCGTTTTATGCACTGGTAAGGAAAATAGAGAAAAACATTCATAATGTTTCTTGTGCATGAATAAAATCCTATTTGCAATACAGAAAGACACTTCTTAATGTGTTAGAAGTATTTTGCACATCCCATTATGCAAGACCATCAGTGGTCAGATCGCTCCGTTCAGCGACTCTATGACCAGTAATACTGAGTTAGACCTTCTATGCAGTTTTACAGATTTTATAACTGCTTATATTGAAAAGCTTATCTCTCGGTCTGAGAAAGACGTTTTATGCACTGGTAAGAGAAATAGGGACCAATATTCATAATCTTTCTTGTGCATGAATAAAATCCTTTTTGCAATACAGAAAGACACTTCTTAATGTGTTAAAAGTTTTTTGCACATCCCACTATGCAAGACCATCAGTGGTCAGATCGCTCCGTTCAGCGACTCTATGACCAGAAACAGTGAGTTAAACCTTCTATGCAGTTTTACAGATTTTATAACTGCTTATGTTGAAAAGCTTGTCTCTCGGTCTGAGAAAGCCGTTTTATGCACTGGTAAGAAAAATAGAGACCAACATTCATAATCTTTCTTGTGCATGAATAAAATCCTATTTGCAGTACAGAAGGACACTTCTTAATGTGTTAGAAGCTTTTTGCACATCCCATTATGCAAGACCATCAGTGGTCAGATCGCTCCGTTCAGCGACTCTATGACCAGTAATACTGAGTTAGACCTTCTATGCGGTTTTAAAGTAGTTATGCCTGGTTCTGTTGAAAAGCTAATCTCTCGGTCTGAAAAAGTCGTTTTATGCACTGGTAAGGAAAATAGAGAAAAACATTCATAATGTTTCTTGTGCATGAATAAAATCCTATTTGCAATACAGAAAGACACTTCTTAATGTGTTAGAAGTATTTTGCACATCCCATTATGCAAGACCATCAGTGGTCAGATCGCTCCGTTCAGCGACTCTATGACCAGTAATACTGAGTTAGACCTTCTATGCAGTTTTACAGATTTTATAACTGCTTATATTGAAAAGCTTATCTCTCGGTCTGAGAAAGACGTTTTATGCACTGGTAAGAGAAATAGGGACCAATATTCGTAATCTTTCTTGTGCATGAATAAAATCCTTTTTGCAATACAGAAAGACACTTCTTAATGTCTTAGAAGTATTTTGCACATCCCATTATGCAAGACCATCAGTGGTCAGATCGCTCCGTTCAGCGACTCTATGACCAGTAATACTGAGTTAGACCTTCTATGCGGTTTTAAAGTAGTTATGCCTGGTTCTGTTGAAAAGCTTATCTCTCCGTCTGAAAAAGTCGTTTTATGCACTGGTAAGAAAAATAGAGAAAAATATTCATAATGTTTCTTGTGCATGAATAAAATCCTATTTGCAGTACAGAAGGACACTTCTTAATGTGTTAGAAGCTTTTTGCACATCCCATTATGCAAGACCATCAGTGGTCAGATCGCTCCGTTCAGCGACTCTATGACCAGAAACAGTGAGTTAAACCTTCTATGCAGTTTTACAGATTTTATAACTGCTTATTTTGAAAAGCTTATCTCTCGGTCTGAGAAAGCCGTTTTATGCACTGGTAAGAATGATAGAGACCAACATTCATAATCTTTCTTGTGCATGAATAAAATCCTTTTTGCAATACAGAAAGACACTTCTTAATGTCTTAGAAGTATTTTGCACATCCCATTATGCAAGACCATCAGTGGTCAGATCGCTCCGTTCAGCGACTCTATGACCAGTAATACTGAGTTAGACCTTCTATGCGGTTTTAAAGTAGTTATGCCTGGTTCTGTTGAAAAGCTTATCTCTCCGTCTGAAAAAGTCGTTTTATGCACTGGTAAGAAAAATAGAGAAAAATATTCATAATGTTTCTTGTGCATGAATAAAATCCTATTTGCAGTACAGAAGGACACTTCTTAATGTGTTAGAAGCTTTTTGCACATCCCATTAAGCAAGACCATCAGTGGTCAGATCGCTCCGTTCAGCGACTCTATGACCAGAAACAGTGAGTTAGACCTTCTATGCAGTTTTACAGATTTTATAACTGCTTATATTGAAAAGCTTATCTCTCGGTCTGAGAAAGACGTTTTATGCACTGGTAAGAGAAATAGGGACCAATATTCATAATCTTTCTTGTGCATGAATAAAATCCTATTTGCAGTACAGAAGGACACTTCTTAATGTGTTAGAAGCTTTTTGCACATCCCATTATGCAAGACCATCAGTGGTCAGATCGCTCCGTTCAGCGACTCTATGACCAGTAATACTGAGTTAGACCTTCTATGCGGTTTTAAAGTAGTTATGCCTGGTTCTGTTGAAAAGCTGATCTCTCGGTCTGAAAAAGTCGTTTTATGCACTGGTAAGAAAAATAGAGAAAAACATTCATAATGTTTCTTGTGCATGAATAAAATCCTATTTGCAATACAGAAAGACACTTCTTAATGTGTTGGAAGTATTTTGCACATCCCATTATGCAAGACCATCAGTGGTCAGATCGCTCCGTTCAGCGACTCTATGACCAGTAATACTGAGTTAGACCTTCTATGCGGTTTTAAAGTAGTTATGCCTGGTTCTGTTGAAAAGCTTATCTCTCCGTCTGAGAAAGACGTTTTATGCACTGGTAAGAGAAATAGGGACCAATATTCATAATCTTTCTTGTGCATGAATAAAATCCTATTTGCAATACAGAAAGACACTTCTTAATGTGTTAGAAGCTTTTTGCACATCCCATTATGCAAGACCATCAGTGGTCAGATCGCTCCGTTCAGCGACTCTATGACCAGAAACAGTGAGTTAAACCTTCTATGCAGTTTTACAGATTTTATAACTGCTTATGTTGAAAAGCTTATCTCTCGGTCTGAGAAAGCCGTTTTATGCACTGGTAAGAAAAATAGAGACCAACATTCATAATCTTTCTTGTGCATGAATAAAATCCTTTTTGCAGTACAGAAAGACACTTCTTAATGTCTTAGAAGATTTTTGCACATCCCATTATGCAAGACCATCAGTGGTCAGATCGCTCCGTTCAACGACTCTATGACCAGTAACATTGAGTTAGACCTACTATGCGGTTTTAAAGTAGTTATGCCTGGTTCTGTTGAAAAGCTTATCTCTCCGTCTGAAAAAGTCGTTTTATGCACTGGTAAGAAAAATAGAGACCAACATTCATAATTTTTCTTGTGCATGAATAAAATCCTATTTGCAATACAGAAAGACACTTCTTAATGTGTTAGAAGCTTTTTGCACATCCCATTATGCAAGACCATCAGTGTTCCGATCGCTCCGTTCAGCGACTCTATGACCAGTAACACTGAGTTAGACCTACTATGCGGTTTTAAAGTAGTTATGCCTGGTTCTGTTGAAAAGCTTATCTCTCCGTCTGAAAAAGTCGTTTTATGCACTGGTAAGAGAAATAGAGACCAATATTCATAATCTTTCTTGTGCATGAAAAAAATCCTATTTGCAATACAGAAAGACTCTTCTTAATGTCTTAGAAGTTTTTTGCACATCCCATTATGCAAGACCATCAGTGTTCAGATCGCTCCGTTCAGCGACTCTATGACCAGTAACACTGAGTTAGACCTACTATGCGGTTTTAAAGTAGTTATGCCTGGTTCTGTTGAAAAGCTTATCTCTCCGTCTGAAAAAGTCGTTTTATGCACTGGTAAGAAAAATAGAGAAAAACATTCATAATGTTTCTTGTGCATGAATAAAATCCTATTTGCAATACAGAAAGACACTTCTTAATGTGTTAGAAGCTTTTTGCACATCCCATTATGCAAGACCATCAGTGGTCAGATCGCTCCGTTCAGCGACTCTATGACCAGTAATACTGAGTTAGACCTTCTATGCAGTTTTACAGATTTTATAACTGCTTATATTGAAAAGCTTATCTCTCGGTCTGAGAAAGACGTTTTATGCACTGGTAAGAGAAATAGAGACCAATATTCATAATCTTTCTTGTGCATGAAAAAAATCCTATTTGCAATACAGAAAGACACTTCTTAATGTCTTAGAAGTTTTTTGCACATCCCATTATGCAAGACCATCAGTGGTCAGATCGCTCCGTTCAGCTACTCTATGACCAGAAACAGTGAGTTAGACCTTCTATGCAGTTTTACAGATTTTATAACTGCTTATGTTGAAAAGCTTATCTCTCGGTCTGAGAAAGCCGTTTTATGCACTGGTAAGAAAAATAGAGACCAACATTCATGATCTTTCTTGTGCATGAATAAAATCCTATTTGCAATACAGAAAGACACTTCTTAATGTGTTAGAAGTATTTTGCACATCCCATTATGCAAGACCATCAGTGGTCAGATCGCTCCGTTCAGCGACTCTATGACCAGTAATACTGAGTTAGACCTTCTATGCGGTTTTAAAGTAGTTATGCCTGGTTCTGTTGAAAAGCTTATCTCTCCGTCTGAAAAAGTCGTTTTATGCACTGGTAAGAAAAATAGAGAAAAATATTCATAATGTTTCTTGTGCATGAATAAAATCCTATTTGCAGTACAGAAGGACACTTCTTAATGTGTTAGAAGCTTTTTGCACATCCCATTAAGCAAGACCATCAGTGGTCAGATCGCTCCGTTCAGCGACTCTATGACCAGAAACAGTGAGTTAGACCTTCTATGCAGTTTTACAGATTTTATAACTGCTTATATTGAAAAGCTTATCTCTCGGTCTGAGAAAGACGTTTTATGCACTGGTAAGAGAAATAGGGACCAATATTCATAATCTTTCTTGTGCATGAATAAAATCCTATTTGCAGTACAGAAGGACACTTCTTAATGTGTTAGAAGCTTTTTGCACATCCCATTATGCAAGACCATCAGTGGTCAGATCGCTCCGTTCAGCGACTCTATGACCAGTAATACTGAGTTAGACCTTCTATGCGGTTTTAAAGTAGTTATGCCTGGTTCTGTTGAAAAGCTGATCTCTCGGTCTGAAAAAGTCGTTTTATGCACTGGTAAGAAAAATAGAGAAAAACATTCATAATGTTTCTTGTGCATGAATAAAATCCTATTTGCAATACAGAAAGACACTTCTTAATGTGTTGGAAGTATTTTGCACATCCCATTATGCAAGACCATCAGTGGTCAGATCGCTCCGTTCAGCGACTCTATGACCAGTAATACTGAGTTAGACCTTCTATGCGGTTTTAAAGTAGTTATGCCTGGTTCTGTTGAAAAGCTTATCTCTCCGTCTGAGAAAGACGTTTTATGCACTGGTAAGAGAAATAGGGACCAATATTCATAATCTTTCTTGTGCATGAATAAAATCCTATTTGCAATACAGAAAGACACTTCTTAATGTGTTAGAAGCTTTTTGCACATCCCATTATGCAAGACCATCAGTGGTCAGATCGCTCCGTTCAGCGACTCTATGACCAGAAACAGTGAGTTAAACCTTCTATGCAGTTTTACAGATTTTATAACTGCTTATGTTGAAAAGCTTATCTCTCCGTCTGAAAAAGTCGTTTTATGCACTGGTAAGAAAAATAGAGACCAACATTCATAATTTTTCTTGTGCATGAATAAAATCCTATTTGCAATACAGAAAGACACTTCTTAATGTGTTAGAAGCTTTTTGCACATCCCATTATGCAAGACCATCAGTGTTCCGATCGCTCCGTTCAGCGACTCTATGACCAGTAACACTGAGTTAGACCTACTATGCGGTTTTAAAGTAGTTATGCCTGGTTCTGTTGAAAAGCTTATCTCTCCGTCTGAAAAAGTCGTTTTATGCACTGGTAAGAGAAATAGAGACCAATATTCATAATCTTTCTTGTGCATGAAAAAAATCCTATTTGCAATACAGAAAGACTCTTCTAATGTCTTAGAAGTTTTTTGCACATCCCATTATGCAAGACCATCAGTGTTCAGATCGCTCCGTTCAGCGACTCTATGACCAGTAACACTGAGTTAGACCTACTATGCGGTTTTAAAGTAGTTATGCCTGGTTCTGTTGAAAAGCTTATCTCTCCGTCTGAAAAAGTCGTTTTATGCACTGGTAAGAAAAATAGAGAAAAACATTCATAATGTTTCTTGTGCATGAATAAAATCCTATTTGCAATACAGAAAGACACTTCTTAATGTGTTAGAAGCTTTTTGCACATCCCATTATGCAAGACCATCAGTGGTCAGATCGCTCCGTTCAGCGACTCTATGACCAGTAATACTGAGTTAGACCTTCTATGCAGTTTTACAGATTTTATAACTGCTTATATTGAAAAGCTTATCTCTCGGTCTGAGAAAGACGTTTTATGCACTGGTAAGAGAAATAGAGACCAATATTCATAATCTTTCTTGTGCATGAAAAAAATCCTATTTGCAATACAGAAAGACACTTCTTAATGTCTTAGAAGTTTTTTGCACATCCCATTATGCAAGACCATCAGTGGTCAGATCGCTCCGTTCAGCTACTCTATGACCAGAAACAGTGAGTTAGACCTTCTATGCAGTTTTACAGATTTTATAACTGCTTATGTTGAAAAGCTTATCTCTCGGTCTGAGAAAGCCGTTTTATGCACTGGTAAGAAAAATAGAGACCAACATTCATGATCTTTCTTGTGCATGAATAAAATCCTATTTGCAATACAGAAAGACACTTCTTAATGTGTTAGAAGCTTTTTGCACATCCCATTATGCATGACCATCAGTGGTCAGATCGCTCCGTTCAGCGACTCTATGACCAGAAACAGTGAGTTAGACCTTCTATGCAGTTTTACAGATTTTATAACTGCTTATGTTGAAAAGCTTATCTCTCGGTCTGAGAAAGCCGTTTTATGCACTGGTAAGAAAAATAGAGACCAACATTCATTATCTTTCTTGTGCATGAATAAAATCCTTTTTGCAGTACAGAAAGACACTTCTTAATGTCTTAGAAGTTTTTTGCACATCCCATTATGCAAGACCATCAGTAGTCAGATTGCTCCGTTCAGCGACTCTATGACCAGTAACAGTGAGTTAGACCTTCTATGCAGTTTTACAGATTTTATAACTGCTTATATTGAAAAGCTTATCTCTCGGTCTGAGAAAGACGTTTTATGCACTAGTAAGAGAAATAGAGACCAACATTCATAATCTTTCTTGTCCATGAAAAAAATCCTACTTGCAATATAGAAAGACACTTCTTAATGTCTTAGAAGTATTTTGCACATCCCATTATGCAAGACCATCAGTGGTCAGATTTCTTCGTTCAGCGACTCTATGACCAGTAACAGTGAGTTAGACCTTCTATGCAGTTTTACAGATTTTATATCTGCTTATATTGAAAAGCTTATCTCTCGGTCTGAGAAAGACTTTTTATGCACTAGTAAGAGAAATAGAGACCAATATTCATAATCTTTCTTGTGCATGAATAAAATCCTATTTGCAATACAGAAAGACACTTCTTAATGTGTTAGAAGCTTTTTGCACATCCCATTATGCAAGACCATCAGTGGTCAGATCGCTCCGTTCAGCTACTCCATGACCAGAAACAGTGAGTTAGACCTTCTATGCAGTTTTACAGATTTTATAACTGCTTATGTTGAAAAGCTTATCTCTCGGTCTGAGAAAGCCGTTTTATGCACTGGTAAGAAAAATAGAGACCAACATTCATAATCTTTCTTGTGCATGAATAAAATCCTTTTTGCAGTACAGAAAGACACTTCTTAATGTCTTAGAAGATTTTTGCACATCCCATTATGCAAGACCATCAGTGGTCAGATCGCTCCGTTCAACGACTCTATGACCAGTAACACTGAGTTAGACCTACTATGCGGTTTTAAAGTAGTTATGCCTGGTTCTGTTGAAAAGCTTATCTCTCCGTCTGAAAAAGTCGTTTTATGCACTGGTAAGAGAAATAGAGACCAATATTCATAATCTTTCTTGTGCATGAAAAAAATCCTATTTGCAATACAGAAAGACTCTTCTTAATGTCTTAGAAGTTTTTTGCACATCCCATTATGCAAGACCATCAGTGTTCAGATCGCTCCGTTCAGCGACTCTATGACCAGTAACACTGAGTTAGACCTACTATGCGGTTTTAAAGTAGTTATGCATGGTTCTGTTGAAAAGCTTATCTCTCCGTCTGAAAAAGTCGTTTTATGCACTGGTAAGAAAAATAGAGAAAAACATTCATAATGTTTCTTGTGCATGAATAAAATCCTATTTGCAATACAGAAAGACACTTCTTAATGTGTTAGAAGCTTTTTGCACATCCCATTATGCAAGACCATCAGTGGTCAGATCGCTCCGTTCAGCGACTCTATGACCAGTAATACTGAGTTAGACCTTCTATGCAGTTTTACAGATTTTATAACTGCTTATATTGAAAAGCTTATCTCTCGGTCTGAGAAAGACGTTTTATGCACTGGTAAGAGAAATAGAGACCAATATTCATAATCTTTCTTGTGCATGAAAAAAATCCTATTTGCAATACAGAAAGACACTTCTTAATGTGTTAGAAGCTTTTTGCACATCTCATTATGCATGACCATCAGTGGTCAGATCGCTCCGTTTAGCGACTCTATGACCAGAAACAGTGAGTTAGACCTTCTATGCAGTTTTACAGATTTTATAACTGCTTATGTTGAAAAGCTTATCTCTCGGTCTGAGAAAGCCGTTTTATGCACTGGTAAGAAAAATAGAGACCAACATTCATTATCTTTCTTTTGCATGAATAAAATCCTTTTTGCAGTACAGAAAGACACTTCTTAATGTCTTAGAAGTTTTTTGCACATCCCATTATGCAAGACCATCAATGGTCAGATCGCTCCGTTCAGCGACTCTATGACCAGTAATACTGAGTTAGACCTTCTATGCGGTTTTAAAGTAGTTATGCCTGGCTCTGTTGAAAAGCTTATCTCTCCGTCTGAAAAAGTCGTTTTATGCACTGGTAAGAGAAATAGAGAAAAACATTCATAATGTTTCTTGTGCATGAATAAAATCCTATTTGCAATACAGAAAGACACTTCTTAATGTATTAGAAGTTTTTTGCACATCCCATTATGCAAGACCATCAGTGGTCAGATCGCTCCGTTCAGCGACTCTATGACCAGTAACACTGAGTTAGACCTACTATGCGGTTTTAAAGTAGCTATGCCTGGTTCTGTTGAAAAGCTTATCTCTCGGTCTGAGAAAGACATTTTATGCACTGGTAAGAGAAATAGAAACCAACATTCATAATCTTTCTTGTCCATGAAAAAAATCCTATTTGCAATACAGAAAGACACTTCTTAATGTCTTAGAAGTTTTTTGCACATCCCATTATGCAAGACCATCAGTGGTCAGATCGCTCCGTTCAGCGACTCTATGACCAGTAATACTGAGTTAGACCTTCTATGCGGTTTTAAAGTAGTTATGCCTGGTTCTGTTGAAAAGGTTATCTCCCCGTCTGAAAAAGTCGTTTTATGCACTGGTAAGAGAAATAGAGAAAAACATTCATAATGTTTCTTGTGCATGAATAAAATCCTATTTGCAATACAGAAAGACACTTCTTAATGTGTTAGAAGTTTTTTGCACATCCCATTATGCAAGACCATCAGTGGTCAGATCGCTCCGTTCAGCGACTCTATGACCAGTGACAGTGAGTTAGACCTTCTATGCAGTTTTACAGATTTTATAACTGCTTATATTGAAAAGCTTATCTCTCGGTCTGAGAAAGACATTTTATGCACTGGTAAGAAAAATAGAGACCAACATTCACAATCTTTCTTGTGCATGGATAAAATCCTTTTTGCAATACTGAAAGACACTTCTTAATGTCTTAGAAGTTTTTTGCACATCCCATTATGCAAGACCATCAGTGGTCAGATCGCTCCGTTCAGCGACTCTATGACCAGTAACACTGAGTTAGACCTTCTGTGCGGTTTTACAGAGGTTATGCCTGCTTATGTTGAAAAGCTTATCTCTCGGTCTGAGAAAGTCGTTTTATGCAATGGTGAGAGAAATAGAGACCAACATTAATAATCTTTCTTGTGCATGACAAAAATCCTTTGTGCAATGCAGAAAGACACTTGTTAATGTGTTAGAAATTTTTTGCAGATCCATTTTTGCAAGAGCTTCAGCGGTCAGCTCGCTGCGTTCAGCGTCTCTATGACCAGTAACAGTGGGTTAGATCTTCTGAGCAGTTTAACAGACCGTATTACTGCTTATGTTCAGAGAAAGTCATATAAGGTGACCAACATTAGAAATCTTTTTGTGCATGAATAAAATCATGTTTGCAATGCAGAAAGACACTTCTTAATGTGTTAGAAGTTTTTTGCACATCCCTTTATGCAAGAGCTTCAGAGGTCAGATTGCTGCGTTCAGCGTCTTTATGACCAGTAACAGTGAGTTAGACCTTCTGAGCTGTTTAACAGAACGTATAACTGCTTATGTTCAAAGAAAGTCGTTTAATGCAATGGTAAGAGAAATAGTGACCAACATTAGAAATCTTTTTTGTGCATGAATAAAATCATGTTTGCAATGTAGAAATACACTTCTTAATGTGTTAGATGTTTTTTTGCACATCCCTTTAAGCAAGAGTTTCAGCAGTCACTGCGTCCAGCGTCTCTATGACCAGTAACAGTGAGTTAGACCTTCTGAGCGGTTTAACAGAACGTATGCCTGCTTATGTTGAAAAGCTTATTACTCTGTCAGAGTCGTTTTATGCAATGGTAAGAGAAATAGTGACCAACATTAAAAAATCTTTTTTGTGCATGTATAAAATCCTGTTTGTATAAAGGGATGCGCAAAAAACTTCTAACACATTAAGAAGTGTTTTCTGCATTACAAATATGATTTTATTCATGCACTAAAATTCTCTCTAATGTGGGTTAGTATTGCTCTTAACATTGCCTAAACCAACTGGTTCTGATGGACAAATAAGCAAATGCTGCTGTCTTAGACAGTAGACCATGTCAGAGCCTTTCGCTTCTCCACCTGCCTTTCCATAATAGTCGCCTTCTCCACCTGCCCCTTCATTATGGTTTCCTGCTCCACTGTAGTTCTCATCTGCTCCATCTGCTCCTCTGTAGTGTCCATCTTCTCCACCAGCCCTTCCATAATGGTCGCCTGATTCCACTAAGAGTGGGTTAGTAGGCCTTCTGTTGAACTGCTCAGAATCAGTAACCCACTCTTAGTGGTCATAGAAACACTAAACGGAGCACTCTGAGCATGAAAAAAGTATAACATAATAGGATGTGCCCAACATTTCCAAAACATTAAAAAAGTGTCTTCTGCATTACAAATACGATTTTATTCATGCACAAAAATCCTTTAATGTAGGTCAGAATTACTCTTAGCATTGCTTAAACCAGCTGTCTCTGATGGAGAAATAAGCATTTCAGCCTATACAGACAGGCCTTCTGCTGAACTGCTCAGAATGACTGACCCACTTTAAGTGGTCACAGAAACACCAAATGGAGGGCTGTGAGCTTGGAAAGTTTAATATAAGGTGATGTGCCTAAAACTTCCAAAGCATTAAAACAGCGTCTTCTGCATTAGAAATAAGATTTTATTCATGCACAAAAATCCTCTTTAATGTGGGTCAGTATTACTCTTAGCATTGCCTAAACCAACTGGTTCTGATGGACAAATAAGCTTTTCAGCCTATTACAGGCAGGCCTTCTGTTGAACTGCTCAGAATCACAAACCCACTCTTAGTTGTCATAGAAACGCTAAAAGGAGCGCTCTGAGCGTGGATAGTCTAACATAATGGGATGTGCCTAAAACTTCTAAAACATTAAAAAAGTGTCTTTCTGCATTACAAATTTTTTCATTCTAATGTATTTCAATAGGAAATATCTTTTGTGCCTCCACCACGTTTTTTTTTTCTCTTTCTGGTTCTGGGGACCACAGACGCTGTATTGTTGTTTTTTCCCCTTATTTGTCATTTAGTTACTTATTTAATTTAAGTGCTACTTTACTCAGCATTTAATACGCAGATTTTATTGTTTTTTTTTTTTTTATTGCATTATATTCATCAGCGCTTACTATAAAAAAATATAGTAAATACTAAATGCTGCTGTTTCTTTTTTGAGAAATGCAGATTTTCCATCGATTTGGTGTGTCAAATCTAGCAGTAAATACTACAGTACACCTAAAACTACCTGCCGCTGATTCACTTTTTCGAAAGTGTGCTTGATAATTCAACAAAACGTTTTCTATAAAAAAATCTTCATAATTACTATCACTGCAATTGTGTACTTTTTAAGTTGAGCATCTCTTCATTAATGCATATTCTGTAATTCTAATCGTAATTCTAATAAACACAGTAGACTTTGATGGAATTTGTCCATTTCAAATAGCTACTGCATGTTCTTTCTTTGCTATCAGTTACAAAATGGATCCACATCCATAATATTTCACCCTAACAACATCACAAAATATCAGTAGGTACTGCAGAGTTACAAAATGGATCCACAGTTACAAAAGAGTTACAAAATGGATCCACAGTTACAAAAGAGTTACAAAATGGATCCACAGTTACAAAATGGATCCACATCCATAATATTTCCCCCTAACAACATCACAAAATGGCAGTAGGTATTGCGGAGTTACAAAAAAATCCATTACTTACAAAATTGATCCATATCTGTAATATTTCCCATAATAACACTATTAAGCCACAGTAGACTTTGATGGAACTTATCTTTGCTATCAGTTACAAAATGGATCCACATCCATAACATTTCCCCCTAACAACATCACAAAACGGCAGTAGGTACTGCAGAGTTACAAAAGAGTTACAAAATGAATCCACAGTTACAAAAGAGTTACAAAATGGATCCACAGTTACAAAATGGATCCATATCCATAATATTTCCACTAATAACACTATTAAGCCACAGCAGACGTTGATGGAATTTGTCCATTTAAAATAGCTACTGCATGTTCTTTCATTGCTAATGCTGACAAAACGGATCCACAGCCGTAATATTTTCTCCTAACAACAGTTACAAAAAATCCATTGCTTACAAAATGGATCCATATCCGTAATATTTCCACTAATAACACTATTAAGCCACAGTAGACTTTGATGGAATTTGTCCATTTAAAATAGCTACTGCATGTTCTTTCATTGCTAATGCTGACAAAGCGGATCCACATCCGTAATATTTTCTCCTAACAATATCGCAAAATGCCAACTGTTATAATAGAATTAAATTTCCCCTTATTAACACTATTAAGCAGCATTATGCCACTGTACACTTTGATGGAATTTGTCTATTAAACTAGCTACTACATGTACTTTCTTTGCTAATGGTTACAAAATGGATCCATAATATTTCCACTAATAACACTATTAAGCCACAGTAGACTCTGATGGAATTTGTCCATTTAAAATAGCTACTGCATGTTCTTTCATTGCTAATTCTTACAAAGCAGATCCACATCCGTAATATTTTCTCCTAACAATATCGCCAAACAACAACTGTTACAAGAGACTTAGAATTAAATTTCCCCTAATAACACTATTAAGCAGCATTATGCCACTGTACACTTTGATGGAATTTGTCCATTAAACTAGCTACTACATCTACTATCTTTGCTAATGCTTATAAAATGGATCCACATCTGTAATATTTCCACTAATAACACTAAGGGTCAATATCATACTTGTTTTTTTTTTTGTCTTTTTTATTGATTTTAAACTATTGTATAATTTTCTTTGTTCATAACTTAATAAGATAGCTGTTAAAACAGCTGCACTAATGAAAAGAAAATATGATTTTGCTGCAAGGGTTACCTCCTGATTATTTTTTGAAGTATACATTTTTTGTTTTTTTATGTTTTATATTATATTTATTTATTTATTTGTGTTTATTGCTTTGTGTCAGTTTAAGCCATATTAAAAAAAAATAAAAAATAAAAATAAAAAATTGGCCAAAATAAAAAACAGAGTTTTCGATAGTGGAAGCCAGCAACACCCATGATCCTCAGCCTCCGTGCTATGGTGCTTTGCGATTAGGTGAATTCTTCTTATTGAGCTCAAACCACTGTACAGCTAAGATGCTAGGCTAATAGTAGTCTCGCGTAGCCAGACCTTCAGACTGACGGCAGAAGATCTGGGAACTTTGGCTGCTTTGAATGGCCAAGGTCCACCCATTAGGCCATATGACTGACAGGTAAAGCATCCAATCAAATTTCGTGTATGTATTCGTTATGTCAAATGAAGAGTAACTAGCATTCTTGTGTGGGTTATGGATGATTTTATCTTAATCATCATGACCTTATGTTTTAATCACATCCAAAATTAGGAAATGTGAACATTAAGGAGCACTAAACACACTCATGCAGTGTATGTTTCATTCATACTTGACGCCAGAGGGAGCTCTCATGCAGAATGTACAAAAAAGCCTAATCAAAGTAATAATGAGTGAAGTGCCAGGAAATCCCTAATATGGACAAAGGCATCCAGCTGGGGGGGATCCAAGATGGCGCCTTATTAAGACAACGTTTCCAGAGCTCCTGACCAAATTTTGTTGTTTTAGAAAGACTATCTGTACTTGTATATCATTTTGATCATTCTGAGTGGTGCAGTGATATATGGATGTCTCACGGCACAGAGCGATCAGCAGGTGTTGCCATTTTGAAAAATATGTTTCCTAAGGGCCAGTGATCCTAAGGGCCATTTTCTATTGTTAGTGGTTTCTCTTAACCAGACCATCTCAGTTCTGTTAAACATATATGGATATAATTAATCTAAAGAAAATTCGGTAACACTTTATTTTAAGGTGTTTATAGTACAGAGTAATTACCTAATTAAGTACCTAATTAAGTACTTAGTAGTAGACATGGGACTTACATGAAACAACATGTACCTGCCATGTAAGTAAGTCATGGATCAGCCTGTACCTACAGATTGTAATTATGTAGATGAATAGGCAGCTATTGTTCCACATATGTAACAGACCGAGTCTGTTACACAGCTACTTGTACACTTAAGTACAATCTTGATACACTTTATTTTAAGTAGCTTATGCCTGTGTAATATTCTGTAATTTTAATGTAATTAGAAAGGTAGTACATGTATTTAAGCTGTGCACTGGTGGGTTAAATCAAACTAAGGTGCAGCTGGATAAGGTGTACAGTATAGATACACACAAAGTACACTTAAGTACAATCTTGATACACTTTATTTTAAGTAGCCTATGCCTGTGTAATATTTTGTAATTTTAATGTAATTAGAAAGGTAGTACATGTATTCAAGCTGTGCACTGGTGGGTTAAATCAAACTAAGGTGCAGCTGGATAAGGTGTACTGTATAGGTAAGTAGCTAGCTATGTAACAGACTCGGCCTGTTACATATGTGTAACAGTAGCTGCCTATTACATGTACATAATTACAAAGTGTTCTATAACTTAGTTACATGGTAAGTACATTTTGTTTCATGTAAGTACAATGGCTACTACTAAGTATTAACTAAGTAATTACTTTGTATTATGGACACCTTAAAATAAAGTGTTACCGAAAATTCCACTTTAATGGATGTGATCACTGAAACTATACAGCACTGGGTAAATAAATACCCCAGTGCTGTCCTGATATTAGGTGGGGATTTTAATATGGTCTTGAATAGTGATTTGGATAGGTATCCCCCCAGAGCACCTTCTAATTAATCCAATTATGAATGACTTTATGTTGCGTTTTTATGTTGTTGACATATGGAGAGAAAAATATCCACAGCAGAGACTCTATACATCGAGAAGCAAGGACCACCTTAAACAGTCTAGAATAGACTATTGGCTTATTTCCCAAAGCCTGGTAAATAGATGTAACTCAGTTAGCATTCATGTTACACCTCTTACAGACCTCCTTCAGAACTCCTTCTTATTGGAAACTGAACAATTCTCTTCTCCAGTTTGAAGAAATTAAGAGGAATATTATATTACTGATTGAGCAGTATTGGAGAACAGCTTCGTTGTTAGATTCATATTGTTGCTAATGGGAGTTGATGAAGTTCGAAATTAGTAAATATTGTAGAAAATTCAATAGTAATTTAGCTAAACTTAAAAGAGCGGAAGAGAATAAGGTGGTGTCTAAAACTGTAATTCTCACTTCCAAACCTGCAGAGTTGCTTTCAGATTCTGAGAAGCTTGAATATATTGACCTGCAATTTAGATGAGATGTATATTTATAGGGCACAAGGTGCTTGTGTAAGATCAAGACAAAAATGGATGGAGGAGGGAGAATGCAATACAGCATATTTTTTTAGATTAGAGAAGACTCGTTTAAAAACCTCTTTAATTGAAACTCTAAAAGTTGATGGGACAGTTACTAATAACCCTCAAGATATTGCACGTTTCTGTGCTAAATTTTATAGTAACCTTTACCAAAAAAAAATAAAAAAATTCTGAAGAGGCAGCCACTTCTTTTTTGGAGTCTATTAAAAATTGCAAGACTATCTCAAAAAATGACAGAAATCTCTGTGATAGTGAAATTACTTTAGTAGAAGTTAATAACTCAATTATAGAACTTAAAAACAATAAATCACCGGAAACTGACAGTCTTACCGCAGAGTTCTTCAAAGAGTTCTCTAAAGAATTGTCCCCTTTTTTACTTAAGGTTTTTAAAGAAAGTATACAGAATGAGGCTCTACCCCCAACCCTCACTCAAGGTCTAACTACTTTAATTCCAAAACCTAACAAAGATTTACTTTTAATTGACAAATGGCATCCTGTTTCTCTGCTTAACAATGATTATAAAATCTTAGCTCTTATATTTGCTAAAAGACTAAAATCTGTTTTTGACTCTGTAATAGATCAGACTCAATCTGGTTTTATGAATAAAAGACACATTGTTAATAATATACGATTGGTTCTTGATCTATTAGATTATTTAGATTTGATACAGGAGGACAACGTCATTCTCTTTTTAGATTTCTACAAGGCGTTTGATTCTTTAGAGCACCAATTTATTATTAAGTCATTACATAGATTTGGTTTTGGAGATATTTGTTGCAGAGTAATCAAAACCCTTTATAATAATGGATTCTCTTCAATTAAATAAAAAAATGGCACTTCACCAAGATTTAATTTAGCTAGAGGGGTCAGACAAGGGTGCCCCATTTCTCCCTATTTATTTTTGTTTTGTGTGCAGTTACTGTCAGCGTTTATTTGTGAAAGCAGTGTTCAGGGTATCTGTAGTGCGGAGAAATTTTTATTAGTCAGTTAGCAGATGACACCACCTTATTTTTAAGAGGTGCTTCCCAAATTCCCATATCAATTAATAATATAAAACTTTTCTCTGAAGCTTCATGTCATGATCTGTGCCGTTGTGGCTCCCTCCCTTCACCATCAGAGGGAGCCTCCTTTTCACCATGGACCATTTTTCACTACATTACCCATAACCCCATTCTCGTGAACTTCCTGTTACCTTTCACCTCTCACCCCAGTCGGCCATCTTGCTTTTCTGTGTATAAATAGACTGGTTTGTTCTCTGTTTGGTTGCGAAGTTTTGATTAGTGTTTACTGTCAACTCCGAGCGTTATTTCCTGGTTGCCCTCCCGTTGCCGAGCTCCTTTGTTCCTGGTTCTCTGACTGTTCTCCGCCCGCCTATCGACCCCTAGCCTGTCCCTTGGATTATCCTGCTCGCTGCCGGCCCCAGACCTTCACGTTCGGATACTGACGCTTCTTTGTCTTGTCCTACGTTCCCCATGTTTGTTCCTGACTGACCCCTGTTTTATACGACTACGATTTCTGTTATTAAAGCTTTGCAATTGGATCCATGAGACTGTCCTCAAAGAAAATACGACCCAGTTGTACGTTTTTGAATCGACCAAATACGACCCATGTTTACGTTTTAAAGTTAAGCGCCCTCTAGCGGTTGTAAAAATAATGACAGTGTCGCGTTGCATCTGACGTCATGGAATGACGTATGAGTTTTTATACCGATTTCACGATAATTTAAACGTGTTTTACTAGGTGTAATTCGTATATATGACCACACCTAACCCCACCCTAAACTCCTTACAGAAATAGTGGAAAATCATGATTTCTAGTGCATATTCCAAAAAAAAAATACATACAATGAAAACATATGCCTTCTCTGGTATCGAACCTGTGTTCATATGATTATACCACTTCGCAGTGCAACACGCTACTAATTGACCTACACATAATGCTAAGGTTGAATTAGATACCTGTTACTGATAAGGGAGCAAATGTTGAATACGTTCTATAGAGACGTATTTGATGTTGAAAACGCTCTATAGAGACGTATTTGAGGATTTGTGAAAACGACTTACATCGGTCGTATAAATTGGAGGACATGTTGTTTTGTAATCAGATGTACAAATTGTCTTTCTACGATGAACAATATTTCATGGACATTTTCCGTTTGGCTCTCGATGAGCCTCTCAAATCGAGGCTGCGAGTTGAGTGCCCCCGCACCTGTTTTTCTGATTATGTGAACTTTGCATTGTGGTGCGGGGGTTCATCTTCTGTTCCCGTGGCTGTCACAGAGGTGAAACGCGACTACAGTGAGGAGGATTGTGATTATATCTTGCCACGCTCCTGTTTCACAAACTCTTTTGATTATGCTTTGCAATATGGGGACTTACTTGACTCTGAGGATTTCGCGGGGGAGGACTGCGAACCCACAGTAACGGCGGCCGCGCCGAATCGCGATGTCAAAATGGCGGCCGCGCCGAATCGCGATGTCAAAATGGCGGCCGCGCCGCCGCGCGTTCACAAAATGGCGGCCGCGGCACGTTGCGATCACAAAATGGCGGACCTCCCAGCACTCTTCCTCAACCAAACAAGCTACTATAGACTCATATCCTGTCTGGAAGATTCCCCAATGATATCAGTTAAGTCAGCGCTCACTATTTTCCACTCTGCCCAGTCTCCCAAGCACGTCAAGATGGCCGCCACACCAGAGTCTTCACAAGTCAAGATGGCCGTCCTTCCTGAGTCAGCACCTGTCATGGCCGCCACTCCAGTGTCTAGTCCAGTCCCAGTTATCGTTCCAAAGCCAAGTCAAGTGTCAAGTCCAGTGGCAGCTTTTGTTTCAAGTCAAGTTACAGCCTTCGTACCAAAGCCAAGTCAAGAGTCAAGTCTATCCTCAACTGCCTATCCAGATTCAAGTCCAGTCACAGCCCTCTCTCCACAGTCAAGTCAAGTCTCTCATATCACAGCGACACTCGACCGGCTGGAAGACATCCTCGCTTCATTCCGCAAGCTGCAAGCTGCAGCTGTCCCGCATCCCGTGTCAAGCACCGTCGTCGCAGCTGCTCTCAAGGTGAATGATACTGCCCCAGCGCCAAGTCAAGTCACTGCTGTGCCTCCAGAGCCAAGTAAAGTCACAGCAGTTTCCTCAAAGCCAAGCCAAGTTACCGCTGTTCCTCCACAGTCAAGCCAAGTCGTCGCAGTCGCTTCTCCAGAGCCTAGTGATGTAGCAGCTGTCTTTCTAGAGTCAAGTGATGTCACTGCTGTCACTTCAGAGTCAAACACCGTCTTCGCAGCTGCTCCGCCTCCACAGTCAATTGTCTTCACAGCTGCTCTACCTCCACAGTCAAGCCCTGTCTTCGCAGCAGCTCAGTCTCCACAGTCAAGCCCCTCCGCAGCTGCTCGGCCTCCAGAGTCAAGCGTCTTCACAGCTGGTCCTCCCTCTGAGCCAAGTCATGTTGTCGCAGCTCCTCCGCCTCCAGAGTCAAGCCCCTCCACAGCTGCTCCGCCTCCAGCGCCAAGCGTCTTCGCAGCTGCTCCGCCTCCAGCGTCAAGCGTCGTCGTTGCAGCT
Source organism: Cirrhinus molitorella (assembly GCA_033026305.1). Classification (NCBI taxonomy): domain Eukaryota; kingdom Metazoa; phylum Chordata; class Actinopteri; order Cypriniformes; family Cyprinidae; genus Cirrhinus; species Cirrhinus molitorella. The sequence continues at coordinate 29,652,730 of CM065124.1, read as the reverse complement.
GCTCCGCCTCCAGCATCAAGCGTCGTTGCCGCAGCTGCTCCTCCCTCTGAGCCAAGTCATGTTGTCGCATCTGCTCCGCTTCCTGAGTCAAGCGTCGTCGCATCTGCTCCGCTTCCTGAGTCAAGTGTCGTCGCATCTGCTCCGCTTCCTGAGTCAAGCGTCGTCGCATCTGCTCCGCTTCCTGAGTCAAGCGTCGTCGCATCTGCTCCTCTTCCTAAGCCAAGCGTCGTCGCCGCAGCTACTCCTCCCTCTGAGCCAAGCCATGTTGTCGCAGCTGCTCCGCCTCCAGAGTCAAGCGTCTTCGCAGCTGCTCCGCCTCCAGAGTCAAGCGTCTTTGCAGCTGCTCCGCCTCCAGAGTCAAGCGTCTTCGCAGCTGCTCCGCCTCCAGAGTCAAGCCCCGTCGCAGCTGCTCCGCCTCCAGAGTCAAGCCCTGTCGCAGCTGCTCCGCCTCCAGAGTCAAGCCCCGTCGCAGCTGCTCCTTTCTCTAAGCCAAGTCATGTTGTCGCAGCTGCTCCGCCTCCAGAGTCAAGCCTCTTCGTCGCAGCTGTTTCCCCAGAGTTAAGTGACGTCTCAGCTGCTACACCCCCTGAGTCAAGCTTCATTGTCACAGCTGCTCCTCCCACTGAATCAAGCGTCATCACCAAAGCTCCTCTTCCAGAGTCAAGCCTCGTCGCTGCCACTCCTCCAGCGTCAAGCCTCGTCGCTGCTGCTTCAGAACCCTGTCTCAACACAGCTGCACACACACCAAGCCAAGCCACAGCCACTGTTCCGGCCAGGAGCTTGGGCTCCAAGCTTTCTCTCTCTCTCTGTGTGTCTGTCTGTCTATGCTCCAAATTACAGACCTGTCTGCTCCGCCCTGGGGGGATTCCGTTCCGCCCTGGAGGGCTCCTGTCCTGTCTGCTCCGCCCTGGGGGGCCTCTGCTCTGCCCTGGAGGGTCCCTGTCCTGTCTGATCCGCCCTGGAGGGCGTCTGATTCTCTCTCTCTGTGTGTGTGTCTGTCTATGTTCTGTGTTACAGACCCATCTGCTCTGCCCTGGGGGGATCCCGTTCCGCCCTGGAGGGCTACTGTCCTGTCTGTTCCGCCCTCGGGGAATCCCATTCTGCCCTGGAGGGTTCCTGTCCTGTCTGCTCCGCCCTGGGGGGATCCCGCTCCACCCTGGAGGGCTCCTGTCCTGTCTGCTCCGCCCTCGGGGAATCCCGTTCTGCCCTGGAGGGTTCCTGTCCTGTCTGCTCCACCCTGGGGGGCTTTCGTGCCGCCCTGGAGGGTTCTAGTCCTGCCTGATCCGCCCTGGTGGGCGTCTGATTCGTCTGATCCGCCCTGGAGGGCGTCTGACTCGCCTGATCCGTCCTGGAGGGCGTCTGACTCGTCTGATCCGCCCTGGAGGGTGCCTGCTCCGCCTGATCCGCCCTGGAGGGCGTCGGACTCACCTGATCCGCCCTGGAGGGTGTCTGCTCCGCCCTGGGAGCTGTCCACTCGTCTAGCTCTGCTCAAAAGAATGTTTGCCCCATTCCGGTGGTCTCCTGAGCATCTTGGGCAGCTCTGTTACTCTGCTGCAGTTTCGGCACCTCCTGGACTTCATGCCCTGCCGAACTCTATCAGCCCGCATGGACCTGGTCCTCCCCTCTGTACTCTGTCCCACCCCCCGTCTGGAAGCCGCTCCTAAGGGGGGGGCTCTGTCATGAACTGTGCCGTTGTGGCTCCCTCCCTTCACCATCAGAAGGAGCCTCCTTTTCACCATGGACCATTTTTCACTACATTACCCATAACCCCATTCTCGTGGACTTCCTGTTACCTTTCACCTCTCACCCCAGTCGGCCATCTTGCTTTTCTGTGTATAAATAGACTGGTTTGTTCTCTGTTTGGTTGCGAAGTTTTGATTAGTGTTTACTGTCAACTCCGAGCGTTATTTCCTGGTTGCCCTCCCGTTGCCGAGCTCCTTTGTTCCTGGTTCTCTGACTGTTCTCCGCCCGCCTATCGACCCCTAACCTGTCCCTTGGATTATCCTGCTCGTTGCCGGCCCCAGACCTTCACGCTCGGATACTGACGCTTCTTTGTCTTGTCCTACGTTCCCCATGTTTGTTCCTGACTGACCCCTGTTTTATACGACTACGATTTCTGTTATTAAAGCTTTGCAATTGGATCCATCTGTCTTCGTCATTGTTACACTTCAGGTCTTCAATTAAATCCGCTTCGCGTCGTGGCCGCATCACCACCTTGGGTGTGCATTATTTTCTAGGAATTCAGCGGACCGAAGTCAATTATTCCGCTTATACTACAGTTACCACACCTCAAGACATCGATCAGATGATATATTTCAAGGCATTCGTCCGGTTTTTGTTATTAAACGGCTATTGTGAGCAGGATTAATTTCTTACGCAGCTCATCCAAAGCCTTCGTTGCTAGTTCCAAAACGTCATTTTAGACCTAGTAACGACGTTTGAGCCGTTGATAGCATAATAATGCAGTTAATAATGTAGTTTAGACAGACAGACTGGCAGGCAGACAGACGGAAAGAGAGAGACAGAAAGAGATTAAGCTCGTGAATTACCTTTGTGAGTCTGTGCTTCTCTCAAACGTGATCAGCAGCAGCGTCTCTACTTATAGTGAAACTTTAAGTTCATTTTCTTCAGGAACAGCGTCGTTGTTACCTCGTTATGAGAAATGTCGTGTAGTTTTTAAGTTGTTAATCGTCAGAGCAGCGCTAACAACATTAGCGCGTATGTTCGCGTCTGTGCTGGCTATTATGTGTATGCGTCTGTTAGAGAGAGTGGAGAAATAGTGTGTGCTTTCCGTACATAATAAAACTTAATTTTGCGGCAAAAACATGAAAGAAATCTGTCGTTTCTTTGTATTGTTTGTATCTGTATTTATTTGTTTGGCCAGTGTCGTTGTGGGTTTTGATTATTTTGCTGTTTTAGGCTGTAAGGACCTTTGAAATAACTGAAATAGTGTGGCAAAGTGATATAAACATGTAATGCAGTTAGAAGCTGCCTGGAACTATGTTCGCCGTGCGTTTCCCTGAAAATAATGCACACCTTCAGAACGTTCATCAGCCAATCAGATTCAAGCATTCAACGGCTCCGTAGTATAATTAGGCATTGTGATTTCTAAAAATCAAGATAATACATGTTCTTTAAACTTTGAACCCATTACAGTAAAAGCCCAAAGAAGATTTAATGCATGGTTGCAGAGAGACCTGACCCTGAGAGGCAGAGTACTGCTTGCTAAGGCAAAGGGCATCTCCAGATTTACATATGCAGCGCTCTCTCTGTATGTGGACAACAAAATATGTAAATCAGTCAATAAAATTATGTTTAATTTTGTTTGGAAAAACAAAATCAATTATGTTAAGAAGTCTGTTATAATGAATATATATGAATATGGGGGGCTGAATTTTCTGGATTTCTCCTCTTTAAACAACACTTTCAAAATAAATTGGATTAGGCAGTTTTTGAGTAATCCAAACTCAATTTGGAATTGTATCCCAAATTACTTATTTTCTAAATTAGGTGGTCTTCCTTTTTTATTGGTCTGCAATTATAATGTTGCTAGAACACCTTATAAATTATCTAAATTCCATAAACAAGCATTACTTGCCTGGTCATTAATCTTTAAACACAACTTCTCCCCTCACCGGTACTTTATTTGGATCAACCAATATATTCTATATAAAAATAAATCTTTATTTTTTAGTAACTGGTTTGAGAAAAACATTTTGATTGTTTCCCAGTTACTTAATTCGGCAGGTCTTATTTTAAATTATGAAGAATTTTAATATGAATATTAATATTCCCAAAGAATTTTCTATCGTCATGGATGCTATTCCTAAAGGTGCTGTTATGCTTTTAAGGGAGTCTGTTCGTCGTTGGGTCTACGGCACGGGCAGCGGTCTCTTCCTTCTCAGACACGGTAGCAGTGAGAGTCCCCTGGGTGCTTCGATGGCGAATCTCGAAGAGCAGATTTCCTCTTATTAAAAACTAAAAGAGCAAATTTCTCTAAAAGAGTCAGACACGGTTGGTTTGTGTGTTAACAATGCCTTTCCTTCCGTGTCCTTCTGGTTTGCGGCTTCTGTCTCTCCCAGAGCAATCGGCACAAGCTCTGTCTTCCGCTGCTGGTCCTTCTATTTCCGGGTACGAGGCCGCTGCGGAGCGTGTTGGTGAAGAACGGGAGGGAATGAGTGGTTCTTTGCCGGGTGATTCCCCGCGATCCTCTCGCCCTGTGTGCCCGCCAATCAAGTTTCTTTTTCTGCTTGTCTGTCTTATCCATCTTTGTCAGTCTGTCTGTCCTTAGTCTGTCTGTTATAATGCCAGGGGGGGTCTACAAAAAATGTGTCCCTTTTGTCAGGGCATTTTATTTTGCGCACAGAAGATCTGTTCCCATTGTAAAAAGGAGCAGCCTCTGAAGCAGCACCTCAAGAAGAAGTTTCAGGGGTTTGATGAGAAGCGAGAGGAATGGGTTGTTGGTAGTAAGAAATTTCACAACATTGCATCCATCAAGGATGAAGCCATTGTCATGGTATGTACAATTTCTTACATGACATTAAACTGTATTGGAACACACAGCCAAATAAGTGATACCTGGAAATTCCATATTCATAAAAAACACAGGCATGCATTATGACAGAATCACAGGTGCAATATAGACCTTTTTCCTGAATAAATGAGTGCTGCCATTACAAATTCTAACTTCAGATCGGATGCTCTTCTGTTCCGGTCTCCGCAGGTACCCATTCAAATAGCACCCATCTGTTTTTAATGTAACTAATGTCAGCAGCTTTGTGTATTCTACACACACACATTAAACTTTGAGGAGTGAGAGAATGACAAATGATGGTCATTGTGAAATTGCAAAGTGATGGTGCCATGGAGCTGTGTACTTTTTAAAAAAAAACATTTTAATAGGTTTAACATGAGATTATCAGCTCGGAATATACACTAATTCGATTAGAAACACTGGAGATGGGAAATGCAAAGCATCCTTCTCGTTGAGAGTCAGGTGTGATTTTTGCATTCAAGAAAAATGTTGATCAGGGGGATGAGAAATAACAAATGTACTGCATTTACACTACTACATTCATACTGTACTACTCAAAGTACTTTACACTGTATACATGTCATCTGTAAATGTATGTGGACCATTCACCCATTTGGCCATATAATCACAAAGGTTCTGCCTTTATTTTGCATAAATCTATAGATTTTCATTTTCTGAGCTACTAATGTTGCAAAAAATTCTTTGTTACTCTCATGTCGTCAGATTTATTTTTTTGCTGTTTTTCTATCTACCTTTTTCCTGATTAACCGATGAATGCCACCTTGATGGATTCTAACTTCCACTTGGCCTACACAGAAATCCATGTTAAAACAGGGTCAAAAGATTGACTGAATTAATTAAACTTTTTAATTCTAACTTAATATAAAAATGTCTTAATATAAAATCTCAGCTGTGGAACAAGTTCTTATCTCTTTGCTCACAGTCAGCTGTGTGTAAACTAGATCATTTCTCTGCAGAGAAATAAAAAGCAAGATACAGACGAAAAACTGTTTGGTCTTTCATTTCAGTCTTCACAAATTTATTTCTCTTTGTTTGGCTCTTGAAGAATTCCACGACAATACTTTGGCCCCCCAGATGGGACCTCGTGAGTGATTTCATCTCGGACCTGAGTCTGTTAGCTTGGCTGATCACCCTAAATCTAAAAGATTTAGCCCTAACCCCCTTTTCTTCAGGGACGAGGGAGCTGACGGCTGAGGGCCCAGGATTTTCACCACCGGGGTCTCGACGAACCTAAGGAAGCCTGCAAAGAAACGGTGAGACTGATTTCGAAATTCCAATTATCTTAAAATTAAATGTTTATCTGAAAAAAAGTGCAATTTAAATTAGAAAATTAGAGGTTTGATATTCCTGGACTCTGTGAAACAATCCCAAGCCACCCACTGGTTTCACGAGTAAGTGAACAAGAGTTTTTCACGGGTAAGTGAAAAAGAGATCTTGCAAGTAAGCAGGGCAAGGGGTGACAAGACTCTGAGTCTCGCAAGCCTCATGAGTGGACTGAAACCTGAGATTGTTACAATTATCAAACAGACCTGCATTGGATGGGAGGATGAAAAACTGGAGAAAATCAGACAACATGCTTTGCATGCTGAGAAACTGTTGGAAGAGAAAGGAGGAAGAAAAAGAGAGAAAGAACTTCAACTCACAAGTTTGACAATGTACAAAGATGCACCGGGGCGAGGAATGATCTACAGAGGTCGGGGCAGGGGGCGCGGAAGAGGAAGGAGACAAAGATTTCCTCAGATTGATCCAGATACTTGTTTTTTCTGTGGTGAGAAGGGACATTGGAAAATTAATTGTCCAAAACAGGAGAAAGCTAAGGCAGACACTTTCAACACAGACTTTCACGGCTGAAGCAGGAGAAGGAGAAGGAGAGGGTGCACACACACCTCTAATCCAGCTAACTGCAATGAAGTAGATCTGCTTGCTTTAATAAAAGAAAATGACAACTCTTCTCTTGATAAAAGGATAGGTACATATAGCCATCTGAATGATTTAGCATATAAACAAATGCCACAGGTTTGCTTAAGGGTAAAAGGAATTGAAGTTACCTTTTTGGCTGACAGTGGTGCTAGCAACTTAGTAATTAAAGTTACAAACGTCTCCAACTTTAGGACTTCCCGACCCAGAAAGAAAATTTATACAAACTGTAGATGAGAAAAATGGGTTTATGACTTCTGTTCTGTTACAGGATCACGGGGGAAAATTAAGACCAGTAGCTTATTTTTCAAGCAAACTTGATCCAGTAGCAGCAGGCTTACCAAAATGCCTGAGAGCTGTTGCAGCTGCAGAGAAAGCTATTTTAGCTTCAAGGGAAATTGTGGGATATACTGATGTGACCCTGCTGGTACCGCATGCGGTCTCTATGATTTTATTAGAGCAAAAAACATCCCATTTGTCAAATGCTAGATGGCTCAGGTACAATGCAATTTTATTGGAAATGCCAAACATCACAATAAAAAGATGCACAGTGCTAAATCCTGCCACCTTGCTCCCAACAGAGCAGGATGGTGAGGAACACAGTTGTGTTGCTGCACTGGAACAGGTTTGTACACCCAGACCAGATTTAAAAGAAACTCCATTGGAAAATCCTGATCTAATTTTATTTGTTGATGGTTCAGCATCTAGGAATTCAGAAACTAGTGAGAACAGAGTAGGCTATGCTGTAACCACTGCATATGAGACAATAACATCTGGAGCGCTCCCCGCGCATTGCTCTGCGCAAGCGGCTGAATTAGTAGCATTGACAGAGGCTTGCAATATTGCTGAAGGGCAAACAGTAACCATTTATACAGATTCTCGTTATGCTTTTGGCATTTGTCATGATTTTGGAGCACTGTGGAAACACAGAAAATTTCTAAAATCTGATAGTAAACCTGTTTAAACCATGACAAAATAGCTGCTTTGTTAGAAGCAATTTTGCTACCAAAGTAAATTGCTATCTGCAAATGCATAGCTCATTCCAAAGGTGATGATTTTGTGTCTTTAGGTAATAAACTGGCCGATACAGTGGCAAAGGATGCAGCTATAAAAGCAGAACCTCCTCTAACATGTGTAACCATTGACCATGACTCATCCACACTCCCTTCTGATTCTCTTATAGCTATGCAAGCTTTTGCAACAACCGAAGAAAAGAAACAGTGGGTAAAGGCTGAGTGCAAACTGAAAAACAACATTTGGCTGAGTACTGAAGACAAACCATGTTTGCCAAAACACTTCTTCCCACATTATGCAAAATTAGTCCATGGCTTAGATCATGTAAGTAAAGGCGGAATGTTTGATTTGCTGAATCAATACTGGTTCACAAAAGGATTTACTTCCTTTGCAGACAAATATTGTCAATCATGATTTGTGCCACAAACAATGTAGGCAGAGGACAGAAAATGCCTCAAGCAACACATCCACCTCCTGACCAACTATTCGATCATATAATGTTTGATTTTATCAAATTTTGTGAAGGGAAAATTTTTTGTCTTGTTATGATCAACATGTTCTCGAAATGGGTGGAGGCTTTCCCCACATCCAAGCAAAATGCTGGTGCTGTTGCAAAAGCGCTTTTATCTGAAATTATTCCCCGATGGGGAATACCAAGAAAAATTAGTAGCGACAATGGAACACCATTTGCAAATGAAGCCATCACTCAAGTAGGACAATTTCTAGGTATTGACATACGTAAACATACATCATATCATCCGGAGTCTGCAGGCTGCATAGAGAGATGTAATGAAACATTAAAAAATAAATTAACAAAGTGTTGTGAACAGACAGGTTTGTCTTGGGTTAAAGCACTCCCCATTGTGTTAATGTACATGAGAATGCGAAAAAGAACAAAATCTAACTTAAATCCGTTTGAGATTTTATTTGGTAGGCCAACTTTCAGTGGAGTAGGACCCGAACCACGACCACTACCCTCTACATCTTTGTGTGAGGATGACATGCTAAATTACTGTCGAAATTTGTCTCTGGTTCTCTCTCAGATATCTCAGCAGGTCAAGGACGCCCTACCCAAACCAGCTGAAGGAGTTTTGCATGACATCAGGCCTGGCGATTTTGTGGTAACTAAGGACTTACAGAGGAAACACTGGAAATGTAAGAGGTGGAACGGCCCATTCCAGGTCCTGCTGATAACACACACTGCAGTTAAAGTAGCAGAGAGGACTACGTGGATACATGCAAGTCACTGCAGGAAGGTTCCAGCACCACCAGAAGGTGAAACAGATCAGTAGAGTGATTGACCAGCTGCCCCATGCCAAGGGGGATGTCTGACTGACTAAGGTGAACAAACATACAGTGGTGTATGGGAGCTGAACATGCAGCAACATCACTGTGTGGGAGTGATCTGAGGTCATTACAGACCAACAAAATTAAATAAGAAGATGAGGAGACTAAAAAGAACTTCAGATACCAATATAAGTCTGTGGATAATGGGAACAAGTGTGATCTTTCTGATACTACTTATTATTACCTTGATTTCATCTGTTCATATTAATAACAATAATAATATCAGTGACCTCATCAACAAACTGCACACCGATCCGATTAATCAAAATCTTCTAAGGCAAATCCGTGAGGTAAAGACAGGAGACGAGCACTGGCTGGAACACCCAAATCCCCCCCACTCCTATGCAAACAATATGTGGTGGAGATTACTCAACCACACTGCAAAGAGAAATGGACTGAGCAACTGTTATGTGTGTGCCCAACTTCCACACAGTATAATAGGGGGAGACTGGTGGGCTTATCAAGATCCTGGTCCAGATGTAGTAAAATACATAGCGACAATTGCTGTAGCTGCAGCAGGAATGCGTGAAAATAGCAACCTCTCGATCATGGAAAACTTAACTGAATGGACAACAGTCAGAACCATGAAAAGAGTAGCTGGACGTGTTGCAACCGTAAGAGAAATGCCCAAAAATATAACCTGTTATCAAAACGATGTTGTATCAGAGCCTATGGGAAACATACCAGCCAGCTATTTTGATGAGCTCTACACAACCACCTCATTAAATAAAGAAACAGTCACAAGTGCTTGGGGTGCATACTAAACACTACAATTTCAGTAGGACGTCTTCCACAAACCATGATAGCTCGACGTTATCTCTCTGAAGCCAACACCTTACACAGAGCAAGATGCACAAAAGCCTGTGCAACAGTTCACATGCCTGACAATGAAGGTACAAGTGTAATAGAAGAATGGTATTGGTTATGTGGACATATAGCATACACCTCACTACCCCGACACTGGACTGGCACATGTTCCTTAGTACAACTGTATGGAGGAACAGTTGCAGTTAAAATACCAGAACAGCTTCACAACAACCGTGCAAAAAATTGTCTGACTAAAATGAAAAGAGAAATCGGCATTCGAGTGACCTCACTGCAAGATCTTGGCAAGCAATCAAACAACAAGACAACCCTGTGCCAAGAGAACATCGACTGTGGAATGGAGCTGAAAAATTCTTCCAAGCCCTGATTCCATCACTTGGCATATCCTTTCTTCAAAATGAAGTTGAAGTGACAAGGTATGAATTAATAAGTTTCATGAACACCACAAAAGTGATGATGGAAGGAATCAAGGAAGAACTGCGAGGACTAAGGTTGACTGCACTGCAAAACCGACTTGTCTTGGACCAACTCACTGCATCAGCAGGAGTTGTACATATATGCCAGACAACGATGCAGATGGCCATGTGATAGATCTAGGCATTCAAAATATAACCAATGCAATGAAAATGTTGACCGTAAGAGAAATAAATGCTGATGAGGTATGGGGATGGAACTGGTTTAAGGGTTTTATACAGAAAGCAGAAAACATTGGGTTAATTGCGCTCTCAGCGTTAGCTATGATTCTTTTCGTACTATGTATGTGGCCCTGTGTAATGACTATGATTAGGAGAGCTGTAAATTCAACCATGAAATCTTCAATGGCCCACCAGATGGCAATGGATAACATCTGGGGCAAAAACAAGAGCAACACAAGCCTTTCTAGTGAGAATTATGAAAGTGAAGGCATGCTGAAATCCGACTCCTACAGCACTTCAAGTGAAGAAGAATAATAACAGTAAACATGGTATACAAAATTTAAAGCAGGCCATTATCCATGTTATGAGATTATGCGACCCAAAAGAAACAAAAAGAAAACTTGTTTAAACATAACTATATTGTTTTTATATAGCTTGCTTATATAATGATGACAAATTGTCACAGACATGGTCTCTGTGGCTCCCTCAAACCGCCGCCAGCGGGAGCTTTCACCGGACTTTTGATCAATTCAGACTCCATTACCCACAACACCCCGTACCTGGGACTCACTTCCGGTTCCGGGTCGGCCGCCATTACGATCGCTCGCGGCTTTTTAAGGGCCGCCATTTCGGCGATCCAGTCGCGAAGTTTTGATTAGCCAGCCTGTCAATCCTGAGCGTTTATTCCCTGTACTGATTTTCTGTTGCCAACTGGACTGCTTACTCGTGTGTGAACGGACTCTGCCAGCCTGCCGTTGCCAACTTCTGCCTGTCTGTTTCTGAGTATTGTCTAATAAATACTGTGCGTATGGATCCAACGACTTCTGACCACTCTGTTCAACCGTTACAGAAAACTTCGCCTACTACGGATCCAGCAACAGTATCACAGATAACTTGGAACGACGAACCTCTGAAACTGCATTACCGCAAGGACCTTCACCCGGATCTTCAAGTGGAGCTAACTTGCCGGGACGATAACTTGTCTTTAGACCAATACATCGAACTGTCAATCCGTGTGGACAACCTGATGCACTCTCGCAAGCCCACCCGCTCTTACACCACCACTCTCACGCCGTCTACCTCTGCGGAACCAGCCCCGGAGCCCATGCAGGTGGGCTACACAAAGCTCACTGTGGAGGAGAGGGAGAGACGGCTTAAGGGAAATTTGTGCTTGTACTGCGGCCAACCAGGGCACATCCATGCCAACTGTCCCACCAGACCACCACAGCCACCTGCCTCGGTGAGTAAGAACCATCCTTTGCCTAACCGTCTAGAAATACCCGTCACACTTATCTCTGATAATCTAACCATTGATGCTGCGGCCTTGATAGACTCCGGTGCCGCAGGAAATTTCAGTGTTTCCACTTTCCCAACCTGAAACTGTGGCCATGAACACCTACATTCAGGAGGAGCTGGCAAAGGGTTTCATCAGACCATCCACGTCACCGGCCTCGGCAGGGTTCTTCTTCGTTAAGAAAAAGGATGGGGGTCTGAGACCCTGCATCGACTACAGAGGCTTGAACGACGTCACAGTCAAGTACCGCTATCCACTCCCACTCATCCCCTCAGCCCTGGAACAGCTACGCTCAGCGAAAATCTTCACTAAACTGGATTTACGCAGTGCATACAACCTGGTCAGAATCCGAGAGGGGGATGAGTGGAAGACGGCCTTTTCTACCACCACTGGCCATTATGAATATAGGGTTATGCCCTTCGGACTCTCCAACAGTCCCTCCTGTTTTCAGGCTTTCATTAATGATGTTTTTAGAGACTTGTTGGACCACTTTGTGATCGTCTACATAGATGACATATTAATCTACTCCAACAGCTACCAAGAGCACATCAGTCACGTCAGGACTGTACTCAAACGTCAAACATCAAACAAGGATTTCCTTTCTTGGATATATCATAAGCTCTGAAGGAGTGGCTATGGATGAGAAGAAGATGAATGCAGTCCTCAACTGGCCACAACCCTCCACCCGCAAGGAACTACAGCGCTTCCTAGGCTTCGCCAATTTCTATCGGAGATTCATCCGGCATTTCAGTTCCGTTGCAGCCCCTCTCACAGCCATGGTCAAGAAAGGTGCCACTCGTCTCTCCTGGACCCCTTCAGCCACCCAGGCCTTCAACGACCTCAAGCAACGATTCACATCAGCACCTATCCTCCACCATCCTGATCCAGAGAAGGAATTTATTGTAGAGGTAGACGCCTCGAATACCGGCATAGGAGCGGTGCTCTCCCAGAGACACGGAGAACCTCCCAAAATGTTCCCCTGTGCCTACTATTCGCACAAGCTAAGCCCCACCGAGAGGAACTACGATGTAGGAAACCGAGAACTGCTGGCCATCAAGACAGCCCTGGAGGAGTGGAGGCACTGGCTAGAGGGATCCAAACACCCATTCACCGTGCTAACCAATCACAGGAACTTAGAATATCTTCGTTCAGCTAAGATGCTCAACCATCGGCAGGCCAGGTGAGATCTCTTTTTTTTTTACACGATTTCAATTCCAAGTAACCTATCGTCCCGGTTCTCAAAATGCCAAAGCTGATGCCTCCCCAAGTTCAGGTCACCCAGGAATTTCGGCCACGTCCCAGCTCCTCGCCAATCGCTTCTGGTGGCCCTCTATTCATTCCGATACCATTCAATTTGTAAGGAACTGTTCAGTCTGCAACACCTCCAAAGTGCCACATCACTTACCAGCAGGTCTGTTGCAGCCTTTACCCATACCACAACGCCCTTGGTCACACATCGCCATAGATTTCATCACCGACCTACCCTCCTCACAAGGCTATACCACTATCCTCACTGTTATTGATCGCTTTTCCAAAGGCTGCCGTCTCGTCCCTCTCCCCAAACTGCCCACCACCATGGAAACGGCTGAAACTCTCTGCAGTGTTTTGTTTCTATGGGTTACCCGACGACATCATCTCGGATAGAGGTCCTCAATTCACCTCATGTCTCTGGACCAGCTTCTGCCACCTCCTTGACATCAACGCAAGTCTCACCTCAGGATACCACCCGCAGGCCAATGGTCAAGTGGAGAGGCTGAACCAGGAGTTGATCCACTTCCTCCGGTCTTACTGCCAACGTCACCAGGAAGATTGGAGCCGCTACCTCTTTTGGGCCGAATATGCACAAAATTCTCTATTAAAACTTTCCACTAACCTCACTCCATTTCAATGCACCCTAGGTTTCCAACCTCCCCTCTTCCCCTGGTCTGGCGAGCTCTCCGAGCTCCCTGCGGTCAACTCCTGGTTCCAGCGCAGCGAGGAAACATGGAATCTGGCACATGTTCATCTGCAGAGGGCTGTCCGCCGCACTCAGGACCAGGCCAACCGCAGATGAAGTCGCAACCCTCCCTACGCTCCCGGCCAATGGGTTTGGCTCTCGACCCGGGACCTACGTCTCTGGCTACCCAGTAAAAAGCTCAGTCCCAGGTACGTGGGTCCCTTCAAAATTCTCAGGCAGATTACACCTGTGTCATTCAGATTAGACCTACCAGCCCAGTATAGTATATAACCTACTTTCCATGTTTCTCTGTTCAAGCCCGCTGGCGTTCCGGGGAGAGTGGAGAACCTAGACGAGACCACCCCTCAGGGACCTCCCCCCATCATAGTCGACGGCGAGGAGGCTTACCAAGTGAACGTCATCCTGGATTCCCGACGCCGGAGAGGTCGTCTTCAGTACCTGGTTGACTGGGAGGGCTTTGGCCCCGAAGAGAGATCTTGGGTCATCTCTGCAGATATACTTGACCCTTCCCTCATCACAGAATTCCATCTCTCTCACCCAGATCGACCAGCTCCCCGTGGAAGGGGTAGACCCCGGCGTCGGGCACCTCCTCGCGCCAGGAGTCGCTCGCGGGGGGGGGGGGGGGGGGGTGGGGCTCTGTCACAGACGTGGTCTCTGTGGCTCCCTCAAACCGCCGGACTTTTGATCAATTCGGACTCCATTACCCACAACACCCCGTACCTGGGACTCACTTCCGGTTCCGGGTCGGCCGCCATTACGATCGCTCGCGACTTTTTAAGGGCCGCCATTTCGGCGATCCAGTCACAAAGTTTTGATTATCCAGCCTGTCAATCCTGAGCATTTATTCCCTGTACTGATTTTCTGTTGCCAACTGGACTGCTTACTCGTGTGTGAACGGACTCTGCCAGCCTTTTTTGACCCACGCCTGTTTGTTTGGATTATCCTTCTGCCTGCTGCCTGCCTCGATCTTTGTGCCTGGACTCTCGTTTATCCCTCTGGATTGTCTTCACCACACCAGTCTGCCGTTGCCAACTTCTGCCTGTCTGTTTCTGAGTATTGTCTAATAAATACTGTGCGTATGGATCCAACGACTCCTGACCACTCTGTTCAACCGTTACACAAATGTTTTTTTTCTATCCTTATAAGAGTGATGGTGTGTTTTGAATCCCTGTGAATTTACACACTTGATGTTAATTTTAATGGCATGCATTTTATTATTTACTATTCTTAATTACAGATGATCAAAGAATGATCAAAAGGGAGGAGTGTGATGGAAATTTTATTAATTTATATAATTTATTATTATATAATCATATATTATATAACAGTTGATTACATTCAAGTTACGTACTTTTTCCCTCTTATTATCTTTGCTTGTATAATCATTAGTTAGTAAAACACACTATGAGTGGGATATTGTATGAAAGGAATCCACATGTGACTGTTTTATTAGTTTTAAAGGAAAGGGGTAACAGGAACAGGAACAAGAAACATGAACAAGCAAGTTTTGGGGAATAGCTATGCATCAACCCCTAAACAATGCACCAATGCACCATAAAACTGTGGGGCCATAAGGTGATGGAAGATGATGGAAGGGGAACCTTGTGGAATGTTGTTTTTTCCTTAAAGGGTATACATTTTGGCTATAAAATCTCAGCTGTGGAACAGGTTCTTATCTCTTTGCTCACAGTCAGCTGTGTGTAAACTAGATCATTTCTCTGCAGAGAAATAAAAAAGCAAGATACAGACGAAAAACTGTTTGGTCTTTCATTTCAGTCTTCACAAATTTATTTCTCTTTGTTTGGCTCTTAAAGAATTCCACGACAATGTAAACCATCTTTTCGTTTCGTTACTAGACTTCTGCATTCAGGCAAAAGGTGGATATAGAAGAGTTGTTTTTTGTTTCTGCTGTATGAGCCTTTGCTGTTTGCACATACTTGGTTATACATAAAAAAAAAAAATCCTGAATCACATTAACCTGGATGCTGTCATCAATAATATTATATCTTCTTAATAATTAGTTATTTTTGCTGTTGTTTTTCTATTACTTTAAACCACAAATACACAATGTTGTCATTGCAGCTTGAGAAACTCCACACTACAAGCCAGTTCTGCTTCTTGAAAAAGAGACCAAAAAGAAAGAAAACAAGTGTGAAATATTAACCCCTTGCTGCACACTCTCCCTTATATGCCCAGGAATACCTTCAGAAGATAGGTTAATTTTATGAATATCTTTGTGAAGATAAGATGCATGCGTATATATTTTTAAAGTCACAGTTCACAACTTGTGTTGAGTATGTAAAACATTTTTATCAATGTTTAAATCTTAAAGGGATGGCTCCCCACTAAATTCAGAAGTCAACTCCTAACCAGAGGTGAACAGTAGTATTTTTACTCTGCTGTAAAAGTATATTTTCTAGTGTCTGTACTTTATCAGAGTGTTTTTCTTTTGAAAACTTTTCTTCACAACATTCCAAAGCATAATACTGTACTTTTCATTGCGTATCATTTAATACTTAATTACATTAGAATTTGCACTGTATAATTCGAACAGATTAACACTTAAAACATAGAGATTAACCATGAGTTTACACTGCACCTGTTTTAAGTAAGCAAAACATAACACTTGTTTAACTTGCACAACTTGGAACCAGGACTCCAGTGGCAATGATGATGAGCTGATTACACTGCACCTCACACCCTGCGACCCATTGGAGAACACAAGCAACCAGGAGGAGGTGAGGCTGGTGGAGCAGATTGACACTACGGAGGGGCAAAAGACCATAATGGAACGGCAGGTGGAGCAGGACACCAGAAGATGAGCACTACGGTGTAGCAGGTTGAGCAGGAGACCACTAAAGAGGGGCAGATGGAGCAGATGAACACTGTGGAGGGACAAGGTAATTAGGACAGATTTAAAGAGTTACAGCTGAAGTTTGTAAAGGCTTGAAGTGTTTGAACCATGGGTTACCTTAACGTTACACAACTTCTAGTGCTTTTTTTTTTTTTTATAAAGATTTATACAGGTAAGGACTGCATGATATATCTTTTCCGCATTGACACTGCAGTGCGTGCATGTGAAATAGTCACATTGCAAGTAGGGGAAAATAGCTCAAACACCTCATGTTATATCTTGCTTGCTGCATGATACTAAAGTAAATCTCACAAGGTTCTCAACTTCTATGGATAATCTACAAGAAAAGTCAATTTGATATTACATAATTGGATTATATCTATCTGTACTAGGGCTGTCGGATTTTTTTTTGTGTGTGTTTATCATAAATTGAAAAAAAAAAATTATAAAAAGATTAAAAAAATACAAATTGAATGCTGAAAATACTATTCCCCCCATACATTTATATGTCAGGGGCATTGTTGTTACGCTGTTAAAGCTAGGATACGCAATGTTAGAGAAACCAGTCAGAGAAGCTAGATTTTGAAAGTATCCAAAAAAAAAAAAAAAATCCTACCTCTCCTATCAGGGCTTACACCAAAGCAACTCCCCCAAAACACACGACCTCTGACAGAGACCCAGCTTTCTGACATTGGGCCCTACATTGCACCCCTAAATTCTTTGGTAGTCTTTGGATTTCTGCACAAATCAACACCCAAAATATCAGTAAAACTCCACCATGTTTGACTGTAGGGACAGTGTTCTTTTCTTTTGAAGGCCTTGTTTCATTTTCAGAATGATGTGATTTACCAGAAAGGTCTTATTTGTCCACAGGACATTCTCCCAGAAGGATTTTGGCTTCCTTGGGTATGTTTTGGCAAAGTCCAATCTGGATTTTTGTTGACTTGTAGCCCTGAGACTGTTCATGCTTTCCCACAATTTTTGTTCTCTAATCCTCAAACAATATTTCAATCTTCTTTATTTTCTCCATACTCAGTGTGGTACACATAGGCACACAACACAAATGTTCAAGTTCAAGTTGAGCTTTACTGTCATTCTGCTACATGCGTGGACATACATTTGAACGAAATGTTGTGTCTCGCAGGACCACAGTGCTACATAAATAAACAAATATAAACATACAACACTAGACATAGGAACAATTTTTAAACCTATATATAGCTAACCTACTGAAAGCAGCAATCTAACTATACATATACTATAAATAATTGACTGTACATACACATAACATAAGACAGATGTAGGGATCCTTCACCATTAAATAATGTAGAGATACTCCACCAAAACCGTAAGGGTTTAAGAGTTTAATTTAGCTCAAATGGAATCATTTAAGAGTTTATAGGGAATTTGATCAGAATCACTGTTTTACGGCCACCGATTTTCTGAACGAGCTGTATAACTTCAACTCTGCACTGGATATTAATATCCAAAATATAGTAAAAGTACTGTTTATTAGCACAATAACAAGATCGGCAGTTTCAGACATTAACTTGTAAGCACAAAACACAAGATACTTTACCTTCCAATAAAGTAGGGCTTTATTGGATAAATCTAAGACACATAAACTAATCTAACACAAACTAATCTAACATGAACACACTCATTCACACATTTTGCAGAAAGAGAGAAAGTGAGGAATAGATAAGTTTAGAAGAGTGTAATGATGAAATTCCTAAATTTATAGCAATATGCAATTGCTTAGACCTGAACAACAATCTTTCATCTAATCAATCCTTGCATTGAGTTTCTCAATTAGTCTATTAACCTTATATTAATTAATGCACCAGTTCAGAATCTAGAGGATACTTGTGTTGCCTTTTGTGTTAAGGAGTTCCCTGTGATAACATCTCAGAAAAGGAAAGGGGTTTCCCAAGGTTGCTGATTGGTTGGAAGTTCGGAGGTCGCTCCGTGTGATGCCTTGGGTGTTGGCTGGAGATGATGCAGAGTTGTGAGCTGTTTGAAGTTCAGGTGGGCACAGACATTTTGGTTACAGCTTGCAGCAAACTTAACTAGCACACAAAACTCTCAATGGAAAGAAAGAAAAGAAATGAAAGTATAAGACTAGACTGTGTTTTCTTCATTGTTTGTTAGCATGGGCGTGTAGGCCAAAGCATGCTGCAGTTGCCAAAGCATGGCTAGAAGCCACGCAACAGGCGATGAAGTGCGGAGGGAAGAGGTGCGAAGAAGAAGAGATCAAACAGAATTCAAAAGAGAGAGAGTTGATGGTGTCCTGTGGTTTAAACAGGACTTTTGGACACATCCCAAATGGTGTCTTGACCAATTGGACATTGTCTGGGCTCGGGATGCTACGACATTTCTCCTTCCACAACATGTTATTTTATCAGTCACATGGTCTAAATTTTCCCGCTCCTGCGAAGTAAAATTTGGACGTGATTTCTATAACAAGAATACAATACATTTTACAAAGGACTGATTGAAAGAAATGTTGAAAGAATGAATTTCCAAACTCATACATACCAAACACAAATATAAACCCTTAATTGATTCACTAGTTACTAAAAGACACTCAGTACTCATACTCAATGAATAATTAGGACATAATAGACATATATGTTGGTTACATATATGATAAAAGATAGGAAATGGACTGATATTTACTTAGAAGTCCTTTTAAGCATTGGTTTTGGTGCATATATATGAAAAAGACAGTCTGTGGGCAAAAGGGATGTGTTCTGTGAACGTGTGAGTAGTTCTCTGAGACCACAGGTCAAGAGGTCTCCTAAGATGGGGGAAGGCAGGAAGTCTTTAGCTCATGATTCTCTCATGTGAGGATCAAGATTTGCTGTGTCTTTGACCATTAATCTTGGTTACTTGGTTACAATCTCCTTCGGGTGTTGGAATTATCAATAAGTGTTCTTTGTGTTAACTCTGCATGCTCCTAGTTAGTTGGTTAGGTTTGCTTTAGGCTGGGGACACTTCTAATCAAATCGTCTGAGTTGCTCTGATCCCCTACACAGACTACATAAGTACTTTACATAATAATTGTGCATGGTATTGTGCAAAAGAGGTATTTAAGGTTAAGAACCAAATAGTGTAATTTGATTTGTGGTGCATTGACAAGTAAACATTTGTTAAGTCCTTATTAATTCCTTATAACATGAAGTGTTAGTAAGAAAATGTCTGGTTCATATAGAAAGAAAAGAGTGTTTCTGCAGGAAGTAATACTTTGTTACAGTACTTAAGTATTTTTGGCAGTATCTGTATTTTACTTGAGTTTTTATAATTAAGCCTACTTTCACTTTTATTCCACTACATTTCCTAATTAAAATGTATACTTTTACTCCGATACATTTCCCTAAAGCATATTCGTTACTTACTACAAAATAGTCATAAGAATACTGACTGCAGGAAAGCAGGGTTGACGAATCAGTGGTCTGGCACGCACAAGTTACAGAAACAAGTGCGCACAACCGTGGATGATTCATTTTCCATTCAAGTGGAACCTGGGGTATACGATATGCAGTATATCTTATGCGATAATGTGGTAAGTTTTGTTGTAATGACGTGCGATCTGACATCATCAAGTAGGCTATATCACCAAATCACACATAGAGAGCTTGCACATCGATTTATTAGTCTATTAAAACTCAAAATGCCAGGCTTTCTAAATTGTAGATGACAAAATGCTTCTGTATTTTATATTTTTTTATAATTTGATCTAATTAACTTGATCTGTATCCCACAAAGAGTATTGTTTTTAGCATGATAACATTTAATAATAATTTTATACAAGTTCAGTAACGCAATTAAGTGACTTACATTTTAGACATAATATTGCTTGTTTTTGCTCAATTTAATTTAAGACTTTTACTCAAGTAATATTCTAAACAGTGACATTAACTTCTACCAAAGTCGTTTTCTGGTCAAATATCTGTACTTTTACTTAAATGTGGCTTTCAGGTACTTTATACAACACCGCTGCTACAGATAATTAGTCCTAACAGACAACCTATAAAATCCAGCTGGCTTAATGTGTCAAATTTTACCAAAATGAATTGCCAAGCAGTAGAGAAAGCAGCAGTGTAGTATTCTCAATTGTGAGCTGTGGCGCAGCATTAGCATAACCATTACATGGTTTTTCAAGCAAGCATACCACATTGGAACTGAGAGTAGTTTGGTTCTATGGTACAGGTTTCAACTTGGTTCAACGTTTATTAGTAACAAACATCACTTGTCATCCTTGCAGGTCTGGTCAGTACTGAAGTCTCCCGAGTTGTGTGTATTTTGTTCCTACTCTAAGAATTTGTGAAACATGTTTTTGATGTTCAAAGATTAATCCTACCACACTCACCTAGAGGCTTTCCCCATCAGAAGTGTAGTAAGAGTGAGAAAGGTTAGACAGCCATAAATCAAATGCATAGTGTAGACAGTATGCAGTGTAATATATGACATACTTGCTTGTATGTTGACAATACTAACATAATTGTATATGAATAGAGTATAAGTCTAAAAGGGCTTTTTTTTAAAGAATAGAATTAGCAAAGAGGGTGCTAGAGTTAGAGGGTCAAATAAAGATGGAAAAGATGTGTTTTTAGCCGATTCTTGAAGATGACTAGGTTCTCAGCTGTTCGGAGTGAGTTGGGCAGGTCATTCCACCAAGAGGGTACATCTAATGTGAAAGTCTGTGAAAATTATTTTGTGCCTCTTTGGGATGGCACAATAATGCACCGTTCACTTGCAGAACACAAGCTTTTAGAGTGCACATAAGTATGAAGTAATGAATTTAGGTAAAGGGGTGCAGTGCCTTGAATTTTATGCAAGCAGCTATTGGTAGCTAGTGCAAACTGATGAAGAGAGGTGTGACATCCGTTCTTTTCGGCTCAATGAAAATTAATCTTGCAGCCGCATTCTGGATCAATTGTAAAGGTTTGATAGAACTGGCTGGAATACCTGCTAAAAGAGCATTGCAATAGTCCAGCGTGGACAGAATAAGAGCTTGAACGAGTTGTGAAATATGTTCTGAAAGAAAGGGCCGACTCTTCTTGATGTTGAATAAAGCTAATCTTGCAGTTTTAGCAATGTGCTCTGAGAAAGTCAGCTCATCATCAATCACAGCTCCAAGGTTTCTGGCTGTTTTTGAAGGAGTTATGGTTGATGTGCTGAATGGTGAAATTGTGATGAAACGATGGGTTGGATGGAACTATAAGCAGTTCTGTCTTGGCAAGGTTGAGTTGAAGATGATGGTGCTTCATCCAACAAGAAATGTCTGTTAGACAAGCTGATATCTGAGCAGCTATCGTTGGATCATCAGGATGAAATGAGAGGTAGAGTTGAGTGTCATCAGCGTAGCAGTAATATGAAAAGCCATGTTTCTGAATGACACAACTTAGTGATGCTATGTAGACAGAGAAAAGAAGTGGTCCAAGAATGAGCCCTGAGGCACCCCAGTAGCTAGATGTTGCGACTTGGATACCGCACCTCTCCAAGATACCTTAAAGGACCTGTCTGAAAGGTACCCAAAACACTTGTTTACCTTTTCAGGGAATATCAACATGAGTGGAGAACAGGTGAGTTTCTGTCTTATATTCTGTCTTTATAATTTATAACCATTTAGATGTTTTCACAAAGCGACCCTATACTACAATGTCAGTGAAATTCATAATAAGTGCTGTAAAGTTGTTAACATGATTAATTAGTTCAAAAATCAGTAGTGACATGGCTAAACATTTAAATAGGCAGTCATTCTCTATAAAAACTGATCCATTCTCTTTATCTCTTATCTTTTGTTTTGGATCGTGGTGGGATATAGAATATATAGACTACATATGTTGATACAATTGTTCAACACTGAAAACAAGCAGTCACAATATTTTGTAATACTAAAATGAAAATGTATTGGGATAGCGACAAAAATGAAAGCGTTTTGAATTTTATTTTTACGTTAGGTCAAGTAAGATTTATTGTCATTCTGCTATATATGTTGAGACATGGCCTAAAGTGGAGAGAAATGTTGTAAGCTATAGCTCTGCAGTAAATGGTTGCAGTTGTTACAACATTTAAAAAGTTTTTTATATTGCACTTAATAATGTTATTTGTTTTCTATTTTTAATTAATAATTAATTAACTACCTCTTGATATTACCATATCTGAAAAAAAGGTCTAAGCTTTCATTTTTGATTTAAATGTTGTCACTCTCCATAATGCATTTGCGTTTTAGTATTACAATATATTGGGACTGCGTTGTTTTGAATGTTAAACAATTGTATCAACATATATACATATTCAATATCTCGCGATCCAAAAGAGAGATAAAAGGTACAGAGAATGGATCAGTTTTTATAGGGAAAGACTGCCTATTTAAATGTTTAGCCATGTCACTGTACTTGTACTTTAATCAAGTAATATTAATGTAATCAATGTGTTACATGTAATCAGGGATGGGCAGTATTTTAGATACTCACACCGCCTCACACTTCTTTTTGTTCATTCTTTGATCATTGTAGTCACTAATATGTGAATAATAAAATACATGCCCTCATAATTAATATCAATTCTGTAAATTCATTGGGATTCAAAACATACCATAACTTTCATAAGGATGTAAGAAAAACATTTGGTATCATAATTATTCTTAGTATGTAAGCAAGCTAAATAAAAACCCAAATACTGTTACGTTCAAACAAAAGAAGCTTCTTTTTTCCGGTTTATGACATAATTGTCATAACATGGATTAAAACCTGCTTTAAAATCTTATATATGTCATGCTTACTTATTACTCTTCTTTGCTTGAAGTGCTATAGGTGTCGGTTTTAAGCATGTCTTCAGATTCATAGTTCACACCAGAAAAGCTCATGTTACTCTTGTTTCTGCCACAGACGTTATACATAACCATTTGGTGAGCCACTGAAGATTTCATGGTTGAATTCACAGCTCTCCCGATCATACTAACAAAAGGCTACATACATACATAAAAAAAGAACTATAGCTAGTGCTGAATGAGCAATTGACCCAAAGTTTTCTACTTTCTGCCACAAACCCTTAAACCAGTCCAATCCCCATACTTCATCAGCATTAATCTTCCTTGGGGTAAACCTTTTTATTGCATTAGTCATGTTCTAAATATCTAGATCTATCATGTGGTGTATTGTTTGAAATATATGTACCACATGCAGTCCCCACAATTGTACACCCCTCCATGCAGCAGATGCAGTGAGTTGGTCCAAGACGAGTTGGTTTTGCAACGCAGTCTGCCTCAGTCCTTGCAGCTCTTCCTTGATGCCCTCCATCATCACTTCATGGTGTTCATGAAACTTAGAAGCTTATACCTTGTCATGTTGACTTCATTCTGAAGAAAGGATACGCCAAGTGATGGAATCAGGGCTTTTTAAAGAATTTCTCAGCTTCGGGGTTGCCTCTTCCCAAGTTTGAATGTTTGCCACGATCTCACATTGTGGTCCCTCTCACGTCGATTTTTCTTTTCACCTTGGTCAGATGATTTCCTTTGTTGTGAAGCTGTTCAGGCACTCTAACTGTAATTGTTCCTCCATACAGCTGTGCCATATTGTCAGGTACTGCCACGGGACACCTGCTTGGTTGGTATCAGGGAGATCTGTCCTGTTCTCTGTTCACTTGTGGTCTGTGGTGTGGTTAACTATAAACAAATGTAGCAGTCTGTCCCTCAGGCCGATGTAGTGCTTTCTCTATCTATCAGCTCTATCTTCTTCTATTATTTCTTTATTTTTTCTACACAGATCATTCCCTATTCTCCTTGGTAGCAGCAATACAGGATTTGGGTGAACGAATGTCTGGCATTCCACCACAGTGTTTCTGCTCCAAAAAGTCCTTGTTCCTCTACGGTGATGGGAAGAGTTCCTCTCCTAGCTGTCATTTGTTGGCCTGTACTGACCTCAGATCACTCCCACACAGTGATGTTGCTGCGTTGTTCAGCTCCCATACCCCACTATATTCCACTTCTTAGATTTTCAATGTTTCCTCCATCCCCGAACATTATATGATCAAATGCTGGGTTTGGAGGTAGATGTGCTACTTGAGGCATTTTCTGTTCTCTGCCCACATTGTTTGTAGCACAAATCATGCATGATTGACAATATTTGTCCGCAAAGGAAGTGAATTCCCTTGTGAACCAATATTGATTCAGCAAATCAAACATTCCCCCCTTACTCCCATGATCTAAATCATGTACTTATTTTGAATAAGCCAAATGTTTTTTTTCAGTTCGCACTCGGCCTTCACCCATTGTTTCTTCTCATCGATTGTTGCATAGCTGTAAGAGAATCAGAAGGGAGTGCATTCATTCATGTTAACGATTATACGTCTAAGAAGGTTGTGTTCTTGTAGCTGTGTCCTTTGCCACTGTATCAGCTTGTTTGTTACCTAAAAACACAAAACCATCACATTTGGAATGTGCTACACATTTGCAGATAGCAATTGGCTTTGGTAGCAAACTTGCTTCTAACAATGCTGCTATTTTTTCATAGTTTAAAACAGGTTTACCATCAGCTTTTAGAAATTTTCTGTTTTCACAATGCTCCAAAATCATGACAAATGCCAAACGTGTAACGAGGATCTGTGTAAATAAGCTGTTTGTCCTTCAGCAATTTTGCAAGCCTTCGTCAATGCTACTAATTCAGTCGCTTGCGCAGAGCAATGTGTATGGAGTGCTCCAGATGTTATTGTCTCAACTGCAGTGGTAACAGCATAGCCTACTTTGTTCTTACCAGTTTGCACTGTGCATAGTTTTATTGTGATGTTTATCATTTCCAATACTGCAAAACTGCATTGTACCTGATCCATCTTGCATTTGACAAATGGGATGATGAACAGGATCATCCTTTGATCATATCAGAATACCTCATAATTTTTAGCTTTTTCTGTTTCTGCAACAGCTCTAAGGAATTTTGGCAAGCCTGCTGCTACTCAAGCTTACTTGAAAAATAAGCAATAGGTCTCAGCTTTCCCCCGTGATCCTATTTTTCCTGATTTTTCTCATCAACAGTTTGCACAAATTTTCTTTCTAGGTCTGGAAGAAAAACAGCAAAACTCCAAAAATCCAAGGAAAAAGAATTGTTTTAATGACATCAGTTCACAGAGTCGACGAATGGTTTACAACAAAAAGAAAATCCATCATGGAATAAGGAAATAGGGAAAAAAAACAAGGGAAAAGTAACCAAAAAAAAAAAAAAAAAAACTTTTAAACAAACTTTAAAAAAAAAAAGCTTGTAAATTTTCATCTCAAAACGGGAACAAGGCGTTGGCTACCATTCCAACAAACACCATCTAGCTCTCCCCCAAACAAACATTTCACAAGTCTTTTATAGTCTAAACTCCTCCTATAAATTCAAACTGAACAATCAGGAGATTTAAACCTAAACATCTTTGTTTGTCCAACTCCTCCCCCTTCGAGTTGATATATAGCTGGTTCCCATTCGCCGGCCCCTCCTACTAGGAAGTTCCAATACTGGTAAGACGAAAGATCAGGTGCACATTAGTTCACAAACATTTTTATACAACTGTATCTTTAAATGGATCACTCCTGTAACTGTCACCTTGAAATGTGCACCTTTCATGAGACAGTTACTTAGGCTAAAATCACAAAATAAAGATCTTCTCCAACATTGTATGTTTGTGTTCTTTCACCCCAAAGCTAAGTGCTACATCATAATCACTGTCCCCTTTGGACAATGAAACATGTGGAAGAGCATTCACAACATCAAATCCTTGTTCATCTGTCAAATCAGCAATAACAGCACATCTGTATTCAGTCCAAATTAACCATTACCATTATCTCTGTTCAAACATCTCATCTCTTTCATATGATACATATGTTGAGCAATGTAAATCAGAGAGTAAAATGATTTGAGAATTGGGTGAAACTCTGTCTTTTGCAGCATTGACAAGTTTCTCACACAAATTATCAATTTGCAGTTTCCACTGATAGACATACAGCTATAATTTTTGAATCATGGTTAAAGTTTGAATTGGACATTGAACCACTTGAATTCCCTCTGGACTGGATAGCAGAGAAATACCCAGTCTGCACATTAAATCTCTTTCAATAAATTTGAGGGCAGTTTTCTGATAAGACAACTCTGACTGTGAAATCTGACTCTGCTTAAAACTCATGCCATTCTCATCCTCACATCTCAATGGTACAGTGAAATTTTCAGTATGACCTGATGCAGAAGTCGACCACACATAATTTCTGCTTAAATTTGGAATTGGATCTTGCTCATCGATTCTAATTACTGAGATGCTAGCCCTGCTGTCAGCCAAAAAAGTAATTTTAATTCCTTTTGCCTATAAGCAACCCTGTGGCATTTGTTCACATACTAAATCATTTAAATGGGTATATGTGCCTATCGTCTTACGTGATTGTATATCAGAGCATGCAGATTTACTTAATTGCAGTTAGCTGGGTTAGTTGTGTGTGTGTGTGTGTGTGCACATTTGGTTCTTATCTGTTTCTAATGAGCGGCTGCTGTGAACTTTGCTCCTGACTCCCCCCTCCTTCTCTGACTTCTTCTGTGAAAGTCTCTGTTGTCAGTCCACAGTCCGCTTTCTACTTTGATGGCCCTAACGTCCTTTGACCGATCAACTTTGGACATTCTGCTTGCCTGTGTCTTTAAGCTTGTCTGATTTTCTCCAGTTTCTCGTCCTCCCATCCAATGCAGGTCTGTTTGATGATTGCATCAATCTCAGGTTTCAGTCCATTCATGCTGCTCCGCAAATGAGATTCCTACATCTCTGGAATGTCTCCTCTTTTGTCTCGTTTGCCAGCGGCCTGGTTGAAGGTCTAATGCGTGTTCGGTCTTTTCTCATTGCTTCGGCAAAATTCACTTTATTTATCAGAACTAGTTTCAGTTTCAGTTTAGCTCAGAGTTTAATCTGACTCCAATTTCAAAGTGATCATTAAATTTAAGAAAATGTTTCAAATTACGACTCAATAACAAGTATCAATTATTAATTTAGATATTTGATTATTCTGGAAATCTATGACTTTCAATTATTCATTCATTAAGGACCTGTATCACTTAGCAATTCACTTGGCCAACTGTGACACGAGCTATCCAGTTCCGAACTTACTCAGTGGATGCTGGGTGATCACAATATCTTTAAGCCGGGGCGCTCAGCTCATACATAACGAAAAGTATATTCCTTTTGTAATCACGAGAACTACAACTTGTTAAGTCAATGATAGTTAGACAACTGAAGATCCCTAATGATAAGCCCACGCCACATTCATTGGTACTTCAGTATGATCTATCCTGGAAGCAGACTTGTGGAAATATCAGACTACACTTTAATCTACTAGAAATAATGACTTCAAAAGAGATCAGAATGAATCAAATGTAACAGTTTATTTGTCAGGTAAATACTATTTAATGCCAATTGCAGAATTAAACAATGAGAATCCAATTTGAATTAAATGCAGTTCCAATTTAAATAAATACCTAACATCAATTGCTCAAAGATGAATCTAAGAGTAAAGAGACTTTAGGAAATTTACATAGCATAGTGACGTGCTCCATGCTACGGGCCTCCGATAGGCGGAGTGGCCCCGTGGTGTTCGGTTACTTTGGTTTTATACTCACAATCTTTGATTGTACAAACATAAAAAGACCTTTTGGTTAGGTTCTCGTGACCCAGTGTCACACCTGACCAGAGATAAGAGAAACATTCCTGTGGCACCCTATAGGGGTTAACACGCCCCTAAGTTGCAGAACACAATTGTACAAAAGTTTAAAATCTTTTTCATAATATAAATGACTGCTGTGAAATTGAGACCATTTTTTTGCACAGAGACCTTTAAAATGATACCAAACATGAAGGGAAAAAACAACTTATTCACAAGATATAACATATGTGGATCATAGATATTCCTGGTGAAATTTAAGTGGGAAAACCTTTTGTTGGGGAAAGCGTGAAGAAGCAGGTTGAAGAGGGTCGTAAATGAGGAAGGGGGTGGTGTTGTTTGCTCTCTTTGAAGATCACATATCCAGATTAGTTGTGTTCTGTTGCATGGAGACTGTGTTTGTGAATTTAATTTCTTGAGGAAATAATTTCACATCTTACAGCCACTTGAATCATGGGGCAAGCTGTTACGTGCTCTCTTCTTTCCTCCAGTTCATCCTTGTCCTTGGATGATCTGGATGATGATGATGCCGTTGCAAAGGCGGTTGGTTGTCTTTCCCTTCGTGGTTCAAAGGTCCGGGCTGGTGTGAGCACCGGTGCAGTTAAAGCTGCGCTGTAGGATGGAGGCAGCGGTGGTGGCTGCGAAATTTGTCGATGGGGGTGAGGCCAGGAGTCCAAATCATAGTCCACTTTGGCACACTGCAGTTCTCTAAAAAGATAAAGAGAAGAAGAATTTTGAGCACTATGATCTGTTCTTTTATGCCAGTGGTTCTCAACCACGTTCCTGGAGCCCCCCCAACACTGCACATTTTGCATTTCTCCTTTGTCTGACACACCCATTTCAGGTCTTGAAGTCTCTACTAATGAGATGATTATCTGAATCAGATGTGTTTGATTAAGGAGACATGGAAAACATGCAGTGTTGGGGGGGCTCCAGGAACGTGGTTGAGAACCACTGTTTTATGCTATAGAATTAGTTTTCTGTTTGTCTCTGAATGTCAGTTCCTTTAAAGTTTGCCACTTTTCTTTGCGTTTGGCTTCTTCCTTCCAGACAGTATTTCAAGAACTGTCTATGTTTCTGAAATGTATCTTTTGTCCAGACTATCTGTCACTTTGTTCAAAGCCGTTAAGCCAGGGGTGTCCAAACTACGGCCCGCGGGCCATCTGCGGCCCGCTATCAGTCCTGTGGCGGCCCACGAGGGATTTTTTAAGAATTTTACGAATCTGCAGAGGTGGGAGAAGTACGGGCTTTTCAACCGGCCCGTGAGGCAGTTTCATATTGGATAATTTGATGCAATATCAGTAGAATCCAATAGATGGCGCTGTAATTTCGTAGGGAAAACATGAAAATAATTTGTCGTTTTATCTTGCAAAGATATGCTTTCTTCTTCTCTGAAAATGGATACGGTACTGCATTTTATTCATTATAAATTGCTTTTTTTATCATCTAAAATGTGCTGCGATTTCCAAGGCGACTTATAAAGTGATCAAGTATACATAGATCCAGTACAGTCGTGAGTGTTAATTTAGAATAAAAAAAAAAAAATCAAAGCTTCATTTGTCATAAGCATATTATACGGCCCCTCACTTAATGCGGAAAACTTGATGTGGCCCTCGAGTCAAAAAGTTTGCCCACCCCTGTGTTAAGCTAAACGTAGGCTACCCCTTTTTGGAAAACCATGATTCTCAACATATTCAGGTATCACCTCCATAATTCTTTTCCCCATATTTCTTTTTCATATCACTGTAAATTGGCCTGACCAAATCCTCTGGATCGATCTTAGGTTTGACATTTCTGGGCCCCGTTTCTCACAACCCAAGACTTTTACATGGAACGTGTTCTTTTTCCCTTCACACTCGGTTGTCACCGCTGTGCGGCTCTGCACTTACTCGCACAGAGTCTTGTCACCCCCCTTGTCTTGCTTCCTCGCAAGACAGTCCTGTTTACTCGCAGACCTCTTTTTCACTTACCTGTGAAAAAACCTGTTTCACTTACTTATGAAACCATTGGGTGGCTTGGGCTTGTTTCACAGAGTCCAGCAATATCAAACCACAAATATTCTAATTTAAATAACCTAAATCACCCTTTTTGAATTTTAAATGAATCACTTGGTTTTAAGACAATCAAGTTTCAAAATCAGTCTCACCATTTCTTTGCAGGCTTTCTTCGGTTCGTTGAGACCCCGGAAGTGAAAATCCTCGTCCCTGAAGCAAAGGGGGTTTAGGGCTAAATCTTTTGGGTCTCAGGTCCAAGATGAATTAACTCACGGGGTCCCATGTGGGGTGCCAAATTATTGTTGTGGATTTTTGTCAGCCAAACAAAGAGAAATAAACTCACGAAGACTGAAATTAAAGACCAAACCGAGTTTTGTCAATGTCTTGCTTTTAATTATCTGCAGAGAAGAATGATCTGGTTTACCCACAGCTGGCAAAGAGATACCAGACAGGCTCAGTTTTTATAGTCAAAAGTATACATTTTAAGATAACAAACTGCTAGAGGTTGATTTCTGGTTATCTTCAGAGCTTGCTCGTTGGTGGCACACCATCACCTTGAGATCAATTCAACAGTCACATATGAAATTCCTTCACTTCTTGTGTGTCCAACTTACTTGTTAAAGAGATGTGACTTAAATGTAATCAAGTAATATTAATGTAATCAATGTGTTACATGTAATATACGTAAGTAGTAGGTATTCAAATATTTCTGAAAATCCAGACTGGGTGTCCAGGAGGTTATTCTTTAACGTAATGTTCTATGGTTTCTATGGTAATGCCGTTGTGTTGTTATGCCAACGCTAAAAGCAGCAATACACTTTGCAATACAGATGCAATCACGCTTGATTAATATCTCGTTGCCGTTGCGTTGGATTATATTTCGTCTTCTGAGGCAGTGGCAGGAAGCAGAATGTCAGACTTTACTCTGTACTGCTGTCTCTGCTGGTTTCAAAACTCAAAGAGGTGCGTATACTTGTCTTTTCCCGGTTGACTTACAGTTTGCAACAACACAAGCATGTTTCTGCAAACATATTTATGGTGTTTTCCACAAAAACGCCTAACGTGTTTACAATTTACACAGCCTGAAAATGTGAAAAAGCTATGCTAAATCCGATCTGACCGGTCAGACTGAAATGCATTTCCAGAAATCCGATTTGAATAGGATTCCAAACCACATACGAATGTAGCTTGAATTGGATTTGCACAAATTGGATTTCATGTAGTTTGTTGCCATTCAGACTAACTAAATACAATCAGATTTTAATCGGATTTGCATAAAAATCGGATTTGGGCTGACAGTCTGAACAGGGCTAAAGTCTAAGTCGAGTCTCAAGTCTTCTTTGATTATGTCGAGTCAAGTCACAAGTCATCAAATTTGTGACTCAAGTCTCAGTGAAGTCTCGAGTCATGCGACTCGAGTCCACAACTCCGGAAGATAATACTGTAAGCTAAATAAAATTACTATCAGCACTCAAAATACTCTATGCTAAAGGACATCATTATTGTTATCTACTGTAAGGTTACAGTAGTAATTTAACAAACAAATGTTATAAAACATTATTTTGTAATACGTTAGCTAGGACAGAACGACAAAACCCTTAACCCTTAAAAATAAAACCAAAAAAAAAAAAATGTTTACTATAGTTAAACCATGGAAACCACAAATGAACTGTGGTTTTGCTACACTAACCATAGTCTAACTCAACTCTATGTCATGAGATGTGTAATAAAACTATGGTTGTAAATTAAACAAATTGTAATCAATCCGGAAAAAAAAAAAAACATGATTACAATAATTTTACTGTAATAAACCATGGTTCATTTTGTAAAGAGAAAAATATGACTCATGATAATGCAATAATAAGTTCAGTATTAGGATTTTTCTGTAAAGATATTGTCATGATTCGTATGCAATTCAGAAAATATAGTTTTGTTATCAATAATATTTAAGTCATTTTAAGTTAGAACATGGTCATAATGTGATACTTGAAATTGAACTGAAATATAGTTATATTAATGCAAACAGAATATAATGAGGTGGTTGTTTTGCAACAAGGTGTAGACCGTTCTGTTCATAACAGTAAATGGTTGATGGGGAAAGTAACAGGTACAAGAAAAATTGTGAAAAAAGCAAACACATACAAAGTGAGATCCAGAGAGATATCATGGAAAATAAGGAAAATGTAAAAGAAAATGGAAGTGAAGGTGCAGTTTTTTTGTTTTTTTTGCATGGCCCCAGCCTAAGGTTTTAAACCTTTATTTAAATATGATGGCCATACAAAAAAAGGGTTGTCCATGGTTTCAGAATTTGTTGAGGGTGTATGAGATTTTCTGGCCTGAAATTGTCCCAATTAGGTCGTGTTCTACATGGTGGTTGTTTAGCCTTGATACATTCATTAGCTAAGAAATTTTAATTTTAAATGTAAGTTATATTGTATTAATGTGTCAAAATGACATGAGGTGCAGCATGACACTTAAACAAGTGGTAATGAGTACTTTTTACTTAAGTACATGTCTGAGGCCATACTTCTTTACTTTAACTTGAGTAAAAAAGTGTAGTCAGTACTTCTGCTTTTTGAAGGATGTGTATACTTTTGCCATCTCTGGCTATAAACAGTGTTGTGCTAGTTACTAAGAAATAGTAACTAGTTACAGTTTCTAGTTACTTCAATCAAAAAGTAACTCAATTACTTTGTTGATTACTTACACCAAAAAGTAACGTGTTACTGTCAAAAGTAACTTTTTAGTTACTTTTTTAAAGAACGTTCTTTAATGTTCCCGTCAATGCCCTTTTGTGCGTTATGGTCTATACAAACACAAAACTGACTTAAATACAAAGCAATTTTTAAACTCTATTTTATTTAAGTCAGGCCAGCAGAAACTGAAAGTATTGAATACACGCCACCGTTTAATCAGAGCGTAAATCAATTTGTCATCGAAAGCAACGCTAAGAAAATCATGAGCAAGGTAGCAACACCGCATCTGAAAGACGCAACACAACATCTTGCCACAAAGCGTCGACAAAAATAATTAACAATGAATGTGTTTGAGGAAACAGTTAGGAGATGTTTGAATGATCCATTAATAAACTAGTGTATTCTGAAATAGTGTTGCAAAAACCCTGACTCGCAATCTCCTTTTTGGACGCAACTAGAAAGAGTTTTCCCCCCGATTTATTTTATTTCGTTTAGTAATAATTTAAAGCTTTATATTTAAATATTTATCATGTTTGTGAGGCATTCGCTGAAAAAGATGCAAAAGATCGCGCTGGCGACTCCATGTACTGCATAGCGGTTTCAGCTTCCCCTCTCCAAAAACCATATGCACCTAGCGCACATTTATCTAGGTTTAACGTTTAAACCAATATTGTTTCATAACTACTTTTACAGTTTTAGATCTATAGATTTTATTTCATGCAAGTCGTGATGAATTTGAGAAGGCAAATTGATCAGACTATGAACAGTCTTCCGCTGGTTGCTGTTCGTTACTTTAAAAAAACCCAAAAATTTATATTTAACGAACACAAAAATACTCCAAAAGTTTTTCTAAATTAACTTAACTTCAGCCAAAATGAATGAATTAAAAAAGTAACGGGCAAACACACCATATTGTAACGGTAACTCAGTTACTTTATTTAAAAAGAGTATTAGTTACTGTCAAAAGTAACGCGTTACTGCCCAACACTGGCTATAAATTATGTTATAATGGACTACACAGTAAGTACACCGTAAATTCTTTATACTTACATAGTTCTTTGCAGGTTAATTATCAGTCTTATTACCCCCTTATTACCCGAACTTAACATATTGTTCCCTTATACCTACACGTACGTTCTTTATAAGTACGCTGTAAGTTCAGCATACTTACATAGTTCTTTGCGGGCTGTAATTTAAAGCGTTACCCAATCAATTGACCTGTTCATCCAGCGAACTTTCAGGGTAATTTCACATGTATTCAAAGAAAATATATTTTCTTGGCCACAGAAAATAATTTCTTATATACTAATGCATTAGGGCATGAAGCTTGAATCGGAAATCATAAAGTGACATTAATTTACAAGGCAGAAACAGAAACTCATGTAATTTGTGCACAAGAACTTTATTAACTAAGAACTAACAAGTAACTAGTCTAAACAAACACCAACATACACACACACATCAGGCATACATGGTAAGGCTAAGTGGATAGATAGAACTGGAAAGAGGCAGAGGAGTGAGTCAACCATCTCTAAAAACCATCAGTCTCTAGTTCAAAGCACAGTATATGATAGCTTACATCAGACATCTCTCTGGTAAAAGAAACTATACTTACATTTGTGGAACGGGTTTCTTGGGAAACTGTTGAAAAAGGTCTGATAAAGGTTGTGCTCAAGAGAGTCCTCTCTCCTGAGTGTGGGGTGCGGACAATGGGCCTGACCAATGAGAAAGGCTGACTTTCCGAGTGGAAGGTTTGGAAATCTTGGGCTTTTACGACTCTTCTGGGAGCATGGCATTTTGCATATGTAAATCAATTGAGTTTTAAGGCAAAACTACTAATGATTCTTAGGACACTAATATGTCACAGAGGTATCAATCTAATACACACCATCTGTTAGATAATCAAATTACAGACCAAAACACGAGACCAAACACGATATATGTGGTTATACTACACCATAAGGCATGCATAAAAACAGTTATAAAAACCAAAAGACAAAATACCTGAACGGTTATAATATATACAATGATATATGGGGGTATGTGTGTTCATTCACAGAAAGGTTTGTCTGTGAATAAATAGGGAATAATCCATTTCTATGGCCATAATGTCTCTCCTATGGAGAGAAGTAGTAAGAGTTGCAGAGTCTGCCTGCATACCTTTGCCTCGTAAACTGACGCTATCAGCTAGTTGTCCTGACAACTGGGTGTTAGTTGCTCTGGGGGGTTTAAACCAGAACTCCACCATTTAGCTGGCTTGCTGGTTTTGAATGTGATTTGCTAAATGTAGCAAATAACTGTATGTCTGATTAGTCCAGACGCTAATAATCCCCCCTTTTGAACGTTGTTGTCTGTCTAATAGACAACAGCGATCGACGTCAAAGGTGCAGAGCAATCAGACAGGCACCTGCCAGTCATGGCTGGAAGAGAGAGAGAGTGGAACTTTGGCTGTTGGTACTTCCAGGGGTGGTTGTTGTGTCATAGTTGATACTGTCAGGCAGTATATTGTGGTGATGTAAGCTGTAGCAAGGTGCGGGGCCTCGAGCTTGTGCAGCAGATGTTGAGGCAGTCTCACCTGTCATCCTTACATTGGTCAGGTGGTTGTTTCAGGTGCTGTTATCTAGTAGGCTGTCTGGGGTGCCTGCGGTTTGGAATGGCTGGTTGGACTCTCACTTGTGAGAGAGCAGGTGGTTCCAGGGGTCGCAGGGAATTGTTCGGAAGATTTGTAGCATGAAGGGAGTTTCAGCTCCTGTAACTCAGAAGTAGGCGTGTCCAGCTGTCCTTGTGCAGCCTCCATTTGGCACCTGTGTGAAGGGTATGGAGGAGGATGTTGTGGCGGACTGCTTTTGGACATACCGTGGTGTTTGGTACCTGGGCTGTCGCCATAACGACAGTTCTGCACTGGTCTTGTGTTGCTCTTTCCAGCTGCTCTCCTTGTTCCGCAGCTGTCTGAGCCAGAATCACAAATGGAGGGATCAGGAACCATAAATACATTTAAATGGCAGTGGGTTAGATCACTTCGACCCACTTATACGAGGGTCTTGCGCTGAGGCCCTGCCGGGGGCTTCCTGGTGTTACCTTACACTTTATGTTTGGTAGATCAGAGTCAGTGGGGTCTTAGGAACCCTTTCTGAGATGGCCTTGTGGTTGTTAAAGGCTTTCTGTGTCAAGTCACGCAGTTGTTGCAAAGGCATTGAGTGAGGTAGGCCAGAATGCCTAAAATGGTGACTTACAATCAGAAGGATGTTTTGGAGGAAAAGCTTGCAAAGCTGGTGTCCTCATCCTTTGGCAGGTTCATTGTGAGCTTCGAAGTAAGCTCGTCGAGGTCTGTGATTGGGAAGTTTCGTGCCGGCCCTGTTTGGTTCAATCAGTCCGTGTTCAGGCTCTTTATGATGGTTTGTCTTAGCTGCTGGTAGTCCGATTGGATGTGTCCTGGCTGTCAGGCCAGGAAGCGTTGCATCTCTGGGCTAGAGGTGACCCAGAGCAGACAGAGTCTATCATGGTGGTTCACACTGATCCAGGACTGCAGGCGAAAGTCAAATGTCTCACAGGTAGGCATGGGCATCATTGTCTCCTGCAAGTTTGTTGTGAATGCAGGGATTAATCCTTTTCCTTCCGTCGCTGCAGAAGTTTCCAGGAAGCGGACCTGGGGAGTGTCAAGCAGGAGGTTTTGGCTTCCCCCTTTTGTGTCTTGTACAGGGGTGAGTGGGTTTGCACTGCTGGATCTGTGACAGGCTGCAGGGTGTCTTTACTTGAGTCCATGCACAGTCTGTAAGACTCAGTACTTTCTGGACCACGTTGAGCTCCTCTTTAAGGTTGCAGACTTGCTGAGTCAGGGT
Source organism: Cirrhinus molitorella (assembly GCA_033026305.1). Classification (NCBI taxonomy): domain Eukaryota; kingdom Metazoa; phylum Chordata; class Actinopteri; order Cypriniformes; family Cyprinidae; genus Cirrhinus; species Cirrhinus molitorella. The sequence continues at coordinate 29,616,129 of CM065124.1, read as the reverse complement.
TTGGACTTCAGCTCTGTCTGCATGAAGATAGCCTTCTAAGGCCTTAGCTCTAGTGTCTCTCTCATTAAGTTGTATATATGCTATCTTTTTCCAAGTCTTGTCTGGTGGCTTTTCCAAGCTGTTTTCTGTGTCTGGCAGCTGTTAAAGACCTCTGAAGACTGGTGATTTCCTTCTGTTGCACTATTCTGTCAGGTTCATTGCACCTGTTCTGTTCCTTCTCTTGCTGAGCAGGTGTCAGTTCTCTCTGGAACTCGGTGACTTGCAAGTTCAGTTCATTTTACCTCCTGTCAACGAGGCCCTTGAGGATGTGGGCCAAGGAGGAGGATGATGCTCCCGGTTGTCCCAGCTGGGTGTGAAGTGTCCATTTGTGTCGCAGTTCCGCTGTTCCTTTCTCGGCCGTTGCAGGTCGTTGGCTGCTTTAGGCTGAAGGATGTTCATCGCAGTGCTCTGCCGGGTCTCCAAGGTGGTACTGGTGGATGGCAGTGCTGGATGTCTGACAGACGCTGGGTCACTTGTGGGAACACAGGAGAGAGAGGCAGAAGGCAAATGCAAGTACAGACAGAGGTGGTAAGCTATCTATATGGGAGACGGCTCTGTAAGACAGGTAAGGTGTGAATAGCTGGTAAAGGGACAGCTAGTCCTAAGATTTGTGCAGGTGAGCACAAAAGAGAGTGGTTTGAGTAACTTTGCATGGGTCAGCTACGTGTGGTTACGTTATTACTCAATGCACTGATGGTTCTTAGGTTCGGTCACTACAAGAGTATCACATAAAAATAGATCTGAAACAAAATCAGAAAGAGACAGAGGGAGAAAGAAAGGCTTTCCTTATATAGTTTGAGCTAGGAGATATGATTAAGCAGTTGTCACTTGTGGGTGATGCTGCAGTAGGCTCATAAACCTAGCGTTAGATTGTTAGCTAAGCTAACGCACACCAAATACTCCGAGGTCAGAAAGAAAAAGAAACAATGTGAAGTGTTTCTTGTTCCATCTGGCATCTCCATTGTGTTGGACAGTAACTGCACTTCAATATACTAGGCCTGGCATTGAAGATTGAGAAGGGGTAGAGAGGTAACAGGGATTAGGCTGCTAAACCTGTATAACTCCTTAGTTGCTAGAACTGCTGTAATCCTACACAAGGAGGGTAAATGGTGATGGTAAGGTAACTAAAGTAAGGTAAAGGTCAAGTTAGAATGTCCTTATAGCTCTAGAGGACTAAAGGAAAGGTAAATAGACAGACTGATTTAATTACATTTCAAATGTAATTAAATTCAGTGTAGCTGAATAGGGGTATTCAGTCTGAAACAAAGGTAAATCAATAATCTAAAACAGAGAAATAAAGTTAAATTAAAGAGTAAAAGTACACTGTTAAAAAAAGATGTAATTTTACAGGTAATTGTCTGTATATTTTTACAGAATTTTCCAGTTTTTTCATTATACAATAAAATACCTGTTGTTTTACAGATTTTCTGTATTTTAAAATTTCACTATTAAATTTACAGATAATTGTTTGTATTTTGGTATTACATAGCTTTTCTGTTTTTAAGTAATGTGTAATTTAACATAAAATGTTATTTAATATTTACAGAATATTCTTGTAAAAATAGGGGGGCTGATTGAACCACAAACCATTCAGTGTTCTATTAGCCTACCACTGAAGAACGTTAATCATGTGAGGGTTACAGTGAGAAAAAAAATAATAAATAAATAAAAAAAATAGTATTTGTGCATACAGTAGCCTACATATACTATAAATTATGCCTATGCGATACAGATTCAAACTTGCCGCCAATTTAGCTCCGCCCACGCTGGTTTCAACGGTGCGCACATGATTTGAATTTATCCATTCGGAAATGTGTGAGAAAATAACGCGCTCTTTCAGTGACGCTGTTTCACCAACTATGACAAATTCGGAGATACTACAGCAGACATCATTTCAACCGGCTGAGGTCAGTCTTTCAACATGTTAACCATATTTTAGTGTAGTGTAGATGTGCATTTGTGGTGTTAAGTGTAGTTTCGAAGCTAAAATGAGCATTTCTAAAGATCAGTTGACCTCAAAAGACTCAAAACAAGCATTAATAATATTTTTATTCATATCAAAGTTCGTTTGAGTGTATATGAAGTCTTTGTTTATTTGAAAGTACCTGCCAGTTTTTCAAACTCTTAAACGGCGGGACATTTTGAAACGCTGAATGTGGCAGTATCAAAGCCATTTTGAGAGTGAATTCAGTAACAGTTAGGCTCTACACTTTGATTATGAATATGAACGCAGCATGGTAAATCGCAAGGTAGGCCCTTTCCCCCCTTTAATATTTTGTTAAGAAGTACACAAAATTTGGTCCTCCGCTATCTCAAAGCATTTTACTTTGTATATTTTGTAATGGTTTTAAAGCTTAACTTGCGACTAAAAAGTGTTGCGTTCACATTCTGGGCCATTTTCTGGCCTACACTTACATAATGCGTGTATAAGTGCATATGTTAATCTTAATAGTAATAATATAACATTAATCTTTGTGTTCTGATAAGGAATGAACATACATCTTGAGGTCTGAGGCTGAGTAAACTGTTATTACTTACTGGATCGTTGATTATGAAAATGGCATATCCTGGACAGTTAACGTTACAGTTAACGTTACTCCTAGGTAGTAATATGATGAAGGTAAGTCAAAGTGAATAATATAAATGTATTTATATTTCTATAATTTCTATAATTTTAGCTAAAGTCACATGGCAGACCAAAACATCACTGTTAACCTTTCCTGCTCGGTTTCCAGATCATTATTGTCTCAGTGAATGAAATACAAATTATTAAAAAAGTTTTTTTTTGGTTTCAGGTCGTGTGGAAAGTCTGTTCAACCAGGTCACTGGCCTCTGTGCTTGGGCCATTGGGCGGATCCTTACACCAATAACTAGAGTACTTTCATCAGGTTTCTCAGTGGGTGCGTCACTGAGTGGGGAGAACCTGTTTGATGTTTTTATCAGAATGGAAGAGCTGTGTTTTGACCCACAACTATGCCGCCTCATTGTCACCCAGCTGCCCTGCTGCACAGGCGATTTTGCCAGAAGTGAATGATGTACAGGGCTTCCTGAGCTAGTCGCATCCAAAGCCGCATCTGTGGCCCTTCCATTCCTACTATCCTCTATAAAGTTTGGATGCATGTCTCTAGTTCTGAATTTTCTCTGTCAGCCTAACTATTTCCCTGCATTTATCACATGTGAATCCCTCACTGCCGACAGAAATAGATAAACTATACATGTAGCAAGCAGTGCAGACAACTAAAGCAGGAGAAGCCATTTACTCACCGTGATTGTAGAACGATTCCAATTTACCACTGTTGTTTGATGAACTTGTGAAAAACAGAGCGGGGGAAAAACACCAGAGCGAGAGTTAAAAAGAGAGAGGAAAAAAAAAAAGAAAACGGTAGTTGACACGGATAAAAATGCGAGTGCAAAGGCAAATGGCAAGCTAACCGGCTAGCGGAATGCTAACATCCTGGACACGCGGTTATAGAATAAAAGCGAGAGGTCAGATTAGTTTGATGATAATATCAGAATATTTGGTTCAAATTAAGCTTTATTTTATCACTTAAAACAACAGAGAGTGATGGTAAGATAGCAATTCCAACAGAAAAATGAAGCTACAAGGAGCTAAAAACAGCTACAAACACAAACCAAAAGTGTAGTCAGTACCTCTACTTTTTGAATGATGTGTGTACTTTTGCCATCTCTGGCTATAAATTATGTTATAATGGACTTTCACATCCAGAGATGAAGGATCAGGAGATGAAGTTACTTAAGAGGAGTCGTCCGATGACAGTCTGTTATATAAACAGTGCGTGAACAGGCTGCTGTAAGCATATAAGAAACACTGCTGCTGCACATATAACATATACAGTGGGTACGGAAAGTATTCAGACCCCCTTAAATTTTTCACTCTTTGTTATATTGCAGCCATTTGCTAAAATCATTTAAGTTCATTTTTTTTCCTCATTAATGTACACACAGCACCCCATATTGACAGAAAAACACAGAATTGTTGACATTTTTGCAGATTTATTAAAAAAGAAAAACTGAAATATCACATGGTCCTAAGTATTCAGACCCTTTGCTGTGACACTCATATATTTAACTGAGGTACTGTCCATTTCTTCTGATCATCCTTGAGATGGTTCTACACCTTCATTTGAGTCCAGCTGTGTTTGATTATACTGATTGGACTTGATTAGGAAAGCCACACACCTGTCTATATAAGACCTTACAGCTCACAGTGCATATCAGAGCAAATGAGAATCAGGAGGTCAAAGGAACTGCCTGAAGAGCTCAGAGACTGATCTGATCTGGCCAAGGTTACAAAAAAAAATCTGCTGCACTTAAAGTTCCTAAGAGCACAGTGGCCTCCATAATCCTTAAATGGAAGATGTTTGGGATGACCAGAACCCTTCCTAGAGCTGGCTGTCCGGCCAAACTGAACTATCGGGGGAGAAGAGCCTTGGTGAGAGAGGTAAACAAGAACCCAAAGATCACTGTGACTGAGCTCCAGAGATGCAGTCAGGAGATGGGAGAAAGTTGTAGAAAGTCAACCATCACTGCAGCCCTCCACCAGTCGGGGCTTTATGGCAGAGTGGCCCGACGGAAGCCTCTCCTTAGGACTTTTAGAACTTTTTGGCCTTAATTCTAAGTGGCATGTGTGGAGAAAACCAGGCACTGCTCATCACCTGTCCAATACAGAAGCATGGTGGTGGCAGCATCATGCTGTAGGGGGGGTTTTCAGCTGCAGGGACAGGACGACTGGTTGCAATCGAGGGAAAGATGAATGCGGCCAAGTACAGGGATATCCTGGACGAAAACCTTCTCCAGAGTGCTCAGGACCTCAGACTGGGCCGAAGGTTCACCTTGCAACAAGACAATGACCCAAGCACACAGCTAAAATAACGAAGGAGTGGCTTCACAACAACTCCGTGACTGTTCTTGAATGGCCCAGCCAGAACCCTGACTTAAACCCAATTGAGCATCTCTGGAGAGACCTGAAAATGGCTGTCCACCACTGTTTACCATCCAACCTGATAGAACTGGAGAGGATCTGCAAGGAGGAATGGCAGAGGATCCCCAAATCCAGGTGTGAAAAACTTGTTGCATCTTTCCCAAAAAGACTCATGGCTGTATTAGATCAAAAGGGTGCTTCTACTAAATACTGAGCAAAGGGTCTGAATACTTAGGACCATGTGATATTTCAGTTTTTCTTTTTTAATAAATCTGCAAAAATGTCAACAATTCTGTGTTTTTCTGTTAATATGGGGTGCTGTGTGTATATTTATGAGGAAAAAAAATGAACTTAAATGATTTTAGCAAATGGCTGCAATATAACAAAGAGTGAAAAATTTAAGGGGGTCTGAATACTTTCCGTACCCACTGTATAATTAACCCCCATATAGCATATATGAATCACCTCGTAGCAGATCTATACAGGTGGAGCTGGGGAAGGTGGGGGCATTTTGAAGCATGCTGCAAACTGCTGCACTTAGCACTAGTCATGTATTTGAATGTTGAGCAGTGAGCTCAATGGTTACTGACACTGGAGAGAACCAATCGGCTGTGCCATGTGATTATGATGTCATGTTGTCAGATTGAATTAGACCATCAGACTGCATCTAGAGTTTCATGCCAGAACTCAGTTATTTTTATTATATTAGAAAGTCTAAGGCTACATGAAGATTTCCAAGACAATAAAAGGTTATAGAGACACAGCTGGCAGCCTTATTCTTTTGAAAACCTTTGAGTGTGTTGAAAAAACAAACACAATATCATCACATGTTTGATCAGAGCAACTGAGAAAAAGCTGCAATGTACAGCCAAAGACCTGCAAAATGATCAGACAAAAGGAGGAAAAAAACATGCAGTTTATAAAAATAACACTAGACAAGTATGGGTTTAATGTTGAGGCATCTTGCTGAATACCACTCTTGACCAAAAAGAACAAAAAGGTTGATTCGAAAATTTCTAAAATTCATTTGGATAGACCTGTGGAGTTCTGGAAGACAGCTAATGATCAATGGACTTTCCTGCAGGACAATCATCCCAAAGTATACATCCAAAATCTACTGGTATGCTTGGTTCAGGATCAGTTGTAAAATATTCTTGAGTGGCCTGTTTAGTCTTCAGATTTAATCCCCAATTAAAATATTTGGTTGAATTTGAAGAAAGCAGTGTCAAAGTGAAAACCAAAGATTATCAATGATCTGAAAGCTTTTTCAGGTGAGGAATGGGCCAAGATTGCAGTAGAGAGGTGACAGAAGCTTCTAAGCACTTTTAAGTAGCATTTATTTGTGCTTCAAAAGAATAAAAGATTCTGCACCAAATTTTACTTTTTGGTGTTTATATGATGTCCTCTTTTAAGTGCTGGGCTGGTGCTGTTTTGTAAATATCTTTTCTTTCTGATGAACTGTGGAATGAGGTGCTGTGATGGCAAACAATAAATTGAAAATCTATTTCTTCCTCCTTGCAGGCCTTGTGTTCTGCTATCCAAAATCTCAAATGCAACCTCAGCAACTGATTAAAATCCTGATTTAATTTGTGTGAAAGGTCATAAAGATCAAATCTAACAGCTGTTAAGACTGGTGAAGGGTGGTTTATGCCTTTGACACTGCATTTTGAATTGAATTGTTTGTTCCCTGTCTTGCATGTAGGACTGCAGATTAAAAGCATTAAACTGCTACTATGTGTTCTCTGTATGCAATAGCTCAAGATGTATCTGCATAAAAAGAAATGTGATCTAATGTGGTAAATGTAAAAGTAAATTATGTGTATTTTGTTTTAGATTTAGAATTATTCTTACAAATTATTATGTACAAACATTTAATTTTATCTTTCACTAACACATGGTTAAAATGTTTGCAGACAGGCCTACACCATCACACATTAATGCAATGCTTGTTTGCCTATGGGCCCTGAAAGAAGAAAAATCTTTCTAGGGCATTTATAATATACTATATTCCAGTCTAGGATCCTAGCCACTAAAAAGAATTGTGCAAAACTGAATGCAGTGTCTAAAAGCTTAAAGGAGACATTGGATGCCCATTTTCCACAAGTTGGTATGTGTAATGATTGCTCTGGAGTCGGTTGATCCATCCGCAACACTTTATTCAACAAACAGCAAAGACAGACAGGTGGGGTCAATACCAGCAAATGGGAGTAACGGAGGCAAGCCAAAGAGTCATCAGAGTCCATGCAAATAAGTTCGGGGCTGGTGGCGTTCAGAGGGTAATCCATAAACAAGCGATAGGTCGTAGGCAGGCGGCGTCCGTTCAAAGGGAGGTAAGCAGTCCGAGTTGGCAACGAGAAATACAAACACAGGAAAAACGCTCAGAATTGACGCCGGGGCAATGTAAGACTTCGCTAAATTCTGACTGAAATGGTGGCCTATTTGTAATCCGGGGATTAGCGGAAGAAGATGGCCGCCGAGCGTGTAAGCGGGGTCAAAGGAAATGTAGTGAGAAGAGGTTAGAACTCCGGAGAGGATTCCCGCTGGTGTCCGGCAGAGGGAGCCACAGAGACCGTGTTCGTGACAATATGATTCTATAGGGTCATTAAATGTCTGCAAAATACTTTGGTTAAAATTCCTCAAAGGTTGTGTAACGCAACACCCTTTTACCTTGTCAAAAACAGCTCTGTTCATAGCGACCCATTTCGTTGCAAGGTACTGCTCACTTCACCCCTCTCTTCCATTTTTGTGTATTTAGTGGCACAGTACCATCAAAAAATAAATACATTAATTAATTAATTGATTTATAATCCACTGTGTCCTCAGTGGCTTTCATGTCAAAAATTAAGACTCTTATGTTCACTTAATTCACTTCAACTACCTGCGTTGCTGCGACATTACTTTCATAATGTCATATTGCTCTGAAAATCAAAATGGCTTGATAATTGAGACTGTTCAGGCTTTTTGGGGATTAAAAAAAGTCCAGTCCACAGTCCAAGCGAATTTTGCATCCAGTGTCTTTTTTATTACACTATACAAGCATGCTGTTCTTTTTGACAGGTTATGAAAAAAACTTTCAACAGGTTGTAGAATCAGTGAACAATTACTGGCAAAATGGGTGAACACAATAAAAAATATTTTACAATAAACATGATCATTCAGTCATGTGTACCGCTATAGCACAAGTACATTGTTGTTACTGGCATTATCATACTTACATATCATAGTTTTGAAATATGACATCAGATTGTAACTATATATAAAAAAGAAACAACATTTAAAAAGTACATTTTCAGTTAAAAAAAAGTCAAAACCGTATGTAATTTAGACATTTTATTATGATTTATGTCATAAGGGGCCCTGCAATAACTGTTTTGCAGAGGTAGTTACAAATCATGAAAAATGTGTTAAAATATTAAGTAGCAAAATTAGAGAACTCCATTCTATTACATTTAGTCCCTCTTCTTTTCCCGTCCTTTGAAAGCATCCATGAAATTGAAGGCCCCAAAGTAAATACCCAGAATGACTGATTGCTTGAATGGGATGAAACTGTAAAGAAAAAACAAACAAACAAACAAACAATGATATATATATATATATATATATATATATATATAAACAGGTCACATTACAAATTAATAACTGGTAAAATCCTCTTTTTTGTATCATTAAAGATATCCTAACCACAAAGAGAGATCATGTTACATTTTTCATTTTAAATTTCAGGACTGAGCACAATAACCAGGCCTATTCACAAGTTTCTGAGGGCGTTACTGTAAAAAAGAACGTGTGAACAACTTCCGGTGATGCGGTGGAAGTAGTATACCAATGGTATTTTGTGTGCTAATTTGCGAAAAGGCTAGGTGTTTTTTGGATCATTGTTTACTTTGTAACGTTGCTTTATGAGAGATGTCGTTGTGGTGCTCAGGGACAACATGTGCTGTTCAAAGTTGTGTTCGCACATCATTAGCAAGTTTGGATCGCTAAATCTTGAATGACTTTCAACTTGTGATGTGACATTTGAACCGAACCATTTGAAGGAGTCTTCATTTGCCCATCAGTACTGTCAACTGTTGAATGAGTGTCATGTCTCGCTTGTTTACTACCGGAAAGCGTTCCCTCGTTTGACACAAGGCCTCATGGGGCGTAGGAAACTTGTGAATAAATTAGATCATTCACACCTAATTATAACCTCATGGACTGAGAATCAGCACTCTCAGCATCATACTAAAATAATGTAATTTTTAATTTGATGATTTAAATTGATAGAATTAGCATCAGGCAGGTTAAACCATGTTTCTGTAAAAAGCACAGAGGGCATTCAAATAATAAAGATCTTCTCATTCAAATGCTGTCACCTTTACAATTTTGACTGTACTGTTTAAAACACACAACCAATCAGCGATTGGAATTAATTGGCCATATTTATGCACTGAAGTCTGTCTTACAGCCCACACAAACAGGTGTTGCTTTATCTTCTGAGTTTCTCAGTTATGGCATCAGTAATTGTCACAGCTGCATAAGTAAGAGCTTCTTAAGGGTCCTTCATGTTGAAGCTATGGCCAGATTAAAGATGTTATGAAAAACACGCAGTAGTACAGCACTATAAAAAATGATTCTGGGTTTTAGTCAGGTGGAAAAGTGAAGTCACGTCTTGTGATTTAAAGTTTTCAATTTCTCTTCAAGTTGAGGTTGTTACAACTCATCATATTGTGTAGTGAGACACAGCAAGTTGTTGCTGTGTCTCACTACACAATATGATGAGTTGTAACAACCTCAACTTGAAGAGAAATTGAAAACTTTAAATAACATGTTCATACAACAACAAAACATACGTTCTATCAATTTTCTGTGTAATGCGCATGTGCCAACAACGCTACGCCATGATGACGTACTACTTTAATGAAGTTGAGGCAGACGCGCCATCCGCCATTTTCTGCAAGAGGAGTTTCAGAAAAGACGAAGGAGCCTGCATTTGAACAAATTGACTTAATGGACTGCAAATAATTAAATGAGTAAGTATACTCTGATTTGTGTTTTCTTGAATGTTAATTTAGGCTTGTTTCTCTCACTGTCCGCCTTTTCATTTCAAGCAATTACATTTTGCAAACTAGTACAACTTGGTTAATAATCAGGAGTCACACCCATTGCCAGGCAAATCCGTGGTTATTCACTTTAAGACGTTCCTGACAGTCCCTCAGACTCAAAATAAACAAATATTTCGGAGTATATGTTATGCGTTCACTCAATTGAGACATGCTGTGCTGAGAGAACTAACAGCTGATACTGAGCATGAGTGTAACTTCCGAGCTGTTAAAGCCGCTGTTCTCGGATCTCCAGTAAGGGTAACGTTACTTTGAATTTGGCGAAACGCAAGTTAATAACAAATAAAATGTAGGCCTACTGCAAATGTAAATGCTATTAGTTATATCATACAGCACTTTTAACATGATGAACATGCAACGACTGTTTAGTGAAAACGTAAATTAAATTTGCTATTTACTTTTGGATGGACGTTATATTTTAAGCTTTATGAGCTGAATCCTCGTTTCTGTAAAAGTTAATGGAAATAGATAAAACAGTGTAGCGTGTTCTTAATCCGCTTGTCGTTAGTTTTTACTATAAAAACATAGAATGACCAGTAATATCCTAAGCATCGCAGACAGTCCATATTTGTGTTTAATATGAGAAATATACGTTTTTATTTATACATGCTTGCAACAGCATTTAGTTATAATTTGTTGTTATAATATAAACATGCTTGTTTGACTTCGTTTCTTAAATGCTCAGTTGTTGTTCTTTAAAATTGCATACCATAAGAATGTTTTTGAGCACGTGCAAATGGTGTGTCTTCTGTATAACGTTAGCTAACTTGCACACTGATCTTAAATTAATGTAATGTCACAATTTTTGTAGTTTAATTATCACGATTAAACTTATGTAATTTGGGTTAACTGTGAAGCCCTCAAGAATCATGAAATTCAGAATTTTCACCTAAAAAGATCTATATTTTATAGCGTTGCTCAATTTTATATTGCCAACAACATCATCACTATAATATTCAATGTAATAAAATGTTCATTAAATTAATTCAGTATGAAACATGAGTATGTATACTTGGCTGGAGTTTGACTTTTTTGTTTTTAATTTGCAGGATCAGTACAGTGCTAGCAGATTGGAAGCACAACTCCATATCGATGAGGTGGTGTTGTAAGATTTGTAGATTTTCGTCACCCAACCAGCGTACCCTAATCACACACTACAAGCTGAAACACTGCCATCAGGCAAGTCACTGTCCACTCCCATGCATCTATAAAGATTGTGTATGCACATTTAGGAGTGAACTGTTTCTGAAGAAGCATTTAACTCGTGACCATAGTCAGTGTGTTCCAGCCTCCTCAAAATTGCTTAAAGCAACATCAAATGTGAACTGTGACCTGTGTAATTTTTCAGAGGCTTGCAGTGTTTCACAGTATTTTGCACATCTTATAACACACATTAAAAAGAAAGAGACAGTGAGGTGCCCCTTTCAATACTGTAGTTTCCAGACCTGTGTGTACAGCACTTTCTGTGCTCATAAAAGTAAGAATCATCGCCACAGCACTTTTAAAGATTTTCGAACAGACTTGTATCAAACATGCATTCCTGTTGATTCAAACCCTGAAAGTGCAGACTCTGAAACCCATACATTCAGTCCAGATTGCTCAACAGTAGATAGCGACATAGATGTTCAAGACCTACAAGATTTGATTAAACACAAAGTAGCATCACTGTTACTTCGCATGCAAACAACTCTACATGTCCCAAAGCCACCACACAGGAAATTGTAAATGAGCTTTGCAGTGTTTATTCAATTGTGGAAGAGTTCACTCCAAGAATAATTGAAAGTGTATTGGTTAAGCACAGTTGTGTATTAACCAATGAAGTGACTGCTGCCTTAGCTGAGATAGTCGAAAAAACAAATACCCTAACTTCCCTTTAAAAGAGTGGCCCTTTTGCAACCGAATACAAAATAACCACTTATTACAAGGACAACTTCAAAGTAATTGAGCCAGTTGAATATTTTTTAGAATCGTCCTCCCAAAAAAAGTTTGTTTATATTCCAATTTTGAAAGTTTTGACAGAGTTGTTGAACCGTGATGACATTTTGGATAAAATCTTGGAGGAAAATGCTGATCAGTCTGGTCGAATTAAAACATACAGAGATGGACTGTACTGCAAAGGGAATCCCTTGCTCTCCTCAGAGAGTTTAAGCATTGCACTTGGGATGTATATAGATGACTATGAGGTATGTAACCCACTGGGAACATCCAAAAAAAAGCATAAGATCTGTGCAGTGTATTGGGTAATATCAAACTTGCCAGCACAGTATAGGTCTTCGGTACAATCAATTTATCTGGCTTGTCTGTGTAATAGCAATGATGTAAAGAATTAGGGACATTCAAGTCCTTGAAGATGAAGGACTATATGTTCAAAAACTGGGAACAAGTGTCAAGGGTTCTGTGTTGTATGTGTCAGCGGACAACTTGGGGGCCCACTTGCTAGCTGGCTTCCAAGAAAGTTTCAATGCTGATAAATTCTGCAGATTTTGCCTAGCTAGTCGCAAAGATATTGACTTGCATGAGGTCAGAGAGGGAGTGTTTCCACTCAGGACGATTGAAACTCACAAACAGACCCTTGAAGAATTGAAGACAAATTCACTGGTTTCCCTGAATGGAGTAAAGAGAGACTGTGTGTTCTTGAGAAACTTGAATATTTCCACACAATTCAAGGGTTTCCTCCAGATTTTATGCATGACCTGTTTGAAGGTATAGTACCAACAGAGTTAAGTCTTTGCATAAAGTCCCTTATATCCAAACGGTTCTTCACATTAGATGACCTTAATGCCGTCATCAAGTCTTTTCCCTTCAAGTTCACTAATAAAACGAATAAACCACAACAAATTTCAAAGACATTTGTGTCAAAAAATTAAATTGGTGGAAACTGCCATGAGAACTGGACTCTGTTAAGGCTACTGCCCTTGATGATGGGTCACAGAGTACCAGAAGGAGACAAAACTTGGCAATCTTACTAGAACTGAAAGATATTGTTGAGCTCCTAGCTACTGGACAATTTTCTGATGAGACATTGTGCTACTTGGAGTCCAAAATATCAGAACACAGGTGCTTGCTGAAAGAGTGTTTCCCCGATTTTCATATTCTTCCCAAGCATCACTTTTTGGAACACTACAGAGAAACAGGAATTTCCTATTCCTTTGACAAAATGCTGTTCCGCGTGATCATCTCCCCCCAGAACATTCAAAAAGTTAGACTTGATCCTGTTCCAGATTCTGTTGATGGCCTCAAGCTTGAACTTAAAAGCAGCTCCTTTTGAGCTTCAATATGAGGATGAAGACTTCCATGATTTCTGTAACCTTACATGTGTAGCTGATTTGCCCAAAGACAAGGTGACACTGAAGGTCCTTTTCACCCACTTTCGAATTATCATGCGTATCTTGTCAGTAATGCCGGTTCTGTGATTAGCCGTAAATCTCATTCAGGTGTTCATTCATGCAGCCACGTTTACTACACAGAGCCGTAGTTGACTGACAAGCTACGCAGTTGTGATAATGAAGGCGATATTTGCGTAGCTAATTTGCGTAGCAGTCTTGCTACTGTTTAATCACACTGGTTTAAAGTTTAAGTGCATTGTTGTTTTAGATTGTTTTAAGTATTGGTTATTATTGGTATTCCTGATTTTTATTTTTTTTTTTCCAAACTTACTGTTTCAATACCTTGTACTGCTTCCAATTTCATGCTTTTACAATTGGAAATTGAAGACCGTTTTTGAACAGTTTAATGTAATGTTTTGTTTTAACACAGCTAATTGTGAATTTTTCATGCACTTTTTCCTGCAGAAAACAAAATTTCTTTATCCCGTCTTGCTACTGTTTAAAGTAGTCTTGATACTGGTTTAAAGTTTAAGAGCATTGTTGATTTAGATCTCATTGTTTTAATTGAAACATTGGTATTCTTGATTTTTTTTTTTTTTTTCAAACTGACTGTTTTGTTGTTACCTTGTACTGCTTCCTTGTCATGTTTTAAAGATTGGAAATTGAAGACTTTCTGTAAAAATGTTACAGTTTAATGTGAAGTTTAACACAGCTTATTGTGAATTCTTCGCACACTTTTTCCTAATGACAAGGAGAGTTAATTGCACTATTTTGACACTAAGATGGATGTGTGCGAGATAATTTTGCACGTGTTTATGTGAGCTGTGTATATGTGAATGTTTTTCTCATGTAGTGTTTTTTATATGCAATCTGTAAAAAAAAATAAATGCTGAGAGTTCAAATTTTGCAGTTGTGTTGATTAAAAAAAAAATATGGTTCTAGGTAGATATACAAAACTACTTGTGAAAGCAATAAAGTCCAGTAAACTCAAATAGTTAAGTTATGATGTTGAGAAAATTAGTATTTCATGTCAATTAGACTTGGCTCATGCTTTTGAAAACTTAATTTTTTAAGTTCAACCAATATGTTTTTTAGTTGACTTAACTAAAACATTTAAATGCTCATTAATTGATACAGTACGTTTCACATACAAGTTCTACCACTTGTGACACTAATTGCAGCTTCAATATTACACTGTGAAAATTTCTCTTTAGATACAATGTTCTTAATCATTTATATGAATAAGCAGTCTAATACTGTCTTAAAGACACAGCAATGTGTGTTTTTAAGTGAATTCTTCATCTAAAATTAAATGAGTAACATATACCAAAGGAAAGCCAAGACGTTCCACCTTCAGGGTCATTGGCATGACTTCCCTTACATACATTCTTAAAGTATAAACAATTTTGAGTTTCAGTATCGGCGGGGATTGTAGGTGTGAGGAGTGAATGTACAGCGCTTTCTCCACCCTCAATACTACTGAGGCACCAAACTCCTAACTGCTCCCCAGGTGCTGCATCATAAATGGCTGCCCACTGCTCCAGGTGTGTGTTCACTGTGTGTGTCTGTTCACTACTCACTGCTGTGTGTGCAATTGGATGGGTTAAATGCAGAGCACAAATTATAAGTATGGGACATTTCCTTTCCTTTTCCTTTTCCTTTTCCTTTTCCTTTTCCTTTCCTTTCCTTTCCTTTCTAGAACGAAGGTTATTTACATTTACATTTACATTTAGTCATTTAGCAGACGCTTTTATCCAAAGCGACTTACAATAGAAGCAATCAGAGCAACAAGAGAGCGACAGTGTCTAAATAGGTTATCATTCTATTTAGACACAAGTGTTGGTCAGAGTGGAAATAGATCGGCCTATTTCAGATTTTGTCTCAGTATCACGTAACTGCGACAAAAGACCACATCCCAGATCAACGTCTGCATCTTTGGCCCTGTACACTGGGGCATTAGTGAGATGAAAAAGAAAGAAGAGACATACATGACCACTGGACTAAAAATAACATTACCTTCCAAAGGCAAAATAGACTTATTGGAAATATGTGAGTCTATATACATTTCTGCAAAACTGAAAATAAAAAAAATAGTAAAAAAAAAAAAATATGTACCTATATGTACAAATCACTACAGTTTCCAGTTGAAATGTACACTAGAGGCAGTAAAACTCTTGACAACTTTTATTTATTTTCAAACAAAGTATGATTTAGTATGTAAACACTCCCTGGATATATTTATATTCTGAACACCAGCAATATGTACCTCAAGCAGCATAATAAAAATGCATGACTGTACCAATGTAATAAAAACATGCCATGGTCATGTATTGAACGCATGCTTTAGCGCCACTCTTTGGACATTTCACTGCCACAAAACGTGCAGTAAGGTATGCAATTACGGTGTTGAAGAAATGTCTATATAGACACATTTTTATGAGCCTGGGTTGTCCATAGGATCCTAATGCTAGGAAGTGTCTATTTATTTTTCAACTATGTGAATGGGAGTATATCCGTTTCGTATGCAAATATGTTACTGAGTCATATCAGGAGACATATCCTTTTAACTCTTTTTTTAATCAGAGAGTTGAAATTAAGGTAGAAAATGACATTGTATTTCTAAATTATTGGTATAAAACTCGTACTAACATTATAAGTACACCTCAGGAAAACTTATAAAACAATTTCACGAGTTCCCGCTTACATATAATTAGCTGGAGTATAATAATGCATATTTGGCTTGGAGTACCCCCCAAAAAGTCAAGTCAGGTCAAGTTTATTTATACAGCGCTTTTAACAATACTCAGAACCCATTATAATAAGGGCCATTATAAATGATTCTGTGATGCGGAAACATGGATAGAATCCATGCAGTTGCAAGAACAGAATCCTGCAAAACGCGAAATATCACAGAACCTGTCAAAGTTAGGATGAATAAATCAAAAGTAGGTCATCACAACCAAATCAAATCACGACACGGACGAGTATCTGTAAATATCAAGCTGCAAAAATACCATTTATATACAGATCCTGCCTGTCTTTTTATGAATGGCACAGACTTGTGTGGTTTTGTTTATTCCACTGAAGCGCACATGACGCTCGCAGTGTCTTCAGTGTCTGCCGTCTCGCCAGTCAGTGTTTACTCTATTACAAGTAATAATTGCAAATACTTGCCCAAAGCAGTGGAAATACAAGATGGAAATATAGACTACAAAGATATTTAACTTGCTCTGTGTCACTGCGGAGATGATTTGGCAACCTTTCCGGCTTTTTAACGCCGAATGTGTTCTTGGATGGTTAGATACATGATGGGCTAATGTAGAAGCAAATAACTTTAAACCCCCTTTGTATGGCATTGCATATGGTATGTTAAGGGATGCCCTTTTGATATACTTTGCCGTAAAAGTGGCCCTCCTATTGACTTTTTCCTACACAGGTCTCCAGACTGCGACTAAAACGGTCGCATTTGCGTTTTTGCAGAGGTCGCCACTGGCCACTCTATAAATTTACATGTTATGACTTTAATTGCATTTAATGCCTTTTGCGATTACATCTTTTATGTTCACAATGCGCATCAAAGTTTTAGTTGAAAAAAGTCTTTCAAACAGTTCTCATCTCTGCCAAACACTAGCGCCAACGGCACACCTACTAAACGCAACTGCAGTTGTGAGAGAGATCAAAAAAGACGGGCGCCAGTAAAAGTGCAGACAAGCAGGGTCTATTTTGAGCACAGCTTGAACAAACTACAGGTAAAGATGACAGCTGTTTGAACATTAACAGTATCGTTAACAATTCTCGTTTATAAAGGATACTATTCTTGTTATCAAGATCTTTTTCTATATGCTGTGTTCTGTTAATGCGTGACCTTCATTATTTGTAGTGCACTTGCCATCCAGTAATGGCATACGCTTTGTGCTTTGTTACCTTTTAATAAACAAAGTATCAGCTTTAAAATTATGCCAAATTCATAACGAAATTCAAACAATACATACGGTTTTGGCGCTCTTTAATGTGAAGTGATCGCTTCAGCGCCTCAGTTCAAGCAGCAAGTGAACCCATTATATTCACTATTATACGAAATGAACATGAATGGACACCAAAGGGTAGGCTATTTTATAAGATAGCCTACAGGACAACTTACTGAAATATCTGTAATCGCTCAGTCAGTGTTTCAAACTGTGGAAAACGTGTAAAGCTTGTAAACATTGTAAGAATAACTCAGAATAACCTTTCTGCGTCTATAAGCTTATCAGTCAGCTAGAAAAAAAAACAGAAGAGAAGCATTTTGCTATATTTATGTGCTACTCTAAGTGATTAGAGAATGCAAAAAGCTGAAGTGTAAATTCAACACTTCCTATAAAATTGTATTTTACTAATGAAGAAAACCGACTGGATGTGTGAAAGACATATGACAACATTTATATATGCATTGAGAAGGAACCCAAACTACACTCAGTGGCCAAGTGATGCTTATGGTCCATGACATTGCCACAGATTCTGTGTAATAAACAATTATTTGTGACTGTATATAGTTTTCAAGTTGGAAAAGATGCTTATTTTCCACTTTAAGTGAAGCTTATTTCCCAGGACATCTACAAGATGGATTAAAATGCTGATAAACACATAACAGTGTGACTGAAATATTAAAGTGGTTAAAAAAAAAAAAAAGAAGAAAAAAAATTCTGTGGCACCTAAAAAAATAATTTGGCGCCCAAGTTTGTTACTTGTAGGAGCCAATAGCTCCTTGCTCAATTTTTATTTATTTTTTTTTTGTCTGGAGCCCTGCCTATAATTGCGGCTCTCCTGTGAAAAAAAAAAAAAAAAAGTTGTTGGATTGGCCGGAGGATCCAAAAAAATCCCCAGTGTAGGTCTTGTCATTTGGACGGGAAAAGTTGAGTCTGTATGGCAAAAGGTGCAAACCGAATGCTGATAAACCGTCACATGGGTAGAGGTAAGTCAGCTGTATTTAAACCTCTTGGTGTTGGTTAACTTGATTGTGCTCCTTGTGTGTTAATTAGGCTAAGTATCTGACACGCTCCTCCCAAACTTTGTTAACAAAACATCATTTAAAAATGCAGTTCATGACACCCTTAAAACTAGTGTCACGGTTCATAGATTCACCGTCTCACCCTAGTTCGTCTGTGTTGTGGTGTGTGCGTGTCTGAACTCTGATTACGAGCTGATCAGCCTCAGCTGAGGCTCGTTAACGGGACTATTTAAGATCGGCTAACACTGCTCCCTTTGTCAGATCCTCAGTGTTTCTCTGTGCTCCTGTTCAGCGGTTCTGCTTTCTGTTCCTGGTTTATTCCCTATCTGATCCGGACTCGTTGGATTTTGCTCTCGGTTTCCTGGTTTGTTCCTGTTCTTTTTTTTTTTCCGGCCTGTCAGTAACACAGATAACACATAACAGTGTGTATGTGTAGCTATGCTATCATCATTCACAGCCTTTTTTTTTATATATAAATATATATATATTTTTATTAATTTTTATATTTTATTTATTTAACCATACTATGACCGACAAGACCGGGGGATAGAGAAAACCAGGAGAGGAGAAAGAAGGAAGAAAATAAAAGAGAGGAAAAAAAAAAGAGGATAGAGAAAAAGAGAAAGAACACAAACAGATAATCTGCTTCCATACCTGCTGACAAAGAGAGAAAACAACAAAAGACACAACAGCAGAAAAACTACAACAACATCCAATGTCCGTATGAATCACAGTAAATACTAAATGCTAAATGGTATTGCGCAGCACACATAACTAATATTACAAAATATGTTTGAAGCAACAGCATTTTAGGACAGTGAGTGTCTGTGAGCACCTGTTTTTACACCAATGTGAATGCTTGTGTGTACACCTGTGTGCACACCTGTGTGTGTGTGAACGCGCTTGTATTCATAAAGTTCCTCCATGTAAATGCTTGATAGTGTGAGTGGGGAACCACAGCCCCGCCCCGCAAGGCATGAAGCAGGCACGGTGATGATGGTTGAGGCGGAGTCAAAGGCCTGACCTGACACATGGACATAGACAAACAAGCACACACATACACAAGCATCCCACCCTCACGCACGCAACCAAAAACTCACACACTCACCCCACATGTAGACGCACAAAAAAAAAAAAAAATGGACACTGTACCCACACTCACACTCCCCATTTGTACTCTATACTCCTGGGACCAGGCACCACTACCCCCAAAAGGGCAGTCAGCGCCAGACCCCGGAGCTGAATCCCCTTCGCTCCGGTGTGGAGACAGGAAGACCACCCCCGCCCCTGCAGCAGCAGAGAAGACCACCAGCCCAGACCCCGACTGGACGGCCAGCTCCTCCTCACAGCCCCCAGCCCCGGACAGAGAACAGAGAACAGGGGTGTAAGAGAAAAAAAAAAAAAAGGAAGACCCCGTGCTTCACCTCACCCGCTCAAATGTAGTGTTGGTGTATGTTGTTCTAAAGTGCTTTAAAACAGGGGAGGGGCAAGACACTAAGACACGTCAGCTCGTGTCAGCTCGGCCCCTCCCAAGAGCCCTCAATGTCTATGTGCAACTTAAAATTGAGAAGTGGGCATTGGCACCAGAGGGAAGGCTGAATGAACAGACCACCCTCTGGATGCCGTTCAGAGTGCCCACCCCCAAGGCCCTATATGTATGTGTCATGTGACAGTAAGTAATGAGAGTGTCTAAGTAATGATGTATGATTGGGATGCGAGAGGCCACGAGGAGACAGAGGAGTCCCAACTCCCCTGCATCCCAGCGACACACCCGCCCCCCCACAACCCTACCTGTATGTTGGTGTGATGGAGCGGGAGCGGGAGAGGGGAAGCATTAGGGATGGGGAGGAAAACATCGGAGGAGGAAAAGTATCCCCCCCGCTGGAGCCAGCTCCCCCGCTGACCCCCATAGGCACCCCCGTTGTCCCAAACCCGTCCCGGGCAGGGGGGCCAGGCCCATCCAGACCAGGGCCCACGGCAGCCCGGGGTGGCCCACCAGACCCCACAGCAGAGGAAAAACTACCCCCACCCTCTCATTCAGTCAACTCCCAGACTACCGAAGACAATAGACACCCAGGTTAAACCAGTCCTCCGCCCCTATTGGGTCCCTCCCTCCCTCCCTCCCTCCATGCAGAGTGAATACTGACAGATGGTAACGACGTCCCCACCAGCTAAAGACACCCCCGGCCCCACCGATGCATCGGAAGCCCCCCGCACCAGGGCCGGGCCCAAGTGCATGCATCCACCCACGCCCCCAGCGGCACACCCACCAGGACCCAAGCCCCCCAGGGCCAGCCGGAATCCCAGCCCGGAGGCAGAGCGCCCCCAGAACCCCAAACCCCCCCCGGACCTACCCCGGAGCAACACAGCCGCCAGGCCGGCAACCTACGTCCGCCGACACAGGCCTCCCCAGCAGCGCCGCGTGCAGTCGCCAGAAAAAACAACACCCGAGAGCCACCAGTACCCCCATCCAGGCCAGGACCGCAGCCCCAGCGCCGAATCCCCCAAGAACCCCACCCCCCAGAGAACCCCCAGACGCCCCAAGCCCAATTGGCCCCCCACGCCAACAACAAAAATCAAAGCCGGACAGAATCAGGACCCCCCACCCACACTAGGTGATGGAGCTGATCAAAGGAGCCCAGAGAGAATGATCTAATGTGGCAGCAGAAGCTGTGTCAAGATTAATATAGTCTAACAAGCGATCTCTATATTCGTTGATATTACGATTATTTTGATATTTCCAGTTCATGAGGACCGTCTTCTTGGCAATGCATAAGGCGGTGAAAGCCATGAGGATTGTGTTACCTTCTGTAGTGATACCATCAAGGTCACCCAACAGGCAGACTGACGGAGAAGCTGGAATTGAACATTTAAGACACTTTGTTAAGTCTTCACAAATCCCATACCAGAACCTCTGAACAGGCGGACAGAACCATAAAGCGTGGATATAATTGTCAGGAGTATTGTCTTGACAGTGTGAGCAGTTGTTAGAATCTGTAAAACCCATCCTGAACATCCGATGACCTGTGTAGTGTACTCTATGCAAGATCTTATACTCTATTAACTGTAAACCGGGATTCCTAAGCAGTTCAAAGGTTTTTGAACATATCTGAGACCAGAAATTATGGTCCCAGCTGACTGATAGATCTGCCTCCCATTTTGCAATAGGAAGCGATACTGATTCATCTATTTTAGAAAGTGTCCTGTATATTTTAGACACTAATTTGGGGGTTTTGAGACTAAGAAAATCTGCCACACTTGGTGGTATTTGTAATTTAATATGATTAGGCTTAAATTTCTTTTTTATTATAGATTTAATTTGTTGATATTCTAAAAATCTGTTCTTATTGATCCCATATTGTTTAACTAATATGTCAAAGGGAATAAAGTCTGTCCCTTCGAATATATGTTCCAGGTATTTAATACCTTTTCTACTCCAGTCTGTGAAGTTTATCACATTATTGTTTATTAATATGTCAGGGTTGTTACAGATGGGAGTACGTTTGCATGGGATTAGTGAAGACTCAGTCATTTTTAGAAACTCCCACCATGCTGTCAGAGAAGAGCTGATACTGATGCTTTTGAAGCATACGTGTCGTTTGATGATCGAGCTAATGAATGGCAGATCCCAAATTTCTATATTATTGCATAATGCCTGTTCTACATCTAGCCAAATTTCATCGAAGAGGAAGCCTGTTGGCTAAGAAATAATGGTGAAAGTTAGGCAGATCTAGTCCTCCTTTATCTTTGGACTTTTGCAACGTTTTTAAGCTAATACGCAGTGGTTTACCTTTCCAAAGGAATTTAGAGATGGAGGAGTCCAGAGATCTAAACCAGTCAGGTGATGGTTTGCTAGGGATCATTGCAAATAAATAATTAATCCTTGGCAAAACCATCATTTTTATTGAGGCGACTCTTCCCATAAGTGATATGGGTAGAGACTTCCATCTAGCTAGATCTTCTTCTACCATCTTTAAAAGTGGGATATGATTTAATTTAATTAGATCTGCCAGCCTAGGTGAAACATTAATACCTAAATGTTTTATATTTCCAGATTGCAGTGGAGTGGAAGAGTTCTGGAAAGAACAATTAATTGGAAGAACTGTAGATTTTAACCAGTTTATTGAATAATCTGAGACTTTTGTGAAAGAGTTTATTAATGTGATTACTTCAGAGAGAGTGGTTTGTGAATGCTGAAGGAAAAGTAACACATCATCTGCGTAAAGACTGACTTTATGTTCTACATTCTTGCATTTAATGCCTTTAATCACTGTAGTCTGTCTAATTGCTGCTGCTAGTGGTTCAATAAAAATTGCAAACAGTGAAGGGGAGAGAGGGCATCCTTGCCTGGTGCCCCTCTTGAGGCAGAAGCTGGACGATGTTTGGTCGTTTGTCCTGACACATGCTGTTGGAGAGTTATATAATATTTTTAACCAGTTTATGAAAGAGTTTCCAAAACCAAATTTGTATAAAACCGCAAATAGAAAGTTCCAGTTAACCCTATCAAAAGCTTTTTCTGCATCTAGAGACAATATTGTAATTTGAAGGTTTTTATTGCATGAATAGTTTATTAAATTAATTAATCTACTTGTATTTGTTGCGGAATGCCTCCCTTTTATGAAACCAGTTTGGTCGGGATGAATTATGAGAGGGGTTATGTTCTCTATTCTTTTTGAGAGAGTTTTGCAGATTTTTTTAATGTCCACATTAATAAGGGATATTGGACGATAGCTAGTAGGCAATACCGGGTCTCTGCCTGGTTTTAACAATAGACTGATGTTGGCAGAATTCATATTTGGTGGAAGTCTACCATTATCCTTGGTTTCCTGTAACATTTTGTAGAATGTTGGCGCCAGAATAGGCCAGAATTCTTTATAGAATTCTGCTGGAAAGCCATCTGGACCTGGAGCCTTTTTATTAGGCATACTGTTCAGAGCTTCCTGAAGTTCATCTGATGTCAGTGGAGAATCCAATGCCATTGCATGATTGTCTGATAATTTCGGAAAAGTTATATTATCAAGGAACTGGTCAATTTCGTCTTTTGATGGGTTAATCTGTGGTGAATATAAAGATTTGTAAAAGTCCCTGAAGGTATTGTTTATTCTTTCAGGGTCATATACTATGTCCCCAGTTAAGTCTTTAATAGCACATATAGTTGTTTTTTCTTTATTTATTTTTAACTGGTTAGCTAGGAATTGACCTGATTTGTTACCATGTTCAAATTCTTGCCAGCGAAGTCTTTGTGCTAAGAATTTAGTTTTTTTATTAATAATTTCATTTAATTCTAGTTTTGCTTAACGGACAGCATTCCCTGTTCCTGGGAGGATACATAGGCTTCTTCTAAGGATTTGATGGTTTCTTCTAATTCCTGAATACATTTAATTTCTTTTTTCTTTTTATGTGATGAGAATGAGATTATTCTACCTCTCATCACAGCTTTGCCTGCTTCCCAGAGAACAGATGCTGATGTTCCAGGCAGGTCATTGTATTCTAAATATAAAGCCCATTCTTTCTTGAAATATTTAATAAAGTCTTCATCTTTAAGTAGTGATGTATTAAATATCCAATTTTTACTTGGCGGGGTGGCCTTCTTATTTATTAAAGTTAAAGATATAGGAGCATGATCGCTGACAGCTATAGGGTGTATCTCTGTGTCTGAAATGTCACTCAGCAATGAGCTCCTGACTAAGAAATAATCCAACCGAGAGTAAGAGTGATGGACATGTGAGAAGAAAGTATATTCCCTACGGTTGGGGTGCAAAGAACGCCATGCATCACAAAGTCCATAGTCGCTCATGTACTGTTTGACTATATTTGTGGAATCCCAATTGCGCTGAGTTCCAGCTGTACTGAGCCTGTCCATTTCTTTATTTAGTCCAAAGTTGAGGTCTCCCCCAAGAACAAGTGCGCAATCTAGGTGTTCAGAGAGTGCGGTGAAAAAAGCACGAAAAAAAGAGGGGTCATCAACATTTGGACCATATATACTGACAATACATTTTTGAATATAGATAATTTTATGATTAGAAATCTACCTTCTGGATCTATAACTGTATTAAGAATTGTGAAATTAATATTTTTATGTATTAAAATTGCTACCCCCCTTTGCCTAGAGTTATAGCAGGCTGAGAACACATTAGGAAACTCAGTTGTTTTAAATTCATCTATAGCTGTGGCAGGTCTATGAGTCTCTTGTAGTAAAACAACGTCTGCCTGTAGTTTTTTAAGCTGGCTAAATATTTTTAACCTCTTCTCTCTGGAGCCAGCTCCATTCACATTCCATGTGATAAACCTTAGTGCGCCCATAGATGTGTGTGTGTAGCTAATGCTGCACGCTGCGTGTGATGCTCAACTAAGTGAGATATACGCGGGCTTATATGTGTTTGTGTGCGAGTATGTTTGCCATGTTTGTGTGCGCTATAAAGTCGGAGTGGTTGCATTGACGCTGAATGTATATGTACTTGGTCGTGCTGTGCAGATATATAAAGATATAGGGTGTTGTGTGTGTGTGAGTAGGAAAGCAGGCGATCGGTGCTATGAGAAGAGTTAGAAAGGAGAAAGACATACAAAAAAACAAGTAGGGAGGGATGCAAGTAAAAACTTGACAGAAACGAAAACACTGCAACAACATTTAAATGCTGCGGAGACTGACAGTTTGTTCCTGTTCTTCCTGGATTGTTGGATTCTTCGTTTGGCTGCCCTTGCGTCCCTGTGTCCACATTCCATCTTCGCTGCACAAGCTCAGTTTCTGTTTGTGACTCTCTTCCTCGTCAATAAACGTTGTTGATATCCGCAACTGAATCCTCTCTTGTTTTCCATGACAGAAGGATCTGACCACCTATGGATTCAGCGGAAGCGCTAACAATTCAAGGACTTATCGAGAACAACGACGAGCAGATGCTCGCAACCGGATGAGCCGTGCAAGCGTTAGTGGCGCAGGTGTCCAAGCTCACCTCTCAACTCCAACAACTGAGAATGCCTACTGCGCCACCCACACCGCCCGTTTCCCCAACTTCTCCTAACAGCTTCTCTGCAACCACAGACTTTTGCCTCAGAAGATTCCAAGGTGGCGTTAGTTCTCACGCTGCTGTCTGGGAAAGCGGCCTTATGGGGAATGGCAGTGTGGGAGAATAGCCATCCTTGTTGTTCCTCGTTCCAAGCACTCTCAGAAGAAATTAAAAGGGTATTTGATCGTGCGGTAGCTGGGCGGGAAGCGGCCCGCAGACTGGCCGATCTCCGGCAGGGCGAAAGATCTGTCTCTGACTTCTCCATCGAGTTTCGAACCCTGGCGGCCGAGTGCAAATGGAATGAGGAGGCGCAGTGGGACATGTTCCTGCATGGGTTGGCTGACCGGATCCAGAAAGAGATATTCTCCGTGGACCTACCCACCGACTTGGACGGACTGATTGATCTAGCTATTCGTGTGGATTCATGGCTACAGCAACGTGATCAGCGAGCTCATCGTCACTCCTTGTCTACAGTTCCTGATTACTCGGCTCTGGAGTCTGGACACCCGGTCAGCCATCTGTCTGACAACGAACCCATTCAGGTCGGTAGAGCTCGGCTTTCCCGGGAGGAGAGGGAACGTCGACGGACCAGAGGATTATGTTTGTACTGCGGTGCAGCGGGACATTTCCTAGCAGATTGCCCAGTAAAAGCCCAAGCCCGACAGTAGGCCTGAGGTTACTGTCGGGCGGATTATCGTTCAATCAATCCTCAACCACCACTCTCCTCCCGGTAAGACTGCAATGGGCAGCCAGATAACATGAATGCTCGGCCTTACTGGACTCCGGGGCCGAGTATCTTGAGAGTATCTCGACCTGAAGGAAGTGTTCAGTAAGTCCAGGGCTGCTTCTCTTCCTCCTCATCGTCCCTATGACTGTGCCATAGATCTAGTTCCAGGTATGTCTCCGCCTAAGGGCAGGTCATACTCGCTTTCAGTCCCTGAAAGGGAGGCCATGGAGAAATATATTTCTGATTCTTTAGCGGCGGGGATCATTCGCCTTTCCTCTTCTCCAGCGGGGGCAGGTTTTTTCTTTGTCACGAAGAAGGACGGTTCCTTGCGACCCTGTATTGATTACCGAGGCCTGAACAACATCACGGTAAAGAATACTTATCCTTTGCCGTTGATGTCTTCAGCATTCGAGAGGTTGCAGGGACCCTCCGTCTTCACCAAATTGGATTTATGTAACGCCTATCATTTGGTCCGTATAAGGAAGGGCGATGAGGGGAAAACTGCCTTTAATACCCCTAGAGGGCACTTTGAATACTTGGTCATGCCGTTTGGGCTGTCCAACTGCCCCGCAGTTTTTCAAGCACTCGTCAATGACGTGCTGAGAGACATGATAGATCAGTTAATTTATGTTTACCTGGATGACATACTGATTTTTTCTTTGTCTCTCCAGGAACACGTTCAGCATGTCAGACGAGTGCTCCAGAGGCTGCTAGAGAATGGGCTTTTTGTCAAGGCGGAGAAGTGCGCGTTTCATGCACGGTCAGTTCCCTTTTTGGGGTATATCGTCTCGGCCGAGGGAATTCACATGGATCCCGACAAGGTTAAGGCTGTGGTAAATTGGCCAACCCCTGACTCCCGTAAGGCCCTGCAGAGGTTTCTGGGGTTTGCCAATTTCTATCGATGTTTTATCCGTAATTTCAGCCAACTAGCCGCTCCTCTGACTGCCTTGACCTCCCCTAAAACAACGTTCAGGTGGTCCAGTGCCAAACTGAAACGCCGCTTAGTTTCGACGCCCATTCTCGTCGCCCCTGATCCTACACGTCAGTTTGTGGTGGAGGTCGATGCGTCAGAGGTGGGGGTAGGTGCGGTGCTGTTCCAGCGGGCTTCTTTGGACGATAAGATACATCCCTGCGCGTTTTTCTCCCATCAATTGTCCCCCGCCGAACGTAACTACGACATTGGTAACAGAGAGTTGCTGGCTGTTAAGTTAGCTTTGGAGGAATGGCGTCACTGGCTGGAAGGGTTGGGGGTACCTTTCGTCGTCTGAGCCACAGGATAAGGAATATTTTAAAGGGGTCGTGAACTGCCTTTGTTTTTCATTTTTCATTTTGTACTGTTCTCTGGGGTCCACTTATAATTTGACCAAGATTTTCACATCAAAAAACATCATAATTTAGAAATAATTGGTTATTTTCTGTTCTGAAAGTAAACACCCACTGCTATGATTCGCTAACAGCTTACATTCATTCCTCAAAGATTTACGCCACTGTGATTTAGGTTTAAAGTGCATAAACATATCAATACATATTAAACAATCTGTAAGAAGAAACAAAGCAATAGTGACCACGTAATAAACAGTTACACTTGTGTTGCGACATTACTGTAGGATCAAATACAGTCAATACAGCATTGTCTTTTAGTTTCAATCTTTTTTTAAAACCGGCGTCAAATTGTGGCTTAACGAATCCACTGTAAACTAATCCATTGTAAAATGAAGTGAACAAAGGGCCAAGTTTTTCCTGACGTGTTCTGGAACTTTATTAAAAATAAACTCTTTCCTAATGTTGGGATCAGAAGGAAAGCAAAGCAATTTTGTAACACTTTCTATGAAGCCCATATTTATAATACATTATAAAGCTATTCTTAAGGAATTATAATGAATCCATAATGCATTATAAAAAACCTTATAATATGTTATATCAGTTTATGAGTATTCATAAGTACAGTTTAATGTATTATAATACTTACTTATTTGTGGTTTGAACTTTTTATTGTAATATCAGCTTGATGATTTTGATATTACCCTTTAAATAAATGTTAAGTAACCCTGCAACTACACGTCAACTAGCAGTCATTAGAGTATTATTATAGCATGTCTGTTAAATATATGCTAACACTTAATTTTGATTGTGTGTTATAAATAATCAGAATTTTAAAAGTTGTAACCACAAATGCATATGGATTATAATGTATGTATTTTTGTTAAGATTATTTATAAGATAAACATATTATAAGGGTTTTTATAATGCATTATGCGTTCATTATATAGGCTTCATACAAAGTGTTACCCCAATTTTTACCACAAATTAGGCCTGCAGAGCGCCTTGTTGTATTTAAAGCGATTGTTATCGTTTGATTTCTGCGTAGACCTGCATGTTCGCCTTTCTGGTAAACACTATGTGTGAATAAGAAAGTGAGGTTAAACAGGAGGTGACAATCTTCTTCTGCGGAGATGGCGCTTATCTACACTATTACATCATAAAGTAGAACATTCCAAAAGCTGTCATTTTGGCAGACTGCCTTTAATATAAGCCGTTTTTAAACTTTCATATTACCATGACCTCTTATATGTCAAAAGATTTTGGTTTCTCAGTTCATGACCCCTTTAAGCCTAACCTTTTTTTTTTTCAGTTTTATTGAAAATCCAAGCAATAAATGCATGTTCATTTGTATAACTGTAGCGTACTAACAGTAGTTTCATATTATTAGTATACACAAAAATATGTAAAATGCTCATAGATCATTAGGTATACTTTTTTTTTTTTTTTACTCCAATAAAACACTTTGTCAGCATTTTATTTCTGTCAGGACCACTATCGTCAAAGATGACTGACAATTAGCATACATTTTGGGTTGGCGGTATGGTTCTGTTCTGGGCAAGAACTCCCTGCGCATTCTTGCAGCCTAGCATGGATAACATCAGGAAGAGCAGCAATATTCCCACAGGGGAAACAAAACAGAACAACATGAATGTATTCAGATATAATTAAGGTTTAATAATTTAACGTACAATTAGAATTAGTCTGATTCAGGAGAATTAGAAGGCTGAATCCTCACTGACAAGAAGAGTCTGGGATGGAGGAGGGAAATTAGCTATTGAGCAGCGCAAAGCTGGTGATAATGCTGAACGACCTTATATATGAGTGCTATGATAGGTGTCACATCCCTATAGGTAGATGTGGATCAGCTGAGAGTCAGCTGATGCGAGCTTGACTAACGTGACCTGCCAGAACTGGCACTGACACTAGATTTCTATCAGGACCACTATAGTCAAAGATGACTGACAATTAGTGTACATTTTGGATTGATGGTATGACTCTGTTCTGGGCAAGAACTCCCTGTGCATCCATGCAGCCTAGCATGGATAACATCAGGAAGAGCAGCAATAATCCCCCAAAACAAAACCACATGCCATATCTCCCGACACAAAATGACAGTGAAATCTAAAGCCTTAAGCAACAAGCATGTAGCCCTTACCCGTCAAATAAAAACAACAATGTTGCCAAAACCCGCATAGCCACAGCATGTTGCTCTTAACCAGATGACCTAATGAGTACGTTGCCAAACCTGAAAAGTTAACTCTGCAACAATAATACCCAGATAGCCTTAAAACAGCATGCTCCCAATAATAACCAGACAGCTTAGGTACAAGCGTGCTACCAAAAACAACTAGAAAGCGTAGGTACAAGCATGCTACCAATAACAACAAGATAGCTTAGGAACAAAGCTGCTCCCAGTAACAACCAGATAGCTTGGGTACAAGCGTGCTACCAATAACAACCAGATAGCTCAAAAACAAGCATGCTACCAATAACAACTAGAAATTGTAGATACAAGCATACTCCCAATAACAACCAGTAGCTTTGGAACAAACGTGCTACCAATAACGACCAGACAGCTTAGGAACAAGCTGCTCCCAATACAACTAGACAGATTAGGTACAAGCGTGCTACCAATAACAACCAGATAGCATTGGAACAAGCGTGCTTCCAATACAACTAGACAGTTTAGATACAAGCGTGCTCCCAAAAGAACCAGACAGCTTTGAAACAAGTTGCTCCCAATAACAACCAGATAGCTTAGCAACAAGTGTGCTCCCAATACAGGGTTGCCAATTGGCTTATTCTACCAGAAACGTACATTATCTGTCCTTGACTTGTTATAGTGCATGAAAAGTATTTTATCCCAAAAATTAAAAAAACTGACTGATGGTTGGTTTCTCTGAGTTGTTCTGTAAAAGAAATGTAATTCATTAGGTTCTCAGATTTTTTTCTTTATTAAAAACACTTGAAAAGTTACAAATCCAGTCATTGTCCTTGTCCCCAGCCAAATTGGATCTACAGCTTTCATAGTTTTGTTATACTAAAAACTGTTATTTAGAGAAAAAAAAAAAAAAAAAAAAAAAAAAAAAAATACATACATTCTACAAGTAAATATAATTTTACAACTTTCCCCATGTTTTCTGTCAGTCATGTCATGTTTACATAAAACTCAAAATAAAATGTGTGCATTATGTCTTTAAGGGTATGACTCAATTTGACAGAAGTGAAACTAACACTGATCAAGGATGAGTTCTGTTGATAAATTGTATGGTTTTAAGCTTGTTTTTGTATGTTTTTTTTTTTCAGCTAAAGTGTCAGGCCCTGTGGCTGTAGATTTACATGAACTTGAACCAGGTGTGTGGTATCTCCACATCATTGATCTGTTCACCCGGTTTAGCGCAGGCAGCATTCTGACCATGAAGAGATCTTCGGAAAGAGTGAAACACTTTCTTCATGGACAAGTGTACATGGCCTACCCCAGAAGCTGTTCAGTGACAATGGGGGAGGATTTAATAATGATGAGGTGAAAGATATGGCAGAAAACTTCAACATAGAAATCAAAACGACAGCTGAGCTGCGTATAGCCCGTGGAGCAATGGACTTCTGGAGCGACACAATCAACGCTTGCAGAAATCATTATGAAAGTGAAAACAAATAACAGTTGTGATTGCCACACAGCAATGGACTGTGCTCTTATGGCAAAGAATACTATGCAAAGTGTCCACGGCTACAGTCCTCATCAGCTGGTGTTTGGACAAAATCCAAACTTACCATCGGTGCTGACTGGTAAACCTTCAGCTTTAGAGGGCACCACAAAGAGTCAGTGGGTAGCAAGACACATCTCTGCTTTACATACATCAAGAAAGGCTTTTACTGAAGCAGAGTGCTCAGAAAGAATTCACAGAGAGTTACGGAAGCAACTACGCCACACTGATGAGGAATATTAAACAGGTGATAAAGTATACTATAAGAGAGTGGACTGTCTAGAGCGGAAAGGACCAGGAACTGTCATCGGTCAGGATGGCGCAGGGGTATTTTTCGAGGGTACATCGACTGAGACTGAGAAAAGTGAATACAGAAGGCAAGGATAAACATGCCACAAAGACTGATGGAGAATATGATGCAGACAATGAACAAGGACAGGAGTTTTCTGAGAGTAACAGACAGTTAATACAAAAAACATTTACTGAGGTGCAACAAGGGGTGATGCAATGAATGCAGAATGAAGCAGAACAGCATACAAGTGACAATAGAGGGACACCAAGTGGTACTAAGTTGCAAATTGTTGTCAGCTTACAAAAAGGACAGACTGTAATACAGAGACAAAGAAAAAGGTGTTTTACACACAGCTAAAGTCTTGGGGCATGCAGGCAAAGCTACAGTTAAATATAAGAACTGGTATAACCTGTTGCTCATTGAGCCCAATGATACAAGACAGAACACGCCTGATGTAATGTTTGATGCCAGCAGCTTAGCGTCGAACATAAAAAGTGTAACTGTGCAGACTATTCATGAAGCAAACAGAATAGTGTGTAAACTTAAGTAAAAAAGGTAGCTCTGAACTTCCAACACCTGGGCAATGTCAGTGCACTCAAAATGATTATAGTGATGACTCATTTGGGAATCTTTCTGATGGGGGAACTCAAGGTGGATATCTAATTGTTCTTATGGGAGAAAATGGGAAGTTCTCTCCCCTTTCCTGGCAGTCAAAAAGAGTCAACAGGATTATGCAAAGCACTCTTACTGGTGAAACCTTGGCTTTATCTGATGGAATTGACAATGCAATATTTTTGACCACACTGTTCTCTGAGCTGACTACGGGTGATACTGAACATGCCATAACAATAATCTGTGTCATGGACAATCATTCACTTGTTGATGCACTTAAGTCCACAAAATCAGTTGCTGAGAAAATACCCCATCTGGAAATTAAGAGCATCAAAGAACTTATCCAAACAAAAAGGGTTGAAAGAGTGCTGTGGTATAATACAAAAGAACAACTTGCGGACTGTCTTACCAAAAAGGGGCTGTCAGCACTGCAATTACTTAAGGCACTTAGTGAAGGACAATGGACGCTCTATTAAAAGAACAAGAGTCACATTAAAAGGAGCTATTTTAATAAACTGTTAAAACAAGTTATGTTATATTAATTTTTTGGTGTTTTTCAATGAGAGCTCCTAGGGCATCTGAATACTGAAAAAAAGGGATTTTTTTTTAGACATGGAGTTTGTTAAGTTTTAGTAATGGTTATGTTGGAGCCATTTTTGCAATAAATAATTTGATATTTTGTTGGTTTAAAACTTGTTTAATTTGGGCTTTTCTGAAATATTTTTTGTGTCACAGTGCTTGGTGGACTGAATACTGAATGGCTCTAATGCACTATATGTTTTTGGTGAGCGTAATATTACGCACAAGGCACAGCTGATTGGGAATCAGTGGCCGGGAGAGGAAGGGCACCAGTTTTTGACCGTGGTTGTATGCTAAATATGCGAATACCTTTACGAATAAAACAAAATATAAGGATTGAACTGTACCTACGCGTCAGAACACTTTATACCTCTCCCGCCATGGTGGCTCCAAGTGAAGCCAGTCGGAAAGCCGCAACAGAAGTCAAAAACTGCCCGTACTTTTAACAAACATTTCGGATCAAGCCACACAATGAAACAAGCGGAGCAGCATTGTGGATTTCCAACGCAGCGTAGCGGGAGGAATATTGAAGGCTTTCTACAGCTCTCTGGTCCGTGAGTGAATGTTTATTTTCTGAAGTTACAGAAAGTCTGCTTGCATGTTCAAAACATGATATAAACATTCCGAAGTAATTATTATTTGAAACATTCATACCGCTGGCAATAGATCGATCACGGAAAAGGCTGTGAAAACTGAGATGAAATGAAGGAAATAAATCTGAAGGCTTTAATGTCCACTCGTAGAGGAAAGTTGGGTGTATGTATGAGAAAGATCAATGAAACAAGGATGCTTTTTGACTCAAATTCAAACGTTGAAAATGAATGACTTTCACAGTTTTGTAGATGGTGTTGAAAGGTGGATAGAATCAAAATTGCATTCACAAATACAAAGCGAGCAAGAATTAGAAAAGGATCCACAAACTGATGTTGCTCCTGATGACAGTGTGTCTAAGGCTGGATCAAAAAGATCAAATGTTTCTTCTATTTCGTCATTATGTGCACAAGCTGAAGCAGAAAAAGCAGCGCTTGCAGCCAAAGCAGCAGGTCTGCAACAAAAAACATGCTCTTGAAATAGAGAAAGCAAAACTCCAAAACAGAATGGAAATAATAGAAATTCAAACCAATATTGCTGCAGCTGATACTAAATTAAAAGTGTTGGAAAGTTATGAATCTAGTGCTCGACTACAATCCACTGGTGATTTTGTCTCACAAATACAAGATGATACAATGAATGAATATTTTGATACTTATGCACATAAATCTCCTGTTGAATACACACATCTTGGGGTAGTGCCTAAAACACCTCTTCAGCGAATTATGGGAGAACCAAAACAAAAGCCAAAGCCAATAATACATAGGCCCTCTGTTATTACTGGACCTATGTTTCAAATACATGTACCAACAGCAACCTATAAGAAGTAGCCCTCTGGATCAAATGCCTACACCACCTACTCCGACAACACCAGATCTTGCAGATTTAATAATCCAGCAACGAATCATCTCTTCCTCCCAGAGAAATACCCATATTTTATGGTGATCTTTTCAGCTACCATCCATTCATTCAGGCTTTTGAGCACTCTGTGGAGGCAAAGACTGACAACAATGTTGATCGACTGTACTTTCTGGAACAATGCACTTCTGGTCAAGCAAGGGAACTTGTCAGAAGCTGCCTGCATATGGACTCTATGGATATTTGGAGGTTAAACATCTTCTATATGTTCACTTTGGCGACCCCTACCGTCTCACTACTGCTTACATTGAAGGTTTTAAACTGGAATGTCATAAAAGCTGAAGATGGAAATTAGTTGCACAGCTATGCCATGTTTTTAAGAAGCTGTTGTAATGTTGCCAGAGACCTACCAGATATGAATGAGCTTGACACCCCATCAAACTTAAGGCTGATACTGTCAAAGATTCCATACAAGTTGCAAGAACTATAGAGGATGAGAGCTTCAGAAATGTCATCACGTTGTGGAGTTTATAGAAAAACAGGTGAAAATCTTGTTGGATCCTGTGTTCGGCCATGAAACCATCTGACACACAGAAGCGGTCCATGATTAAAAAAGGTTTTGCTACCACAGTCACTCCTGTAATGCCCCAGGCTCAACAGAGTGAGCAGAGGCCTAAGGCATCAAAGCACTTCTCAGAAAACCAGACCGAGAACATCTCTAGAGTGGCATTCATCAAGCCATGTTTTTTCTGTAAAGGAGATGACTTTATGGAACCTTGTCATCAAATGGCGTCAAAGCAACACCAAGAAAAGATTAAGTTCTTAAAGGAGAATGGTATGTGCTATGCATGTCTCCTCAAAGGTCACATGAGCAATATGTGCAAGAAACGACTGATCTGTTTCACCTGTCAAAAAAGACACCCAACCGTTTTGCATATACATCAGCAACAAGTGCCGAACCAAAAACCCTCTGCAAAAAGGAGCCAGGACAATGACCAGTTGAAGCAATCTGCTGTTCCTACAGCTGTCAGCAGTAACCCAGTGGCTATGTCCATTACTTCGAAGCATACTGGGGCCGGCGAGTATGATTGTAAGCTTGCTATCGTGCCTGTCAGGGTAAAATCTGTTAGGAACAATTACTTCATACAGACGTACGCTTTCCTTGACCCTGATGAGGGATCTGCATCTGGAGGGCAGAAAAACAGAAATCCCTACTGAGAACCATGGGACAAGAAAGAGCAGTGAATACTTACTGTGTGAATGGTCTGGAGGTGAGCAGCATTGAAGGATCTGGAACTATACAGTTACCCGAAGTCTACTCACAGCCCAGCATTCCTGTGAATCACGGAAACATAGTTACAGAAAAGGACATTCGGAGGTGGTCATATTTAAAGGAGGTTCAACTCCCCACCATCGATGCAGATATCAGTCTGCTTATTGGAGCCAATGCTCCACGAGCTTTGGAGCCCTGGTGGATCATTCCAAGCCAAGGAAATGAGACCTATCACCATCCCTAGACTGGAACTGGCAGCTGCAGTTCTAGCAGTGCACTGGGAAGGATACCATAAAGAAAAGTAGCAAACTTTACAAACTTGATCCTTACCTCTGTGATGGAGTTCTGAGAGTTGTCGGAAGACTAAATAGGATGGCAATGCCAGAAGAACTCAAGCATCTTCCAAAAGACAGCCATTTGACCAGATTGCTTCTTAGTCACATCCATATTTTAGTGGGCCACGGTGGCAGAAATCAGATGCTTTCAAAACTTCGCCAGGAATACTGGGTTATTAAAGCAAATTCTGGTACCAGAGGTATCCTAAGAGACTGAATATTTTGCAGACGTTGGCACACTCTGCAGAAGATGTCTGACCTGCCTTTAAGCCGCACACTGCCAGATCACCCTCCCTTCACATATGTGGGCGTCGATTACTTTGGCCCAATTGAAGCCAGGAGGGGCCGAAGTGTGGTAAAAAGGTACTTGTTCATTTGTCTGGTTACGAGAGCAGTACATCTAGAGCTGGCACATTCCTTAGACACCGATTCCTGCATCTCTGCTATATGAAGATTCATAAGCAGAAGGGGTCAGGTCAAAGAAATGTTCTCTGACAATGGCACAAACTTTGTGGGGGCGGAGCGTGAACTGAGAGAAGAACTTGGTCAGCTTAAGCAGGAAAAGGTGCAACAACACTTGTCGGCTAAAGGAATAAAATGATATTTCAACCCCCCCTTTGGCTCACACCACGGAGGTGCTTGGGAGAGGCTCATCCGAACCATTAAGAAGGTCCTCTACACTGTAATTCCACAACAAGTGTTGGATGATGAAAGCCTGCAGACAGTCCTGTGTGAGGTGGAGAACATCCTGAATGACAGGTCTATCACTGCAGTCTCAGAAGATGCACGTGACCCTGAGGCCCTCACACCGAACCATCTGCTGCAGCTAAAAAAAAAAAGCCCCTGCTGCCACCAGTATTGTTTAATAAGGATGACCGCTATCCCAGACGAAGATGGAAACAAGTACAATACATTGCTGACCTGTTCTGGAAGCGGTGGATCAGAGAATATCTTCCCCTAATGCAAGAGAGACAGAAGTGGAACGTGATTAAAAGAAATCTGAAGCCCAATGACCTTGTTCTGATAGTGGATGAAACTGCAACACGCAACTCTTGGCTTATGGGGAGAGTGATAGAGACAATCCCAGATAGCAGAGGCTATGTCAGACGAGTAAAAGTCCAAACAAAGAGTAACATCCTGGAAAGGCCCATCACTAAACTATGTCTTCTCTTGGAGGCCAGACTTGACTGACCCTGACCTACCCTAATTTGACTTTAACATAGACATATTTCTTTGTACTTTAGAAGAAAAGAAGATTTTTTTTTTTCTTTTTCCTTCTATGGGCTGTGAGATATGCATATTAATGTATGGACTCTAACATATGTGAATGAATGAACTGTATTTCTTTATGGCTCCATGTTTATTATGATAATTGTCAATATGGACAATTAGAGGCGGAATGTTGGAGCCATTTTTGCAATGAATAATTTGATATTTTGTTGGTTTAAAACTTATGTTTAATTTTGGCTTTTCTGAAATATTTATTGTGTCACAGTGCTTGGTGGACTGAATACTGAATGGCTCTAATGCACTATATGTGTGTTAGTGCTCCGCCTCTTTGGTGAGCGTAATATTACGCACAAGGCACAGATGACTGGGAATCAGTGGCTGGAAGAGGAAGGGCACCAGTTTTTGGCCGTGGTTGTATGCTAAATATCCATTAAATGGGCACAAGATACGGCACAAGTGAACCAGTACCTTCCGCTCCTTCTGGTAAGCCAACTATCCTCAGATTCTTCTGTCGACCTCTGTTCTCCAAGTCGTCCACTTTCGACTGAAGCTGTTCCACCTTGGTCAGCAAATTAGCAAGCTGGCCTCCCGACACTACCGCCGAATCTTCCGTGGATGAAATCCTCCCTTCAGCCTTTGTTAAACGGGTCTCAATACCATCAATTCTTTCAGTGAGGGCCGTGAACAAATTTTGTAATGAAGAGACGGATCCAGCTATTCCCTCCAGCCGGCTAGTTATCCCATCAAGACGAAAAGCTTTTATTTCAGAAAGTACCAGCGCCATGTCTGATTGGGCCTCTGTTGCATTAGCATTAGCTTCTGCAGGTGGCGATGAGAGAGTCGTCTTCTTTTTGTCTTTTTCTTTTGCTGTTTGCGACCACGTTGGTCCAAAAATCTGAAAATCTTTATCCGGAATTGGGACAGACATAATTGAAGGCCAATGTAATGAAATAAAATGAAAATGGCGGAGGAAAATGTAAAATAAACAAAAGTTAGAGCGGAGCCGAGAACTCAAGCAGCCATCCCGTACTGGGTCACGTGACCACGCCCCCTGCTCAAACATTTATAACGTGCATTTATAACGTAAGTTTCTCAGATGTTGTTTTTGTACTGTATGATAAATACAACGCATGTGTGCATATCATATAATATCACATACGCAATATTAGTGATTGCTAATGAAACAATACAGCTGCTCCTGGCCTATCAACATCAATGATTTATTCTATTCATAAAAGAAACCTAAAAAAAAAACTACTCAAATGTTACACATCTTACTGTTTAAAAACTTTTAACTGATAGTGTATATATATTGTCACCATGTTTGCTCTGTCTTTGTCAGATCATTGTGATGCTCACATCTATTTGTTTTGTCATGCAGTTTCTGCTATCTCCCGTTTTCCTGAGTTCAAGTCTCCTGCCACTGTTTTGAATATGTTGGATATTGCACCCACATATCTTGACTCTTGTGTTGTTTATTTATTTGTTGATTCCTAATAACTGCAAGTAAGTGAATCTCAACTTATTTTGTTTGATAGTTAAATATATTTTAAAACTACTACAAAAAATATACATTTATTTTGTCCTTACATTATTGTAGCAATTCCCTCTCAGTCACACCTGACTGAAAGTCTCATTATGGAGCTCATTATGCGGGTCTTTGTCTTCTGAGGTCTGAATCACAGCATTATTCATGATCATTCACACCTCCTTGAATATTCTTTTACGAAGCAAAAAGTGACAAAGAAAATGTACATCCATATATTGTTTTCTGAAAATGAGTGAACAGAGTAATTTTCACATCATTTTGAAGCATAAACTCTAAGCTACAAGATCCAATTTTCAAAAGTCTTGTGAACAAATGTTCTGTATGTGTTTTATGTCCTTATTTTAGAGACTTCAAATTTTTAGTTTTTCACTAACCATGCATGAACATTGCTTTCTCTAAAACACAATCATGTACATACATGCTGCTCACATATTATTGTAGCCCAGTTTGTGCTGAATACAGACTTTAGCCAGTAATATGTTTTTAAGATACTGAAAAAAGCACAAATGCCAGGCAATGTCAAAAGTTCTAAAGGGCCACAAAACACCTTCAGACCCCAGAGGGTTAAACATTCAGTGGTCAGTATGAGAGAATTGTACTTAAAGCACCAAATTTAACTTCTCTAATACAAATTACACAACTTTGTATTGTCCGGTCAAGCAGACATAAACATGATAAATAGGACATGTGGCTTTGCATGGTTAAACAACATAGTGATGTTATCACTTAGGGTGTACTCACTTTTGTTGCCAGCTATTTTGACAATAATGACTGTATGTTGAGTTATTTTCAGAGGGCAGTAAATCTATACTGCTATACAAGCTGCACACTGACTATTCTAAAATATATCCAAGTTTAATTTCTATAGTATTGTCTGTTCTGCCCATTGCATGGTCATGGTGTATAGCTGACACCTACAGGACATTTTCAGTATTGCAGTTTTATTACTCCGTAGTATATACAAAGTTTTTATTTAGTTTGGCAACAGGCAATGTGCAGCAATGGTTTCAGTTCAGCTCACGAACGGTCATTGCCTTGGAGAAAGATATGCTTGTAATTCAGTTTTACAAATGAAAAGGAAACGAGCACAGAAGTAAACATTCTGGAAAGAATAAACCGCTTTGTGCTGTCTAGCTAACAAATACACACAAAGCAGTTTATAGTTATAAAAACAAAGGGTAGCAGTTGCAGCTTCGGCTGAAGCAGCAGTTTATGAAGCCGCAGTTGAATCAGAGGAACCACTTAAGGACTTCTCAGAATTAGCTATTCAAGTTGCAGCACAAAGAACCAGTGAGTATGTGAGTATGTCCGCAGCAAAGTACAGCAACCAATCGTCTGTATCAGTCAAAGACATGACAAAGACGTGTCAACTGTGCATTTCCTGTCTTTCAAGGAAAAAGCCCTGAAACTAAACTGATCAAACCAGATAGTCAGTGTCCAATTCATCACAAACCTCAACCCAAAGTGTTGTGAGTTCAGAAGTAGACACACTGATGATTGCAAAAGGTACCTGAAAGAGAAGGACATTTGTTTTAGATGTTGTTCATCTACTCAGCAAAATTGTACTGGGATACATTAACAATGCTTCTCGAAGGTTCCATGTTTATGTATCTAACAGAGTTGTACTAGTTCTCAGGTGCAGCGTTTCTGTGCCAAACTTGTTTAAGCGAACAAACTGAACATGAAGTTTTCAGTTTAACTGACCCAGAATCTGACAGTAAAATTCGGCCTGAGATAACAACCTTCATGACGAAGATCAATAAATGTCAGCTGGGATCCCACAGATTCAGTAGATTTTCCAGTTGGAAATCCCTTGTGAGAGGGATAGCTGCTCTTACTCACATTGCTAAAACATATTCCAGCAGGACGCAAAAAAGTTCATGTACGAACTGGCTTCGCTGCAAAATGACGCACTGTACAGAAACAACTATAATCAAATGTGTCCAACAGGAGATCTTCCAAGTAGAGTTAAAGTCTTTGCACAATGGCAAAAAGATCTCTAGTCAAAGTTCTAAGAGTCTGAATCCCATCCTTGATGAGCAAGGACTAATTAAAGTTGGAGGACACCTGTCAAACGCAGACATGACAAACGATGAGAAACATCCTCTGATCATCCCAGCCAATCATCACGTAAGCACTCTCTTGATAAACACAGCCATGAGGAGGTAGTCCACCAAGGACGTCACTTGACAGAAGGTGCACTGCGCACAGCTGGCTTGTGGGTCATCAGAGCTAAGAAACGTGTCTCCAAT
Source organism: Cirrhinus molitorella (assembly GCA_033026305.1). Classification (NCBI taxonomy): domain Eukaryota; kingdom Metazoa; phylum Chordata; class Actinopteri; order Cypriniformes; family Cyprinidae; genus Cirrhinus; species Cirrhinus molitorella. Next base: position 29,575,404 of record CM065124.1, on the reverse strand, counting down.
TTCATCAAAGACTGTATCATCTGTAAAAAACTCAGCTGCAAGAACAGAAAATGTCAGATCTCCCTACAGACAGACTAATTGTGGCCCCACCGTTCACTTATGCAGGACTTGATGTTTTCGGCCCCTGGAATGTTCTGACATGCCACACACGGGGAGGCAGCGCAGAAAGTAAGAGGTGGGCAGTCATGTTCACTTGTTTATGTACCAGAGTAGTACACTTAGAGGTGCTCAAATCTATGTCCTCTTCAAGCTTCATAAACGCCTTAAGAAGGTTCCTGTGCCTGCGTGGGCCTGTCAAGCAATTCAGATCTGAGGCACAAACTTTATAGGAGCTTGCAAGGAACTCAAGATCAACACTGAGGATCCTGAGATTCAGAATTACCTATTGGACCATGGATGTACCTGGACATTTAATGCGCCCCATTCATCTCACATAGGAGGAGTGTGGGAGAGAATGATATATACCCCGATGCATTTTCGACGCAATGCTGTTAGCAAACACTTGACTTACAAATGAGATTCTCACTACACTGATGGCTGAAATATCAGCTATAATGAATGCATGATCCTTGTTTCCTATTTCTACTGACTGCGAAAAAAAAAACTGATTCTTACTCCAGCAATGTTATTAACTCAAACGGCTTATGCAACATCTGCACCTCCTGGAGAGTTCAACATTAAAGATATGTACAAGAGTCAATGGAAAGAAGTCCAGAATCTTGCAGATTCCTTCTGGAAACGTTGGAAACAAGAATACTTGTCTACCCTTCAGACTTGAAGGAAATGGACAGAGAGAAACCAAATGTTCAAGAAGGATAATTGTGTTGTTAAAAGACTCTCAAGTAAAACGCAATGAGACAATGGGACTTGTTACAAAGGTAATTCCAAGTGCAGAAGGGAAAGTTCGTAAACTTGAAGGACAGCATATTGTCCGTTGAGAAGATATACTAAAATGGTTGCTGAAATGTGAGGGGTGTACTCACTTTTGTGAGATACTGTATATACATTTGTAATGAACATTTGATGAACAACAGATTTTGTGTGGGGAAAAAAATCATAAAAATCATAGTAGTTTTTTTTTTTTTTTTAAAACCTTATAAATGTAAGAGGTGGCATGGGGAGCCTTTTTCAACCACAAGCAGCAATATCAACGCTGACACACTCGTTACAAATTCAAAAATTGTTGCTTAAAAAAAGCTTATGACAGGTTTACAGCAGATTGAATGTTCATTGGCCACGGATCAAGATAATAGTTTCAGCAATACACAACTTAAATTCTGCTTTGCACTGCACACAAACCTAGTGTATTCCGCCAGAGAATGCCTCATCATTCAGACTCCTTTTGCTATGTTTGCAATAAATAAATAATTGTGATTGAACTTATCTTCTGATTAAGAACGGTTTATCTGGCTATGATCTGATTTCAACCTCTTGATTGAGTCTTCTAGCTTAACATATTGGTAGAAAAATAATAAGTGTGCGTATGAGTGGGTATCTCTGTTTTGCATTTTTGATGTTCCTTTTCACTGCTGCACTGCTTTTCACAGCTTTTTTTTCTCAACAAAGAAGAAGAACATGATTCAACGTGTGTCTTGATTCAGTGGAGGATATCATTCTGATGAGCAAGATTACTTGCATTATTTGTTATGTTATTGTAAAGTAACTTCTACACCTTTTACTAGTTAGACTTTTCCCAAACTATAATTCCTGACTACGTGTATGAAATCAAGCGAAACATTTTACAGTAGAAAGTAATTGTAAATCCATGTGCCCGCTGGGCACAGTTCCCTTGTCAGTAGGGGTAACGTTCAATGTTATGTCGACTGACATCTTCTATGGGGTCTCGCTTGGGAGACCAATCACTCTGAGCTTAAGAAAAAAAGGTCAATGAACATTGGCGAGTGAAATTTGCATGCTAAGCCACTCCCCCGTACATACGGGTATATAAGATGGCGCCGTGCAACCACTCTTTCAGATTTTTGCCGATCTGCTACTGAGCAAGTAGAAGAATTAGTTTCTGGCTGTGCGGAGTATGTGTTCAGCGCCCCCCTGCGGCCTCTACACCTGCTCCGCTCCAGAAAACATCCATGGAAGGAACCCCTCAGCAGGAACGTCGAGCTGGTATAACATGGCTACGCGATTCAGTTCGCCAGGTGACCGCCCAGGTTCAGGGTCATCTTGTTCACATCTCTCCGTTTGGACACAGATGCAGCTGTCCTGTGTATGGAAATTGCAGTTCTCCTGGCAAAGAATGCAATTGAGCCTGTCCCTCCAGCTGAGATGAAATCTGGATTTTACAGTCCTTATTTCATCATACCCAAAAAGAGCAGTGGGTTGTGACCTATCCTGGATCTTCGGGTTTAAATCAGTCCCTTCACAGGCTACCATTCAAGATGCTAACCTCGAAGCGCATTCTTTCCTGCGTTCGTCACCAGGATTGGTTTGCAGCCATCGAACTGAAGGACACATACTTTCATGTCTCGATTTTACCTCGACACAGATGGTTCTTCGGTTTGCTTTCGAGGGTCGGGCGTATCAGTACAAGGTCCCCTGGATCCTCAACTATTTTGACGACTGGCTTATATTATCTCACTCGCAAGATCTATTGTGTGAGCACAGGGACTTGATGCATCAGCACCTCAGCCATCTGGGGCTTCGGGTCAACTGGAAAAAGAGCAAGCTCTCCCCTGTGCAGAATATCTCTTTTCTCGGTATAGAGTTGGATTCTGTCAAAATGACAGTGGAAAGCCCCTCCCTGAATGAGGAATCGATTCCCCTTGATGGGATCGATTGCAACCTTTGGAATCATCTCTCAATTCCCAACACCTCGGAGTTGAGGAATCTATTCTTTATTGAATCGATTTCCACCCATAGTAAATACATCTAAATGCCACATGAGACATAGCTTCTGTGTTTCCTCTGCATTGTGAAGATTAATTTTGTTGATACTGATTTAATTTGCTTGGTAACAGCCAAAATGTCTTATTATTCTTGTCTAAATTGACTAAAAGTAAGAATTTGACTTAAAAGATGATGTTTTAAAATAAAAATGGCTTATAAAGGTAAAAATGCCCATAAAACGTAAAAGTCCATTTAAATGTGTCGGAAAATATTAATTTCTATCACTGCTGTGAACTGACCACACAGAATATTAAGAATATAAAAAAAAATCAGGAGTCAGCTGTCCAGATCAGCACAATAACACACTCAGCAAAATATTGTCTAATTATCGTTAAAATCTGAATGAATATGCTAGGGGCAAGGGCCCCTTCAACGAAGCACCTTTATTCTTGTGGGAAGCAAGTGGGGGATTTGCAAGCTTTCTCGGTCAAAATTGCTTGCATGGCGTACACCTAGGCACAGTTATACACCTAAAGTGCCATTCAGAGGTCAGGTTATAATGTTATAAGTATTTCATCCCCCTGATCTAACTTCTGGTAAGGCATCGTTGAGAAGCACTCTGCACCCTGTTTGTGCATTACTTGATTATGTGAACAAAACTAGCCAGTATGACATGTTGGAGCAACTGTTTGTCTGCTTCGCAGGTGCTAGGAAAGGCCTGTTTAGCCTGGTACATCTGTATTACAGCGGGATGGCCTTCGCAAAACACTTTCTCTAAGTTTTATAAGCTGGAAAATTCCTCTTTCGCACTGAATGTTCTGTCTGTGCAGGGACAGGTGGATGAGCTCTCTGCCAAGTGTTTTTAATTGCCATTACTCACATGAAAATCTATGGCCTCTGTGTTTTTATTCTTTAGTCTATCGAGGGCTCAAGCTGTTTGCTACATGCCCTACTATTATGCTTGTGAACTAGGCTTGTACTGCATATCTATGCTGGACAACACGAAAGTTTGTATCTCAACTGGCTATTGCCAATGTAATAGTGTGATTCAATGAGGCCTCAGCATTTTGAAGAAAAGGAGTTTTCCCGTTTTCGTACTATCACACAATGTCTCATTCCCTCCTCCCAGGGAACGTCTTGGAAACCAATGGATTGGGATCTCGCTTAGAGAGACCAATCTACTTCGAGTGTAAACTAAACGAGCCAATGCACATTGGCATGCGATTAATTGCATTCAGCTGGTGCTTGTCAAGGAAACGAGCATAAGAGGCAGTAGGTGCAATGCACCTGAGGAGCTGAGCCGGCTCAGCGGTGGTACAACAGCTGTGTCGATGGGACATGACGTCTCCATTCCCTCCTTCAGGGAACTAGGGTTACACACATAACCGAGACGTTCCCTATCAGTCTCCCTGAGTCACGTTAGAGGCAGATGAATTGGGATCCCTAACAAAGCGCCACCTGGGGGCAGCACTTGCAGGTTTACCACCTGGTCCCTGAAGGAAGTAGTGGGAACCTTGGGCACCGGGCCGGGGCCTCAGGGTTACCTGTGAATCTGCAGGCCGAACTCTAGACGCGATTTGTTAACCGAAAATGCATGCAGGTCCCCTACCCTTTTAATGGAGGCCAATACAAGCAGGAGCAGAGTTTTGATTGAAAGAAACTTCACTGGAATGGGCCCCACTGTAGTGCCATGAGCACTAGAGACAGGTCCCAAGAGGGTACGGAGGGAGGCCTGGGGAGGGTTTAACCTTCTTGCCTCCCCTGAGGAACCTGATGACCAGGTCATACTTCCCCACCGACTTCCCTTCTATGCGATAGCAGCCACATAGGGAGACAGCCTTTGCTCTAACCCTGCTACAAGAAGGATAGCCTGACTCTGATTGGGCATCTTTGGGGGTCCTCTCGGTACACCACTTGAAATGAACAGGTTGCACTTCAGGGAGTAAGCGTGTATCATAAACTGGGTTCTCGCTGAAGTGATGGTGTCTACCACTCCTTAGGGTAGGCCACCAGAACCTCTGCGTCCCGCCAGGGGCTAGACGTAGTTTCCAGAGGTCTGGATGTGGAGCCCAGAAGGTGAATGGCACTGTATTTGTTGACCTTCTGACTCCAAAGGGGGTGGTGACGGGTGAGTTGGGACATGCAACGGAAGCATAGACCACCTTGTCAGTTGATGTAAACAATGGTCGCAGTGTTGTCTGTGTGGGCCAGCACATGCTTGCCTCGTAAGCGCCCTTTGTACCACTAGCAATTCTAGGCAGTTGATGTGCCAGTGTAGCTGAGGGCCTGTCCAAAACCCCGACACTGCCTGTCCGTCGCACGTGGTCCCCCAGCCGGTGGTGGAGGCACCCATGTGTATCACAGAAGGAGACCTGTTCCAAGGGCACTTCTGCCCAAAGAAACATGAGGTCTGAACATGGGGTGAAGGTTTGGCGGCAGACAGGCGTAATCTCAGTACTTGAGCAAGCTCTTATCACTTTATAGTCCCTGACATCCACTGCGTTCTCAAAACTCTGGCAATTTGATTAACCTAGAAAATCAAAATCAACTGCGGGCGTCAGATCATTTTCTTATTTAGCACCCAAACTCTGGAACAATATACCTAACACTGTTCGGGAGGCAGACACACTCTGTCAGTTCAAATCTAGATTAAAGACTCGTCTATTTAACCTAACTTACACACTGGGTTGAAATTGTTTCAGTGGGACCGGTGTCCTGCTCTTGAACAGGCAGTTCAACACCGACTGGGCACATTCCTGCGTTCCTGCGTGAGTCTGTTCAACCAAGTCCAACCTGAGAAAAGAGATCCTCTGTTGGGGAGAGTTTGCTCTTTTCTCTCGATTGACCTGAAAACCCAACTGGCTGAGGTGCGCAAGCACCAAGTCCCTGTGTTTGCACAACTGATCCTGAGACTGAGCCAGTAGAAACCAGTCTTCGTGGTAGTTAAGAATGCGAATGCCCTGTTTGTGAAGACACGGGGTGACAGGGACAGCCCGAAGGGCAGGACTCTGGACTGACTTGCTCAACCTTCGAACACAAACCAGGATCCCCAGGTACTGAACAAGTGGCACCAACCAGACCACCAATGTACTCGCAGTGGGGCAACGAAAGGGGAATGCAGGGACCCCACTCAGGCATCTTGTAGCAGGTCCGAAGTGAGGTCTGAGTATGTACAACTCTTACATGACTGAGGGCTGCTGTGGATGCGGTGGTGAAGCAGGCAATACGCAGGCTGAGGTGCTGCCATCGGAGGCTGGCTGAAGGAAACAACCGTACACTGGGACAGGATGTGTTTGGCCTCAGTGTGCTTCTGTGGGACGGAGAACTGTGTCGCCAAAGAGGTCGGTCTGGGACACGGGTGGTGTTTAAGAACCGCATTTTGTCGTTCCCCCTCATACAGGTCCTTCAGTGCCTTGGCCTTCACTCGGCTATGCGGTGCAAGTTCAGGGGCATCTACTTCACTTTAGTGAAGGCTGTGCACCAAGAGCTCCAAGAGCAGGCTGAACTCATTTAGTTTTTCTCTGCAGTTTTCTTTGCCTCTTATGCTCATGCCACGATGAGCACCAGCTGGATGCAATCATCGCATGCCAATGTGCATTAGTTTACACTCGTAGATTGGTCCCTCTTAGCGAGATCCCAATTTAAATGAATTCCTGAATTAAACTTATTGTGCATTTTCAATAAGCATGTGTGCGCCAAATAATGCAGAACGCATCAATCCAGTTTGCTGGTTAGATGACAACGAAACGTACACCACCCTGACAATTTACACAGGTCATCCTACTGAGGTCAGAAAATATGAAAATCCATACAAATCACACCCATGTTATTTATTTTTTTTTTAAATTTTAAAATCGCAATTATATTTCTTCTTCAAAGCATGCAGCCCTAAAAGAGTGTATGTTAGAAAGATATGATGCACTATAAAAACATTTAAAATGCTAAATATTTTTACAGATAAAAACATTTTACAGATAAATTAAAATTTCAAACAGAAGATGCCATTTTATACTTGAAGGAACTTTAAATAATCATATGAAACTCTTAACTTACCCCTTTAAAGCCATTAAAAAGTATAAGGACCTTGGAAGTAAAACATAAACTTGGTCTGTTAGAATGGCACTGACAATCTTCTTAGCAACATAGTCTGGCTCCAATATGGGCAGCAGTCGGGGCCACCTGCAAACAAGGCACATGTAATTTATGTGGCAACTGTTTATAAAAGAATGAACCCCCCAAATTTACTGTATGCTTGGGTTAAGTTTAGGGGCACATAAAATTGGATTATTAAGTGTATTTTACATAAATACAGTGCTACAGCAAAACATGCTACAAATGCAATGCTAATTTCTAACTGGCACCAGAAAACAGGAAGTGGAATCCCGCAAATGTTTTTAAGCTATTCATACGTTTGGAGGCGATGTATAAATACCTCATTCATTCATTTACACAGCAAACATGCTTTTCTTAGTGAGTATTTTGAAATGTAAACTTAAGTGTTTTTTTCTTTAAAACAAGACAAATAATCTTAATGCAAATGGAAACAAGATTATTTTTCTTACCCCACTGGCAGATAATTTGCAAAATAAGAAAAAAATATATACTTAAATTACTAAATACCTTATGAAATTATTTATTATGTAGAAAATGCATCTTGATTTAAGAATCTTTAGGTTGGAAACAACAAGACAATAATACTAAGTAAGAAAAGCATTTTTGCAGTGCAGGTGCATTCATTTATTCCACAAATGTTCATCATGCAGACACTGTAAAAGTGACAAAAACGGCATGTCCTCTTATATATATAGGATTATTTTATCATATACAGGATTATTTAGATTTCTTTGCCATATCCACATGCATGCTGCATGTATTTATTTAAGCTGTAGCATTTTTAAATGATAGTCTTATATATAACATCAGGGATGCAGAGCACACATTAGTATGCCACTATATGCAGAGCGGTAAAGAAAGTGTGCCTCACTCTCATGCTCCTTATGAGAATTTTTGTGTAGTTTCCTGAGCACAAACCCATCAAAAATTAAGCTGATGTAAGATTACAAATGTAAGAATTTTAAAGTTAATGATTACAATTCCTTTTTATCATCTAACTTGGATATCCTTGCTTCCATGAAGGAACGTGCCGTCTCATTCAAGAAATCATCTCCTTGGTATACAAATGAGCTTAGGACAATTATTTAAGGTTGTACACAGGTAATTTGACCGGCAATACCAAAAAAAAAATCAGGTTTAACAGTTCACAATCTTATGTATAATGCAAACTTAATTCAGTACGGTGAGGCCCTTAAGGTGGCAAGAGCTGAATACTATTCACGCATTATGTGATGATGCTGCAAATCCAAACAAGATTTTTAAGACTATTAACAAAATGTTAAAACCTAACAGTTTACCTATATGTTCTTCTGTTCAGCAGTGTAACAAGTTTCTTAATTTTTTTTGTGGATAAAACTGAATCTATCTGTAAGTCTATTGGTTCTTCCCCCAGCTCTGTGCTTCTTTGAGGTTCTTCCCATAAGCACTCATATGACTTTTTCTAGTTTTGCAACAGTTACGACTGATGACATTTTAAAATTAGTGTTGACAAACTCAACCACTTGTATCCTTGATCCAGTTCCAACTACTGTTCTTAAAGTGTGTCTGTTGACATTTAGTCCTTTCATACTAAATATTGTTAACACTTCTATTATTACTGGGATTGTTCCGTGTGAACTTCAGGTTGCGGCTATCACACCAGTCCTTAAAAAGTCTGCATGTGATACGTCTGATCTAACAAATTACAGGCCCATTTCAAATCTCCATTTTTTGGCTAAAGTCCTGGAACGTGTTTGTTATGGCACAATTACATTTTCACTTGTCATTAAACAACCCTTTAGAGCCTTTTCAATCTGGGTTTAGGTCGGGGCATAGTACTGAGACCGCTTTGGTTTGTGCTATGAATGATCTTCTGGTTTCAGCTGACTCTGGTGCCTCTACCATTTTGGTTTTGTTAGACCTGTGTTCAGCATTTGTCATAGTATGTCACTCTATATTACTTGATAGAGTAAAGAGTTGGCTCAGTATTTCTGGTACTGTGCTTGAATGGTTTAGATCCTATCTTACAAATAGATCCCAGTTTGTTGTTCTGGGAAGCAACAAATCAGACGTTAGTCAGGTCTAATATGGTGTCCCTCAAGGTTCTGTTTTGGGGCCCATAATATTCAGCATCTGCAATCCTTTCTGAATGTTTGCAGAACATAAAAGTATGGATGCTTCACAACTTTCTAAAATTAAATAGTTATAAGACTGAGGTTCTTCTTATTGGCACACCAGCAGCCATCCACAAATGTAGCAGCTTTGATTTGACACTGGATAATAGGTCTGTACTGCCGTCTATACAAGCTCGTAACCTTGTTGTGATATTTAGGGCCCGAGCACCGATGGTGCGAGGACACTATTGGAATTGCTCCGTTTATTAGGGCTTTTGCCCCTTTGGGCTCGGGCCCTCTTGTTTTTCTAAGGATTTTTCTCTTTTTTAGGGCCAGAGCCCAAAGGGGCGAAGGCCCTATTGATCCCCTAAGGATTATTATTATTATTAGGGCCCGAGCCCTAATGGGCGAAGGCCCTCTTGTTCTTCTAAGGATTATTATTAGGGCACAAGCCCAAGGGGCGAAGTGCTCTATTGTTTTACTTAGGATTATTCTTTACTCTTATTATTAGGGCCCGAGCACCGAGGAGCAAGCCGGATGTTTGCACCGTAGGTGCGGAAGCCCTCTGTTTCCGTAAGGATTATTTTTATTAGGGCCCGAGCCCAAAATGGGCGAAGGCCCTATTGTTCTTTTAAGGGTTTTTCTATTTTTTTAGGGCCCGAGCCCAAAATGGGCGAAGGCCCTATTGTTCTTCTAAGGATTTTTCTTTTTTTTTTTCAACCTTCCGGGGTTTTTGGGGGGCTTAACATGCTCAAAACCTCTTGAAATTTTGCACACACATTGGAATCCATGGCCATCAGGACGCTGCAGAGACTGGGACCCGGGCGTGGCACAGGGGCTCTACGGCGCCCCCTGGAACACAGTCAGAAATCTTGATGTATAGCGCACACATACTTTCACGTATTCATATGAAACTCGGTACACATATAGAGCTCATTGAGCCAAACAACTTTCATACTCTATGTCATAAGCTACGCCCAACAGGAAGTGAGCTATTCAGGGCTGTTTAAAAAGAATATTCCAGGGGAATTTTGATATCTCGAACGGTTTGGCCGTGGCGAGCCGACGAAATTATGGCATAATGTCAAAACACAGCCGATAAGAATCTGTAAACAGGTTGTCGACACATTAAATGCTGTTTCCATGGCAACGTGTCAAAGTTTAAAATTTGTTTCCTGTGTTTTTGAGGCAGTTAACATGCTTAGATTTCCATGAAACGCAACACACATATCAGCATTAATGACAGTTAGACACTGGCAAAAGCTCATAAATGGGTGTGGAGGAGGCACTCTATAGCGCCACCTTTTGATAATATTTGTGGGTTAGTTTTTCCTACAGTCACAAAACTCGGGACATATATTGTTCACTTTAATCCGGACAACTTTCTAATTTACATCCATTAGCTACGACCAACAATAAGTCAGCTATTTTGGTTTGAATGTGGATTTTTGGAAAAATTAGGCTGTGGAATTTTAAATACTCCTATCAGGAAAAATAAGAAATTCACAAACTTTTCAAACTTTTTTCATACAGAGAACTAGTCATTCTGTGGAAGTATGCAAGAATTCACCCAAATTCAAAATTCTATGAATTAAAGAAAATTAAAAAACAAATAGACATTTCATCTTACTCTGCTCCAATGTGTGTGTGTGGTGGTGGTGGGTGTGTGAGTGTCAGAGTGAGTGTGGGGAGGGGGGATGGGTGGAAAGAGAGGGAGGGAGAGAAAGAGGGGGGAATATTTAAACTCTTTGTAACAGAGAGATGAAGACTGTAATAACCTGGATGACCAACGGATGGAGACACAGGCTAAGATATCTTTTAACCCATCTGAAAGAAAACTACATTTACATCAATTCATATGTAACTCTAATGTCAGTATACTTTTATATAATGATTGTAGAAGTGCTTACAGAGCAATTTTTTCTTCATAGTTTGATCATAAAATGTGTTGGTAACAATTTACAATGAGGTCTCTTTTTTAACATTAGTTAATGCATTAACCAACAATGAATAATGTATTTTCACAGCATTTATTAATCTTTAATTATTAATTTTTGCGTTATTTAATAAAAATATCCATGTTCATGTTAATACAAAGTGCACAAAAAACAATATTTTGTGAGCATTTTAATAACATGTTAATACATTTTGAAATGAATATTAATTAGCTTTAATGCTATATAATTATTGTGCATGTTAACTAACATAATTAACCCTTTCATGCATGCAGGTCACTACACTGGAAAGATATTTGAAAGCTTATTCATTAATATGTGATTTATTATATTTTTGTAACTATATAGTAACTATTTTTAAGGCATTAGTTTGATTATATTTACTTTCTGCTCTCTCCTCTACTAATTTCTCTCTGTCAATTATTTTTGTTTCAAAAACAGACTATTATGTTTTATACTTATTTTCATGACACTTTAAAACAGTACAGGGTTTCTTCAAAAAAATCACAAAGAAGTTTAATTAATGTAACTGCTGCATGTAAGAACACTGAAACTGATCAAAAATGAATAAAATGAGTTAAACAAATCTTACTGAATTATTTTAAATCCTTCTTATAGAGACCTTGTCCTCTGGTGTGACATCTTTTCCTGTGGTGTGACAGTACAAGCATCACACTGGTGGACACAACCATAGGATGATTCAGCCTTTTATATTAATTAATGACCTTGCTATTCCATGCTAACCTGTCATTCGCAGTTATCAAGAGACTTTTCCATAATTTTAATAATGATAGATGTGCACAGTTTCCCTGAAGTTGTATATGAAGAGTTCAGATGCAAACCCCCCTAAAAGCCATCTCAGTCAAACATTAGATAAATGAGTGAATGCTCTTGACACACATTATACATCCATCAAATACTTTCACTTCAAACTCACTAAAATCCCAGCCTCAGCCAAATCAGATGTACCAGGACTTACATAGAAACCTATACACTGGTACCTGACAAAAATGCATTTTTTTAAAGAAATATGTCAGATCGATGTAGTGGCTTTTGCATCTGAACTCTTCATATATTGTTACTTATGTTACTGTGTCTGTGTGTGTTTAATTCTCTTGATGTCATAGTGTAACCCTTTCATTGCTGTAACCCCTAAATCCAGACAGCCAGAGCAATACTGTAAATCCATGTGCCCACGGGGCATTTTTTTTATCGATTGCACCAGGGTGGTGATTGCACTTATGGCGAGGGCCCACCCATCGCTGCTTGCAGCTATATTTATAATTAGTATTCTCCTTTCGACCTTTCGGGGGTTTTTAGGGGCCTTAACATGCTCAAAAACTCTTGAAAATTGGCACACATTCTGGAACCTGCGGCCATCAGGACGTATCAGAGACTGGGGCCCGGGCGTGGCACAGGGGCTGTACAGCGCCCCCGGAAAAATCCAAAAATCTTGCTGTCTAGCACGCACATACTTGCGTGTATTCAAATAAAACTCAGGAGACATATAGAACTCGTCGAGCTGAACAACTTTCACGCTCTATGTCTCAGGCTATACTCAACAGAAAGTGTGCTATTCAGGGCTGTTTAAAAAGTGCATGCTCTGGAATTGGACATACTCCTCTGAGGATTTTGAAACATTTGCCTCGAAACTCGGGGAACATGATCTATTTTATTAGATTTGCTTCAAACTTCATCTAGGCCCCTAAAAACCCCCTATCAGGAAAAATAAGAAATTCACATCAAGCTTTGCCTTCCAATGCGATACGCATCTCGATGCATAGCCAACGATACGATACTTTAAAGATACATGAAGCAGCTAGCGATTCGATGCAGTATAATGGAATTAAACAAATATGATGCTATGCATTTCATGTTACAGATACTTGTATTTCTTTGTTTCAGACAACAAATAATAAATTAACTTAAGTGCCTTCTGATTTGTAGTGCATGACCCTTACACAAATAGGCTTTGGTAGTGCAAAATAAATAAATAAATAAATAAAACCAAATGCTTTTTTCCTGTTCTGTCTCCACTTAAACTTTTAACAGCTCAAACATTTAACAGCAAAACAATTTCAATTTCAAACAGTCATTTCTAGGGCTGTCAATTGATTAAAATTCATTGATTTTATTCATTTATTTCTTTTAATACCGTGAAATGGAGGCGCGCAAGAGATTAACGCAGTTGCAGGAAGCTGCTCACTCAAACGATCTAACTAGTCTCAAACTGATTAATTCTGGTGATGTCTGTGCCCTAAACAATGTTATATTTTACCATTTCACATCCAGAGATGAAGGATCGAATGATGAAGTTACTGAAGAGGAGTCCGATGACAGTCTGTTATATAGGCTAATCAGTGCGCAAACAGTTGTGCTGCGCTCGTGTTTCTAAATTTTAACTACAACTACAAGGTACATTATTCGTGCTATTTAAACATACAAGGGGTGATCAGAAATTCGGAGACTATACCCATGATAAACAACAGGAAAAAAAGATATATATATATATATATATATATATATATATATATATATATTTATTTATTTATTTTTTTCAACCTTCCGGGGGGTTTTGGGGGGCTTAACATGCTCAAAAACTCTTTTAATTTTGCACACACATTGGAATCCGTGGCCATTAGGAGATCAGAAATTCGGAGACTATACCCATGATAAACAACAGGAAAAAAAGACGTTTGTTTGTGTACTAATGCCTTATCATGCTCCTGATAGCTCTCCATAAAAGTGAAAGTAAAACACGTCTCACTTTAAACCCGCTTTTCTCAAAAATTCCTAATATATATATAGCTCGCAGCTATATATATATATATATATATATATATATATATATTTATTTATTTTTTTCAACCTTCCGGGGGGTTTTGGGGGGCTTAACATGCTCAAAAACTCTTTAAATTTTGCACACACATTGGAATCCGTGGCCATTAGGTGATCAGAAATTCGGAGACTATACCCATGATAAACAACAGGAAAAAAAGATGTTTGTTTGTGTACTAATGCCTTATCATGCTCCTGATAGCTCTCCATAAAAGTGAAAGTAAAACACGTCTCACTTTAAACCCGCTTTTCTCAAAAATTCCATTCCTGAAAAATGTAATCATATTAGCCATTTTCAGATAGATATAACTTTTGTTATGTTTAAACTATGGACAAAATAAAAAACTGTTATGGAAAGGGCTTGAACTCAGCTTTACGTCAAAAACTAAAAAAGGTAAGATTTCACCATGTGTTGGGTTTTGCCAGATCACATCACATCACATTTCAGTAGACCCTCGTCCTCTACTACATTAACTTCCCTACATGCCACCCATTTCGCGATCGCTGTGGTGAGTCTATTGCCTGTTCAAGCGCCGCCGCCGCGGTTTGCCGCTGGCGAGGGGGAGGAGAGCTCTGCATCAGTTGTATGTTTCGCCATCAAGTGATACTTTAAACTTTATAAAGAAATAAATCGGGTTTTACAGATGCAAATATGTTAGAAACGATGCATCGCAATACAAATGCCAATTTGTATCCGATGCACCTTTTAAACCGATGCATCGCATCGTTAACTTTTTAAGCCGATGCACCGAGCGAATCGGGGAATCTTCCCATCCCTAATATATATATAGCTCGCAGCTATATATATATATATATATATATATATATATATATATATATATATATAGCTCGCAGCTATATATATATATATATATATATATATATATATATATATATTTATTTTTTTCAACCTTCCGGGGGGTTTTGGGGGGCTTAACATGCTCAAAAACTCTTTAAATTTTGCACACACATTGGAATCCGTGGCCATTAGGACGCCGCAGAGGCTGGGACCCGGGCGTGGCACAGGGGCTCTACGGGGCCCCCTGGAACACAGTCAGAAAACTTGATGTATAGCGCACACATACTTCCACGTATTCATATTGCTAATATGCTGGGCCTTAGAATGAATTTTAATGCTCCTATAACTTTTATTAGGTTAAAACAAACAAACAAACAAGAAGACATGATGTATTAACAATTTTTTACACACAAATTTCATGATTTCAAAATTAAACATTTCATGAAAAAGAAAACAAAACAAGGTCACTGGACTTCTCACAAAATGCCAGTATTATGCCACAAATATTTTCTATTTAGCTAAACTTAAATTAAAGTTGAATTGATGCTTTGTAATACCAGATGTGATACTTTTTAATGCAGGGGTGCCCAGTCCTGTTCGTGCAAAGTTCAGATTGACAATTATAGACAGGTGTGTTGGATCAGGGTTAGATCTAAATTCTGCAGATAGGTAAATCTCCAGGAACAGGAGTGGAGCAGACGAGTTAGAAGCCCAACAGGGCGGATCAGGCGGAACCGGCACCCTCCAGGGTGAAGCAGACGAATCAGACGCCTTCCAAGGCGGAGCAGACGAGTCAGACGCCCTCCAGGGCGGATCAGTCGAGTCAGACGCCCACCAGGGCGAATCAGGCAGGACTAGAACCCTCCAGGGCGGCACGAAAGCCCCCCAGGGCGGAACAGACAGGACAGGAGCCCCCCAGGGCGGAGCAGACAGGACAGGAACCCTCCAGGGCAGAATGGGATTCCCCGAGGGCGGAGCAGACAGGACAGGAGCCCTCCAGGGTGGAACGGGATCCCCCCAGGGCAGAGCAGATGGGTCTGTAACACAGAACACAGACAGACACACACACACACAGAGAGAGAGAATCAGATGCCCTCCAAGGTGGATCAGACAGGACAGGAGCCCTCCAGGGCAGAGCGGAATCCCCCCAGGGCGGAGCAGACAGGACAGGAGCCCTCCAGGGCAGAGCGGGAACTCCCCAGGGCGGAACAGACAGGTCTGTAATTTGGAGCATAGACAGACAGACAGACACACACAGAGAGAGGAAGCTCGGAGCCCAAGCTCCTGGCCAGGTTGGGCTGGATACCCAGCGTATAGAGGGCCTCAGTGGCTGAATTGGGACTAGGTGAGAGCTCAGAGTGGTGTGGGTTGCTGGGCGCTACCACCGTGCAGGGAGCAGGTGCGACCTCCACCTCGGCTTGAGGATCCGTGGCCTCGGCCACCTCCTCGGGGGAGGCCACCCTCAGAGGTTCTGCGGGGTGATCGGCCACCTCTGAGGACTCAGTGGTGGTATAAGTGGCCCAGACAACCCAGAGAGCAGTTCTCAGGAGGAGCAAGGCCTCAATGAAGGCCAGTTCCGGAGCAGCGGCATTGGCTTGGCTTGGCTCAGGAGCGATATCGGAAGCCCTGAGAGCAGCTGTGAGGGTGTGGCTTGGTTCAGGATGGACTGCTGCATCGGGGCTTGATGCAGAAGGAGCAGCAGCGACGAGGCTTGACTCAAAGGGAGGAGCTGCGGCGACGACGTGACTTGGCTCAGAGGGAGGAGCAGCTGTGATGAGGACGCTTGACGCTGGAGGCGGAGCAGCTGCGACGACGCTTGACTCTGGAGGCGGAGCAGCTGCGACGACGCTTGACTCTGGAGGCGGAGCAGCTGCGACGACGGGGCTTGACTCAGTGGGCGGAGCAGCTGCGACGACGACGCTTGACTCAGTGGGCGGAGCAGCTGCGACGACGACGCTTGACTCAGTGGGCGGAGCAGCTGCGACGACGCTTGACTCTGGAGGTGGAGCAGCTGCGAAGACGCTTGACTCTGGAGGCGGAGCAGCTGCGAAGACGCTTGACTCTGGAGGCGCAGCCGCGATCTGAGTGGCTCATCGAGGGCCAAACAGAAAACGGCCATGAAATAGTTTTCATCGCGGAATGGCAGTTGGTACATTAAATCACAAAAACATGATATGAAATCCTCGATGCACATACCGTTTTGTCTAATGCAGAGAAGCTGATCAAAGGGGTCCATGGTTGAGTTAGGGGAAGAAATAAAGCTGCTGGATCCGGTTGTGGCGAAGTCTTCTGTCATAATCGAGTCATAGGCGGGTGGATCAAAGTGCAAAGCTTTATTAAACAAACTCATGGTCGACAGGCGTGGTCAAAACAACAGACGGGTACAACACAGGTAATCCAGAAGTGCAAACGATAGTCCAGGCAGATAGTCGAGGCGGGCAGCGATCAATGGGATAGTCCAAAAACAAGCGAGGGTCAAATGGCGGGCAGAGAACAATCACAGGAGCCAGGGAACAAGGGGGGTTGACACGGGAAAACAAACACGGAAAACGCTCAGAAATGACAGTAGACTGATCAAGACTTCACGAGGAAATGGTGAATGAACCGGGCTATTTATGTTTTGTGAGCAAGATGGCCGACTGGGGTAAGAGGTGAAAGGAAACAGGAAGTTCATGAGAAAGGGGTTATGGGAAATGTAGTGAGCTAATGGTCCAAAAGTACATGTGAAGGCTCCCACTAGGGGAGAGTAGAGGGAGCCACAGCGGTACAGATCGTGACAGATGGATTATTAACTGTACTATTTTTATTGCAGGTTTTCTAGGATCCCAGTTGAAGATAGCAGTACATGACTTTTGCATGGATGGCTGACTGCTACTATGTTCTGTGAAGGTATTATTATAGCAAAACTGAGCCCCTGCGACAGTGGAATCCATAGTTGTAAAAAATAGTCACACAGGTCTATCAATAAATAAAGTCACAGAGAAAAAGTTTTTTTAGAAGTTGCAAAATACCTTTTCTCGCTCACAAACACAACACAACAGTTATACCATTTCAAATTCTGATATGCACAAATCCTATTCTACAAATCACAAATGAAGGAACTCATTTGCTCACAGTTAGGCTAGACTTCCTGCAGTGAATGTGGGGCAAAACACCTTCAAACACTCAAATCAAAAATCTGAAGTCATGAACAAATTCTGCACTTTGCATTTACAGTCATGTTCAGAATTAATGTCAGAATTATGGAAGCCTGTTTTCACCACTGAATAAAAAAAAGTTTTATCTCGCAATTCTGCCTTTTTTTCTCAGAACTGAGATATTAATGCACAGTTGCAAGTTATAAAATCAGAATTACGGGATATAAACTCACAATTGTGAGAAAAAAAATAAAAAAAATTCTCACAATTGCGAGTTTGTGTCTTACAGTTCTGACTTTTTTTGTCCGGTTCTAAGGAGAAAAAAAGACTGATATATTTACAGAATTGTGAGTTTGTATCTCACAATTCTGAAAAAAGCCAGAACTGCGAGTTTGTATCATGCAATTCTGAGAAAAAAAAAATCAGAATTGAGAGATAACAAGTCACAATAGCCTTTTTTTTAAAATGTTTTATTCAGTGGTGGAAATGGGCTTCCATACAGAATAGGTAAGTGCAAGTATTAATTGGACGTTAGACATTTTTTGAAAATGGCAAAGACTTAGCTACTCAAATTTAAAAAGGCAGGTCGTTACACCATGATCTTATCTACAGATTCCACAGTTAACTTTTAATAAGTCTGTAAATATGTTCAGTCAGGAAATAATTTAGTAATATAATGAAATATTATAGAATATTCTGGAAAAAAAATGAAATATAGCCCTGCATAAATCTGGTATAACTGAGCCAGTGATTTGTAGAAAAGGATTTATGCACCTACAATGAAGATTTTGAGAAGGCTTTGTGTGTTTGTAAGAGAGAAAAACAAAAACAAAATACAAGTTCACAACTCCTAAAATATTACTGAATTATTTTCTACAAATATAAATTCTGCTGTCACAGGCGCTCAGTTTTGCTACAATAACACTAGATACAGTAGATGTACTGTATGCAAATATAACAACTGAACATCCAGGGATCCTGGTGAGCAGATGTCCTGCAGAATTTAGCTCCAACTTGCCTCAACACACTTGCCTAGTAGTTTCAAGTTTTCAAGAGATTATCTTACTCTTGGGAGATGAGAGGGTCTGTATCACCCCAAACACAGCACATCTTTAAAGAAAATACTAATGGAGTGTATTACATGTATAAAAAAGTAATTAAAAATTAACTTTATTGTCTATGACTAACATTAAAATTGTGGGTTACGTCTTTCAAACCTGACCTGGGTTGCGTTTCTTAAAAGCATCATAAGCCTTTGAAGCCATTTCTTAAAAGCATCATAAGTTGATTGTAACTCCGTTGATCACAATGGTTCTACAATCAACTTAGATTTAGATGATTCTTTAGAGAAATGCATCCCTGATATTACAATGAATTTAAGTTCTGCTTGATCTGCTATGTACCTCTGTCTTTTATTTTTAAAGGTATGAATTCTTTATAAATCATCATCTCATATGTCTTTATTTTGTGGAACACAAATGAAGAGAGTGGCATAGAGTCAGTAATCTTAAACTAACAGTAAAAGTAAAATAATAATAATTTTTTCTGGAGTGAATATAGCTTTTAATTTGTAACTTGACACTATATTAGTCTATAATTTACTTTATACCTTATTGAGTGCAAATGCATTTTCTATGTTATTCTTATATAGAAGGTTTGTGCTCTAAACATGTATTTTTGTATTTTGTATAAAATTCAACCAACTTAATATCTACGTTGATTCAACGTTAGGTAAGTGAACCAACTACGTCGATTTCATGTCAGTTTTAAATGGCGTTCCTGACGTTGGTTCAACATCATTTTGACGCCGCGAGAAACATCGATTCTACGTTGATTCTATGTCAGTTTGCTATCTGCGTTGATCAGTTGTGAAAAAAAGTTAATTAAATCTGAATTATGAATGATGCACTCACCTGTCGATCTCTAAATTCGTGTTAGAGATCAGGATGAGCAAATGACAAATGCTTGGCAAGATTTGATGTGTTGCCTACTGTGGCAACACATGATTTATAGCAATGTTAGAATACAGGTGCAGTAAGGTCCACAATAATTCCATATTTTACTTCTGCTGTTGTCTTTATTTGCTAGTTTTGAGCGCGTTGATGGAGTTTCATCTTTTTGATGATCAATCGTGTTGTTCTGTTGTCATGTTTACCCCTTTCTCAGCAATTTGGGAAGCACTGCCACCTACATGTGAACTTTGCAACAGAAGCGTCTAAAATACCAAATTGATCAAAATGATATTATCGAACCGTTTGAAATAAAATATATACCAGGATTTTTCTAGTACCGGTATACATCCTATTAAGGATGATTGATGCACACTACGAGTGTTTCCTTTTACCTGAGTATTTATCAATTAATCTTTTAAGTGAGGGGCGCGGCAAACCAAAAGTCCAGCACTCTCCTACCTTCACTGCACGGCATGGTGGTCCGCATTTGGATTTGTGGCGGGTCCTTGGGCCGTGGGTTGAGAACCACTGTGGATACTATTAGATTCCTCTGCAGGGTTGTATGTTGTAAAAACACTAAATATTAATTTATGCCATTCAAGCAGTATACAGGTGCAGCTCAAAAAATTAGAATATCATGAAAAAGTTAATTTTTCTTATTGTAACTTATTTCAAAAACTGAAAACTTTATATATTCTGGATTCATTATATGTAAAGTAAAATATTTAATTTTTTATTTTTTGTTTAATTTTGATTATTAGAGCTTATGGCTCATAAAAGTAAAAAATCTAGTATCTCAAAATATTAGAATATTTTCTAATATCAATCAAAGAATGGATTTGCAAAACAGAAAAGTTCAAGTTCTTTAAACTATGTTAATTTATGCACTTAATACTTGGTCGGCAGCACAAATTACAGCAAATGATTTGCTCTTAGCACAAATTACAGCATCAGTAAAGTGTGGCATGGAAGTGATCAGCCTATGGCACTGCTGAGGCACTATTGAGCCTTCAGATCATCTGTATATTGTTGGATCGACTGTTTTTCATCTTTCTCTTGAAAATATCCCATTGATTCTCAATGGGGTTCAGGTCAGGCATGTTGGTTGGCTAATAAAGCACAGTAATATCATGGTCAGCAAACCACTTGCAGGTGGTTGTTGCACTGTGGGCAGGTGCTAAAGTTCTGCTGGAAAAGGAGATCAGCATCTCCATAAAGCTTGTCAGCAGATGGAAGCATAAAGTGCTCCAAAATCTCCTGGTAGATGGCTGCATTGACTTTGCATTTGATAAAACACAATGGACCAACACTAGCAGACGTCATGGCACCCCAAATCATTACTGAATTCAGAAACCATGATTTCAACATGAAATGCAAAATTTACTTTTATCTGAAAAGAGGACTGAGCAACAGTCCAGTTTTTTTTTTCTCCTTAGCCCAGGTAAGATGCTTCTGCTCCGGCTTCATTGTAGTCCTTGTGAAGCTCTTCCAAATGTTTCAGTTGGCTTTACTTGACAGTATTCTCTTTGCCTACCCAATTTGTACCTTACAGTCAACTTTGCATTTAATATGCTTTGATACATCACTCTGTAAACAGCCACCCCTTTCAGTAATGACCTTCTGTGACTTACTCTCTTTGTGGAGGGTGTCAATGATTGTCTCCTGGACCATTAGTGTGGTTTTAAAGAACAAGTGATACCCAGAATTTATACTGTAGGGATGGTCATTTAATGAAACTCAAATGTAAATATTCTAATATTTTGATATACTATATTTTTGACTTTCATGAGCTTTATGCTCTAATCATCAAGTTTTTCATGATATTCAAATTTTTTGAGCTGCACCTGTATAGGCTATTATCCGCCAAAATGCTGATTCATCAACTTCTTATGCAAATGAGATTGAGACCATTGGTAAGTTTGATTTTATTTATTAAAATAACTACATTATGTTCATATTCACTTTTGTGTTGACAAATTTATTAATTAACAAATATTTTGTGAAATATTTCAATCATTGGGGAGGGTCTCCGCAATCTCCGCTCATAGAAGTAATATAAGCATTTCTTTACTTTTTGAACACGCAAATGAATTTTGAACACAAATGTTTCTGGTTTTCACCATAATTTGAAAGAATATCCAACATTAAATTGTCTACATCAAAGTTTTGACTGTGTTATCCCAAACATTGTTTTCATAATGCAAGGCGCAATGTGATGTTAACAAACAATGCTTCATACAATATCAATCATGTGGCATTTTATTGTTATGTCAGACCTTTCAAACATATTTGCATTACACTGGCTCATTCACCAGTATGCAAGATATTTTATGTTCACCTGCAAACACAATTAGCTTATGTGCCATTACCATGACGTTCTCTTGTGTTTCAAGTAGGGGTGGTCTGACTGAACAGCTACCGTTTGCTATCGGCCTGCTCCCTCTCTTTCCCTCTCAAAATGCATAAATGGCTTCAAATCACCATATTGCATCTACACTATAAGGGAGTTGCACGTGAGCTGTCACTTGCACAATCGAGACAGTGTTGCAATGTCACTAAGTTTATAATTTATAAAGTTCATAATTTTATAATTTGCAGTGCATGCTCTGAGACGGTGGCTCATGCACACTCAAAGCGTGTTGTACACGAACCTGATCAGTCAAAGCCTGTGTCTTTATTTTAATTGTATACATTTATGAAGCAGTGTGCAAAATCCTGCCTACAGAGATTTTAACTATGGCTAATTGGAATTGACAACTGACAACTTGAGAGTGAATACTGACAGAGGGATCATTATTATGGATCATAGCAAAAGCAGGTATTTTTCCTTAAGTTAGGTCTTTGGATTCCTATTCAAATGATGCTGCTTCAAAGAAAAACGTGGTTGGGTATGAAGTGTTTGTTAACTTACTTTGTCCCACAGCCATCAAACATGCCTGTGTTGATGAAGTATGGGCAGACAATTGTGGTTTTGATTGCTTCCTTTCCTGCAGCTATCAGCTCAAGGGCCACAGACTCAGCAAAACCCATGGCAGCAAACTTGCTTGCGCAGTAATCTGTGTGGTAAGCAATGGCCAAAATATGAAACATTTGTACAAACATGGTTATGAAGCTGCAACTGAAACATCTCAGATGATTGTTTCCTGTTAAACACTTTAATTTAACACAAACCTGAAGGGATCAAACACAACATGAAATCAGGACAGATATTACTCACAAATGGCACCTTTAAACACTCTACAACAGGTGTCGGCAACATGGCACATAGAGGGATACTCGCTGGCACACGAGCAATATAGGGAAAATTGCATAACGATGTACATTTTGAGGTAATAATCTCTCATAGGCACAGCCTGTTAGGAGCTATAAATACTGTTAAAGTGAGAGAATTAACTTGCGCTAGTCTACGGATGCACGTGACTGACCAGTCAAATCTAAGTAGGTGGGGTTTACTGATCACAAAAGTAAACAGAATAGTTTTAATGCATTGGCCTTGTCACACACATACAGTGGTGTTCAGTACTGTCACATCGTATATATGTTATTAAAGAAACTTTAAAAAACAAATTGTGAAAAAAAAAATATATCTTTTCAAACTGTAATGTAAATCATTTTTTTATCTTATCATTTGAAAATGTTTATGTACTGTACATGTACGGGGGAGGTTATTGGCACAGCGGTTAACCAAAAAAAAATATGGCACTTCATGCCAAAAAGGTTGCCGACCCCTGCTCTACAAGTTGTGTATTAAGTATGAGTGTTCATTCATGTCTGCTACGAAACGTTTAAAAACATTTATGTCTGCCAAACATGTTGTTTGAAAGACTCAAAATAGATGTTACTAGTGGTCAACAGATATATCGTCAAGGCCGATATATTGGCCGATATTTGGCATTTTTCAAATATCGACATCATCCGATAAGGTTTTCTGTTTGGCCGATGTGTCCGAGACTTTTATTTTTCATGGCGCACCAGATTTTAATTTTGACTGCGCTGAGAACAGCAGCACATGCACACACAGTCCTTACATTATCCTTCTTCGTTTTTTGCTTTTGTCATTTCTGCCCAACACGAATAGAAGTCCGTTTAATAATCAGATATAACTGTTAAACAAGTTAATTAAAAGGTATACAAAAAAGCATAAGGATTGATTTTATATTATTATAATTCTTTCTTGTTTACCGTCAGTATTCAGCAAATATGCAATTATATAATTTAAACAAATGTCTAATGAACATTTAATTCCACAGACCTTGGAGACCTAGTTGAATCTAGTTGTGAGATCTTGTGAAGTGTGCACTTGTATCCTGCATGATCGAGTGTGCTCTGCGTGATGGTCGGTGCGTGCAAACTTCAAACTTGTAATTTCAAATTATGCTGCACTTTATGAATTTTCCCACTGTCATATTTATGTAATTTTTACTGCATGCTGTATGTAAACAGAGTTTGCTTAACTTTGCTTTAGTTGAAAAAACATGATTCCCAATGCACACAAACTTCCCAGTATTTGTAATAAATAGAGAAATAGTAATATAATTATAGAATCAGGAGGTTGTCATCTAAAGTATAAGTATGTTTATTTTACACATTATTTTTAATATAATTCATTCAAATTTTTCACATTTCTCAAACATTCTATACAATAAAAAAATATATATAATTATAAATTATAATTAAAATAAAAAATATATACTTATATATCGGCATTATATTGGTCATTGGCAACCCTGCTCTTTAAGATAATCGCATCGGCTGTCAAAAAAAACAATATCAGTCGACCACTATTTGTTACTATACCAAAAGCTTATCTAGTGAGAGAGTAGTTGCGTAAAAGATAGGAGGACACAGGTGAATGCCTTACCTGCCAGTCCATTCACACCTATTAAGCCAGCAGAACTAGCAACACTGACCAGATGTCCATGGTTCTTGTTTGTCATTGCGGGCAGAAATGCTTTATATGTCTAAAACAGAGGCATGAACAAAAATGAGCACTTATACAGAACAGCAGCTACAAAAATGAAGATATTCAGAAACATTTTCACAGAGAGGAAAAATATTTAGAAAATATATCAAGCCTACCCAAAAGTGGGACAATGCATTTACTCTAAATGTCTTCTCAACAAGTGCATCAGGAGTGTCCATGAACCTTTTACCACTGACAATGCCAGCATTGTTTATTAGTATGGTGACATCGCCGATTTCACGTTTTACCTAAACATGGACAAATAATCAATATGAGTGAAAAAAGTTTACAAAATAACTATCTGGTAAAGTTAAATGTTCTAAATATTATTATATTATAATGTACCATAAACTTTTAGAGGTGAAACCTATACCTGTAAAACTGTTAGTAAAAAAAATAAATAAATAAATATAGCTGCAAGCAGCGATCACGGGCACAAGACAGTTTCATGCAATTCTAAGCATGTTATCTGCCTCAAAAAATACAGGAAACAAATGTTCAAGTTTGGTGCATTGCCATGGCAACAGTATTCAATATATCAATGACCCATTTACAGATTCTCATTGACTGTGTTTTGACATTATTCTGATGAAATTTGAAGCAAATCGGGTAAAAATAACCATGTGATTTTAAAGCATTTATAAAAGAGATACACTTCCTGCTGCCAGATGTTGGCGTTATATATTTGACTCCTAATAGTCACATCTATGTGATCAACATCATACAATGAACAACCTGCTGAAGTTTGATCAAAATCAGACTAAGTATGCAAAAGTTATTAGACACTTTCTGTTTCTAATTTATCGCAGTAAATTCAATGCCTTGCCAAGGCCAAACCGTTCGAGATATCAAAAATCCCCTTACAATTTTTTTTTATCCCCAATGTCTCTAGATGTTGACCAAGTTTGGTGGCAATCGGGTGCAAGTATGTGTGATATATGGCCCTCCAAATTCCAGGGGGCCCTGTAGAGTCCCCTTGCCACACCCACGTACCAGTCTCTGCCCGGCCCTAATGGGCACAGTTTCCAAGGTGTGTGCCAATGTTCAAGAGTTTTTGATCACGTTAAGGGCCCCAAAACCCCTCTTGACAAAAAATAAGGAGAAATAATAGCTGTATGTATAGCAATGACCGGGCCCGAGCCATCAGCGCAATCGCCTCCCTGGTGGCATCAGGAAAAGGTGGCCAGCAGGTACATGCATTTACTGTAATCCTCTGGCAGTTTGGATTTAAGGGTTAAAGCAATGAAAGGGTTACACTTTAAAGTCAAATGTGTTAACAATGCATTAACTAATGTTAACAAAAGGGACCTTATTTTAAAGGTCTTAAAAACTAACACTTTTTATAAGCTATAACCATTTTTAAATATTACTATATATATTATTATTATATATTATTAAATAAATATTATCTATAAGCATTTTTGAATTAATTATATACAAATATATTACATGTAAACTACATAACTTATTTTATGTATTTGTTTCTTTTTCTAATGAATTAAACAGAGCAGAAAAGGGTCAGACTTAAAAGATTTATTATAATATCAATGAGAAAGTGATATGTATAGAACTTTTAAATGATTTTCCTCTGAAAATTAAAAAAAATATTTTAATGCTCTTTAAGCATTTTTACAATAATTATGTAAAAGTATTCTGACAGTACAGTACATATCACCTGATTCTATGCATTATTTTTCATTCTTATACACTGAGAGTGAGGTAAATAGGATTAGTTAAAAAGATTCCTTATAGGAATGGTGGCCATCAATGACGTGACATTTTTTTTTTTTATTATTATTATTTTTTATATTTTTTTGTCATATGGTTTAATTCAGTTTAAAAGGGTTAAAATTGTAAAATAAATGTTCAAAACAATTGCATACATTCTCTTTTTTGTGGACCAAGTCTAAATTTTTTGGTGTTAATTCATTTTGAGATAATATTGGAGGGATGACTGGAAAAATGTCTATGTGGTGTAACCGTAAAAATTGGAACCAAATAATTGATCTTGTTTAAAAAAGATGAAATTCTCAATAAAACACCGGATCAGCTAGTTTGGCATAATCTTACATTAGTACTATTTAATAGTAAATAAAAATAAATGTAGCACCATTATTCTGAATATTATAATTAATTTGGGGAATTATGTGAGTCAAGTCAAATTCCTGAAATGTCAAGGTGGTGTAACCACCATTCAAGGAGCCATTTTGTTAATATTTTGCAAGAAGATCATGTGACAGGACATTATATCACAGAGAAGGACCTCTGGTGATACTAACTTCTGCATGCAAAAGTTAGTAACTCTCTTTAAAATGTGAGATAATATGACATTTTTAGGGTATGGTCAGGTATTTTTAGGTATACAGGTCCTTCTCAAAAAATTAGCATATTGTGATAAAGTTCATTATTTTCTGTAATGTACTGATAAACATTAGACTTTCATATATTTTAGATTCATTACACACAACTCGAAGTAGTTCAAGCCTTTTATTGTTTTAATATTGATGATTTTGGCATACAGCTCATGAAAACCCAAAATTCCTATCTCAAAAAATTAGCATATTTCATCCGACCAATAAAAGAAAAGTGTTTTTAATACAAAAAAAGTCAACCTTCAAATAATTATGTTCAGTTATGCACTCAATACTTGGTCGGGAATCCTTTTGCAGAAATGACTGCTTCAATGCGGCGTGGCATGGAGGCAATCAGCCTGTGGCACTGCTGAGGTGTTATGGAGGCCCAGGATGCTTCGATAGCGGCCTTAAGCTCATCCAGAGTGTTGGGTCTTGCGTCTCTCAACTTTCTTTTCACAATATCCCACAGATTCTCTATGGGGTTCAGGTCAGGAGAGTTGGCAGGCCAATGGAGCACAGTAATACCATGGTCAGTAAACCATTTACCAGTGGTTTTGGCACTGTGAGCAGGTGCCAGGTCGTGCTGAAAAATGAAATCTTCATCTCCGTAAAGCTTTTCAGCAGATGGAAGCATGAAGTGCTCCAAAATCTCCTGATAGCTAGCTACATTGACCCTGCCCTTGATAAAACACAGTGGACCAACACCAGCAGCTGACATGGCACCCCAGACCATCACTGACTGTGGGTACTTGACACTGGACTTCAGGCATTTTGGCATTTCCCTCTCCCCAGTCTTCCTCCAGACTCTGGCACCTTGATTTCCGAATGACGTGCAAAATTTGCTTTCATCCGAAAAAAGTACTTTGGACCACTGAGCAACAGTCCAGTGCTGCTTCTCTGTAGCCCAGGTCAGGCGCTTCTGCCGCTGTTTCTGGTTCAAAAGTGGCTTGACCTGGGGAATGCGGCACCTGTAGCCCATTTCCTGCACACGCCTGTACACGGTGGCTCTGGATGTTTCTACTCCAGACTCAGTCCACTGCTTCCGCAGGTCCCCCAAGGTCTGGAATCGGTCCTTCTCCACAATCTTCCTCAGGGTCCGGTCACCTCTTCTCGTTGTGCGGCGTTTTCTGCCACACTTTTTCCTTCCCACAGACCTCTTGCTTGAGGGTGTCAATGATGGCCTTCTGGACAGCGGTCGGGTCGGCAGTCTTACCCATGATTGCGGTTTTGAGTAATGAACCAGGCTGGGAGTTTTTAAAAGCCTCAGGAATCTTTTGCAGGTGTTTAGAGTTAATTAGTTGATTCAGATGATTAGGTTAATAGCTCGTTTAGAGAACCTTTTCATGATATGCTAATTTTTTGAGATAGGAATTTTGGGTTTTCATGAGCTGTATGCCAAAATCATCAATATTAAAACAGTAAAAGGCTTGAACTACTTCGAGTTGTGTGTAATGAATCTAAAATATATGAAAGTCTAATGTTTATCAGTACATTACAGAAAATAATGAACTTTATCACAATATGCTAATTTT
The DNA here is from genome assembly GCA_033026305.1 of Cirrhinus molitorella. Taxonomy (NCBI): domain Eukaryota; kingdom Metazoa; phylum Chordata; class Actinopteri; order Cypriniformes; family Cyprinidae; genus Cirrhinus; species Cirrhinus molitorella. The sequence continues at coordinate 29,546,827 of CM065124.1, read as the reverse complement.
TTGAGAAGGACCTGTATATGTCAAATGGTATGACCTCAGGAACTTTCTGTTAGGGGCCAATTTAGTCAAATAACACTAGTTTGTTATGTTGATTAATGATGTAATATAAACAAACCTTAAAAAGTGTTTAATGCTGTATTTTTTGTGGTTCATTATGCACAACTTTATTATTGAAGCTCTGTAAGTCTAGGATAAAATAATTGTTTATGTTTATAATAATAATAATAATTATATATAATTATAACATATTCATGTTTTTATATATAATATAATCTCTAGGTTCTGCTGACTGTAGTACTTGTGTTCATGAGAGAATGGCATTCCAGTTGATGTAGGATGTAGCTACTGTAAGCTCAGGTGAGAAGTGATGAACATGGAATCGTAGAGGAGAGAGCAAAAGAAAACACTCGTCACAAATTACAAGTACAAAATGAGGATTTGTAAAGAAAAATTTCAATTTTAAAGGATTTCGATATAAGCCAAGAGGAGATTAGTTTTCCTTTGCTGTAAACAAACTTGATTCTCGCGAGATAGCGTATTCTAGTATCTATGTTCTACATAATCCGCTGGAACGCCACTCTCTAGTGAACGCAAGTACAATAGATAACAGAAGCTAGAGATTATGGTTTATGAAGTTTTAAATATGGATATGTTACTTACAAAAGTGCATTGATTCACTTCAGGAGGCCTTTATTACCCCCTAAAGCTGCCTGGAACACTTTTTTTATGATGGATGGATGAAGTTTGTTGGACTATTAAATATCACCCATTCACTTTTAATGTCACTCCAGTTGTATTCATGTGAAAGAAGAAAGTCACCTACGATGGCTTAAATGTTATGGGGAAATTTTCATTTTTGAGTGCTCCTTTTAGGGCTGTGCCGATATTCGAACGCGATTCGCATGCGTATCTCGTCAGTAATGCCTGTTCTGTGATTAGACGTAAATCTCATTCACCTGTTCATTCATGCCGCCGCGTCTACTACACAGAGCCGTAGTTCACTGACAAGCCACGCAATGTCGTGTGCATTATCGATATGTATCGCCTGCGATAATGAAGGCGTTACTGACGAGATACGCATGAGAATCGCGTTCGAATATCGGCACAGCCCTAGCTCCTTTTAAGCAATATATAGTATCATATGATATAATGTAATATATACATAAATGATTTAAGAGGTTAATAATGTAGCAGAAGAAAGTGGGTGTCTACATTTGAACATAAATTCACTAATGAAAAATGTTAACCAAAGATCACAATTTACATCTGCAAAATCCAATTCATAAAATTTCTGATATTTTATAATTAATGATACAACAGAGCCCCATTTTCCCCCAATACACGGCACAATACAATACGCAACTGTTCACCACTATGATGATTTCTTGTCAGATATTGTTTCTTAACAGTAATTACAATATGAGACATGAATTCACCGTTCATCACTATAATTTATTGTCAGATATTCTTTCTTAACTTTATTTACAATATGAGACATGAATTCACCGTTCATCACTATAATTTATTGTCAGATATTCTTTCTTAACTGTATTTACAATATGAGACATGAGTTCACCGTTCATCACTATGATAATTTTGTGTTTCCAGATTTTTTTTAGCATTAAAATGAAGTATTTATTTCAATGAGTAAGCTTACATACCATCTAGGTCTATAAAATATTTAACATTTCTCATTCTTTGGAGGTTACACATTTTTATGTACATTCAGTCTTAACTTTTGTAAAAAATGTATAAAAAAATAAATAAATAAACATGCAGTGTACTTTTTAAAATACCTGATGCATGCTTTTAAAACAAGTTTTTAAAAGATTTTTGAATTTTTCATCTTGCCAACCCCTTTTTGTCATTGACCCTATTACAGTCTTCATCTATGTTACGATCCCCTGCTCTTTTTCTGTTTCTTTCCTGATTGCAGCTGCTAATTGGATGGGGGCGGAGACTAGTAAGAACATCTGAAGCCTATTTAAGAGCTGCTGATGGCACTTCAATGGTGGCTTGCCCTGGGAACTCTGTTTTGCGTTTGACTTTTGGATTTGGTTTATTTTTTACTTATTTAAGTTTAAATACATTCCTTTCTGTTTTTCTGTTTTGGCCATGTTCTTTTATCATTTATAATAAAACTCTTAACTTTTTGCCCTGGCCACTGTTTTGTTGTTTGGTTTTAGAATGGCCTTATGTTGGTCCCTAAACAGTGTCGTAACATAAATAAACAGTGGCCAGGCCAAAAAGTTAAGAGTTTTATTATAAACGGTAAAAGAACATGGCCAAAACAGAAAAACAGAAAGGAATGTATTTAAACTTAAATAAGTCAAAAATAAGGACTGGTGAGCTAACTAATTCAAACTAAAACTTACTAAAGAGCTAAGAAAACTTCCTATTTCCCAAAGAAGAAATTAAATACAACAAAAGTCTTCTGGGTCAGCTCTCTTACCTATACTTTCTATGTAGTCTGTAGTAACTAAACAAACAATCACTCACCATCCTTAAAACATAAGAAAATAAAGAAACCAAATCCAAAAGTCAAACACAAAACAGAGTTCCCAGGGCAAGCCACCATTGAAGTGCCATCAGCAGCTCTTAAATAGGCTTCAGATGTTCTTACTAGTCTCCGCCCCCATCCAATTAGCAGCTGCAATCAGGAAAGAAACAGAAAAAGAGCAGGGGATCGTAACACCCCCACCCATAAAACATTAAATATAATTTAAACAAATTATATTTAATTAATGGAATACTCGCAATCCATAATGGAAAACTTCAGACCAAATTTCCAACTTCACTGAAATCTCTGAAAAATGACTTACTTGGCAGTTCAAACTACAACTTACTAAAGAGCTAAGAAAACTTCCTATCTCCCGAAGAAGAAATTAAATACAACAAAAGTCTTCCGGGTCAGCTCACTTACCTATACTTTCTATGTAGTCTGTAGTAACTAAACAAACAATCACACTCCCAGGGCAAGTCTATCTATTACATTTTGGATAGTTTTAATGATTTTGGGGCCTCTGAGCATGATAAATATTTGAAACCATATTTCCTAATAATGACTTGAAGATATGAAGATATAAGAAAATGAGGTAACACTTTAGAATACTGTATCTTACTTACTGCATAACTAATAAGGAGTTACTGCGGAACTAATAGGTTGTTCTTTATTAACACTCAAGTCACTACTATTAACTACTGAGGAATATGTGTTAACTACCCAGTATGTAATAGCACTTTTTAATTGTGTTAAGTAACAATAGTTAATCAGTAACCATTCAATTCAGTCACGCCTCCTGAAGAACTACAGTTAAGTATCTACTAATTCAGCTTCAGGAGGATTAACTATTAAGTAACTACTAATGAACAGAGGCACCGTATCAGGTCATGGCCCTTTCTTCTTCTTTGCTACTAATGTTATCAGATAAATGTAGCCTATTACTGTTAGATATGCAATGTAAATATTAACATTCTTTTGCATATGCGCAATGTGTTTCTAAGATCCGTTCCTTTCTTTCGGAACATACTTCACAACTCCTTGTTCAAGCTCTTATTCTGTACAGGCTGGACTACTGCAATGCTCTTTTGGCAGGTCTTCCAGCCAGCTCTATCAAACCTTTACAATTAATCCAGAATGCAGCGGCAAGACTAGTTTTCAATGAGCCAAGAAGGACGCACGTCACTCCTCTCTTCATCAGTCTGCATTGGCTACCAGTAGCTGCTCGCATTAAATTCAAGGCATTAATGTTTGCCTACAGAACCACAACTGGCTCTGCACCCCTTTACTTGAATTCATTACTTCGGGCTTATGTGCCCTCTAGAAGCTTGCGTTCTGCAAGTGAACGGTGCATTATTGTGCCATCCCAAAGAGGCACAAAATCATTTCCTCTGACTTTCTCATTAAATGTACCCTCCTGGTGGAATGACCTGCCCAACTCACTCCGAACAGCTGAGTCCTTAGCCATCTTCAAGAATCGGCTAAAAACTCATCTTTTCCATCTTTATTTAACCCTCTAACTCTAGCACAGCCTTTTCTAATTTGTACTCTATCCATTTACTTACTACTTGTTTTCTCTAATAAAAAAAAAAAAACACTAACACTACTAACACGAGCTTTCTCTCTTTACAATTAACAAAGCTAACACTAGCTTGCCCCCCCCCCCATCTATTTTCTTTTATTTATTATGTACTTTAAAAATCCTTGCTACGTGTACTGTGTTAGGCTGTATGAGACATGTCATAGCACTTGTATTTTTTTGTTGCTCCTTTGTTGATTTCGATTGCTTCCACTGTTCTCCTTTGTAAGTCGCTTTGGATAAAAGCGTCTGCTAATTGTCTAAATGTAAATGTAAATGTGTTTCCGTCGGTGGGTGCCCATGCTCTTCTTGCATCATTAAATCAATGAGAGAAGACAATTCTAGTAAAAGAGCACAAAGAGTTTCATGTGCACATACAGGTCAAAATTTGAGCGCACACATGTAATGTTTGAGAGCGTGCGTCTAGTTTCGTGCGAGAAAGAAGGGATTGGGATTCCGCCTATAAACGGAGAGATTCATTGCTTGTGCATTTGGTGTGTTCTCGAGTTATAATAATGCACTGTTGACAATTTTCATAAAATAATACTGTAGATACCATATTAATAAACTGTTAAAGTGAGAAGAAAGTTGTGTCTGAAAGCTGCTTTTTCCCCTTTGCTTAAACGAATGGTGAATACCTCGTGTTTTTTCCGTAGGCATATGTGCTTGAACATTCCCGTGGGTGGCGCCTGAGCATCCACTGTCATTAGGTGTTGTCTGCAACCAGAATCTTGGGATGGGACCCCATCCCACTCTAAGTGCCCTGCCAACATACCTCAGGTATGTGTATGATTTTATATACATTTTGTGTGTCTGTTTTCCTTAGGATATTTCACATCACTACTATAAAGTCATACCAAATGAATGACAATGACTGAGGAGAAATGAGAATACAGGGAACCCATGAGTATAATTAACAAATGTAAAAAAAGTTATTAATTTAAGCACAATAAACTATGTATAATTAATGGTTATTAATTACACATACTTTATACACTTCTCTGAAACAGCTGAGTCAAAAATAAACTGAACTAATGCCCTCGTCCAGCGAGTATTAGCCGCCTTTATTCCAACTCTAAGAAAAATTAATTTCCTAGCCTTGAGAATTAATCTTTCCCACCGTAATTGGCTAAGTCACAGGACTGGATCAGTTTCGTAACGAAATCAAAAGAGTTTAAGTGACGTGATATTTGTGAGCAATGAACACAGCAACGATTCAAACGTGAATACAAAATGCGGGTGAATCTCCTTGATCCACAAGGGGCACAGCTTTGCTGTTGCATCTAATAGTTAAATGGTTACTTGCACTGGTTTCCTTTTGTGCGGTGCTTACGCAAGTGTCCAGATGCCAGCTCAAAGGTGGTCCTGATGATTTCATGGAGTCGGAGCCTTCGCTGGTCCATTGATCAGATGGTTACAAAGGGGCTGAGTTGTAGATGCCAGGATAGAAAAAGGGAATCCGGCCTCATGCCAGTATCCTCAGAAGGGGAGGCCTAGCGTGTGACAAGAAGAAGGAACTGAACTGAACGGAGGTGTGTCTGGCAACTTTTAAGTTCAGGCAAAAGTAAACACCCATCCCGGCGATCTGTCGAATGACAGTGCGAGGGTCTTTTGGCGGGAGAAGTTCCCTTGTGTCCCCAGACCACCTGATTTGCATCTTGATAGTTTATTGATATTGTGTAACTTTTGCCCAAAGGTGTGATGAAACCGTACACTGCACATTAAAGTCATGTACTATACATCATCAGTTCAGAAATGGAAAGAGAATTACGTGGATACCAAACATGCCAGGTACTGTACAATTTCACAAGGGTTAGACACAAAAAGCAACAAAAACTCTACTAGTATACAGTTTTGTCATGATTATGACTTTGTGCTTGAACAATGGTGGCTGTGAGCCTACACACAAACTCAGGAATACGCTATTTACAGTCTGACTATGGTTTTTCTAGCTTGAAGGTAAATGTCCTTTTAGGAATGGAGTCCATGTGTGTGTGTGTCTGTGTGTGTGTGTGTGTGTGTGTGTTCATGGGTGAAAGTGGGGCTGCACCCCCCCCCCTTTCCTTAGTGCACCCTTTGAAGCAGATAAGGACAAGGGGATGTTCAGCATCTTTTGGGGCCTAAAACTGCCAGGATAGCAGACTCGTTGGAGCCATAAGCAATAAACTAGTGGGGGAGGTTGACCAAGTTTCTCAACTGATCATCTTCTACCACAAATACTCTACACAAAGAATTACCACATAATTCTCAAGGAAATACTTAGAACTTGGAACAGTATTCTAAAGTGAAAACACTGGGAACCCATGAGTAATTAAACAAGAATTACCACATAATTATAAAGAAATTACTTAGAACTTGGAACAGTATTCTAAAGTGAAAACACTGGGAACCCATGAGTAATTAATAAAGAATTACCACATAATTCTCAAGGAATTACTTAGAACCCGGAACAGTATTCTAAAGTGAAAACACTGGGAACCCATGAGTAATTAATAAAGAATTACCACATAATTATCAAGGAATTACTTAGAAACAGGAACAGTATTCTAAAGTGAAAACACTAGGAACCCATGAGTAATTAATAAAGAATTACCACATAATTTGCCCTCTGGGACATTTTCTGAAGTACATTAGAAAGTATTATGACCTTTAAAGTGTTACATCACATAATGTAATTTGTTACATTGTACCAGGTTGTTTGGGGATATGAAACTAATAAAGCCTGGTCTCATTGTTTATACGTAGGTATTTATACGTAGAGTTTAGAGACCCAAAACATACATACGCTGTTCTGTATCAGCCACAACACATGGATACGTTTTCTACGTGCATTTACGCTATTATTCGAATGAAAACAGCGCATCCATGTTGTGGCTGATACAGAACAGCGTCCGTTGTTTACGTCCAGTGGATACTTTCCAAAATTGCGCTACGGTGACATAGAGGAGATGAATTGTTGACTAAAGTCGTTATTTTAGTTTTCTTTGGGTACAAAAAGTATTCTCGTAGCTTCGTAAAATTATGGTTGAACCACTGATGGCAGATGGACTATTTTGACAACGTATTTCATGTTTCTGGGCCTTGGCAGTTTAATTTACTTGGCAGTCAATGGGACAGTCAAAAAGCTAACGGATTTCATACAAAATATCTTAAAGGGTACATAACATACACAGTTTCACCTAATCTCATGTTATTCCTGTGTACCTATAGAGTAGTACTGTATTCTTATTATCTCCAAAAAGTCTTTAGTTTTATCATATTTATAAAAGAAAAATACAACTTTCCAATTTTCTCCAGAAAAACCTGAGCTTCTGGAGGCGCGCCGTGGGCAGAGCTAAGTTTGACAATCACTTGCGCTGGGATTGCCAATAAAACACACATTTGATGCTGTTTCACTTACCATCTGCAGCTCTGAATGACCGGTGTCGTGAATTAGCTCAAAGGGAAAATATTAATAATTAATTATAACTCTTATTATTATAATTAATAATAATATTTGGATAATTCAGAAGAATTGTCTTGATGAAACAGAATTCACATTACAATCAACTGACCCGTTCGTCCGGCGAACATTCAGGGTAAATTCATATGTATTCACAGAAAAACTATTTTCTTGGTTGCAGAAAATAACTTCATTAAATACTAATGCATTAGAGCATGTAGCTTTGATCGGAAATCGTAAAGTGACATTTTGCAATGCAGAATCAGAAACTCATGCAATTTGTGCACAAGAACTTTATTAACTAAGGACTAAACACATAACTAATCTAGACAAAACACATACATACACACACACACACACACATCAAGCATACATGGTGAGGTTAAGTGGATGGATAGGACTGGAAAGAGGAAGAGGGGAGAGTCAGAGTTAACCATCTCTAAAAACCATCGGTTTCTAGTTCAAAGCACAGTATACGATACCTTACATCAGACCTCTGTCTGGAACAAAGTTATAATACTTGCATTTGACCTGGCTGTGGGACGAGGGTCTCAGGAAGCCTTTGAAACAGGTCCGGATGGTTCCAGTTGATGGCTAGAGTTGCACTTTCTTGAAACTCCGAGGTTGTCCTTGAGTTTGTCGTGCTCAGGAGAGTCCTCTGTGCTCAGGAGACGTTTCCTTCTGGATCCGTGGACCACAGCGGATGCATAGGCCACACTCCAGAGATGAAGATGTAGAGAAAGGAATGTCTGGTCGAGGACATTTCCATTTCAAAATGGAAATGTTTCAGGGATGAGTGAAAAAACTCTTAGGTTTGAGTCTTGTAGTCAAAAGCCATTTCTATGGCTAGGAAGGCCGCATCCAGCTCTATATGTTGGTGTCTGCTGGGCACGCAGACGTCCAGCGTCGAACTGGGCCTTGTATATGAAACGTTCGTCAGCAAACACACACTTGCTAAACTCCATTGCTGCCCCGGAAAAAGAAACTGCACTGTTCACGTAACCCTGGGTTCTTCAGGAAGCTGAGCAATGTTATCTTTGCCTTACAACCAAAACAACACTTCTTTAGAGACATTCTTCCCGAGTAAATCCCTTGCAGCATTGCACTTAGTGTAGCCGATTGAACTGCGCTCTCTTTCTTCCATCTCTCTATTGCTCTTGCAGACGTGAGTGCAGGCGCCGCGGGCACGCTTTTCCGGGAGAAATGCTCATATAAGGAGTTCCACCACTGTCTACATCATTAAAGCCACGATCGAAAAAAAACAGCCGAAACTTGTACCAACCCGGAAGTAAGATTTTCGGCAAAGATATACTCTGTCATTCGTCTAAATTATTTTTTTAAACTTCGGCCATGTTTAGCATGAGAATCCAACTCTTTAACACTGTAAACAACTCTGAATATATGAAACACCATTGTACCCCCCCCTTTAAATTGTGTTCCAAAGACGATCGAACCTTTTACGGGTTTGGAACGACATGGAGGTAAGTGATTAATGACAAAATTTTCATTTTGGACCCTTTAACCTACCTCCAAACTTTAACCTACCCATTTTATAGCGAATATAAAAGGATATAAAACGTAACTGACCAAAACATGCAGGGACGTTATCATTTTAGTGACAATATAGCATAAACAATATTTCTATAGTCGCTAATCCCTTTCCTACCTCTAAACCTAACGTTAACCATAACTCTCTCTGTTAATAAAGAAAAACATGAAAGACAGAAAGTGCAATCACTATCATTTATTTATTGCAAAAATGTCAACAGCCGTACTAAAAGTTAATGACAACGCGTTTGCAGCCGCAGTCCATTCTGATGGAATACAGTAGGTTTGTTTGAGATGAAGAGAAGAATTAAAATTTTTTAATAATAATAAAAGTTAGCGATTATAAGTTTAATAATCGCTAAAATATTATCCAGATTATTATCCTGACCTCTCCGTGAAGGCGACCATGCATCATTCAAACACATCTTACCAGAAACACGGCATGTCCTAATCTGTGATGAATGATGCAGGCGAGAGCCAATGAGCGTTCGATTTTCCTGCCGTAAAACCTGACGTTTCTAAATGTGCCAATATGAGGGATCCTCCAGCCATGACGCCGATGGAGACTGGCAGACCCGTGGCGAATCCAGCACACAAATGTTGGGCTGAGGGTGAGCCGTGGGGCTGACAGGAACCAGCAGCAGAGTAGAGAGGAATGGGTGGGCGGGCGGGTTTTTGTGAGCATCTTCTGGGTTAAACGTAGGAGGGCGCTCTTGTGCAGCCGACATTGGAGGGTGCTCTTGAGCAGCCGACATTGGAGGGCGCTCTTGTGGAGCGGGCACTGGAGGGCGCTCTTGTGGAGCGGCCACCGGAGGGCGCCGACGAGGCTCTGGCACTGGAAGGTGTTCTTGAGGAGTAGACACTGGAGGGCGCTGACGAGGCCCTGGCATTGGAGGATGCTCTTGAGGAGCGGACACTGGAGGGCGCCGACGAGGCGCTGGCACAGGAGGGTGCTCTTGAGAAGCGTGCACTGGAGGGTGCTCTTGTGAAGCGTGCACTGGAAGGGTGCTCTTGTGAAGCGTGCACTGGAGGGTGCTCTTGTGAAGCATGCACTGGAGGGTGCTCTTGTGAAGCGTGCACTGGAGTTGTGGACAGGCTCTTACATTAGGTCATATGAGATCAGACGACTACTCGACAACAAAAATATTTGTCGACAATATTTTATTGTCGACGTTGTCGATAATGTCGACTAAACGTTTCAGCCCTATGTGCTACTGAAAAACAAAGTTAACATTCATGAATGGTTAAAAGGTTGCAGAAATGTTATTTATTTTAAGGGTTGTGTAGTCTTGTTTAACAATGGAAACAAGCTGGCAGTACAGTATGAAATGTAATAATTTCATATTAAGTAAACGATTAAACTATTTAAAAATGCAATTGAAAACATAAACCCACTGGTATAACAAATTGGTATAACAACTAAAAACACAAATTCCATAACTTTTTGTCAGCGTGGTCTATAGATGATCTGCGCCAAATTTGGTGAAAATCGGACAACGGTCTAGGAGGAGTTAGAAAAAGTAGGTGTTCAACATGAATCAAAATGGTGGACAGGAAGTTCAGCCAATATTGGCACAATTGGTATCGGTGTTCTCGGCACGATTCAAGGAATATATCAAACTCAGTTTTATTACAATAGGCTAATGTGAACAAAAGTTATTAGCATTTTTTGAAATTTTGTTATAACTTTTGACCACAAGGTGGCGCTTCTTCAAAAAAAATTTGTACATTCAGGGCATGGAGCCGAACATTTTAGTAATTATTTTCGAAATTATCCGGTAATGCGTTCTTAAGATACAGCAATTTACAACTAAATTCAAAATGGCCGATGCCCAAAATGGCCAAATTGATAAAATTTGGTATCTTTTGACTCGGCATGATGCGCCGAATCTAAAGACACCAGTTTTGTGATTTTTGAACAAACCATTCAGAAGTTATTAGCTAAAATAGCCATTTTTCGTATCTCCTGACCACTAGGTGGCACTGCGCCGAAACGCTGCAGGTAACCTCAGATCTCAGATGTGAGATAACACAGCAGGTTTGGTGTTAATACGGTAAACTGTTATGGAGATATAGCCTCATGTCCATTTCGCAAGGTCTTCGTAAAATTTGTTCGCAAGTTATTCGAAAACGGTTAGAGTAACTTTCTTTTGATAACTTTTGGTCAGCATCGTCTGAAGATCATGTGATTCAATTTTGGTGAAAACTGGACAACCGGCCTAGGAGGAGTAGTAGGTTTTGCGAACTATTAAAAATAGAAAAACTAACTAAACCTTAACTAAACCTAACGATTTTTACATTTTCATGTCAGTTCAACTATGCATGAGCCAAGGATTCAGAGAAAAATAGAATTTTGTTTCTGTGCCTTACGGTTCAAAAGTTATTAGCATAAAAAAAGTGAAAGTTTGGACAAGTGGTGGCGCTAGAGAGTTTGAGTCAGAGGCTCCAAATTTGCTACAGTTAATATTGAGGCTGTCCTCTATCAGTCTGCCAAATCAAAACAACTTTCCCGCAATCGGTTCTATGGGTTGCCATAGACTTTGGGGTGGAAGAAGAAGAAGAAGAAGAAGAAGAAGAAGAAGAAGAAGAAGAAGAAGAAGAAGAGGAATAATAACGGCAACAAACACAATAGGTGCCTTCGCACATTCGGTGCTTGGCCCCTAATAACGCCAACAAACACAATAGGTGCCTTCGCACCTTCGGTGCTTGGCCCCTAATGATTAAATTAATGGCACGATTTCAATATTCATAAGGATTCTAGGTGTCTAAGTAATTCCTTGAGAATTATGTGGTAATTCTTTATTAATTACTCACGGGTTCCCAGTGTTTTCACTTTAGAATAATGTTCCAGGTACTAAGTAATTCCTTGATAATTATGTGGTAATTCTTTATTAATTACTCATGGGTTCCCAGTGTTTTCACTTTAGAATACTGTTCCAGGTTCTAAGTAATTCCTTGATAATTTTGTGGTAATACCTGTTTAAATACTCATGGGTTCCCAGTGTTTTCACTTTAGAATACTGTTCCGGGTTCTAAGTATTTCCTTGAGAATTATGTGGTAATTCTTTATTAATTACTCATGGGTTCCCTGTATTCTCATTTCTCCTAAGTCATTGCCATTCATTTGGTATGACTTTATAGTAGTGATGTGAAATATCCTAAGGAAAATAGACACACAAAACGTATAGAAAATCCGGTAACTATTATTTTAAGGTGTCTATAATACAGAGTAATTACCTAATGAAGTACTTAGTAGTAGCCATGGTACTTACATGAAACAAAATGTACGTGCCATGTAACCAAGTTATGGATCAGCCTGTACCTACAGATTGTAATTATGTAGATGTAATAGGCAGCTATTGTTCCACATATGTAACAGACCGAGTCTGTTACACAGCTACTTGTACACTTAAGTGCAATCTTGATACACTTTATTTTAAGTAGCTTATGCCTGTGTAATATTCTGTAATTTTAAAGTAATTAGAAAGGTGTTACATGTATTTAAGCTGTGTACTGGTGGCTTAAATCAAACTAAGGTGCACTTGGATAAAGTATACAGTATAGATGACCACAAAGTACACTTAAGTACAATCTTGATACACTTTATTTTAAGTAGCTTATGCCTGTGTAATATTCTGTAATTTAAATGTAATTAGAAAGGTATTACATGCTGTGTAAAGGTGGGTTAAATCAAACTAAGGTGCAGCTGGATAAAGTGTACAGTACAGATAAGTAGCTAGCTATGTAACAGACTCTGTTTGTTACATATGTGTAACAGTAGCTGCCTATTACATGTACATAATTACAAACTGTAAGTACAGTCTGTTCCATAACTTAGTTACATGGTAAGTACATTTTGTTTCATGCAAGTACAACGGCTACTACTGAATACTTAACTAGGTAATTACTGTAAAATAAAATAAAGTGTAAAAACCTAAAATCCTAAACATACCTAACGTATGTTGGCACTTGGCAGGGCACTTACAGTGGGATGGGGTCCCATCCCGAGATTCTGGTTGCAGACAACACCTAATGACAGTGGATGCTCAGGCGCCACCCACAGGAATGTTCAGGCATATAGGCCTACGGAAAAAACACGAGGTATTCACCATTCGTTTAAGCAAAGGGAAAAAGCAGCTTTCAGACACAACTTTCTTCTCACTTTAACAGTTCATTAATATGGTATCTACAGTATTATTTTTATGAAAACTGTCGACAGTGCATTATTATAACTCGAGAGCACACCACATGCACAAGCAATTAATCTCTCCGTTTATAGGCAGATTCCCAATCCCTTCTCTCTCGCATGAAAATAGACGCGCGCTCTCTCAAATATTACATGTGTGCACTCAAATTTTGACCTGCATGTGCACATGAAACTCTGTGTTCTTTTACTAGAATTATCTTCTCTCATGGATTTAATGATGCAAGAAGAGCATGGGCACCCACCAATGGAAACACATCGCGCATATGTGAAAGAATGTTAATCAATATTTACACTGCATATCTAACAGTAATAGGCTATGTTTATCTGATAACATTAGTAGCAAAAAAGAAGAAAGGGCCATGACCTGATACGGTGCCTCTGTTCATTAGTAGTTACTTAATAGTAAAACCTCCTGAAACTGAATTAGTAGATTATTTAATAGTAGTTCTTCAGGAGGCGTGACTGAATTGAATAGTTACTGATTAACTAATTGTTACTTAACACAATTAAAAAGTGCTATTACATACTGGGTAGTTAACACATATCCTCAGTAGTTAATAGCAGTGACTTGAGTGTTAATAAAGAACAACCTATTAGTTCTGCAGTAACTCCTTATTAGTTATGCAGTAAGTAAGATACAGTATTCTAAAGTGTTACCGAAAATTACTGTTATCTGTTTTTTTATCCCTTTTTTAGACCATTTAACTTTCAACCCTAAAAGGAGCTTAGGAAAAAAAATATTTAACATTAAAGTGTTATTAGTAGACATCTAATAAATAGCCACTTTTTTTTTTTTTTTTTTTCCCCCAATTCATGTTTTTTTATAAAGCTCTACTGTACGGTTGAGATGTCAGTCCATGGTAAATCTCGATTTAAATTCAGAGAATTATTTCATGAGTTATTTTGCAATAATAAACATTCTATTAACTCTTAGTTAGTTAATTAGTATCTTAGATACATCTCTTAACACTCAGGGTCCATAAAGTTAAAAAACTATTTTGAAGTGTCTGTATAATATGTATAGGCGTTGTATATATATGTTATACCATGTCTTTTACAGACATATCAACCGTACAGTCACGCATGATTTGGATAATTATTACAAATAAACATTTTTGCATTTCTCATATATTTTGCTATATTTATGTTCATTACCCTCTACCCTATTCACAACAATTTTCTGGTTTCATCTCTACTTTCTTGATTGCTTGTTTGACCTTATTATCTGATGACTGACCAGCACCAATCTCCCTTCTGTGTGACTGACTGAAGTTTGTAAACTGCTGCTGTCACTTGAAAACTGGAAATTTCCATCCCTCCATGGAAACAGCAGACACAGAGATGGGGCAGTACATGTGTGAAAAGATTGCTCTCTCTCATCTCTCTCTTTTGATAGATTTATACCCTATCAATGTTAGCTCAACAGTATGGTAGAGATATCAGTTAAAGGGTTAATGTTATTCTAATAAATCACCACGTCAACAACGTTCAAGATATCCCAATTCTGCTCGCAATTTAGCATCTTCAGTATCTTGGCATCATGTTGACAAAGTTTGGTGTGAATTACATGATTTTTGTATGACTAGTATGCATTCATTTACAGCCTGATTTTTCATAAAAATTGTTTTAAATAAAAATAGCTGACTTCCTTTTGGTCATAGCTAATGAATGTAAATTAGAAAGTTGTCTGGACTGAAGTGAACAATATACATTATGTACAAAGTTTGGTGACTGTACGAAAAACTAAACGCCAAACATTGTCAAAAGGTGGTGCTTTAGAGTGCCTCCTCCACACCCCACATGAGCTTTTGCCAGTGTCTAACCAGTGTTTCCCCTACCATTATATTAGGGGGGCGCCCCGCCCCCCTTGAAGGTCAAGTTAATTTAATTTTATTTTCGTCGAATAACGACAGAAGTAATTTAAGATCATCTTTCCTATATAACAGGTCTGTGTTTTTTTCTTTTATTAAACTAAATAGCCTTATGTTATTTATACGATGGCATGTAATTTCTGTCTCCAAGTTTGCGCGTTTACAATTGTCCTCCTTATCGCGCACGGCTGAGTTCCGCCCTGATGCTCACACACCCAGACACGTGCGCGCACACACCCACCAGCGGACAGAGACCGCGTGTCGGAGAATGTGTTGCATCAGGCTGAAAAGCAGGCAAAAATATCCGCGTTTTTTTAAACGCTCCCAGGGTGGTGAAGATGACAACACTTGTTCTGCTGCAAGTAGCAGCCAGTGTAGCTTTCCTACTCCGAGTCAAAGTAGAGAAAAGTGTCCAAGTGCTGCATGTCCTGCCCCTGACCAGCAGCAAAAGTCTAGCCACCACCAGAGCATGTGAGCGGAGCGGTAATATTTCCTTAAGAGCGCAGAGCGCCTTTCTGAAGATTCCGCTCCGCTCGCTCAACCCAGAATACCCTTTGGTGATTTACTTGTTCGCGATCGAGAAGCTGTAGAGATCGAGAAAAGTAGAGCAGTTATGGAGTCTAATATAACGCACGCAAATTTGTTCTTTACAACAACAAAAAAAAAAAACTGCAAAAGGCCAAACGGAGATAAATAATTTTTTCCCTCTCCAGTGTCCCCAGTTCCCCGTGTCCGTGTGTTTCCTTTAACAGGCTTTATAATACAGGTGAATTTTGTAAAGATCTGCGCACAGTTCATCTCATGTGTCCCCGTTTGTGTTTTAAATGTTCTATTGCACAACAACGGCAGCTATTCACGGAAATAAAGTTAACGAAAATCAAATACAAGTTTTTGCATTTTAGGTAGGTTTGCTAAGGGTTTTCGTGTATTTAATAGCCTACATTTTAATTAATACAATTAAGAAGAATGTAAGAAATTTGCTCTGAAACATGCATGCTTAATTTTAGACAATTATCCAAGAATTTCGGTACAAACAGTAAACAATTAGGCCTACTAGAGAATTTTTATGTCAGAGCGGGATCTGAGCGGGATTTGGTTTACCGGTGAGCGTGAGGTGAGCGGAACATTAGCGGAGCGTTTTGCTTTGGCCATGAGCGACTGAGCGGAGCGCACGCCCCCTTCGCTCACATGGCCGAATGACAGGTTTTGACCCAGCTTGGCTGTCAGAGGGGAAATACTCCCCCTGGCTGTACAAGACTGATCTTGGTAAGTAAGTAAATACATACATGCATGAATGAACGAATGGATAAATAAATTGCTTAATTAATAGATAGATCTATCGATAGATAGATAGATAGATAGATAGATAGAATACAGTACATAGAGAATAAACAGGGGCTTATTTCAGTTTTATTTTGGTTTTAGGAATGATCTGTCGAATATGTAGACAGTGTGAGTGTTTTGCCGCACCACCCCCCCCCCAAAGCCATGATCCTAGGGGAAACACTGCTAACTATCATTAATACTGATGTGAGTTTTGCATTTCATAAAATTCTAAGCATGTTATCTGCCTCAAAAGCACAGGAAACAAACGTTAAAGTTTGACACATTGCCATTACAACAGCATCTCATATATCAACGACCCTTTTACAGATTCTCATCGGCCGTGTTTTGACATTTTTCTGATGAAGTTTGAAACAAATCGAGCTAAATTAACATCTTGAATTTAAAGCATTTTGAAAATGACATTTCCTGCAGCCAGTTGGTGGGGCTATAACTGTGACTCCTAATAGTCACATCTATGCGATCGGCATTATACACCGAACAAACTGCTGAAGTTTAATCAGAATCAGACAATGTACGCAATAGTTATTAGACACTTCCTGTTTCTCATTTCTCGCCATAGCTTCGAGATATCCTCAAAAATCCTCTGGCAATTTTGCATCCCCAATGCTTTGAGACCATGTTGACTGACTTTGGTGGAAATTTGTGGATTGTCCCCAGACGAGTATATCAAATTCCAAAGCATGTGTTTTGAAAGTTGCATGTGTTATTAAAGTTGTTTGGCTCCATGAGATCTATATGTGTACAGAGTTTCATATGAATACATGAAAGTATGTGTGAGCTATGCATCAAGTTTTCTGACTGTGTTCCAGGGGGCACCGTAGAGCCCCTGTGCCACGCCCGGGTCCCTGCCTCTGTGTGTGATTCCAATGTGTGTGCAAATTTTCAAGATTTTTTGAGCACGTTAAGGCCCCCAAAAACCCCCGGAAGGTTGGGAAAAAAAATCCTTAGGAGAACAAGAGGGCCTTCACCCATTAGGGCTCGGGCCCTAAAAAGAAAAAAAGCCCCTTTGGGCTTGTGTCCTAATAATAAATTGTGTATGATTTTAAAATATGATTTTTAAAATGTCATGACAAGCATTAATGTGTTTTGCTATTTGAGTGCTGTTAATAATAGGCACCATCAACCATTTTCTTTTGCATCTTTTTAGGGATCGAAGGGACGAAGTGCCCTATTGTTTTCCTTAGGATTATTCTTTTTCTTCTTGATTATTATTTTTCATCAAAGTTTTGGGGGCTTTCAGGGCCCTTAACATGCTCAAAAACTCTTGAAAATTGGTACACACCTTGGAATCTGCAGCCTTTAGGGCCGGGCAGAGACTGGTAGATGGGCATGGCAAGAGGACTCTACAGTGCCCCCTGGAAACTGGAGGGCCATATATCACACATACTTGCACTTACACATATGAAACTTGGTACACATAGAACTCATCGAGCTGAACAACTTTCGTACTATATGTCATTAGCTCATCCCGACAGCAAGTTGGTTATTCAGAGTTTTGTGTAAAACGCATGCTCTAGAATTTGATATACTAATCCTAGGTTTTTTTGGATTCACATCTATGTAATGCCGATCACATAGATGTGACTATTAGGAGTCAAAATTATAGGGCCACCAACTTGCAGCAGGAAGTGTCTAGTTTGACATGCTTTGAAATCACATGATTATTTCAAACTTCATCAGAATAATGTCAAAGCATGGCCGATGAGAATCTGTGAAAGGGTTGTTTGATACATTAAATGCTGCGACCACTGAAGCAAACAAAAAACTGTTTAGACTGCCTGAACGCGGCGGAACGCTCAACATAGGTTCTCAATGCCCTGACAGGGTAGAGAAGGTTGAAGTCCAGAGGTCGGGGCTCCAGCTTGAGATATGGTATTTAGGACGTTCTCGGGGAGGTTTGAAGGCTCCCATCGGGAGGCCATAGATGCAGAGTCCACAGCTCTGGCTGGGGGTGTCATGCTGTTCTGTTCGCCTGAGAGAGGAGGTCTCGTCTCAGGGGAATGGGCCAAAGGGCTGCTGACAGCAGCTGAAATAAATCTGCTAACCAATACTGGTTCTTCCAGAATGGTGCCACTAACAGAACTTTGTGTCTCTGTGCCCTGATTCGCCTGATAACCTGTGGGATCAGGGCGATCAGGGGGAAGGCGTAAAGGAGGTCGGGCCAATTGTGGGCCAATGCATCCTGGTCCTTCGAGAAGTAAATTGGGCAATGAGAGTTGTCTTTTGAGGCAAAGAGGTCGACTCTTGCCTTGTCAAAGATTTCCCATATTCACTGAGAAGCCGCGCGCAAAGCAGAGCGAGGCGTAAACACTTGGATTGTGAGAGCGCGTCTGTCTCATCAAGCACAGCCTCAGCGTTCTACTCCAGAAGGATTGAGCCGCTCGAAAAAACGAGAGGCGCCGATCTTCATTTGTAAACACACTGGCAAATCAAAAGCTGCGTGGAGAGCGACGCACACGGGGGCTTTGCCGGCTCTAAATCACTCAAATTTGATCGCGAGTCTGCAGTTTCTACCTCCAAGGTAAATGGGAGGAGAGAAACGTGAGAGAGAGGGGAGGCGAGCCGCCTCCTGCGAGCGAAACAGGGATAGACTGCTTAGTAATGAAAGCAGCTTGTTTCGTGAGCGCAGTTACAGCGACGCACGCGCAAAATGCCAAGCTGCCAGCAATAGTGCAGTGCGACATTTGTAACAATGTCGCTGGAAATTTGCTCTTCAAGAAATTGTTGTTATAACTCACCAGATAGCAGAAGGGACAAGCTGATAGCTGCACAGACGCTGAAAGCGACTCGGGCTGGAAGTGCGGAGCGGGAACAGCAGAGTGGCGCAGATTGCTGAATTGGCTTCTGTCCACTGCGAGGCGGATTAACGGCGAGCGTCTTATAGTCTCATAGGTCACCAAGAGATGATCGTCGTCGCTAAAGGAGAAGAAATCTGAGTCCCTATGGCGAGACAGCCCCTTATATAGCCAGATAGCCACGCCCATTCTGGCAGGATCTGGCAGGCTCCGTCGCCATAGGTTCGCACAGCACCGCTGCTGAACCATGGGTTTGTTTCGTTGTCACTGCACTTCCAATGGCCGTGCAGTTACACTGTGTTATTAAAAAAGTGCTTCAGTCTCAGAGAAAAAGGAGCTTTTCCCCATAGCTTGTTTGACACAGTACGAGTGAAAGTATAGTAAGGTAACCATAATTTTCTTATATCTTTAAAGTACAACACTTCAAAACTTTTTACACATGGAGTACAAGACATTCTTAGGAAACATGCATAGTTTCATCCATTAATAATGTTTAGAAGCTACCAAAAAATTAAAACTATCCAAAAATTTAACAGAGGGATGAAGACTGTAATACCCAGAATGACCACTGGATGGAGTCATAAGCTAAGATATCTTTTTACCCATCAGAAACAAAAAAAATAAATTAACAGAATCAGTTGATATGTACTTTACTGTCAGTTTACTTTTACATAACTACAGAAACAAATGCATAAAATAAGTTAGTATGTTCTTTACTGGTAATATAGTTTTAATTCACATTTGACAAACGTTTATAGATCATTAAAATAATTTTCAAAATAGTTATAGATCATAAAATGTGTTGGTAACAATTTACAATAAGGTCTCTTTGGTTAACATTAGTTAATGCATTAACTAATATGAACTAACAATGAACAGTACATTTTTACAGCGTTTATTAGTGTTTTTTAGTTTTGGTTAATAAAAACATATTCACAGTGCATATAAACCAATATTAAGATACAACTGTGTTATTTTAATAACATATTCATGAATTTTGAACTTAATATTAACGAACATTAATAAATGCTATATAATTATTGTTCTTGCTAAATTAATGTAGTTAACCCTTTCACGCACTACAGTGGACAGATATTTGGAAGCTGTTTTGAACCATTTAAGTTGTAGCACAGTTCCCCAACCACAAACAGGTCAAAGCCTAAAGTGTTCTCTACAAATACACTTAATTACTGTCCTTGTATCTTGTATCTATTCTTTTTTCTTATCACATTTAAGGCCATAAAAAGTTTTGAATATGTTAAATAGTATGAGAAAAGTCTTAATTATAATTTTAAGAGGTCTTACAGTTGCGCACGGAAAGACAAGAATCATGATAGGGCTGGATTAAACCTTAAAAGGCAATGATGTCACTGAATTAATTGACATTGCAAAGTTAAAACGCCGTACGGAAGTCTTTATATGAATGTAGGCTATCTGAAGGGAACCGACTGTCCTCAAAAACGTGTTGTTGGCATTTACAAAATAAAACAGCGTTAATGAGCACGGTGTTGCTTTGTGTACAGCCGTTACTAGGGAAAACACAATATTTCAGAGCTCCTAAAGCGCCACCTCGTGGCAAAGAATGATTTTGCATTTCCAATAAATTTTTCTGCTGTTTATGCTCAGATTATTGCAAATATCGACCCATGTTTTTATGCAGCAAATACATAGAGTTGTAAATGTGAAAGAAGTTAATGTGCCTTCTAAAAGTCCAAACAATTAAGACAGTAATATTTATGTTTTAAATAAACATAATACATTATTTACTTGATTTATCCCTTTTAATGGTCTAAAGGCTAAAATGCCATTGTATAAGATTTTTTGTTTTTGTGAAAACCTGTATGTGAACTGTAAATCATATAATTATATGGTTTAATACATTACCGTACATTGTCCAACCCCACTCATACTGTTTATTTTACTTGTGCAGCTGTTAAAAAGGGTCATAAATTGCCTTAAATTGAGTTTTAAAAATTTTGCAGATACCCTGTAAATAGTGAAATAAAATTCCTTCCTTGATATTTGTGTATTGAAAATATTTTTGATTGACATTTAGACTCCTATCTGATTTTCCTTTTTTATTGTCTTTTTTATTTGGGCTAGTTAAATTAATTTTCAATTATCAGATTGCCAGAGTTTTGAGAATGCAGCGGACGTGAGGAACTATAATGTGATAAGAGCTCGCTCAAGTACTGAGGAGCTAAACCATTGAGGGCTTTATAAGTAATTAGCAAGATTTTAAAATCAATACAATGTTTAATAGGGAGACAGTTATTGCAGAGGCTTTAGACAATAATTAACACCTCTGTTTTTTCAGAGTTTAGCAGTAAGAAATTATTTGTCATCCAGTTTATTATATCAACTATGCATTCCATTTTAAAAATTTGTATGTTTCGCCAGGCTGAGAAGAAATATAGAGCAGAGTATCATCAGCATAACAGTGAAAGCTAACACCATGTTTCCTGATGATACCTAAGGGTAATATGCAAAGCGTAAAAAGTAATGGCCCTAGTACTGAGCCTTGAGGTACTCCATACTGCACTGGTGATCAATCTGATATCTGGTTATTCATTGCCACGAATTGATGGCGGTCAGATAGGTATGATTTAAACCATGCCAATGCACTACCACTAATGCCAACATAATTTTTGAGTCTATTCAAAAGAATGTTGTGGTCAATGGTATCAAACGCAGCACTAAGATCACACAGATTGGTTAGATTGGTTCGGACGTTTTTTGGATTTTCTAGTTCGGTGAATAGACTCTGCTTCCTCACCAATAACCGGGTATTCAATTAAACATGCATTTCAATTCTGCGATTTGCATTTTAATGTGATTTTTAAACCATTTAAGTGCAGGAAGAAAAAGAACTGGCGCATTGTTTGCGTGCAGCACACACAATCTGAAGGGCGAGCACAGAGAACAGCAGTCCCGATGCAGGTTCCCGACCTGTGTCCTGGAATTTTGGTCAAATTCTTAATTTTCTTACTTTTTCTTCTTATTAGTTTTCAATGCTTATTTCACTGCTTATAAAACATACAATATGCTTTGAATGATCGTTCACATCTAGCCTATAAATACACTACTTTAAGGGATGTAGTTGTTGTGAGAATAGCATTGACAGCAGCAATGGTTGTCCCCCACCATGTTTAAAATTTGACCTGCCCAACTCGAAAACCTGCCCAACTCGAAAACTCAAAATTACTTCCTGAAGTTCCCAGTAGTAAATATGACTTGAGAGGCCATTCATGTCCAATTGCCGATTAGGAAACTGGTATGTATGATAATTCTGATAGCATGTAAAGGCAGCATGGCAGTATTTTTAGATCTGTGTTCAGTGTTAACGAGACAGCCGTCTGATATAGAATGGGAACATGACGTCAGCAATGCACTACATTCTGTGACTTTGGGACACTGACACTGCAGTAGATAGTGGGTAGTAACGGAGGTAGATGTTAAAATTTTTACTGTACAGTTAAAAAACACATTAGAATGGAGAACACTTGCTGTGATATGAACTGCCATATCTGCTCTCATGACCGGAGTGAAAAACAGATCTAAAATGAAGCTCAATTTTATGCTTTTCAGCTTGAAACAACACAGTGAAAATAAACAACTTGACTTGACTTGGCTTGTCATTTGTGTTTATTGTTTTGTATTATTTATTACAGATTCATAATTTCCGATTCACTTGAATTTGTAAGTGCTCACGCTAAATAACACGTTTGGAAATGTTATTTGTGATATAGCTTGTTGCGATCAATCAGTGTTCATAAAGCAACACACCCCTGTTTCACTGTTCAGCAACTCTTTGTAAGAAAACATGTATTTGTTTTAATTAAGTCCAGTAAATCTTACTCGGTGTAGTGCTTTCACAATATAATGCTCTTTATCCCTTAATGAAATTAGGATGATATGATTAAATACATCAGCGTTTCTCAATTCCAGTCCTCGCATACCGTCGCTCTGCATATTTTGCATGCCTGGTTCAGATAACCAGCTTGTTCAAAGAGAGCTCAACGAATAAACTGTGGTCCGATTGACATGGTCCCTACAAGGTGTTCATTGCTCCCTACTCATTAAGCAGGGGAAATAATTTGAAGTTTACTTTACTTAGAAATATTCGTTTGTGGATTTTGCGCTACGCCACCACCTGCAGCGTCTTCAAACACAGATGAAACTTACTAGAGAAGTGTGATGGAATATTCTTCTGTAAATAAATACAATTTAAATTAATGTCTCACACACTTTAATGCCCATTGAATGGAATATACGCTGCCTTCGAACTGGAATCAGGGCGGAATATTCCATGTTTAAATAGAACAGGGAATGGTGGGCATTTTGGGCACGTAACCGAGAAAACACAGAGAAAAGAGATGCTCCGTACCGGGGCGAGCTTGCTCTTTTCCCAGTTGACCCGAAACCCCACGTGACAATGTGTTTGAGGGTTAGCATTCTGAAGGGGAGCTTGTGAAGGGCCGCATTAGGAGCCACTACATGTGGAGCACCAACCTAATATGAGAGTTCACAAGAGGCAACCTAACCTCATATTAGATTCTGATAGCTAGTTCCTCTGCCGGGGGGGGTCGCCTTCCTGAGAAGGGATAGCTTGCAAAGTGACCACCTGGTCCCTGAAGGGATTTTGGGCACGTAACCGTACCGGGGCGAGCTTGCTCTTTTCCCAGTTGACCCGAAACCCCATGTGACAATGTGTTTGAGGGTTAGCATTCTGAAGGGGAGCTTGTGAAGGGCCCGATTCAGAATCCTCAGATCCAGGATTAGTCTTAAACCGCCACCTTGCAAGTAGGGGCTGTAAAACCCTTTCTTCATGTCGGCCGAGGGGACAGAATGGTCGCGATTTCTGACTGAAGAACAGCGGCACTCTCGTCCCGAACCGCGGTAGAGAGAACACCGCTGAACTTGATTGGGTTCCGTGCGAGTTGGATAGCATAGCCGAGTCAGATGGTTCTGAGAAGCCAGCGAGAGAGGTTGGGTAACTCGAGCCAAGCTGTAAGACTCTCTGCTAACGGTCTCAGGGGGACCACCGACATACCCCGGGTGGGTATGGTGTGACTGAGTGGTAAGGAAAGCCCTTTGTTCGGGGGAGCACTGTCCCGGAGGACATAAGGTGCTTTGAACCAACATACAAGGATCCATCAGAGGATCGCCTGAGCTCAGGGGATCGACTGAAGGATGCGCTTTGAAGCCTGATGAGGGTTCTTAGCAGCCTGAGGACGAGCTGACGGCGCCACCTTCTTGTGAGAACTCAACCGCAAGGCTGGGTTAGGTGCAGGACCGGCCTGCGGCGGGCACTGAGCCGTTCTGGAAGGCGGCCATCCTCGGCGTGGAGCAGGTGGTGGCTGTTGTGCGGGGGAGCGGGACTGGAAGCCGGCGCCCAACGAGGCAGGATGTATTTAATGGCCTCCGTCTGCTTCTTCACTGTGGAGAACTGCTGCGCAAATTCCTCAACAGTGTCATAGAAAACGGCAGCCTGAGAAATGAGGGTGTCAAGAAAGCGAACTTTCTCAGCGTCCTTCATCTCTGCCAGATTCAGCCAAAGGTGGCGGTCCTGGACCACCATAGTGGACATCACCCTCCCCAGAGCCTGCGCCGTGACTTTCGCAGCCCGGAGAGCGTAGTCAGTCGCTGAGCGCAGATCCTGCAATAGCTCTGGTTTGGGAACACCCTTGTGCAACTCGCTAAGGACCTTGGCCTGATAGATCTGCAGATCTGCAGGAGCCCCGATCCAATCCAACCCGTACTGAGATGAATTTTCAAAGTCATCCAAAAGCTCGATCAGCGCACACACAGGGCAAGAGGGTCGCGGGGAATTACCCGGCGAAGAACCACTCATTCCCTCCCATTCTTCACCAACACGTGTCGCAGCGACCTCGTACCCGAAAGTAGAAGGACCAGCAGCGGAAGCGGTTGGTGCGAGTCACGGTCTTTTAGTAAAGAACGCAACTCGCGAACGGGGTGTGCCGAGGTGCATGTCCTCGCAAGCAAGACATCACCCTTCAGCGAACGCCGCTTCAGCATGCTCATGACCCAAACACTGAAGACAGAGCTTGTGCCGATCGCTCTGGGAGAGATAGAAGCCGCAACCAGAAGGACACGGAAGGAAAGGCATTGTAAACACACAAACCAACTGTGTCTGACTCTTTTAGAGAAATTTGCTCTTTCAGTTTTAATAAGAGGAAATCTGCTCTTCAAGATTCACCATCGAAGCACCCAGGGGACTCTCACTGCTGCCGCGTCTGAGAAGGAAGAGACCGCTGCCCGACGAAGAGGTGAGTAACGCTGCTTCTCAACAAAGAGATGCTGCATTTGGCTCTGAAGAAATAGAACAATGAGTAGCGCCTAGCCACCTCCTCTTATACCCGGATGTCCGGGGCGGAGCTGGCTATGCAAATACTGCACACCAATTCTCATTGGCCTTTTCTCAAAGCTGTCAAAGGTGTTCAGGCTCCCTAGAGCGACCCCTAGTGTCCTTCATCTCGACACAATGTCGAACGCGAACGACAGACGGGGAACTATGCAGTGTTTTTAAACTTTTGATTTAAATTTCTGTACCTATTATTGGTTCATTTTATTTATTTATGCTGTTGCTAATCGATTTGTTTGTTCCTATTACTGTAACAATTATTGTAACAATTTAATGTTTTTATAATTTATATTAGTCTAGTTGTTTTTTTCTGTAGTATTTTTTGGTAAAACCATTGCCAAAAGACAGAATAAATATGTTTGACATCTAATCTTATTGGAAACGGAATTAGGAATTGATAAGAACCGGAACTGGAATCGGAATTGATCAAATTCAAACGGTACCCAACCTTGAAGAGAAGAGACTTGAAACTAGAGGTGCATTCATGCCATGTAGTAATTACTGTACTTTGAAGACTGCAACTTGTAAAAAGCATTCACGGCCTTGTAGAACTCATAATTACAACTTAGAAAACTTGGAATTTTCTGAGAGCTACTTAGAACTTGTTCACTGTGACCGTTGACCACCTGAACGGCGATTCATTTAGGCAATGTTAAGGCACTGATAGCGTTATCATGAAGTCCAAGGACAGCTCAGAGTACAACAAAACATTTGTTATCTCAAAATTGCAGTAAATACGACATGGCATGAACACAGCATAGAACACTTACAACTAAAGAATACTGTTTGCCAAGGACAAAAGTCAAAAAAATTTGAAGCAAGTATTAAGAGCTGTGTTGCAAAAGAGTTTAAAGGTGATGCAGAAGTGTGTTCCAATACCTTTCATAATGAGTAATAATGTTAGAATAAAATTCCATTGTCTACAATATACAATCAACAGATCACTCAAATTATACTCAGCAAAGTAGTCAGACCACTTATGGTTTTAAATTAAATACTCGTCATTCCAGGGAAACAGCTCACAACAACAGGTTTAAACTTGGCTTACCTGATCTGCCACTCGGTAGACCACTTCTCTATCACTGCAGTCACACTGGTAGTAATGTACCCTTGATACTCCCTTTTCTTTAACCTGCTTTGCAGTTTCCTTCAAACCATCCACATTAATGTCCCAAAGCACCAGTGAGACGTCAAGTGGGGCAAACTCGAGGGCCATCAGTCTGCCAATACCACTACCAGCCCCAGTGATGAGCACAATCTCCCCAGACACATTTTTCCTCCTTTGAGGGACAATGACTTTTAGGAAGGCTTCTAGGTGGTAGCAAATGGTTAACACTATCAAGCGAAGAGTCTCCAGGAGAAAGTTCATTTTGAGGTTTGCAGGTAACCTTATGAACACAACACCAAAAGAACAGTGAATCACAGTGTGACTAAGACTTACACAAACACTGCAGAAAACCAGTGTGGTAAGAAACATGCTGACTGAAAAGATAACTTCAAAAACTTAAGTTGAAAGAAAGAAAGAAAGAAAGAAAAAGAAAAAGAAAAAGAAAAAGAAAAAGAAAAAGAAAGAGAGAGAGAGAGAGAGAGAGAGCAAATACAAATGTAAAGAAGGTCTACTAAAAATTTAAACAAGGTTTACCTTCTTGTGCCAGATACAAAGTTCCCGGATGTTGTTTTCGTGCAGGTCGCAGTCGGTAAAAAAAAAAAATATATATATATATATATATATATATATATATATGTGTGTGTGTGTGTGTGTGTGTCCTTTAAATGAACATAAAACAAAGACGACTAGATGTCGCGCACACTCTGAGAATGACGTTACTATTCTCTCCTCTTCTTAACATTTGCGGAGAGACTGCAGACGGACGCCAAATACGCTTCACCAATAATGGTTAACTGGAGTTTACCTGGTTCAGACTGTGCAGTAGGTCTACGGGATGGACTAGGCTGGGTGAGAAACACTGCGGTCACGTGACTCAGCGGACTTCGCGCATTGGCTTTTGGGAGTTGTGTAAACTAAAACTATTTACATGTTTTTGTGTTGATTTTTCGATTGCAGTCAGTTTCTGTTGTTAGGAGAAATTATTTTACAATAATAAGTACAATACAGAATGATATATGAATGACAAGATATCTTGATAATAGCCAATATTCTGATTAAAATAAATATATTCTATAAAAACACAGTAATCTCCAGAGCCTGCAGAGGTGGAAATCATGAAACATTTAAATATATGGATATTCTGAATGAGTCTTTCTGGTATGTCCCCACAAAAATAGCAACAAAATAGTATAGCTTTCAAGACATTATTGTTAAAGTAAGACATATTTCTTCTTCGCAGAAGAAAAGCCAGGTGTTATATTAAGAGCTGCGAAAGAGGCCAGTAAGGCAATGTCAACCTAACAATAGAGCTACCTTCCACTAGAGGAATTACTTGATTTGTGAGAAACAAATACGTCAATGAGCCATTTTACTTCTGCTTTTATTGTATTCTGTACAGCTAATAGCGCAGAACTGTTGCTCTGATTTATACAAGAACAAAAGCTGTTGTAAAGTTGTTCAAAGTAATGCATTAATCATTAACATATCAAGTGCAGATAGCAGACTTAACCTCATCTACAATGTTCAAAGAGTGAACCACACTAGCTAATGTGATGATATTCTCAGAGAACAAAGCAATAGTGTGAAAAGTTTTTTTCATTCATGGTGATGTGATCCAGAAAATGGTTAGATTATTGTACTCTGTCTTAGTCTTGACCAAATGTCCCATCTGATGAGTGATTTTACTGTAAACATGGAGAATGGGAAAATATTTTCTGTCAATTTTTTCTAGTCAATGAGAACACAAATGTACACTGTATAAATGTACATAAGATTCAGCAGACAAAAATAAATAAAGATTAAAAATTGCTTCACATGAAATTACAGTGCAAGTACAATACAGTGCAAGCTCTACACAAAGTAGGAACAGATTGTTTAGGATGGGTGTCCATGTTTTAATTCTAATCCATGAATCCGCCGTATCTCTTCTGCATGTTGGGCAGGGCAGTCTCACCTCCATCCTCCCAAGTGCGTTTCAGAAACCCACTGCTTTTCTGGTTGTCCAACCAGTCAGGCCTCCCCACTCTGCGCATAAACCCCCCATATCTCTTGTGCAGGTCTCTCCCTGTCTCCCCTAGAACACTGTTCCCCTGTACACTCCTCATGAATCCTCCATAACGCTTGACCATGTCCCTATCATGCTGCTCATCTGGCTCTGAGGTGAGACCAACCCTGAGGATATCTCTCAGCAGCTCTGCCTGTTGGTCTCCGACTCTGCCTTCTGCCTTGTCCTTCTTCATAAAACCACCATATTTCTTACTAATGGACTCTGTGTCGTCACTCTCAGCTGAGCCTCCCATGCCGATCTCTGCTGCTTTCTTAATCATGAAGCCACCGTAACGCTTCATGAATCCACCGTATTTTTTAGCAAGAAGATGGTCAGCACTCTCTTCCTCTTGTTTAAGGTTGTCTATTGCAAGGCGATCCTCTTCACTGAGAATGTTTTTGCAGATATCTAGTTTTCTGGAGTCCACTGCCCCTTCACACTGTAATGAGCAGGTCTATGGAAACATGAATGACCAATCAATGCATAGAAACGATTGGTCCACCAGAGGGCACACATTTTCATTTTGCTGGTGTTCCATGCAGCTGCATATGGAAGAATGCTACTAATAACAACTGCCAGTGAACAGTGGAAATGTTGTCAACTGGTAACACAAAATTTGAAGAACTTGCTTTTAAAAATTATTATGCTACAAAACAAATAACTAAAGTAAAAGCTATAATGCTACAACACAAACAACTAATTTATTTACTAATTTAATGTTAAATGGCATTTTGTATTGATGTGTTATTTGTAAATCTTTAATTAAATATGTTTTACTAATAACTTATTGCTAATAACCTTTTTTTTGTAATAACTTATTACAGAAGTACTACATACACTACAGAAGTACATACATACATATCTCAATGTCTCCTAACCCTAGTGAAAAAATGCACTTGAATATACACTTGTAATGTACTGTAATCTTAAAAGGGATTTAATTATTAAAACTATTAATTATGAATGAAACAAATTACCACTTGAGTGTACTTAAGACTATGAGACTATGTTTCCTAACACACTTCAGTACACTTTAAAAATAAAAATAACAGACTAAGGCTTTAATTTAAAGTTTTATTTTAAATCATATTTTAATAATATTTTTTTGTTGTTACAAATACATTAAACCACATGTAAAGTATTTAATTTTAAATGTGTTATTCAATATTACATTTAAAATTAATATATTTTAAATGTACTAGACGTCATCATAACAAATGTGTAATTACATATATATTTAAATACATGCCATACAAGTTTAAATAGAAATTACATTATATATTACTTTATCATAAATGCTTGTCAGTGCACTCTGCAGTGCACTTTAAAAATATTACAAAGACAATAGAGGTAGCCTAATTATAAAATTAAAGATGAATTAAACTTACAGCTTGTGGGTTAAATAACACTGTAAAGATCAGCTGAATGAATTTGAACTATAATACATTTTAATTTAATTGCAATTAACATGCAATTAAGTGGCTGAAAACATGTTCTTTTTCCCAGTTACGCCCCCCAAATTTGTATTGCAAATAAAAATGGCTGAGACTGAATTATAGAAGAGAACGGGGCTAGTTATCACACATTTCACTTTATTGAATTCTGCTCGGGACAGCTTCAAGTTTTAAAGTCAGTTTTTGTTAAGGCTTGACTACAAAATGCTACTGAACATTCCCGACATTTTTCTTCAGGAAAAAGAAAATACAATTAACTGAATACAGCTCACCAATAACCAACCATTGTTTCACTATAAGGGGTTAAGTTGTAACATTAAAATCTGCCATTTTGTTAAATAATTACGAAACAGCAAACAAATGTAAAATGCAACATTGAAGAATATATACAACTATTATAATTAGCTTAATAAATTTTATGTATGATTTGTTATACTTTTAAATTACGTGACAACTTGCCCCGACCACACACACACACACACACACACACACACACACAGTGTAAAATTCTAGGTATATCTAGCATTATTAGTTTTCTTTCGCCTGACTATATATATGGAGATAAAACTCACTGTGTCGATCTCTGTCTGTTGACGGAACAGCCGGTAAACGCAGAGCGCGCAGTCTCTGCCGCATTCAGCGCGAACCATCAGCACTAGACAGGCGCTCAAAACCAGAGTACACCAGTTCACAGTTAACGCCATGGTCTGCAAACAAGCATTTAACCTTTACTTACATAAGGAAAATACAAAGCAATCTTTGGAAGAATTATGCAAATATAATCTATATATCCTAATACGCACGCTCACACATTATTATTTAGTACAGTAAGCGAATTTGCTATTAAAGAACCCATCAATAGACCAAACAGCCCAACCAATAAATTAAGTTTTTAGTTGATTATTTTTATTATGCTACTTTAAATTCTGTACAAATTCTGTACATCTTCTCCATTAGTTAAATTCTGTACATCTTCTCTATTAGTTTACCTGTTTTCTTTGACAGTGTCCACTGTACTGCTGAATATGTTGGACAGCTTCTCACAGGGAGCAAAAAGAGAAAAAGATCACTAGCCAGTCGCTTTTCACTGGGTGTTGAAGCGTCTTTGATAAATTATCTTGTATCTCACAGCACGAAGATAAACTCCACACCTGCTCTGTTCAGAAACGACTGTCACTCACAACTTTAATGAGCGTCCCCTCATGACACCACGCCACTTGCAATCTGACGTCAGCAGAAAGCTTCACCCATAGAGTGACGAGAGAATCAATTAATGTGTGAAAATTTTCGATTCTCGAATTAGGCTATACCGTAGCAAGTTTCAAGTTATCAGCAAAGTGCATTTGATGATAACTATTACTGTGAATATTTATGTTCGTGGGTAATTAATAAGCCAAATAACCGCAATCTACACTTATACACCAAAACGTACTCTTATTTTATTTTATTTTATTTTATTGTAGTTTTGCGTAAATTATTGTTATAATAATAGTAAGTACATGTACTGTAATGTCTAAGGGGGTTTTGCATTGCCATTAAATAACCATTGTTGGTTCCCAAAAAACCTTTCGGTAAACAGTTTTAAAAGAACTTTTGAAGAACAATTCAAAATTATAATGAACCTTCTTCTGTTATACCACCTTTTAGAATGGAAAGGGTCCATGGATGTGAAAGACACTTCATGGATCCACAGAGTGTGCTCAATCCAACTGTTCAGTCAGTGTTTTTTTTTTTTTTTTTTTTTTTTTCTGAGCATTAGCAGTATATTAATGTCAGTGTCATCGTGATTGCTAGGGTCATTGTTTTGCATCCTTCGTATTATGTCGGCAGTGTTTTTAAACAGCTGTTGCAGCATGTTTATTTTGATAGATGTATCATAACATTTATCTCTCATTTGGCCAATTTTATGGATATTTGATCAGATATCAGTTTACAGGAAAACTATCCCATAGGCAGCCAATGTAACTGAAAGGCTATTTAAAAGTTGGTGAGAATTAGATGGAAGCAGATGTGAATACAAGCCGGCAGTTGATTATAAGAAAAGGGTGGGTTTAAGTGAACTAAATTATTGGAGAAGTTTGGCATACATCAGAGAGAAAACATTTCAGCAGAAGATTGGGTTATGAAATTATGAGGTAAAAAACAAAACATGGATGGGTCAATGATCACAGTATAATCAATAACATGTATTTATAAAATAGGGTGACTTTCATTTCATCCTGACTTTATTTCATATAATTTACATATTACATTAAGTTCAGAATTTAACAACAAACCTCTGCTGACAGGAGGTTGACTTAATGACTTCACCTCAAATATGTGATATGAGCACTATAACTAAGCATTTCAGCATGAATTCTAACAACACAATTATGTAAGTAGAAATATGGTGCCAATGAGACAACATCAGGACTACTAAAAATTATTTCTTGAATCCAATTAGGAAACCTGGTTTTGGAATTGGTAATTAATTTTAATCAGTTTTAGAGAGAAGTAATGCTGCTCTTATTA
Organism: Cirrhinus molitorella; assembly: GCA_033026305.1. Lineage (NCBI taxonomy): Eukaryota > Metazoa > Chordata > Actinopteri > Cypriniformes > Cyprinidae > Cirrhinus > Cirrhinus molitorella. The sequence continues at coordinate 29,514,033 of CM065124.1, read as the reverse complement.
ATTCAGCAGACTCTATGAGGACAGATTTGACAGACCTCTGCATGTAATCAAGCACTTAGTCACTGTCTTAAATTAAGGACCGTTAATTATTTATTCAGCTTTTAAAAATGGTTTATGCTTTTTATGAATTCTCAATCAAATGTCTTATGATAATGGATCAGTGTAGCAGTCCTATCCTCCTGAACAATGTTGGTTTCCTCATAAAGCCAACAAATCCTTATTCTACGCTGACAATGAATCTAATCTGTAAATTAATAAAATAAATATCTAAATGAGAAACCATGGAGATTGCAAGTAACACTTCAGTGTGGACCTGTTTTAAGTGGCAATTTGCATAGATGCCACTATAGTTTTAATGTGCCGCTGGAGATTTTGAAAGCATTGTATTGATCCATTAAACTGAGGGGAATTACAAGATGATGATGGTTTTGCCAGCCAGGGGGTCATAGCCGGAAAACATGCTTGTTTAGCACACCATTCCACTCTCACTGGCATGTTATCTTTATAAACTCTACAGCGAAGTGGTAGTTTCATATTAATGACCAATAAAAATTTATGTAAATCAGTATTTTATGTTGACAGTTTTTTTTTTTTTTTTTTTGCATATTTAATGGCGGTGTTAAAAGTAAAAAAAAAAAACTAGTATTAAAATAATAACAAAAATGAAAATTGTGTCATCATTTTTCCACCCTCATGTCGTTTCAAAGCTGTATGACTGTATCTCAGTCTTATTTGTCCATACAGTGAAATTCTTTAATGCTTTAAGCCCCACTGACTTTCATTGTATGGTTAAAAACAGTTGAAATATTTGAAACAGCTACTTTTTCATTTCTGGGTGAATGATCCTTTTAAACTTAGGTTAGAGCACTGGGATACCTAACCTTGAGATAGGTACTCTGTAAGTCACTTTTGATGAAAAACATTCACTAAATTACAAGCACACGTAAGTTATAAGTGCAATTTAATCATGAGAGAGCAATACAATTGGTGGAGTAATTTGTCTTTTAAACTCTTAAGACTAACATGACAGTCTTGATCATTCAAAACACTTGCATTCTAAGACTTGCTAGTATTGATAATTAAAGGGATAGTTGGTGAATACTGTGTCATTATTTACACACCCTTGTGTCATTTCAAACATGTATGTAACAAAAAAGAAGATACAGAAAAATGTCAGTATTATTGGATTAACTATATGAATTTGAATGAATTTTAAGTTTCTTCATGTATCGAAAATCAAAAAAAAATCTTCCAAAAATTAAACTACGATGATTGGTGCACAATTAAATATGATCGTGGGCTGTGTAGCTTGAGTATAATAAGACTTTTAATCAGCTCTTATATTCAATTTCCTGCTGGGTGAAGAAAGGATATCAGCACCATAATTACAGTGTCACTCAGGCTATGGCCAAACAACACCAATGACAGGAATAGTTAATTAAATTCTGCCACACATATGAAAGTACTTGGCTGTTGTGCTGTGTATCACTGGTTTGCCATCAGCAATATCTTTCATATTTACATCTTTTTGAGTGGTTTTAATGTACTGAACGTCAAAGGGGAGTTATGCAAACAGAATAAGCTGCTCTGTAGGGCTTCTTTTGAGTGTGATAATATAAGCTTCGACCAGAGAGGACAATAAATTTAGTTATATTGCAATTATTACACTGCAGTTATTAATTCAACAGAGGGTGCAAATGTAAAACAGCAAACACTTACCTCATTTATTACTTTTTATATAAAACTTAATTTACATACTTTTTACATACTTATGAAAATATTATAGTTTAAAAGGTAACACTTTAGAATACTATTCTGTCATTAATGAATAACTACACAGGAACAAATGACTAATCCACTATTAACATTCTAGTAACTACTATTAACTAACAAAAAACAGCTCAGGGAAAGTGGTAGTTTACTATAAGCTAATCAGTAACTACTATGTTTTCATATCTCTCAAAGAATGACTAAGAAATATATACAGGATCATAATTAATGTGAATAATGGTAACCCACTAGTGATGACTCAAGTAATACCAAATCTTCCAGAAGGAAGTAATAATTATTTGGATCAATATTCTAAAGTGTAAAGCATGATAACTGTAAAAAGTCATTCTGTAGGTTTGTAGATTTCATTACATTTAATGTGTAAACTTTATTTAACAAAATTAATTTCTTGCTTTTTAAAATATTTTTCACATAAAATTTAATTAAAAATGACTAGAATAAAACCTACTCAATTCTTTTGTTATATGTTTTAATCAATTCCAAATAGAGAGAATATTGAATGAAATCAACATGATGGAAATGAGCTGTTTTCAATTTACAAGCACTTCCTGTTGCAACGGCCATGTTAATCAGCTCCTGAGCACGAGGCGTTCATACCCTGAAGTTTCCTGGAGGCAAAGCTGATCGGTGCTCTTTTTCATTTAATTTCACAAAGGTAAGGAATATTATTTAATTTATATATGAAAAATCTGTTGTTAATTGTTAGAATTGTCTGCTTTATCTAATAGGCTATAGGCGTCAATCAAATGAAAGATGCTAATTTGTTCATGTAGCCAATATTTTTGTATCTTAACTAATGCTGAACGAACAACTGTTTAATGGCTGTAGGAAGACGTTGCTCATAAAGTATGGGAAATCATTAGTGATTAACTTTAGCGCTGCCATTGAATAATGGGCACGCCGTTTGGCTACTTGTTGTTTTATATAAGGGTGAGATGAATAGTTTTTTTCCTAATGATTAGTAGGTAGTACTTCCCCTTCAATTTAAATTATAATAATTTAAGTAACAAATTATTGTAACAACCTAGAGTTAATTTCATGGACTTTCACAGAAAACATTCAATAGGTAATGTCTATTTATATAAGTTCAACTTATATCAACTTCAGTTTCAAATGTAAATCAGCTGTACAGAGGATAATACAGTGCCATTAGGTTTTTATTCAACAAACTTTGTTGATAAATTCAAGCACCGTTTAATGTATAAAATGTACTAAAAATGTACTTAATCTTTTTTTTTTTATCCCATGTGATGAAGCCAAATGTTGAAAGTAGCAAGGAACAAAATATTGTGGGGGCAGAAACTGGGGTGGCTTATACAGTTTGTTGCTCACCTGTTGACATTTTTTGCACCCCTGTTTACACCACTAATTAACCTCTCTGCGTAACATTATTTCTTTTTTTTTTTTTTTTCAGGAGTTCTGTTGATATGACAAGAGAGGTGGTCATCAGCTGTATTATTGAATTCCTTGGGGAACATGGAGGAGACCTCATCAATGAATTCAAAGTATGCAATCTTTATTTTAATATACCAGAAGTGTGAATAGATATCAAAATTGTGTACTTCCTGAAGATGCCATAATATTGTTGATTGAACTTTCTGCTTAAACATATTGAGTTTCCGATCTCATCTTTTGATCAATATTTCATAGGTTTTGAGTGTCCCTGCTGTTGAAATGAAGACCGGACAGGAATTCAACAGCTTGTGATGGCAGTAATTGTGACCAAGACGGGAGCATCCATTGACACTCCAAAGGACATTGGAAGTATTATAGAGGGGAAGAAAGTTACAGGCCTTGAAGGTGTTCCCAGGGCTTGCTAAGTTCTCCTTGGTTTGATGTATTCACTGAACCTCCATTATCCCAGACATCTAAAGTATACTTTAAGGTATTTGAGAAACTTATCTTGGATGGTGGTTATAGATAACAGAGTCTAGTCACTCAGGTCTAAACTGCTGACTTAAAAATCAAGTGGTTTTAACTCTTCTGTGGTTTCATGTTACCAAACAAAGACCTCACATATTTGAACATATTGTGTATAGAAGAAGGATTCCAAAAAATGTGACTGTATTGTTTATTTTAAACAAATTGTACCTAAAAAGAAAAAAAAAAGACTTTGTTCTGCAGAGTTGAATTTATATGCCTTAGAAAGTAATTGTGGATTTAAAAAAACAAACATCTGGTTATGCTGAAAGAATATTGATGCTGTTGTAACTGTTGTTGGCAATAAAGCAGAAGTTTGTAAGTCATCTTTAATGTATGTGTCTTTTATTCATACCTGAAATTATTTTTAAAAAATCCACATTAAAAATAATAAATTATGTGATTTGTATTAAATCAAAACAATTCCTTTAAGTAGTATTCATTACCATAGTGCTCTGATGAAAACAATATTTTTGTTTAAATTTCAATTACATTTTTTTGTGTGCTATTTGCATCTACTCAGTTTCAATGGCTAATTTTTAAGGAAATGTTTGATTAATTTTAACTCATTTCTCAATAGTTGTCGAATTTAATTAATATTATTGCTTGTAATCTGTTGCCACAATTTTATTGAGTAGATGTAGTGTATTATTTTTTAGAGTGTAATATTGACTTAAGTCATTGTAAGCTTTTGAGGTTTAAGTAAGGTTTTGGATAGTAATGACTCATGTTTTAGTATCCTTCTAAAGAAATTGCTAATTATTTGAATCAGTATTTTAAAGTGAAGATAATTGTATCCCACTAATAATGACTCATGTGCTGTTAAATCCATTGTAAGGGATTACTATAGTGAATTTGCTTTCGCCAAACCTAGGGAGGCGAAATAGTGTAGTGTGGGGTACTCAAGTCACAGATGATGTTATGATTCTTGGATCATGTGTTACCTAAATGTGTGGTTATAAGTACATTACATAAGAAAGATTGGTGGGATCTCTAACTTGTAGAACCTCTTACTGCATTATCAACACAAGGAAGACAAGTAACAAGTAACCGTAATGCCGGCAAGCACAGCTGGATCAAAATCTACACCCATATCATTACTGAGCTGAACTAAATCATCGACTACACATTCCAAACTAAACAGAAGGTAGTTGCTTGGTGCATTTGCTATTAAATCATTAGCAATGATGGTACTAAGTAGTATTCACAGTAGTTCAGCCATGACGATAGCGATCCAGTTTAACCAATCCTGCATTGAGAGAGGTTAGGACCGCCTACCTTATTAACATACAGACACAGAAATACATAAATAAATAAATGTAGAAATGCATACATTACATAAATGTAAAAACAAATAAATGTAGTATAACATAAATAGTACAAAAATGGCACAATTAAAAATGACACTTTTGACAAAATTATTTATTTATTCATTAATTTCTGCATTTATTTGTTTCAGCATTTATTTATGTATTTCTACATTTATTTATTTCAGCATTCAATTATTTATTTATTCATATATGTATGTATTTCTACATTTATTTATTTATTTATTTATATATTCATTTATTTGTTTATTTATTTATTTATGTATTTCTACATTTATTTATTTCAGCATTCAATTATTTATTTATTCATATATGTATGTATTTTTACATTTATTTATTTATTTATTTATTTATTTATTTATACTTAAATCATTTCTCATCCTCCACACATTAGCCACTGTAGGGAAATAGCAAGAAGAATAACAAAGTGTAGTAAACAGTAAAACTGTTTGCACTACAAACCACTGTGTTCATAATTAAGGTAATACATTAAAGGGCACCAATTATGTAGAAACGTCTAGGTTACGTAGGTAACCCACGTTCCCTGAAGGAGGGAACGGAGACGTTACTATGGGGAGCACTGCGACCAATCCTCTCTGAGCTACAGAGAAAAGACCAATTGTGGATTGCGGCGCACATACACTCATTCAGGTTTCTGCTGAAGAGCCGAGCTTGGCGGCAAGGGGAGTAACGTCAGGGAACCCACGTTCAGGGAACGTGGGTTACCTACGTAACCTAGACGTTCCCCTTCAGTCGTTTCACTACGACGTTACTATGGGAACACCCATGGAAAACGCCGCAGACCCAAGCTGCGTTACGTGGGGTCCGATTTGCTGACAGGCAAGCGTGCCAGTGGAAAATGGACACCAACACGTAACCTGCCCGACGCCCCGGGAGCCTGTAAGGGAGGGACCCGCAGAGTTGCTAGGAGCAGTCGTCGGGGGGCGGAGACAATGACATGCTGTATGGTCATGTGGAGAAGAGATAAATGCAACTATCTATTGTAGCTATAGATATGTGAGGGAAAAACGAACGTAATCATGAGTAATAAACAGGTACTGAGACATGTTGCCACAACCAGTGGGCGAAGGAGCTCCCACCGGAGCACAGCCACGAACTACTCCGTCCTAGTCCGGACTGCGGGGCAAGGAGGACCAGAGTACCAATTAAAACTACTGGAATATAGCACACGGATCCCGGGGGAATGGTGCAGCAAGCCGACACCGGGCCGGTCCATCCCGCCAGTAACCTGTTATTTAAGTTAACACACGGGAGGACACAGGCTCAACGCGGAGGTTGTAGAACCGCGCAAATGTATTAGGTGTCGCCCAGCCCGCAGCTCTACAGATGTCTGCTAGAGAGGCGCCGTGCGCCAGCGCATAGGAGGAGGCAACACTCCGAGTGGAGTGAGCTCGAACTCCTAGGGGGCACGGCTCACCTTGGGCCTCATACGCTGAGGTGATGGCATCTACCACCCAATGGGCCAACCTCTGCTTGGAGACGGCATTCCCCTTCTGCCGTCCGCCGAAGCAGACAAAGAGCTGCTCGGAGCGTCTGAAGCGGGTGCGGTCCACGTGCACACGCAGGGCGTGGACAGGACACAGCAACGCTGAGGCTGGGTCTGCCTCCTCCTGGGGCAGAGCTTGCAGGTTCACCAACTGATCCCGAAAGGGAGTGGTGGGAACCTTGGGCACGTAAGGAGAAAGGAGAGCACCACTCCGACCGAACATCTCTGCGGGTCCTCACCACGGATGGAACACCAGTCAGCAAACAGACCCCACCTCAGGGCGTAGGCTTGCCTAGTAGAGGGAGCTCTAGCCTGAGTGATAGTATCTATCACGGCCTGGGGAAGGCCGGCGAGGTCTACCGCGTCGCGTCCAGAAACCATACATGCAGGTTCCAGAGATCGGGACGCGGGTGCCAAATTGTGCCCAACCCCTGAGAAAGAAGGTCCTTCCTCAAGGGGATTTTCCAGGGAGAGGTTGCCGCAAGGAGCATAAGTTCGGGGAACCAGGTCCTGGTGGGCCAATATGGAGCAACCAGCAGAACCTGCTCCTCGTCCTCCCTGATCTTGCACAGGGTCTGTGCCAGGAGGCTTACTGGGGGAAAGGCGGGCGAGGTGCGACATGCGACGGGAGCGTAGACCCCCTTGACGGTTGATGTACGCTACGGTCGCAGTGTTGTCCGTACGGACTAGCACGTGCTTGTCGCGGAGCACCGGAAGAAACCGGCGAATGGCAAGAAACACTGCTAGCAACTTGAGGCAGTTGATGTGCCAAAGCTGTCGGGGGCCTGTCCAGGTCCCCGAGGCAGCTTGCCCGTTGCACACAGCGCCCCAGCCTGTCGTGGAGGCATCCGTGTTGACCACAACATGCCTGGACACCTGGCCTAAGGGAACTCTTTCTCGAAGAAAGGCTGGGTTCGACCACGGGCTGAAGAGGTGGCGACACTCCGGGGAAATGCCAATCCGAAGTGTGCCGCTGTGCCATGCCCATCCCGGGACTCGGTCGGAAAGCCAATGCTGAAGCGGTCTCATATGGAGAAGGCCAAGCGGAACTACCGCAGCCGCTGCTGCCATATGCCCCAAGAACTTCTGAAAATATTTGAGAGGGACCACTGTCTTGTGTCTGAAAAGGTTCAGACAGTTCAGCATTGACCGAGCACGCTCCTGAGAGAGACGTGCTGTCATGTTGACCGAATCCAACTCCATCCTGAGAAAAGAGATGCTCTGCACTGGGGAGAGCTTGCTCTTTTCTCGGTTGACCCGAAGCCCCAATTGGCTGAGGTGCCGGAGCACCAGGTCCCTGTGCTCGCACAACTGACCCTCCGAGTGAGCTATTATTAGCCAGTCGTCGAGATAGTTGAGTATGCGGATGCCCTTCTGCCACAAGGGACTGAGGGCACCCTCCGCGACTTTGGTAAAGACGCAGGGAGACAGGGACAGGCCAAAGGGGAGGACCTTGTACTGATATGCCCGACCCTCAAACGCAAACCGTAGGAATGGTCTGTGTCGAGGCAGAATCGAGACGTGAAAGTACGCGTCCTTCAGGTAGATGGCTGCAAACCAATCCTGGTGGCGGACGCATGATATGATGCGCCGAGCCATCAGCATCTTGAACGGTAACTTGAGAAGGTACCGATTGAAGATGCGAAGATCCAGGATTTGTCTTAACCCACCGCTCTTCTTGGGCACGATGAAGTAAGGGCTGTAAAACCCTGACTTCATCTTGGCTGGAGGGACCGGCTTGATCGCATCCTTTGCCAGGAGGACAACGATCTCCGCACGCAAGACAGCGGCCTCCAACTCAGAGTGAACGGAGGTAAAGCGGAGGTTCCCGTGCTGGCGAAATCTTCCCCAAAGTCCGAGTCCGAGGAGGCATAGCGTCGCTCAGGGGCAGAGTTTGGGGTACTAGACCCAGAGATGGAAGAAATTGCTCTCTTTGTGAGTGGGTGGGTAGTAGTTACACACAAAGGCCCCCGGCCCTCCTCCAGGGGTGGGGGAACTGATGTTATCGTCCCCCGAAGAGCAACCTCTAGCATCTCTGGGTGGCCCGTGTCAGGAACGCCTGTTGGATTTGCGGGGCTTTTTGGGTCCCTGTGCAGCGGGGGGCGCCGCGCCCCTGCGGAGAGCTCTACGCCGTGGGTTTGGTCTTGAAGGGGCTGCCTCTTGGGCAGCGGGCGGAGCTGGTGTTGAAGCCGCAGGGGGGGCCCCTCGGCGACGAGCAGACGGGGGCGGAGCACTCGGAGGAGCCCGAGAGGACTCACGGCGAGGCAGGATGTGTTTGATCGCCTCCGTCTGCTTCTGGACCGCCGAGAACTGTTGGGCAAAGTCCTCGACGGTGTCGCCGAATAGGCCAGCATGGGAGATGGGCACGTCGAGAAAGCGAGCATTGTCGGCGTCGGCCATCTGCGCCATGTTTAGCCAGAGGTGGCACTCCTGGACCACTAATGTGGACATCGCTTGACCAATCGACCACGCCGTGACCTTCGTCGCCCGGAGGGCGAAGTCAGTCGCCGTGCTCAGCTCCTGCATCACGGACTGGTCAAGCCCACCCTCATGGAGCTGCTTCAACGCCTTGGCCTGGTGGACCTGCAGGATGGCCATGGCGTGCAGCGCAGAGGCAGCCTGGCCCGCAGCATTATAGGTCCTCGCAGCGAGAGCCGACGAGAACCTACATGCGTTGGACGGGAGACGTGGGGGTCCACGGCAGGCGGCGGCGCCCTGCGGGCAGAGATGCGCCGCAACCACACACTCGACCTGGGGAACCCCGACATACCTGGCAACCCGCCATCAAGGGTGGTGAGGTATGAGGAGCCCGAACGCAGGCGGGAGGTGTTAGGTGCCCGCCAGGTCCTGGTTAACTCCTCATGAACCTCCGGGAAGAAAGGCATGGGGGCGGGCCCGCACCCACGTACCAATCATCAAGCCTGGAACGCTCGGGCGAAGGCGCTCTGGGCACCTCCAACCCGATGTTCCTGGCCGCCCGGAGGAGCAGGGCCGCCACTTCAGCGTCAGCCTCTGACAGAGCAGCACCCACAGTGGGGCGCCGCTCTGCCGAGTCTTCCGCCTCAGCGGCCGACTCTCCCTCAGATGCCGTGATAGACATCTGATCATCGTCAGGAGCGCCAAAGGAGATGCATGGCCCGCGTTTGGTTGTACATGCATCTGCCTGAGGCATCTCTACGGGACCACGGGGTGGTCCAGAAGTCCGTGGGGTTGTTTTGCCCGGCGGAGCATTCTGGATTGTCACCCGCAGGTCACCCGCGGCTCTAACTAATCCAACGGAAGGACCTTTACGGCCCCTCACGCTGGAAGAGGTAGAGGACGAGGGCTGCCGTCTCATAAAAGAACGGCGGACCCGCAGCGTGGCCATGGTCATACTCTCACAATGAGGGCATGAACCATCCACAAAAGCTGCCTCAGCGTGATCTAAGCCCAAACACGAGAGGCAGCGATCGTGACCGTTGACGGATGTCAGGAAACTACCACATCCGGAAGCGCATGGTCGAAAAGAGTCCGCGGAGGACATCTTTTTCAACCACTAGAAAATTGCTCTTTTGTGATTTGCACTCCTGGAGTGCTCAGGGAGAGCCGAGGCTCGCGGCACTCGGGACTCGCTGAAATGCACAGCTTACAGCACACAGGAGCGGCGGCCAGCGGCGGAACACAGGAATCGATGGTCCTCACTGCGGCACAGCAATCAGCACAGCAATCGTCTTGAAGAACAACAAGCAGAAAGCGTTGGTCTCTTCTCCAGCTCAGCAGCGAGGCTCTGAAGCAGAAATCTGAATGAGTGTATGCACGCCGCCATCTTAAATACCCGTATGTACGGGGGAGTGGCGGCTGATGCAATCCACTCGCCAATATTCATTGGCCTTTTCTCTGTAGCTCAGAGAGGATTGGTCACAGTGCTCCCTATAGTAATGTCGTAGTGAAACGACTGAAGGGGAACCACTTTTACATATGTTACATTTGTACATAAATGTGTGTTGGCAGTGTGTGAACACAACCACCCTACAATGATAAAAATTCAACCATTCAATGATAATAATGAACACCCAATCAGTCTCACTAGGCATGCCATTTTGATTCTCTAAGCAGTGTGACATCACATTGTTTAGGCCCCGCACTTGGCCGCTGACTGCATTGCTGTAGTTTCCGCCCTTAGCAAAGTTGTTCGTTGTTGTACATTGTCCTCCATTTTCTTTGCACTTGAGCGAGCAGCTGTAATGTCAACAATGTCTCGTAAGCATCACAATGTTCTGTGTTTGAATGTAAGACTTACCATAAGAGTTTAAATTTTCTCCCAACATCTGAGCCACTGAGGACGCAGGGGATTACTTTTATTTTGTCATGGTATTGCACCTCAAAATCTACCTAAATACGTTTATGTCTGCGCAAATCATTTCACTCCAGACTGCTTTGTGAATGTCATGTTATTATAGGGCTTAGCTAACGTTTTAACCAAATTTGTTAACTGTACACCCTCTTCTATGCAGCTCAATTGTATTTAAAGTGATACATACCAAAACAGGTTTTGGACACGCCCATATTTCAGATGTTGTAATAAATGGTCTGTGGGGTATTTTTTGCTGAAACTCAGGGATGTAGTTTGCAGGGGGATGGATAACCAAAACTAGCAAGTTCAACCCCTCCATATTTATATCATAGTTAATGGAGACCTATTCTATTAATTAATATTTTAAATCATGCCTTAATTTGTCGCTTTTATAAGCACTGACCTCACGTATGAACCAAACAGACCAGTTACCAGCACAGCGTGGTACGGTCCGCGAATTACCGTATACTCGCACGCGTTCACCACCAACTCGAAAAGTGTGATAAGATTTGCGATCTATTTGAATTCTGTTGAGAAACTGGCACTGAACATTATCTTAAAAAGGCAAACAAACTAAAAAGACTGATGAAAAGAGGAGACAACTTGTAGCCACCAGCACTATCCATATATCTTTTCTCATGACCACCTTTACTAGAATCACGTTTTATTGTAGAGATATTTATTGTGGTAAATTTTGTCTAACTTGTTGTAAAATGAATAATAGATAATCTGTTAAAAGAATAGATTTTTCCTATAGATTATATTACAAACGTGGCTTAGCTATTGTTTCTAAATGTGCAGGTTGTTGTTTTTCATAAAAAATGTATATAGATTAAAAATAAAAAGGTCATTACTGGCCTGGTAATGAATAATAAAGTACATGCTACAGTTAAGAACTATGTGGTACACTGTTACTAAGAACAGGTACAAGCCATGTGTAAAATGGGTTCTAATGATGCCTAATGAAACCTAGCCTTTATTCCAAGAGCCTGATGAACTGGACTAAGAAATAAACAATATCAATACAAGAAAATTTTAATTTCATTCTGTCAAACTATAGGCTGCAATTGCCTAAATAATACATTATATATCCTAACTAGGATATTACTTTATGGCAGTTATGCTATCATTCAACTTTACTTGTGTGGGTTATTTTACAAAAATAAAAATATAGCAAACAAACCAGTAAATAAACCTTGTGGAAATTCACTAAAACGGTTCACGCTTCAACCCCCCAATGTTCAAAACAAAACTACGCCCTTGCTGAAACTTTACAGACACATTCTGTGAAAACAGCTAAAAATAGCTTGAAGCGGATGGACCTCACACATAAAATAAATTGTCCATCTGTTCTCTTCCTGTATTTAGTTCCCGTTTTCCCTTGTTGCCCTGGCAGTCTTCTTAGTTACCCTGATTTTCACCTGTTGTTCTTTAGCCCTGATTTCCTTTTGTACTTATGCCCCTGTGTTTCAGTTATGTTTTGTTGGTTGTTGTTTATCTATGTATGTTCTAAGATGCTGTGATCCAAAAAGGTGAAGATCGCTCCTTGGTTTCACAGACAGCGGAAGAGGGAATTTATCATAGAATGGAGGGTGATAATGTTGATGATGATAATGTCTAAAATGATGGATATACCTTCTCAGTGTGGGGATGAACGGTTGTATACTGTAAAATAAATTTTACAGTATATGGTTCTTCATTTCAGTGATGAAAATTCAGAAATCAGAAGGTTTTGAAGAACTTAGTAGAAGAAAAGGTTTAGACTGAAGAAAATTGTAACAAAATTAAGAAAAGAAAAATGTTCGACTATGTAATTGACACGCCCACGCCTCGTTCACCCAGTCAATCCACCATCCAATCATCTACACGCTCCCAGTTTACCCGCGAACCATCACCAGAATTCTAATTATCAACACCTGTGCACCCTCATTACTCACTAGTACATATACTCACCACCTCCAGTCATTCCTCAGCCGGAATCGTGTTCACACGCGTCACGCTCCAGCTCTCTCCTCTGATCCTGTGATGCTCCTATGGAAAGGATTGCTTTAATTCATCCAAAGGAAAGTTATACTTTGAACTATAGACTTATTGAACTCTTACTTGCCTTTATTCACCGGCTGTTGGATGCATCTGTATTTACTCACCTGAATCACCGTTGCTTTGCTCTCTCACTGTGTTTTAATAAAACCCACAAAACCTGATTACTGTTTCCTCTCCTCTCTGGCACGCCGTGACAGGATTCCGGCTCCTACAAAGAATGGAGATCCACGCTTCGGCACCCACGACGACGGATCCCTTTGCCGAAAGGTTCAAGCCCTCCGGCAATCGCTTCAGTCAGTCTCTCCCTCTGCCGGAGCAAGTACCTCCATGCTCGCCCAAGTGCCCATTTCACGCCCAGCACCTTATGCTGGCGATGCTGAGAGCTGTAACGGATTTCTACTGCAATGTTCACTTGATATTGAAGCTAATCTCCACAATTTCCCGAGTGAAATATCTAAGATTGCCTTCATTATGTCGCTACTCACCGGAAGGGCGCTGCAATGGGCAGAAACTATCTGGAATGCCAAGAGTTCGGTATTATGTTCAGTCAATTCATTCATCACTCACTTTAAGGAAGTGTTTGGAGTGGCACTAACCCATCTTTCAGTCCATGACGAGCTCCTACATCTGAAACAAGGCTCTTCTCATATTCAGGATTACACTCTCCGATTCAGATCCCTCGCTGCCAGCAGTGGATGGAACGAAGTTGCCCTCCTCGCCGCTTATCGTAAGGGTTTGAAAGCATCTATTAAGCAACACATGGTAATCTACGATGACTCTGTGAATATTGAAATGTTCATTAAAAAGGCCATCCAAATATCCCAACGTCTTCACGCTTGTGACGAAAGTCCTTCTCTGGCTCCTGTCACCCACGTCCACTCACCGGTGCCCCCCACAGACAGGGAGGAACCAATGATCACCGATGCTTACCACCTCACCACTCAAGAGCGTCAGCGTCGAATTCGCAGCCATCTCTGCCTCTACTGTGGATCAGCTGATCATCTCATCCACACCTGTCCCATTCGACCAAAACGCTTCTTGGTGAGTGCAGTCTGATTTACTCCTTCAGTTTCCAATATTCCCCATATGAAAGCTGAAATTCTGGTTAACCATCGTCGTCTCTCCGTACATGTGCTGGTGGACTCGGGAGCTGCTGGAAACTTTATCTCCTCTGATTTCATCGAAGCTCACAACCTTCCCACAGTAAATTATGACACCCTGTACCGGATCACCACTATCCAAGGAACACCACTAGGAGATGGTCAGATTTCACTTCGCACCCGTAAGCTCCAACTGACGATAGACTCCAAACACACCGAACATCTCACTCTCCTTGTCCTTCCTCATTCATCCATTGATGTGGTCCTTGGCCGTCCATGGCTAATTCGGCACCATCCGCAAATGAACTGGGACACCGGTGAAGTTCAAGACTGGAGTTTGTTCTGCCATCAACACTGTCTGAAGAAAACGACCACTTCACTAACCATCCATTCCACTACTATAGAGAGTCCCGAAGTCACCACCAAGATTACCATCCCTCCAGTTTACCAGCATTATCGGAACGTCTTCAGCAAGGAACAGGCCACTCACTTACCTCCACATCGGCCCTGGGATTGTAGCATCGACCTGCTGCCAGATGCCAAGCTCCCCCATGGTAAGATCTATCCACTATCTCAACTTACATCCGCGAAGCACTACAGCAGGGGTTCATCAGACCTTCCACTTCACCAGCCGCATCCAGCTTTTTCTTCGTACCCAAGAAGGATGGGGGACTAAGGCCCTGTATTGATTACCGAGTCTTGAATGAAGCTACCGTCAAGTTTGCGTACCCACTCCCGCTGGTACCAGCAGCCCTGGAGGAATCACGTAACGCAAGGGTCTTCACTAAACTCGACCTCCGCAGCGCATACAACCTCATCCGAATCCGGGAAGGAGACGAGTGGAAAACCGCCTACATCACCCCTACTGGTCACTATGAGTACCGGGTTATGCCGTATGGGCTAGCTAACAGTCCGTCCATTTTTCAAAACTTCATGAATGAGATCTTCAGAGACTTCCTCCATTTTGTTATCATTTACATCGACGACATTCTGATCTATTCCAATGAGTTGCATCAGCACCAGACCCACGTTAAACAAGTACTCCAACGACTGCAAGAAAATCACCTGTACCTAAAACTGGAAAAATGCGAGTTTCATCAGTCCACCGTCTCCTTCCTGGGTTACGTGATCGCTGCGGAGGGAGTACGTATGGAAACCTCAAAGGTGAATGCCGTAACCAACTGGCCTATTCCACCGACCATCAAGGAACTACAACGTTTTCTGGGTTTCGCAAACTTCTATAGACGGTTCATCCAGAATTACAGCTTGCATGCAACGCCCCTAACCGCTCTACTCAAAGGAGCTCCGAAGAAGCTAGCGTGGAACCCAGAAGCACAACGGGCATTCACTCACCTCAAAATGATGTTCACCACAGCTCCCATCCTTCGTCACCCAGACCCAGAAGCTCCTTTCCTGGTAGAGGTGGATGCGGCTGACACGGGAGTCGGAGCCATCCTTTCTCAATGGTCTGGTGAACCCCGAGCCCTTCATCCATGCGCATACTTCTCTAAGAAGTTAACCCCGGCGGAGCAGAACTATGGCATCGGTGATCGTGAGCTCCTCGCCATTAAGCTTGCTCTCACAGAATGGCGGCATTGGCTCGAAGGATCTACACACCCGTTCACTGTTGTAACTTATCATAAGAATTTACAATATCTCAAGAATGCCAAACGTCTCAACGCCCGCCAAGCTCGATGGTCCTTGTTCTTCGCCAGATTCAACTTCTCCATTACCTACCAACCTGGCCACAAGAACACAAAAGCAGACGCCTTGTCCCGGATGTATTCACCAGAACACTCTGACAACTTGCCTGAAGCCATTCTGCCGCCTTCTGTGTTTTGTAGCCCCTATCTTCTGGAAACTGGATGAGGACATTCGCAATGCCATACGCACCGAACCTGCTCCGCCCGGGGTGCCACCCGGGTCCCAGTATGTACCCACATCTATCCGTCTTACACTATTGGATCATGTACATTCCTCCTTAGGTTCAGGGCATCCTGGCAGCAGGCGGACCCTCTCGCTCCTCCGTCAACGTTACTGGTGGCCGGAGATGGCCAAAGACGTCACCACCTTCGTCAAGGGTTGCTCGGTCTGTGCCGTAACCACCACTCCACGTCACCTTCCAGAAGGTAAACTTCACCCATTGCCCATACCCCGCCGGCCCTGGACACACATAGGTGTAGACTTTGCCACCGATCTACCACCCTCAAAGGGCTACACCACCATATTGGTTGTGATTGACCGGTTTTCCAAAGCGTGCAAACTCATACCCCTTAAAGGTCTGCCTACAGCTCTTGAAACAGCGGAAGCACTGTTCACTTATGTTTTCAGGAATTTTGGATTACCAGAAGACATCGTATCAGACCGGGGTCCACAGTTTATATCCAGGTTGCCGGAGTGCCCACGGTGGATTCCTGGTTCCAGGAGAGCGAGAGGGTGTGGGACTCAGCCCATGTCCATCTGCAACGGGCAGTTCGGAGGCACACTGAGACCGCCAACCGCCACAGGGCAGAAACTCCAATTTACCATCCCGGAGACCAGGTATGGCTGTCGACCCGAGACATACGCCTCCGACTGCCCTGTAAAAAGCTGAGTCCCCGCTACATAGGGCCGTTCACAATTCACTCCCAGATAAATCCCGTCACATATCGTCTCAACCTCCCAGCCCACTATCGTATTCACCCCACCTTTCACGTATCCCTCCTCAAACCCTACACTGAACCTGCTATCCCTCCTCCCACAGGAACAGACACGCCGCCTGAACCACCAGAGATCCTTGGAGACAACATCTGCCAAGTTAAGGAAATCCTCGACTCCCGGCGGCGCCATGGCCAACTCCAGTACTTAGTGGACTGGGAGGGTTACGGACCCGAGGAGAGGTCGTGGATACCCCGTGATGACATCTTGGATCCCACTCTCCTCGAGGAATTCCATCACCATCACCCGAACCGCCCAGCTCCCCGTGGTCGTGGACGCCCCCGCAAAAGATCTCGGGTGCCGGGAGTCACCCGTGGAGAGGGGGGTACTGACATGCCCACGCCTCGTTCACCCAGTCAATCCACCATCCAATCATCTACACGCTCCCAGTTTACCCGCGAACCATCACCAGAATTCTAATTATCAACACCTGTGCACCCTCATTACTCACTAGTACATATACTCACCACCTCCAGTCATTCCTCAGCCGGAATCGCGTTCACACGCGCCACGCTCCAGCTCTCTCCTCTGATCCTGTGATGCTCCTATGGAAAGGATTGCTTTAATTCATCCAAAGGAAAGTTATACTTTGAACTATAGACTTATTGAACTCTTACTTACCTTTATTCACCGGCTGTTGGATGCATCTGTATTTACTCACCTGAATCACCGTTGCTTTGCTCTCTCACTGTGTTTTAATAAAACCCACAGAACCTGATTACTGTTTCCTCTCCTCTCTGGCACGCCGTGACAGTAATGTAGCTAAATCTGTTTAATGTCACAAAGGGTTAATCTTTTCTATCCTAAATTGTTTCTCCTTTTTGTTCTCCTATATTTGTTTTTTTTTTTTTTCTTCCTTTTCCCTCTTTATATGAAGAGCTTAAAAATAGGGACTATTAATATAAATGGAGGGAGGGAAAAAATTAAAGGGCAGTTCTATCTAAATACATACAGACAAAAAAGCATGCTTTCCTACAGGAAACCCATGATGAGATAGACTGGAGACTGTGGTGGGAGGGAAACATTTTCTTTAGTCATGGCTCTAATTTAAGTGGAGGTATTGCTATTTTTTTTTTTTTATTTATTTATTTTTTTTGAAAAATACAAGAAATGACTGTGTTTTTGTGAACAATTATTGAATTATATTGATATACAGTGCAGGATTATACAAAAGAATGGCATGTCATAAGTGCAATCGCCACCCTGGTGCAATCAATAAAAAATGTGCCCAGTGGGCACATGGATTTACAGTATTGCTCTGTATTTGATGGATGTATAATGTGTGTCAAGAGCATTCACTCATTTATCTAATGTTTTTTTTTTTTAGGGGGGGGTTGCATCTAATCTCTTCATATACAACTTTACGTAAACTGTGTGCATCTATCATTATTAAAAATTATGGAAAAGTCTTTTAGTAACCGCTAATGACAGGTTAGCATGGAACAGCAAGGTCATTAATTAATATAAAAGGCTGAATCATCCAATGATGTGTCTTATAAAAGAATGATGCCTTATAAAAGAATAGCCATACAGTTTAAAATGAAATATTACACATCTTAATGAATAAATTTCCCCTGTTTGTCTCCCACTCAGACTCTCTCTTGCCACCCATCCCCCTCTCCACACTCACATTCACTCTAACAGTCACACACACACCTAGATGAAACACAGGGGCAGAGTTTCTACTTGTTTTTTTAATTTTCTTTAATTCATAGAACCTTGGATTTGGTTGAATTCTTGCATAAGTATTGAGAATGACTAGTTCTCTGTATGAAAAAAGTTTGAAAGCGTTTGAATGCTGCATTTTAAAGATATAATAAAATTATGGTTTTCTTTTTTTTACTGTTACTTTAATAAATCACCACATCAACACCGTTCCAGATATCCCAAATCCGCTCACAATTTAGCATCTTCAGTATCTTGGCATCATGCAGAAAAAGTCTGGTGTGAATTTGTTAGTTTTCCTGAGAGCAGTGTTTAAAATTCCACAGCCTGATTTTTCCAAAAATCCACATTCAAACCAAAATAGCCGACTTCCTGTTGGTCACAGCTAATGGATGTAAATTAGAAATTTGTCCGGATTGAAGTGAACAATATATGTACAGAGTTTGGTGACTGTAGGAAAAACGAGCCTCCAAATATTGTCAAAAGGTGGCGCTATAAAGGGCCTCCTCCACGCCCATTTATGAGCTTTTGCCAGTGTCTAAATGTCATTAATGCTGATATGTGTGTTGCATTTCATGGAATTTTAAGCATGTTAAGTGCCTCAAAAACACAGGAAACTAATTTTAAACTTTGACACGTTGCCATGGAAACAGCATTTAATGTATCAACAAACCGTTTACAGATTCTTATTGGCCGTGTTTTGTCAATATACTGATTAAGTTTGAAGCAAATAGAGTAAAATTAAGATCTTGAATTAAAAACATTTAGAAAATGACACATTTCCAGCAGCCAGTTGGTGGCGCTATAACGTTGACTCCTAATAGTCACATCTATTTGATCAGCATGATAGAACAAACAAACTGATGAAGTTTCGTCAGAATCAGACAATCTGTGCAAAAGTTATTAGACACTTCCTGTTTCTCATTTCTCGCCATAAATTTGTCGCCTCGCCCAACCAACCTGTTCGAGATATCAAAAATCCCCTCACAATTTTTCATCCCCAATGTCTCTAGATCATGTTCCCCGAGTTTCAAGACAAATGTTTCAAAATCCTCGGAGGAGTATATAAAATTCCAGAGCTTTTTAAACAGCCCTGAATAGCGCACTTCCTGTTGAGTATAGCCTGAAACATAGAGCGCAAAAGTTGTTCAGCTCGATGAGTTCTATATGTCTCCTGAGTTTCATTTGAATACACGCAAGTATGTGTGCACTAGACAGCAAGATTTCTGGATTTTTTTTCCAGGGGGCGCTGTACAGCCCCTGTGCCACGCCCGGGCCCCAGTCTCTGATACGTCCTGATGGCCGCAGGTTCCAGCATGTGTGCCAATTTTCAAGAGTTTTTGAGCATGTTAAGGCCCCCAAAAACCTTACGGGAACAATAGGGCTTCCGCACCTACGGTGCAAGCCTCTGGCTTGCTCCTCGGTGCTCGGGCCCTAAATAAGAATAATCCTTACGGGAACAATAGGGCTTCCGCACCTACGGTGCAAGCCGTTTCGGCTTGCTCCTCGCTGCTCGGGCCCTAATAATAATAATAAGAAGAAGAAGAAGAAGAATCCTTACGGGAACAATAGGGCTTCCGCACCTACGGTGCAAGCCTCTGGCTTGCTCCTCGGTGCTCGGGCCCTAATTAAAGCTGCAAGCAGCGTTGAACGGGCCCTCGCACCTGGGCTCACCGCCGACCGGTGGCTTTAGAAACAGCAAACGTTGACCAATTTATGCATTTAAAGTGGTAAATATAAATGACTGACATATTCCTTCAATATGTACCCAACTTCCTGCTGCCAGATGGTGGCGCTATCACTATAACTGGATACTGTCATGTAGATGTCTTCAGGTCGTCACTGTCATCAGACATATGATGTTTGGTGCAGATTGAACATTGTATGGTTGAGTTATGATTGATTATGAGTGATTTTCATGTTGCCAACAGGTGGCGCTATGATTGTAACTGTATATTGGCACATATATGTGTCCAGGTCAGACAAAATTTTCGGTTGATTTTTGTGAAATTTTAAACATGGAAAGTCTATCAAAATGGTGTGTGAAAATTGAAAAATTTCATATTCAGTCCAAGATGGCTGACTTCCTTTTGGGCGGAGTCAAATAAAACCAAGTGAACTTTGCCCTTTATGACGTTACTAATGACTATACTGACATTTGTGCAGATTGGAGAAACTTTATCCTGACCTTAGCCAATATTTAATGTCTTACTTTATTTTACCAGTTGGTGGCGCTACAACTATGACGTACACTAACTACATCAATGCGATCAGCCCACAAAGCCAAACATGTGTGTCCAATTTGAAGTAAATCACTTGATGCACAAAGAAGATAGAGTCCACTTCCTGTTTCATATTTTTGATGCTTATTTGATGCATCGCCGTGGCAACACTGTTTGAGCTATCAATAAAAGCTCCGCAATTTAACATCTCCTATGTCTTGACACGATTGTACTCAATTTTAGTGCCATTTACATGAATCCCCTAGGAGGAGTATTTCAAAAACTACAGCATGCCATTTTCAAACAAAATGGCCGACTTCCTGTTGGGTGGAGCTAAAAAGTTGAATTGGAAATTTGTTTGTCATGATGATGGCAATGTCCCTATGAACTTTGGCGTGTGAAAATTAAAAAACTGCTAATTCAATCCAAGATGGCTGACTTCCTGTTGGGCGGAGTCAGATAAAACCAAGTGATCTTAGCCCTTCATGACGTCACCAATGACCATATCGAGTTTCGTGCAGATCGGAGAAACTTCATCCTGGCCCATGCCCGCATTTGGTGGCGCTGTAGAGCCCCTCGACCACGCCCAAGCTCAAGCACTACTAAACATTTAAATTTTTCGCAGGTCTGATCTCTGTGCCAAATTTCATGAGTTTTCAACCATTTTAAAGCACTTAAAAATGAGCGCGAACATTAAAACTGAAAAAAAAAATATATATATAGCTGCAAGCAGCGATGTGCGGGCCCTCGCCCTCAGCGCAATCGCCACCCTGGTGCAATCAATGAAAAAAGTGCACAGCAGGCACATTGATTTACAGTATCGCTCTGGCTGTCTGATTTTAATGGTTACAGCAATGAAAGGGTTACTACTATGACATCAAGAGAGTTAAACACACGCATACAAAAATGAACAATATATGAAGAGTTCAGATGCAAAAGCCACTAAATTCATCTGACATCTTTCTTTAAATAAAATGCACTTTTGTCAGACTCCGATGTACAGGTTTCTATGTAAATAGTGGTACTCCTGATTGGACTGAGGCTGGGAATTTACTGGGTTTGAAGTCAAAGTATTTGATGGATGTATAATGTGTGTCAAGAGCATTCACTCATTTATCTAACTTTATCATCTGAACTCTTCATATACAACTTCAGGGAAACTGTGCACATCTGTCATTATTAAAATTATGGAAGTCTCTTGATAACCGCTAATGACAGGTTAGCATGGAATAGCAAGGTCATTAATTAATATAAAAGGCTGAATCATCCTATGGTGTGTCCACCAGTGTGATGCTTTTTTACTGTTACTTTAATAAATCACCACGTCAACACCGTTCAAGATATCCAAAATCTGCTCGCAATTTAGCATCTTCACTATCTTGGCATCATGTAGAAAAAGTTTGGTGTGAATTTGTTGGTTTTCCTGAGAGCAGTATTCAAAATTTCACAGCCTGATTTTTCCAAAAATCCACATTCAAACCAAAATAGCTGACTTCCTGTTGGTCACAGCTAATGGATGTAAATTAGAAATTTGTCCGGATTGAAGTGAACAATATATGTACTGTAACAAAAGTTATTAATTTAAGCACAATAAACTATGTATAATTAATGGTTATTAATTACACATACTTTATACACTTCTCTGAAACAGCCGAGTCAAAAATAAACCGAACTACGTGATGTTTGTGAGCAAGGAACACAGTAAGAAATTCATTTGTGAATACAAAATGCGGGTTTATTGAATACGTAAAAGGGGAAAATAAACACTAGCTAGCAAATAAACGAACACTAAACAGACAACACATAAAACAAAGCAAGAGAGAGGGAGAGAGAGAGAGTGAGGAGGAGAGAGAGAGAAGACTGGCCATCTTTTACATCAGCACAACCAAATCATCAGGAAAACCTGAATCTCCTTGACCTACAAGGGGCACAGCTTCCTTATTGCATCTAATAGTTAAATGGTTACTTGCATAATGGTTTCCTTTTGTGTGGTGCTTACGCAAGGGTCCAGATGCCAGCTCAAAGGTAGTCCTGATGATGTAATGGAGATGGAGCCTTCGTTGTTCCATTGATCGGCTGATCGGATGGTTACCAAGGGGCTGAGGTGTAGATGCCAGGATAGAAAGAGAGAGTCCGGCCTCATGTTGGGGGGAAACCGCATGTGGCTGGGCCACGGGTTTGCCCCACAGCCTTTCCGTGGAGGACCTCCACGATAACTCTGAAGATCTTTCAGAAGAAGAGAAGAGAGAGCCGGAACGGGGTGTGAGCCCCTTTAAAATCTGGACAGAGTCACACCTTCCCAAGTAGTTCCGACCAATGAGAAGGCTGGCTTTCTCAGTGGGAGGTTTGAAACTGGGTCTTCGTTTTATGGCCCTTTGTTTCAGAGAAATGTCAGTTTGCATATTTAAATCAATAGGGGTTCAGGCCAGAAATACTAAAGATTATTAGAACGTTAATATGTTGCACCGGTATCAGTCTCTAATACACAGCATCTTTCAGGAAATCTACATACGAGTCAAAAGAGACCAAACATGGCATATACTGTATGTGGTTACATTAGCATCCTATCAAGACACAAGCATAAAATGGTTATAAAGTAAGAAATTTAAAGTAAGGAAGACAAAGGACATGGACAGTCGTAATATACACACACTGATATATGGGCTATGTGTCTTCGTTCACAGAAATGTTTGTCTGTGAATGAAATAGGGAAGAGTCCATTTCTATGAGCATTG
Source organism: Cirrhinus molitorella (assembly GCA_033026305.1). Taxonomy (NCBI): domain Eukaryota; kingdom Metazoa; phylum Chordata; class Actinopteri; order Cypriniformes; family Cyprinidae; genus Cirrhinus; species Cirrhinus molitorella. The sequence goes on along the minus strand of CM065124.1, from coordinate 29,490,692 downwards.
TGTCTTTCCTATGGGGGGGAAGTGAGCGAAGAAAAACAGTCTGCCTGCATAGTTGCAGATTCTCCTGCATAGTTTTACATCGTAAACTGACATTATCAGTGGTTGCTAGAAGCGTCCTGGTTGAGACTTTGTCACCCACTGTTGGGTTGGGTGAGGGGAAGTCTGCTTCTTTGTTAATTGAATAAACCACTGATTTGGTTAAATCTAATGAACCATTGTCTGATTGGTCCTTACCCTACAGTACCGAGTTTGGTGACTGTAGGAAAAACGAGCCCCCCAATATTGTCAAAAGATGGCGCTATAGAGTGCCTCCTCCACGCCCATTTATGAGCTTTTGCCAGTGTCTGACTATCATTACTGCTGATATGTGTGTTGCGTTTCATGGAATTCTAAGCATGTTAAGTGCCTCAAAAACACAGGAAACTAATTTTAAACTTTGACATGTTGCCATGGAAACAGCATTTAATGTATCAACAAACCGTTTATAGATTTTTATTGGCCGTGTTTTTACAATATACTGATGCAGTTTGAAGCAAATAGAGTAAAATTAAGATCTTGAATTTAAAGCATTTAGAAAATGACACATTTCCTGCAGCCAGTTGGTGGCGCTATAACTTTGACTCCTAATAGTCACATCTATTTGATCAGCATCATAGAACGAACAAACTGATGAAGTTTCGTCAGAATCAGACAATCTGTTCAAAAGTTATTAGACACTTCCTGTTTCTCATTTCTCGCCGTAACTTTGTCACCTCGCCGCGGCCAAACCGTTCGAGATATCAAAAATCCCCTCGCAATTTTTCATCCCCAATGTCTCTAGATCATGTTCCCCAAGTTTCGAGGCAAATGTTGCAAAATCCTCTGAGGAGTGTATCAAATTCCAGAGCATGTGCTTTTTAAACAGCCCTGAATAGCGCACTTCCTGTTGAGTATAGCCTGAGATAGTTGTTCAGCTCGACGAGTTCGGTAACACTTTATTTTGATAGTCCACTTTAGATATTCTACTAACAGTAATTAACTTTGCAACAAAATGTCAACTAGCAGTTAGTAGAGTATTAGTAGACTGTCTGCTTAATATCTTCTAACACTTTCTTTGTCAACTTATTCAACTAACCCTAAACCTACCCTAAACTAACCCTAAAGTCTACTCTGAGAGTTAGTGGACATGTAGTTGCAAATAATGAGATTTAGTTTATATGTAGTTGACAAGTAGTTGACATGTAGCTACAAATTTACTTACAGTTAGTAGAATGTCTAAAGTGGACTATCAAAATAAAGTGTAACCACGAGTTCTATATGTCTCAAGTTTCATTTGAATACACGCAAGTATGTGCACGCTAGACGGCAAGATTTTTGGATTTTTTCCAGGGGGCGCTGTACAGCCCCTGTGCCACGCCCGGGCCCCAGTCTCTGATACGTCCTGATGGCCGCAGGTTCCAGCATGTGTGCCAATTTTCAAGAGTTTTTGAGCATGTTAAGGCCCCCAAAAACCCCCGAAAGGTCGAAAGGAGAATACTAATAATAATAATAATAAGAATAATCCTTATGGGAACAATAGGGCTTCCGCACCTATGGTGCAAGCCTCTGGCTTGCTCCTCGGTGCTCGGGCCCTAATAATAATAGTGAAAAAACATGCCGAAAACAATAGGGCTTTAATTAAGCTGCAAGCAGCGTTGAACGGGCCCTCGCACCTGGGCTCACCACCGACCGGTGGCTTTAGAAACGGCAAACGTTGACCAATTTATGCATTTAAAGTGGTAAATATGAATGACTGACATATTCCTTCAATATGTACCCAACTTCCTGCTGCCAGATGGTGGCGCTATCACTATAACTGGATACTGTCATGTAGATGTCTTCAGGTTGTCACTGTCATCAGACATATGAAGTTTGGTGCCGATTGAACATTGTATGGTTGAGTTATTGAGTGATTTTCATGTTGCCAACAGGTGGCGCTATGATTGTAACTGTATATTGGCACATATATGTGTCCAAGTCAGAAAAAAAATTCGGTTGATTTTGAACATTAAAACTGGAAAAAAAATAATAAATAATAATAATAGTGAAAACAATAGGGCTTTAGCACCTCGGTGCAAGCCGTTCCGGCTTGCTCCTCGATGCTCGGGGCCTAATAATAATAGTGAAAAAACATGCCGAAAACAATAGGGCTTTAGCACCTCCGGCTTGCTCCTCTGTGCTCTGGCCCTAAAAATCATTTAAGAAGAAAAGATCTGGAGTAAAAACCACATCTTTTTCTAAAAGAAACGATATGTCAAGAGCAAGCTGAGACCAGAAAAGAGAAAGTGAAGAGCATTCCCCAAAAAAATTGTAAATATGTACCAAGTGCCCTCTGCGGACATAAATTGCAATTTGGGGAAGGTGACACATGCATATAGAAGCCTTTTAACCCTCTGGGGTCTGAGGTGTAGGGGTAATAACAGTTAAAACCCAAGGACCAGATATGATGATCATAAACCAGGAGTCAGAGATTCAATCAATCAAATTCAAGTTTACTGAAGAACATAGTTTGCAGTTTCATCAGCAGAAGTCAGCTTCAACACTCTCGATGGAGTTCGTAGGCCGCTCTGCATACAAGCTTACAATACATCAATACATAAGTTAGTAAGATCTTGATTGGACGTCACACTAAAAGCATATCTTTACTTCAAGGCTGCCTAGTTCTAGCAGGACTCTTTATCAGTATGGTTATATAGTAAAGCATTATTCACTTTAATACCTATCAGAAAGACATGAACATTGATGTCACAGATGTCCTGATCACTCGCAGACCAAGTAGATGAGAGGTCCTGATGACCTCTTGTGACGTGGCACTGTGACCCTGGAGAAAAATAGAACTCAGCAGGGAAAGAGAATACTGTTACCCATCCAATTCTGACTATAGTGGATCTCAGCAGTCTTCAAATACTAAAACTACTAATTCAATTATCAAATAATTTGGGGGGTTAAATGATAATCAATAACTTGAGTAATATAATTTATATTGTTATGAAGGCCACGTTGAACTCCGCGGTTCCACTCCTTCAGAGGTGATTTTGGGGCTCTTGAGGTGTGTTGACATGCCCTGACATTTGTGCTTATTTCAGCTACTATTAACATACTATTTGCCCATATGTATTTTTTTGTATTCAGCACAAACTGTGCTACAATAATGTGAGAAAGATGGATGTACATGTTTGCATTTTGTAGAAAAAAAATATTATGCGTGGGTAGCACATTTTAGGAAAAAACATTTCTCTAAAACATGGCCTTAAAACACATACTGAATAGTTCTGACGAAATCATTTGAGTAATCAGTCTTGTAGGCTAGAATATTTACTTCAAAATTATGTGAGAATCATTCTGACCACTTCATCACAAACAAAGATATAATGATTAGAATTTTGAATGTATGTTTTTGGCCAGCATTGCCATATTCATGGGAGTGTTAATAGCTCTGAATATTCATGTATTTCACACAAGGACAGACAAAAGACACTCCCACAATGACTAATGTTCCCCCATCAGAGTGAATGTTCCCCCATCAAGTTGGAGTGCTGTGAAGAAAGAATGTGAGATTGCTCAAAGATTTTCATCTATTTCATTGTAATTCCTCTATGTGGAAAAGTGTTGTGCCTTGCTTGATGTGCTACAAATGTGAAGATATATTAACACTTTTCATTAGCAAATCTGTTAAAAAAGGGTGAGCATACAGATTATTAGAGAATCTATATTATTATCACTGTTTCTGTAATGCCAAACAAGTACAAATACTGTTTGAATTATGACAATCTAAACATAATTACATCAGTAAAATATTAATTTTAGAAATATTAGATTACAGTGCACTTACAAATGCTGATAACAAAATAAAAGAAACTACATGTTCATTACTAATATCAATCACTAATAACCATGCATAACAAAAACATCAGATTTTGTTACGTCAAACGAGTACTTCAATATTATGGCGATGCAAACACAATTACATCAGTGAATTATTATATCTGTGCATTTATTCGATCGGAAAAACTGAACTACCCCTGGTACTGCTATACAAATAATGCTAATAAAACTACCTCAGACTCAAGTGAAAGAGTCATATGTGATGCAGATTTGCTATTATCCTATCACTTTTATATTATCCTATAGAGCATGAAACCTTCATTGCGTCGTAAGAATTTAGATACAATGAATTGTATTGTATGAATTGTACCTATCCTTTTCACTCGATTTCAAACCTTTTAGCCAGGACTTATAGTTTTGGAAAAACCCAGCTATGTGTTCAAGTTTATGTGAGAATAGCACGTTAACTAATGCAAATAAAAAACATTACTTGCTCATCAGAATGATCGCGTCACGTGGATCAGCTGCGCCTCATTCTGTTCTTCATCTGAGGTGAATTCTGTGTTTAGTCCTCTCAGTGTGTTTTCTTCCATAAGCGAACATTAGCTGAGATGAACTCGATAAATTCTCAAGGTTGGTTTGCTGTGATGTGGGCGTTAACATCCCCGCGCGGCGCACATGGCTAATTATCATATCAAAAGCATAACTAAAGAGAGGGTGTTAACAAATTAACTTATAATGAGATCTGAGTGCAAAACTCAACATGCTGTTGGTTTCATACGAATTACTTTATAACAGAACATTTGTTTTCGACTTGCTTTATTTAAAAGTAGACCCCAGGGGGTGTTAAAGGGGACAAATAAACTCTATGTAGTAATTTCCAATGGGTCATCTGATGATTTGGGTTTTTTTGAGGCTGATGTGATTGTCTCCCAAATTTGATCAGAGAATAACGTTTGTAAATCACCACTGATATCCTTAGACCAGATAAGACAAAACCAGACAAGGAGAAAACGCTTGGAATTGCTAGTAACACTAAACAAGACTTCGCAAATAAAAAGAGAAAAGACCAGTCTATTTATACTGTGAGAAGCAAGATGGCCGACAGGGGTGAGGGGTGAGAGGACACAGGAAGTTCATGAGAATGGGGTTATGGGAAATGTAGTGAGTAAATGGTCCATAGAGAGAAATGAAGGCTCCCTCTAGGGATGAAGTGAGGGAGCCACAACGGCACAGTTTATGAAAGACAGGACAGGAGCCCTCCAGGGGGAAACGGGATTCCCCGAGGGCGGAGCAGACAGGATAGGATCCCTCCAGGGCGGAACTGACAGGTCTGTAACATTGAGCATAGACAGACGCACACACAGAGAGAGAGAATCAGACACCCTCCAGGGCGGATCAGGCGCCCTCCAGGGTGGATCCAACAGGACATGAGCCCTCCAGGGCAGAGCGGAATCCCCCCAGGGCTGAGCCCAAGCTCCTGGCCAGGTTGGGCTGGATACCCAGCATAAAGAGGGCCTCAGCGGCTGAATTGAGAAGTGGCTGTGGCTTGGCTTGGTGTGTGTGCAGCTGTGTTGAGACAGGATTCAGGAGCAGCGGTGACGAGGCTTGACTCTGGAGAAGCGGCAGCGACGAGGCTTGACTCTGGAGAAGCAGCAGCGACGAGGCTTGACTCTGGAGGAGAAGGAGCAGCTGCAAAGACGCTTGATGCTGAAGGCGGAGCAGCTGCGACGACGACACTTGATGCTGAAGGCGGAGCAGCTGCGAAGACGCTTGACTCTGGAGGCGGAGCAGCTGCGACGGGGCTTGGCTCAGGAGGCGGAGCAGCTGCGACGGGGCTTGGCTCAGGAGGCGGAGCAGCTGCGATGGGGCTTGGCTCAGTAGGCGGAGCAGCTGTGACAACATGACTTGGCTCAGAGGAAGGAGCAGCTGCGACGATGGTGCTTGATTCTGAAGGCAGAGCAGCTGCGACGACGGTGCTTGACTCTGGAGGCGGAGCAGCTGCGACGACGATGCTTGACTCTGAAGGCGGAGCAGCTGCGATGACGGTGCTTGACTCTGAAGGCGGAGCAGCTGCGACGACGGTGCTTGACTCTGAAGGCGGAGCAGCTGCGACGACGACACTTGACTCAGGAGTGACAGCTGTGACATCACTTGACTCTGGGGGAACAGCTGCTACATCACTTGACTCTGTAGTGACAATTGCGACATCACTTGGCTCTGGAGAAGCGACTACGACGACTTGGCTTGACTCTGGAGGAACAGCAGTGACTTGACTTGGCTTTGAGGAAACTGCTGTGACTTTACTTGACTCTGGAGGAACAGCTGTGACTAGACTTGGCTCTGGAGGAACGGCTGTGACTTGACTTGACTCTGGAGGAACAGCTGTGACTAGACTTGGCTCTGGAGGAACGGCTGTGACTTGACTTGGCTCTGGAGGAATGGCTGTGACTTGGCTCTGGAATGGCTGCCATCTTGACTGACTTAGGGGTTTGGGCTGATGCAAAGTCCACATAGTCAGAGAAACAGGTGCGGGGGCACTCAAATCGCAGCCTCGATTTGAGAGGCTCATCGAGAGCTAGATGGAAAATGTCCATGAAGTAGCGTTCATCATAGAATGGCGGTTGGTACATCAAGTCACAAAATTTAAACACAAAATCCTCAATGGGCATACTGTGCTGCTTTAGATGGAGAAGCTGGTTAATCGGGTCCATGGTTGAACTGGATGATGAAATAAAGCTGCTGGATCCTATCGCGGCGAAGTCTTCTGTTACGCTAGCTCCGAGGAAGAGACTAGAAGCGTGCAGATCCATTAGCAAGCTTTATTGAGTGAAATCGTAGTAAAACAGGCGGGGTCGAATAACAGCAGACAGGTATACACAGATAGACAGATCCAAAACGTAGTCAGTCCAGGCAGTAGTCACAAGGGGCACAGGCAAACAATCACAAAACCAAGAACAGGCGTGGGTCAAAGGCGGGCGGAGAACAATCACGGGAACCAGGAAGCAAGGAGTCGACAAGGGGAAAAAACAAACCAGGAGAAAACGCTCGGAATTGCTAGTAACACTAAACAAGACTTCGCAAATAAACAGAGAAAAGACCAGTCTATTTATACTGTGAGAAGCAAGATGGCCGACAGGGGTGAGGGGGGAGAGGACACAGGAAGTTCATGAGAATGGGGTTATGGGAAATGTAGTGAGTAAATGGTCCATAGAGAGAAATGAAGGCTCCCTCTAGGGATGAAGTAAAGGAGCCACAACGGCGCAGTTCATGACAATATGATTGTTTGAGGAAAAAAAGAGTAAATCGATGAAGCAGAGATAAAAGAATTATCAGTGGGGAGAATTACTTTCCGCAAAGGATGTACAGGTAATTGTGCATCCCAGGGAACTCCATATGCGCGAAGCGCCGACCTAATATGAAGATGGAATATGAAAAAGGAGGTTCCTGGTAGGTTAAAAGAAGCTTTAATATCTTGAAACGATTTCAGGCCATTGTCATCAAAAATGTCACCAAAGGAATTTACTTTACATTAATTCCATTGTGGGCAATAAAATGGGGTTTTACCCGATAAAAAAATATTATTATGGAACAAAGGTGAATGACAATGCAATCTCAAGTTTGGTTCTATCTTCCTGGTCACAGATCTCCAAGTAGAAATAAAATGTGTTATTATAGGGCCAAAATGAAGTTTGCATTGTCTAAGTGTGACACCAGCAGAAACCAAATGCTCTAGGTTGTGTGGAGAAACAAGAGATTCTTCGATGGCCCACCATGAGGTTGACACATTTGGTTTGAACCAGGCTGACAAAGAGTAAAGGAGTCAGCGTATAATTTAAAATTTGGAAAGGACCAGCCACCCTCTAATCTGTTTCGTTCTTATTCAAATCAATATCCTTCAAGGAAGGATAAATATCTACACCCAAGTATGTAAAAGACTGCACCACTGGAATGAAATCAGAAAAAGTAGCAGACCCAACACAAAAATTGTGAGGGAGCAGATATGACTTGGTCCAATTGATTTTATACCCTGATAGATTACCAAACTGATCAAATAATTTTAAAACGTGAGGGATTGATAAAACTGGATTGTCCAAAAATAGCAATATATCATCTGCAAATAAAGATATGTGATGCAAAGTATTCTTAACAGATATAGGCAGTATAAGTTCTGACTGACGTACAGCTTGAGCAAGAGGTTCTAAAGGTAAAGTAAACAGAAAAGGTGAAAGAGGACAACCCTGGCGCGTGCCTCTTCCAATTGGAAATGATTGTGAACTTATCTGGCCGGTAAGAATAGTGGCTGAGGGATTAGCATAGAGGATTTTAATCATATTTATAAAATTAGAGCTAAAACCTAGGTGATCTAGCACTGCCCATAAATAGTTCCACTCCAAATGGTCGAATGCTTTCATTGCATCTAAAGAAAGTATAGCAGTGGGAGAAATCAATTGTTCAGATGAGGAGATAATGTGAAGTAGTCTTCGCAGATTATCTGAAGCAGAATGAGATTTAATAAACCCTGTTTGATCATGATTAACAAGTTTGGTCATAAAAATTTCTAGGCAGCAGGCTAAAACTTTTGCATAGATTTTAACATCTGTACCAATTAGAGAAAAGTCTTTATCTTTTTTTAGTAGAAGAGATATAATGGCCATGTTCATATTTTGTGGAAAGGATCCTTGATCAATCGAATATTGCATCATATCCAACGTAAGTGGCCCCAAATCAGACCAGAAGGTCAAGTAAAACTCCACTGGTATGCCATCTAGGCCTGGGGATTTCTTTTTGCTCATAACTTTAATCGATGATTCTAATTCAATAAGTGATAAAGGTCTATCCAAAGACTCAGAGTCAGATTCTGACAGATGTGGAAGGTGAAGAGAAGATAAAAAAGAAGTGAAAGATGTAGGTTCACATTTATAGTTGGAACTATAAAGATCACAATAGAAGGAACGAAAAGTGTCATTTATACTCTTCTGATCAGTCAGAACCTCGCCAGTTTGAGATTTCACCGCTGTAATATTAGCAAATTTTTCACTATTACGCAGTCTTAGCGTCAGTAAATGGCTAGGTCTACTACCTTGAAAATAATAGTTTTGTCTGCATCTTTGAATCAGAAATTCGGCTCTCTCCCTATATAACAAATTAAGTTCTTTCCTAACAGTTTCAATTTTAGCTGCTGTATTGTCAGAAAAAGTGTATTGATTTGCCTGTTCTAGTGATCGAAGATTGGATTCCAGGTCAGAGACTTTCTTGCGGTGGATTTTCTGATGAAAGGAAGCAAATGATTTTGAAAAATTCCTTATGAACCCCTTTGTCGCCTCCCAAAGAATCCGTGGGTCATCTACCGAACCTTTGTTGATGTCAATAAATTCACGTAGCTTACTTCTGAATTGATCACAAAAAAAAAAAGTCTTTTAATAAATTAGAATTAAAATGCCATCGGAGGGATCGTGGCAGTCGCTGGGTGATTGAAAGCTTCAAAAAATTACTGCTATGGTCAGAGAGAGCAATGGGAAAGATGTCGACTTCAAGTAGCATTGAGGTCAAGGAAGTGGAAGCAAAAATGTAGTCAATCCGAGAATATGATTTGTGTCTAGCTGTGAAAAATGTGTAAGATTTTTGGGAAGGATTGAATAATCGCCATGCATCTACTAGTGAAAAAGAGGCTATGCATTGATTGAGTTGCTCAGTAGAAATAGACTGGGAGTTAGACAAATTGTCACCAGATCTGTCAAGTTTATTAGACATTGCAGCGTTCATATCTGCTCCCATTACAATCTCAAAGTCTGTGAGATCAGTGAGATAGGTAGATAATTCTGAAAAAAAAAGTTGGATCTGGACTACATGGTGCATAAACTGAGAGAAATGCTATCTTCCTGTTCTCAACTGTAGTCTTTATATGAGCTATTCTGCCAGCATTATCACCATTTTTATCTAAAACTGAAATATTTGAATTTCTTCTAACAATTATCAGAACACCTCTAGTTTTATTATCAGTCGCAGCAAAAGAGACCACCTCATAATATTTATTATTACATCTATGAACATCCTTCCATAAGTGAGATTCCTGGATTAAAGCAATGTCAACTTTTTTTCGTTGCAATAGTTCTAAAAAACTTGTACGTTTATGGGGGCCATTTAAACCACTGACATTACAACTTAGTATATTGATTTTAGTCATTACTATCAAACAAATAAGTAACCTGAACAAATGGGGGGAAATAAAACCACTGCAAATGAAATCTCTTTAGTCTGCCTTTAACCCTTCCCGAAAAAACCCTTAACAAAAAGAAAGCCCACCCTGTAGAACTTTTACAGACTGACGCTTATGCCACGTCCATCTCAGGAGAATGAGTAGAGGGCATGGAACTCAGGAATTGACGCGCTTCGTCCGGTAAGTGCATTAGTTTGGTCTCGCCGTGTTTCATGACAATCTTCAGTGTGGCAGGATACTGAAGGAAGGTCTGGAGGCCTGCCTCTTTCAATTCCTTCCTTATTATACTGAAGGAGCTCCGCTTCTTTGCCGTTGCGGGAGAAAAGTCGGGGAAAAAGTTCAACATCGCACCGTCATTTGCTTTCACAGGGCTGTGGCGTCTCGCTTCGTTAAGAATCAAATTCCTGTCATTATAACGTAACAGTTTGAAGAGAAACACTCTCGGCTTGGAGTGATCAGTTGAAGCTCTGGAGTAAACTCGGTGCGCACGTTCAATCTCAATATCTTTACCCGAAAGTGATGGTAACCATCTCGGCAGTGACCGTTTCAAAAAGCTAATCGGGTCATCTTTCTCGGACCCTTCAGGTAGTCCCAGTAGGTGGAGGTTGCTGCGTCTGCTGCAGTCTTGTAGGTCTATCACTTGTTGCTCGAGGGCATCCAGACGCCCGGTGTGTTCGTTGATCACTTTTTTCTGCTCTCTCTGCTCCCCGATTAAGAAGTCAACTTTAGAGCACATATTTTGAACCGCAGTCATGTGGGAGGAGAATTCGGAGCGCATTGCTGCTAGTTCAGTTTTCAGAATGTCACCTGCTTCATTCATCTGCTCTCTCCTGCTCACCTGTTGACTTCAATAAAGACTGTTGTTTGTTTACTCACCTCTTGTCTCCAAGTGCTTCCATTACAGAAGATCGGACCCAGACCGACAGGATGAATAACAGCGATCCTTTTCAAGAGCTCGTGCGAGTCTTTTAGTAAAGAACGCGATCCGCGAACGGAGTGTGCTGAGGGGCATGTCCACGCAAGCAGGACATCCCCCTTCACCGAAAGCTGCTTCAGGATGCTTCACGACCCAAATACTGAAGACAGAGCTCGTGCCGATCGCTCTGGAAGAGATAGAAGCCGCAACCAGAAGGACACGGAAGGAAAGGCATTGTAAACACACAAACCAACCGTGTCTGACTCTTTTAGAGAAATTTGCTCTTTTAGTTTTAATAAGAGGAAATCTGCTCTTCAAGATTCGTTGTCGAAGCACCCAGGGGACTCTCACTGCTGCCACGTCCGAGAAGGAAGAGACCGCTGCTTGTGCCGTAGATCCAACGACGAAGAGGTGAGTAACGCTGCTTCTCAACAAAGAGATGCTGCATTCGGCTCCGAAGAAATAGAACAATGAGTGTTGCTTAGCCCCCTCCTCTTATACCCGGATGTCTGGGGCGGAGCTGGCTATGCAAATACTGCACACCAATTCTCATTGGCCTTTTCTCAAAGCTGTCAGAGGTGTTCGGGCTCCCTAGAGCGACCCCTAGTGTCTTCACTTCGACACAACTTCGAACGTGAACAGCAGACGGGGAACAGCATTTCATTTATCAACAAACCATTTACAGATTCTCATCGCCAGTGTTTCGACATTATTCGGATGAAGTTTGAAGCAAATTGAGTAAAATTAAGATCTTAAATTTAAAGCATTTTGAAAATTTCCTGCAGCCAGTTGGTGGCGCTCTAACTTGGACTCCTAATAGTCATATCTATGCGATCTGCATCACACAACGAACAAACTGATGAAGTTTCGTCAGAATCAGACAATGTGTGCAAAAGTTAATAGACACTTCCTGTTTCTCATTTCTCGCCATAACTTTGTCACCTTGCCACAACCAAACCGTTTGAGATATTAAAAATTTTGCATCCCCAATGTCTTGAGATCATGTTGACCGAGTTTGGTGGCAATCTGTGGAAAGGCCTCAGACGAGTATATATAAAACCAGAGCATGTGTTTTTCAAACAGCCCTGAATAGCTCACTTCCTGTTGGGAATAGCCCACGACATAGAGTATGAAAGTTGTTTGGCTCAGTGAGATCTATATGTGTACCAAGTTTCATATGAATACGTGGAAGTATGTGTGCGCTATACATAAAGATTTCCAACTGGTTTCAAGGGGGCGCCATAGAGCCCCTGTGCCACGCCCGGGTCCCAGCGTCTGCGACGTCCTGATGACCACGGATTCCAATGTGTGTGCAAATTTTCAAGAGTTTTTGTGCATGTTAAGGCCCCCCAAATGCCCCGGAAGGTTGAAAAAACAAAAAGAGAAAAATCCTTAGAAGAACAATAGGGCCTTCACCCCTTTGGGCTCGGGCCCTAATAAGAATCCTTAGGGGATCAATAGGGCCTTCACCCCTTTGGGCTCGGGCCCTAATAAAAGTCCTTAGAACAACAATAGGGCCTTCGCCCATTTTGGGCTCGGGCCCTAATAAAAGAAAAGAATAATCCTCAGAAGAACAATAGGGCCTTCACCCCTTCGGGCTCGGGCCCTAATAATCCTTAGGAAAACAACAGGGCCTTTAAGAATGAGAATAAGAATGTTTTGTCAAAATTATACTGCTCACACTAATAATTTAATTAAAAAACAACTAGAGAACTTGAAAGAGATATTGAACAACTTGAAATAAATGCAATTAACAATAATTTATCATATGTAAACATGTTGGAAAGAAGAAAGTAAATGTCAAGTCACCTTTATTTATATAGCGCTTTTTACAATACCGATTGTGTCAAAGCATCTTTACATTATCAAATAATAAGGTAATATATTATTAATGCAAAAAGAAACCATAAATAATTTTAGTTGAAGGAAATTAATCAATAACTCCAAATTAATAACAAATTGAATTGTCCCCAACTGATATATTTTTGATAATAATAACAATAATATTTTCTTGCTGCTCTGACTATTAACAATACACAATACTGTGTTCTATCGGCACAAACCTAAATTAAATGTTGGAATGATGCTTCGTTTCCTTGTCATAATGCATTCTCTTGAAATTTCTGTATTGTCAAATATGCATCGAATGTAAACTCCTATGAGGAATTTAACCATTCAGTGAATCTATTCTGTGATTGGTCCATGTGTATTTTATCCAAAATCCGTTTTGTGGCACAGCAGTGTCGTGAATCATCTCTAAGACTGACACTTAAGATTTAGTCCCACACTTCGCATAAATTACGACTGAAATGCTTGATAGCTCATTTTTAAGCGCAGCTTTGAGCCAAGATTTTTTTACACTTAAGTCAATTCTTAGCAGTGTTCTTGAGAGTAATTCTTAGAGGCTTGATAAATACGTTCCCAGATCTCCACTGGTGAGTTGTTTACTGGGCAATAGCCACAAATAAACATGTGGCACATTTTGATCCCAATGTGGTAAAGGAATGTGAAAAAATGTTGAATGTTGAAAAGAAAATGTTCTCTCAAGAAAGAAACTTGAAATCTTGAGTGCAAATGGAGAAAAACTAACTTGGAAGTTTTTTGAATTGCGTGGAAAAACAGTATGTCCAGCTATAGACAGGCTCTAAAAGCTGCCAGGCCTGAGCATATCCGCAAACTAATAGAAAATAACCAAAACAATCCAAGGTTTTTATTTAGCACAGTGGCTAGATTAACAATAACCAGACGCCACCCGACCTAAATATGCTTTACAGTTCAATAGCAGTGACTTTATGAATTTCTTCACTGATAAAATAGATAACATCAGAAATACAATAACCAATTTAGATTCTACAGCATCTAATATGTCAATTTCTTTTGTCACATCGAAAGAAAAACTGCAGTATTATATTATCAATAATATAATGGGGAGCGGGAGTTACTGGGTGTTTTTAGTGAATATTTGCATTTATTTACATATGACTGGATATGGTGGACAGTCATGATTTTGGCTAATGCAGGACACTACTGAATGATGCGCATCGGAGTGTATTAGAAGTGGGTATATGCAAAGCCGCCTGATAAAGAAGTGGGTATACGCTGTATACCTACGTATACCCTCCTCTACACCACTGGTTATAGGACAGGAAGAGCTAAATAAACTTATCACTGCATCTAAACTGACAACATGCCTATTAGATCCTGTACACACTAAATTACTGAAAGAGTTGTTACCTGTAGCAGAAAAACCTCTTCTCAATATTATTAACTCCTCATTATCTTTAGGTCACGTCCCAAAACCATTCAAGCTAGCGGTTATTAAGCCTATTATTAAGAAACCACAACTAGACCCTAGTGAATGTTGTGATTTCCCCTTTTTGTTAGAAGAAACATTTTTGAATCTGGGTTTTGATTACAAAAGCTAGACTTTATTGCTGATACAATAAGTCCTGAGTCCTCCATAGAGAACCAGACCCAGCTGCTGAAGCAGCCAAGCCTAGCCATCCATAGAGAACCGAGCACTGTTTGGTCAAGGAGAAGTTTTATACCTGCCTTCTCACGCACACTCTGTCAACTTGAGTTATTGGGGAACCTCTGGAGTTACCATTATAATATGAAACACATGTTCTTCTCCACCATGGCTTGCTAGTGGACCTCTACATAAACAAGTTCTTCCTTACCATGGCCATAGGTCAAGGTTTAAGGTCAAAACAGACCCACCATATGTGACTTCTGTAATGTCTGCACATTCCATTCTCCTGCGGGCTCACATACATACACACCGACAAATACATATTTATAATAGTGGAATAAGTTGATACCCAAATTACATGATTCACCTTAATTCAGTGGTATATTGACCAATAAAAACCTTCAACATTCCCCCCTTTGAGACTTACTAGTCTCACTATCACTTATCTTGTCCAGAGTGCAGTCTCATAATTCAGTCTCATTATTATCACTACCTAGTGACTAAGGTAAGTCACATAGTTTTTACCAATAACCAAATTATGGAACAGCACTTTGGTGGGCAGCAGGACCAAACATCTATCCCACACTTGACTTGGAAGAGTAAAAGATCCTGTCACCCTAACCCTTTTGACGTTCAAAGTACTTTCATGACACAATTGTACATATCTTCTTCATTCTTTGTCTTTCTTTGTCCTTCTCACATTCTTTCTACTTCAAGTTTCCTTCTCTTTTTCCTCCCTTTTCCAATTTTTGGTCTTCCTCTGCTCCAATGTATATTGATCCTTTCATTAGCCGTTTCCTCTATCATTCCATCTTCACCAGGGTGACTCTTTGCGAGACGTTGCAATGGTCTTTCCCTCGTTGGCAAGGGAGAGACGTTACTAGCACGCTCTTAATCCCTTACTTTCTGCTGTGTTGGGTTGTCGAAGTTCATAACTGCTTGCTGGTTCTTATTGATGGGACAAACCATTTCCTGGCCTTGACAAAACTTCTGTTGCCTGTAAATTGAAACCTACAGAGTTTTTGTTAGTGATATCAGGCATGCTCATTTGCTTATCTGGTCAGTTGTTCTTCGTGGTGTAACCTGTAGAGATTTCAGGTGGGCTGAGGGCTGTCTTGGCCCCTTTTTGAGCTTTCACCTACCCATTGGTATTAGGTCTGCAATAAACTACTATTTTTAACAATTATTCGAATGATTAATCGACTAATCTGCAATTTATTTGACTGATTAATCAGTAGTCTTTGATTGATTATTCAGGTTTTGCAAATACAAGTATTATACAATTAATTGGTAACACCTTAGAATAAGGTCCATTACCCAACGTTAGTTACTAGGAACTAAGAATGAACTAATACCTTTTACAGTACTATTAAATATTGTTAATTTTTAATCTCAGCATTTACTCATGCATTTATAAAATTCACAAAGTTTAATGCAACAGATGTATCACTCATTGTTCATTCATGTGAGTAAAGTGTCACCAGCTCACTATACAGACATATTTGGCACTCCAAATTAGATGACAGACAGAAAAACTGTTTTATACACATAATTCTGAAACAACATAAAGGTAAGTGATAAGAGGCTCTAATTTCTGGATAAACAGTTCTATTCACAACAATGTATTAAAATACCTTATAGGGTTATGATAAACAAACAGTCCTGAGCTAGATCAGGTTTTGATCTCTGTAAACCGAACTGTAAATTTCACTTTAATGAAAAATTACTTTCCCACTATCGAAGAGTTTCCATCCAGTTTTTGCATGTTTTGTTATTGACAAGGAGAAAATGCGTTCTCAAGCCTGTTTCAATCCAACTTGCTTTTTACCAATTAAATGGTGTGCGTGATGATGTTGTCCCTAAAAATGAATTGTCACATAAGTTTTGGTGTATCGCAAAAAATTGCCCTCGAGCTGTTTCCATTCATAATTTCACCATTTGAATGTATGTGTTAAAGTTAAACGGAAAAGGATTGTGTCGACAAATGAAAAATTTGATCGATAAATGGCATTTCCATCAACTAATTTTTTGAAGCGCTAAATTTTTCACAAAAAATCCTTGGATGGAAACCTGGCTAGTCTTGCACTACGCGCCATCTTGGTTAAACCGCAATATGGCATGCTCTTACATTACGTCATATGAGATAAAACAACTACTTGACGACAAAAATATTTGTCTACAATATTTTATTGTTGACGTTGTTGATAATATCGACTAATTGTTTCAGCCCTAATTGGTATTATAGCAAGGTTAATACCCATTTTCTTTTTTAAAGAATTTGGCTTTAATAAATTTCTAATTTATTTTTAACCCTTTGCAAATTCAGTGATCTCTTTGTTTTACTGAGTCCAATTATCACAGGATAATTTCTTAGGCCTATGTTGCTCATTAGCATAAGCTGTTGGACCCAGAAAACACTCAACCCACCTTATTTGTTAACAATCAGAAGGACAATATTTTATCCTTTTAACACAGAATCAGCTCCATCATGATATCCTGAAAAGAAAGTTGGCTGTGGGGTGGACAGAGCAAGCTTGCTTGCTTTGCCTTCCCATTCATTACGCTGCGCAAGTGTGGCACAGTATTTCTTTCTGCCACAACAATAACTTAAGTGCTGACCAGAAAACTTAGCCAAATTCATCCATGGTCTTTATTTTACTGGGCATAATTTGCCCTGTGGGCCCACATTTCAAATTTTGCATACAGCTGTTTATGGCAGTTAACTGATTTGCCTCAGTGTCTCGTCAGACACCATCTTTCACTCCCTATCACACCAACATTCCCACTTTTTCACATCCTTTCAAACTTTGTCATACCTTCCAGTCTTTATCACACCCTTTCACACCCCCCTTTTTGGCCAAATATAATTTTTATGAACACTTCAGTTTATACCTTTTTTCTTTTCTTTTCCTCCAAAAATCTAATAGATTGCTTTAAAATAATAAGCCTAGACTTTGTGCAATTGAGAGAGTCAATTGTAATTTCTCAAATGTCACTTGTTTAATTTTTTATTATCAGTTTATCATTTTTGTTATAGCTCATGAGCTTCTTTGCGAAGATGATTGGAGATCTCTGCATCATCTAGGATCCATGGATATCAATATTTCTATCTTGTTACTCCCAGGGATTACAGTTGTTATTTTCATGATTTTGGAAGTTTATAGTTATTTTGTTCAATCTCGCCTTACTATATCCTTTAAACAAAATGGAGTGACCAATATTTTATTTTTATCATTTTTCCTATTAGACATCTTGTCTTTTTCATAAGAGCTCAGTATTAAAGATAATTCAGTTGTACATTTCCCCTAGTTGGTTAATGAAATAGCCCTCACTATGCCAAATCCAGCTCCATTTCTATCCGATATCTGACTTCTGTCTTTCAAAATTTCTCTTTCTCTTTAATAAGGCTGGACTGGTACCTATTGAAAAGCAGATCAAGAATGTTAGTTAAAACATAGAATTAAAGAACTGCTGTGAGGCCAGTGAATAATCAATATTCATTAAATTAATAAAATAATTAACACAATTTAAAGCAGTCTCTATAGTGATCATTAAATATGCAACACCTGTGCATTGGATTGTGAAGTGATGGAAGTTCTTCAGTGTAGATCATCAGTCTGTAGAAGCTGCTTGACTGTTGCACTGAGTCGTCAGTCTGTGGTGGCCTGATGTTGTGGTGTATAGTTTTCGTTGTTTCTTTGCCTCTCCTCAATCCGGCTTTTGATCGATCCTGGCACAGATTTGTGTTTCAGGATGTTCTTTTCATCCTCAGGAAAAGTCTCAAGTGAAAGATTCACCTTTTCCAGCTTGGTTGGACTTTTTCCCATGCAGAAGTGTGCATTCCTCTTTCAGGAGGGGTTGGAGGTCCATCAGCCCCTCCCCCTTCTTCTCTCTGCAGCTTTGTCTTTACTTTTTTTGCCACATTGCTAGACAGACTCCAGTTTTCTTCTTTTTTCCAGGCACTGTTGTCATCTGAAATTCTAACACTTAGAGACTGCATTAATCAAATTGAATTTTTTGTAAACTTTCACTTTTCAACCATCTCTTTCAATGGTCCCTTCATATAAACATTCATCTGGTGATCTCAGCTGTTCCCTTACTCTAATTTAGTAAAGCAAGTTCTTCATTGCAGAAAAATAGCCAGCAGTTTCTTCTTTGCAAAAAGCAGCTTCCTTTGTTATCTAAATATACTACAATAAAATAAAATAATCCTCCTTTCTACATCAGCATGGTATGCGTATGGTAAAATAAAGATTCCTATCATATTTTTCTTTAAATTCACATAGATGGTTCAGAATAATCTAGTGATGGGGAGTGATTTTTCCTAACCAACATATATTTCATCAACAAATTACATTACTATTCTAAAATGTCTATGGCTTTTGATCACAATTTCTATTAACTTGGTCACCCAATCTTGCTCTCATTTAACATTGCATTATCCAAGTTAACTTTTAGTAATTCAAACCTAAATCTCCAAAACTCTTCTACTGTCTCCTAGGGATAACAAGATAAAAATTTTAGACGTCTTCAGATATAAGATATAAAGTCTTATGGACATGCCTTTTTTATTTATTTGTTTTATCTTATTTGAACTATTTTACCAAAATAGTAAGCAAAGTCTTTTATGTTTTAATATTATGTATAACTTTTAAACCAATATTGATACAAGTCCCTTTTATTTATCTATATCGTTCCTATTATTTAGGGCTCCTTCTCTGATTCACTCTTTGCCAGCACAACACCAGCTGTGTTCATCTCTGCAACCTGATCACACTCAAGTGATGGTCCAGGAGGGGCACACACGCCTCCATTCCACCAGATGCAGAGCTTATTTTCTCCTTCAACCACATTCACTAACACAGACACAGACATGGACACATACATTTACACAGACCACACTACACTCTTCTTGAGTGACCTGTCAGTTCTACTCGCTCTTTTACTGGACTTTTCTCATCAATGCAGTAAAAAAGCAGTATCCTGCAGGGATTTTTGCCTACCCGTGCAGACCTCTGACCCTTCCTAACGCCATCAGAGCGGTATCCATAGGTCTTTGCGCGCTTACTTCTACTGTATCTGCTTCACGTTTATTGCTATCCTCAAGGCCCACTTAACAATAAACACAGACCATTGCATGGCATGAAGATCTGCTTAATGTCTGCTGCCATCCATCAAGGCCCACTTGACAGCAGACACAGATCAAAATACACTTTAAACACACAACTTAATATTTGTTGATACACTTCCTCAACACAACAAATAACCTCTCAAGTTTGCTCTCTGTCTTATCGATTCACTTCCTCTACACGATAAAGGCAACACTTGCACTTGCATTTTAATGCCTACCTTTTGTAGGACTTCAGCCTAGGACTCTTCTCAGCGCTTCTCTCTTCTAACTCTATCATTTCCTAACCTAAACTCTACAATTAAAATATAAAATCTGAATTCTCTGTTCTTTTCAAGACCAACTCAACAGAAAACACAAATCAATGCATGCATTTGGTGCTTTTGGAATCAAAACCCTTTTTTTCCTTGATTTTTAAACATTTTTCATTCCATACAATTTAGTTCGATGAGTTTTAGAAGAACTTAAGGTGTCTCACCATGAGCAGCTCTGGCAAACAACACAACCTAACTATATAAGCAAAAACTGCTTACCTTTGGCCAATTTGTTGTGTTGTTGTCCAGAGCCAGGCCACCGTGGTTGACCACCAAATGTTCTTTTCTATCCTGTTCGTGACGCCAAAATGTTGTGATTT
This sequence comes from Cirrhinus molitorella, assembly GCA_033026305.1. Lineage (NCBI taxonomy): Eukaryota > Metazoa > Chordata > Actinopteri > Cypriniformes > Cyprinidae > Cirrhinus > Cirrhinus molitorella. The sequence continues at coordinate 29,470,479 of CM065124.1, read as the reverse complement.
CCCCTTTTTGTTAGAAGAAACATTTTTGAATCTGGGTTTTGATTACAAAAGCTAGACTTTATTGCTGATACAATAAGTCCTGAGTCCTCCATAGAGAACCAGACCCAGCTGCTGAAGCAGCCAAGCCTAGCCATCCATAGAGAACCGAGCACTGTTTGGTCAAGGAGAAGTTTTATACCTGCCTTCTCACGCACACTCTGTCAACTTGAGTTATTGGGGAACCTCTGGAGTTACCATTATAATATGAAACACATGTTCTTCTCCACCATGGCTTGCTAGTGGACCTCTACATAAACAAGTTCTTCCTTACCATGGCCATAGGTCAAGGTTTAAGGTCAAAACAGACCCACCATATGTGACTTCTGTAATGTCTGCACATTCCATTCTCCTGCGGGCTCACATACATACACACCGACAAATACATATTTATAATAGTGGAATAAGTTGATACCCAAATTACATGATTCACCTTAATTCAGTGGTATATTGACCAATAAAAACCTTCAACATGAACTGGGAAATTACAGACCCAATTCTAATCTTCAGTTTATGTCTAAAATTTTAGAAAAAGTTGTGTCCGCTCAATTGTGCTACTCTTGCAAAAAAATTATATCTATGAAAAATTTCAGTCAGGCCCCATCATAGCACAGAAACTGCACTTGTTAAAGTCACAAATTACTTGCTTCTTGCGTCAGACCAAGGCTGCATATCATTGCTAGTTTTACTTGACCCTGTTCTGCGTTTGACACTATAGATCATATACTAATAGAGTGACTACAAAACTATGCGGGTATCCAAGGGCAGGCATTAAGATGGTTTAGATCCTACCTGTCCGAAAGCTACCACTTGGTTAATTTAAACGGGGAGTAATCTCAATTATCACCAGTAAAGTATGGAGTGCCACAAGGATCTGTCCTAGGTCCTCTGCTATTTTCAATATACATGTTGCCCCTTGGCAATATTATTAGAAAATACAGGATTAGTTTCATTTGTTATGCTGCTAATACTCAACTATATATCTCAACAAGACCAGATGAAACTTCTAAATGATCTAAGTTAACAGAGTGTTTTAAAAATGTAAAGGATTGGATGACCAATAATTTTCTCCTATTAAATTCAGATAAGACAGAGATTCTACTTATTGGACCAAAAAACAATAGACAGAATCTCTTGGATTACAATCTGCAACTAGACGGAGGTACTGTTACTTCCACTACAGTCAAACGTCTGGGTGTTATAATGGACAGCAACTTATCTTTTGAAAATCATATTTCCCATGTTACAAAAACAGCATTCTTCCATCTTATAAACATTGCCAAGCTACGAAACATGTTACCTGTTTCAGAAAAGTTAGTTCATGCATTTGGCCTCTAGACTGGACTATTGTAATGGTGCTAGGTGGTTGTCCTGCATCTTCAATACAATGCAGCTGCTACAGTCCTTACCAGGTCAAGAAAATATGATCATATTACCCCAATTTTAAAGTCTCTGCACTGGCCTAACTGTACCTAACTAGTCTTCTACCGTTCTACAATCCATCACGCTCCCTAAGGTCACAAAACTCTGGACTTTTGGTAGTATCTAGGATAGCAAAGCCCACTTAAGGAGGTAGAGCTTTTTCACATTTGGCTCCCAAACTCTGGAATATCCTTCCTGATAACGTTCGGGGTTCAAACACGCTCTCTCTGTTTAAATCTAGATTAAAGGCACATCTTTTTAGCCAAGTATTCAAATAATGCATCTCATGATCTTTTACTGCAGTTACATCTAATCAGATGCACATATTAATTTTTAACTTTGGTTGAAAAAATCCTCTTTGCTCGGTTTGAACAGCAACTATGCTAATTATGTTGCTATTTGTTCTCTGTTTCTGCCATGAGATTGACATCCTGTGGTAACTAGGAATTACACAAGCTTCAGTCTGGGTCAAGAACACATAAGAAGAGATGATGCCAACCCCTTGGAGGACTTCAGATGATGTCAGCCCTGAAACAACATACATCACTACCGAATTTTACTACAGTAGTTTGATTGCAACATAAAATCATTAGTGTTAATAGTATGTTCGATTACATCATTAACTGATCATTACCATACATCTGTGCCATATGTAGGCCTACATTAACTTGACATAGTCACCACTATTAAGCAACTACTAAATATATTGTACAAACTTTAATTTGCTGTAAAGTTGCTTTGCAACGATACGTATCGTGAAAATATTTCAGACCTTGGAAGATTGTTTCAGAAAATTAGGAGCCCACTGAATTTAATATTTGGTCTCAAATATGTTGCTGCAAAGAAGAAAATAATGTCTTTGTTAATGACAGAGTTAACGTAGGAGTAACAGAGAATCGTCAGTGTCCAAGCAATAGGTCAGGGTAGGCAGCGAGCATACAGAGTAATCCAATAAACAAAGCAAGAGGGGGTCGATAGGCAGGCAGAATAACAATCGGGAACGGGAAACAAACTAGGTCGACAACGGGAACTCAAACTCTGAAATAAACACTCGGAAATGACTAAGCAAATCAAGACAGTGTCTACATGAAAAAAATCCCATTGGCCTTTTGATTGTTTCTGGATGCATTTCAGAGGTAGTCGTATCAGCATGTACCAAATAATCTTGTAAATTTCTTCCCCTAGAATACACAAACAGAGGTCCATTGTTAAATAGTTCTTTGCATTTTTCATCTGTGCTTAAAATATGCCAATAATGAACAGGCTCACTATTCGCTGTATTAGAGGTCAAAGGCAGCCATTTGGGGTTGACATCATTGTAGTTCTTAGTTCACAGCACTTAAGTGACCCCTCATTCAACACTTAAGAATTAGTCTTAGACTTTACTGAAAGGTGCTTTTAGCTGTTTTGTAGAAGTTTCAACTCTTAGAAAAGTCCTACTTTTTACTAAGAATTTTTTGACACTTAAGTATGTCACGGACGCACCAGGCTCCACCCCCTGTCAGTGATCTCAGTCACCTGACTTTTAGTGCACACCTGTTTCACATCAGCCAATCACACCACAGACTATTTAAGACACACACACACACACACACACACACACACACACACACTGCCACTTTGTCTGGTCTCCCATCTCTCTGCTTACGACGACAACACGGGCCTTGAACGATTCATTCAACTCTCCCTACAAGTGGCCCAATGCCTACAGGGCTGTATGGCAGGCCAAAACTGCCAGCAGTCACCATCCTCCTTCCGCCAGCCAGACAGTCTCAGCTCTCCAGAACCCTACACGGAACCCATGCAACTCAATTTCACTCATCTCACCACCGCGGAGTGTCGACGCCGGCTGACCCAGAGATTATGCCTGTACTGCGGCAAAGAGTCCTCCGTCCTCCACGATCTGTGGTGAATGTGGTTTCTTCCTCTTCTGCTAATGCAAGACCTCTTCCACAGTTGTTCAGATGCTCTCCTCGACTCTGTGTCAGCAGGCAACTTCATTTCATCCGACCTCTGTAACCAACTCCAACTCCAAAAAAGATGAAACGATGTCAAGCTTCAAGTCCAGTCAATAACTGGCAAGCCTCTTGGAAAAGGAACCATAAAGCACTACATGGGTCCCATCAAGTTACAAGTCGGACTACAAAGAGGACATCTGTTACTGGGTTCTGGAGGATTCCAATGCTGAGACTGTGCTAGGGCGCCCGTGGCTCGCTTCACATAATCCATCAATCTCATGGACCACCGGTGAGATCCTGAAGTGGGGGGATGGATACTTCTCTGAGTGCTTTCCAGATCTACCAAGACCTGATCCGCTTGTTCCAGTCATCACAGTGAACTCCACCTCCCAAGCCTCCCAACTACCCCAGGTCAACGCCCCCCTCCGTATTCCAGGGTTACATGAATGAGGTGTTCCGGGAGTACCTGCACCGCTTTGTGCTCATTTACACTGATGACATCTTGGTGTCGAACATCGTCAGCACGTTTTGGAGGTCCTCCGATGGCTCCGCGACCATCAACACTACCTGAAAGCTGAAAAATGTACCTTTCATCAACGAACCATTGAATTCCTGGTATATCATATCAGTTCACAAGGTATCAAGATGAACGAGAGGAAAGTGGAAGCTATCAAGAACTGGCCAATACCCACCACAGTCAAAGAACTCCAAATATTCTTTGGTTTCTCCAATTTCAACAGAAGGTTCATCTTCAACTACAGCTCAATTACAGCCCCATTGACCAGTCTGTTTATAACGGTCTCTGGATTAACCAATTCCAAAAACTGCTATAGAATTTAAAAAGGTAACGAATTGCAATAATATAGTTTGGAAAAATCAGGCTGTGGAATTTTAAATACTCCTATCTGCATGCCAAGATATTGAAGATGCTAAATTGCGAGCAGATTTGGGTTATCTTGAACGGCGTTGATGTGGTGATTTATTAAAGTAACAGTAAAAAAGATAACTATCATTTTATTATATCTTTAAAATACAGCATCCAAACTCTTTCAAACTTTTTTCAGACAGAAAACTAGTCATTCTGAGGAAGTATGCCAAAATTCAACAAAATCCAAAATTCTATGAATTAAAGAAAATTAAAAAAACAAACAGACATCTTATCTCACTCTGCCTCTATGTGTGTGTGTGTGGTGCTGCTGGATATTTGTGTGTGTGCTGAGTGTTAGAGTGAGAGGGGGGATGGGTTGAAAGAGAGTGAGTGTCAGAGAGGGAGACAGAGAATTTCATTAAGATGTGAATTATTTTATGTTTTAACTATATGGTTACTGTAGAACATTGATATGTGTGACATCACTAATTGTATTTGATTACATGTTCTCCCTATCTAGCCCCGTCTCTCTCTCAGTGTAGTATTGTATGCTAAGTATGTATCACGGCCGCATGATGCATACATGAGGTCAATAAACCCACGTTATAAAGCAGCGCTCTTTGCCAGTTTGTTTATACTGCACGAGTCAACATGGTGTCAGAAGTAACCTACAACTACACGCGAAAGTGAGTTTGGTCTATGATGGAAAATTTATACATGTCTCTCGACTCGTGAATAACTAACTAGCCGCTGAGCTACGTAAATTGCTGCATCACACGTGCCAGCCATGGCAGCGAAATTCCGAAGACCGGATCCTCTCGTTTTCAATGAAAATATTGCAGAGAACTGGCGTATATTCGAACAAGAATTTGATATCTTCATTGCTGCAGCTCATGGAGACAAACCGCGTCGAACACAAGCTTTCATTTTCCTCAACCTCGCGGGTCCCGAAACCAACGAACGTGAACGGTCCTTTGTTTATGCACAAGAGGTGAGAGTTCCCGGTGAAAATGACAGTGTTATTATTACACCGGCTGAGTCCAGGGAAGACCCTGACTGTTTAAAGAGAAATATTAACATCACAATGGAAAGACACAAGTTCAACATGAGATCACAGAAGCCCGGTGAGACTTTTGAATCTTACATTAGCGATTTAAAACTAAAAGCAAAAAGCTGCAAATTTGGTGCATTACAAGATGAGCTCATTCGTGATCGACTAGTTTGTGGAGTACACAGTAACATTCTGAGAAAATCACTGCTGCGTGATCCAGAACTTACTTTAACTAAAGCCATATCAGCATGTCAGATCTATGAACAAACCGAACAGCACACTAAAGACCTTGCAACACTCCAAACGACAACTGCGATGGTCAATGCTGTGCACCAGACATCTGCAGGAAGGAATATACATTCCAAATTGAAACACAAACCAGACAGCAAAGTACCGCCGACCATAAAGAACTGTAACAATTGTGGTAGTGACCACCCAGCAAAAAGAGATAAGTGTCCTGCGTTTGGTCAACAATGTAATGGCTGCAAGAAGTGGAACCACTTTAAGAAATGCTGTAGGTCCACTCAAGCCAACCAAGCAAAACATCGTTATAGCAGAGCTGTCCACAATGTTGAACCAGACCGGACAAACAGTGAAGAGAGTGATTCGTTCTTCATAGACGGAGTAACTGCAGAGTCCGTCGATTCCATGACCAACTTGAGACAAAAAAGTAAACTGTATAGCACTGTGAACGTATATGGCAAGCCAGTGGAACTAAAAGTGGACACCGGAGCCAAGTGCAATGTAATGGATTTAGACACTTTTCAGCACCTGCGAAAAGGGGAAGAACTTAATGTGTCAAACACAACAAAGCTAATAGCATACGGTGGCAGCGAGCTATACACACTTGGCACAGTCACACTACCATGTTGTTTAGCTAGACAGACTTATGACCTGCTGTTCTATGTCATCAAAAGCTCTGCACAGCCACTACTGGGTCTACCTGACTGTCTACGCATGGGGCTTCTTACACTTAACAAGGAAGTCCACCAGCTGAACACATCCAGTCAGGATGAATTTACAGACAGAATTCTCACCAAATATGCAAGACGCATTCCAGTCGCCATGCAAGTCAAGGTAAAAAAGGAACTCCAACGAATGACCGATCTTGGTGTCATTACGCCAATTTCTGAACCAAGTGAGTGGGTGTCTTCCATGGTTGTTGCTCATAAAAAAGACACCACAAGCATCTGTACATGAACAGTCTATGGAAGAAAATACCTTTGAGGTAATGAATGTTTGCAACATCTCACCATCACGCATGGATGAACTCAAACGCCACACAGATAACGACGCAACACTACAAATGCTTGTCAACACAATCAGGCAAGGATGGCCAACTAAACTGCACAGTCTTCCCCCTGCAATGCGACCATTTCACCCATACAGACATGAACTGATCACAGATGATGGACTTGTGTGGAAAGGCCACAAAGTAATCATCCCTGAAACACTTCGGCTGGAATACATGCAAATTGTTCATAGAGGTCATCCCGGAGCTGAATCTACCAAACAACGTGCACGTGGCATATTCTTTTGGCCTACCATGACAAAAGACATTGATGCTTACATCACATCTTGTGCCACATGCAACAGCACCAAAGCCCACCAGCAAAAAGAACCCCTTCAGCTGCATGCAGTTCCAAGCCTGCCATGGTCAGCAGTAGCAGCTGATATCTTTGCATGGAACAGTCATCAGTTCTTGGTGCTTGTTGACTCATATTCAGGATGGCACGAGATTGATCAACTCCAAAATTTGACCTCATCATTTGTCATACAAAAGCTAAAGAGACATTTTTTCTGTCCATGGATCACCTCACACCCTCATCACAGACAATGGGAGACAATTTGTGAGCAACGAGTTTAAAGACTTTGCCATGGCCTGGGACTTTGTTCATAAAACCAGTAGTCCAAACTATCCTCAATCTAATGGTCTAGCGGAGCGCGCAGTCGCTAAACAACTCATGGAAAAGTCCAAACGAGATGGTACTGACATCTTTCTCAACTTGTTGAATCTGTGAAATGTTCCACGAGACCCTAAGCTTGGCTCTCCAGCTCAGAGATTAATGTCCAGACAAACCCGTACCACCCTGCCACTCCACAGCTCTTTGCTGAAACCTTCTTCTCTGGCTTCCAATGAGATTCATGCACAGCTGACAAAGAAAAGACTGTGTCAAAAGAACAGTTATGACAAAAGATGTAAACAACTGAGCATACTCTCAAAAGGGCAAGTAGTGAGGATGCAAACCCCTTGTGATTATGACAGCAAAGGAGTTGTGAAGAAAGTCTGCAGCGAACCAAGATCTTACATTGTCCTGTCTGGAGGAAAAGAATATAGGAGAAACCGCAGACATCTCCTAGCTGTGAAAGAGCCTAGGCCAAGTCAACGTGATGATGATGATGATGATGGTCACCAGGTAATCCATGGTCCAACCAGAGTGAATGATCCAGTTGCAAAATTACCAGATGTATTCATTCACAGAACCAAAGGTCAAGTAACCCCTCAGACACAAGCACAAATGAGATCCAGTCCTTATGTGACATGATCTGGACGCACTGTTCACCCTAACCCAAAGTATAAAGACTGAAATGTTTGATATGTTGCTGAATTGCACTATCATTTTATTTCATTGTTATCTTGGTTAACAATACCAGTTATGTTTAATTTACAATTTATTCATTTACTAATAGTTCATTTTGGTCATTACTGTTTCAAGTCTAATGTACCTTTAAAAAAAAAGGGAGCTAATGTTCATTGTGAAGATGAAGAAAAAAAAAAAATCTGATATAAATACATCCAGAGTCTAATCTTGTTTTATGTTTGAGACCATGCTTAGGAAAGGGGATGTAGAACATTGATATGTGTGACATCACTAAATGTTTTTGATTACATGTTCTCCCTATCTTGCCCCGTCTCTCTCTCAGTGTAGTATTGTATGCTAAGTATGTATCACGGCCGCATGATGCGTACGTGAGGTCAATAAACCCACATGTTATAAAGCAGCACTCTTTGCCAGTTTGTTTATACTGCACGAGTCAACAGTTACTATTTTTAAGGCATTAGTTTGATTCTATTTACTTTCTGCTCTCTCCTCCACTAATATATCTTTGTCAGTTCTTTTTGTTTCAAAAACAGAGAATTACGTTTTATACTTATTTTCATGACACTTTATAACAGTACAGAGTTTCTTCAAAAACATCACAAAGGAGTTTAATTAATGTAACTGCTGCATTTAAGAACATGAATAAAACGAGATAAACAAATCATATTGAATTATTTTAAATGCTTCTTATAGAGACCTCGTCCTCTGGTGTGACATCTTTTCCTATAGTGTGACAGTACAAGCATCACACTGGTGGACACATCATAGGATGATTCAGCCTTTTGTATCAATTAATGACCATGCTGTTCCATGCTAACCTGTCATTAGCGGTTATCAGGAGACTTTTCCATAATTTTTAATAATGATAGATGTGCAGTTTCCCTAAAGTTGTATTTGAAGAGTTCAGATGCAAACCCCCCTAAAAGCCATCTCAGTCAAAAATTAGATAAATGAGTGAATGCTCTAGACACATATTATACATCCATCAAATACTTTTACTTCAAACCCGCTAAAATCCCAGCCTCAGCCCAATCAGAAGTACCAGTACTTAAACAGAAACCTATACATCGGTGCCTGACAAAAAAAAAAAAAAACTTTTAAAGAAATCAGATGGATTTAGTGGCTTTTGCATCTGAACTCCTCATATATTGCTAATTTTTTGTGTGACTGTGTGTGTTTAACTCTCTTGATGTCATAGTGTAACCCTTTCATTGCTGTAACCCTTAAATCCAGACAGCCAGAGCAATACTATAAATCCATGTGCTAGCTGTGCACTTTTTGTATTGATTGCACCAGGGTGGCAATTGCGCTGAGGGCGAGGGCCCGCCCATCGCTGCTTGCAGCTATATTTAGGGCCCGAGCCTTAATGGGTAAAGGCCCTCTTGTTTTTCTAAGGATTTTCATACCTTTTTTTTTTCAACCTTCCGGGGCATTTTGGGAGGCTTAACATACTCCAAAACTCTTGAAAATTTGCACACACATTGGAATCCACAGTCAGAAATCTTGATATATAGCGCACACATACTTCCACGTATTTATATGAAATTCGGTACACATATAGAACTCATTGAGCCAAACAACTTTCATACTCTATGTCATAGGCTTCGCCCAATAGGAAGTGAGCTATTAAGGGCTGTTTAAAAAACATGCTCTGGAATTTGATATACTCGTCTGAGGCCTTTCCACCGATTGCCACCAAACTCGGTCAGAATTTCCATAGGATTGTCACCAAACTTGGTCACCATGATCTCAAGACATTGGGGATGCAAAATTGCCAGGGGATTTTTGATATCTCGAACGGTTTGGTTGTGGCGAGGCGACAAAGTTATGGCGAGAAATGAGAAACAGGAAGTGTCTAATAACTATAACTAGTCATTCTGAGGAAGTATGCAAGAATTCAACCAAATCAAAAGCTCTATGAATTAAAGAAAACTAAAAAAACAAATAGACATCTCATCTCACTCTGCCCCTATGTGTGTGTGTGTGGTGGTGGGTGTGTGAGTGTCAGAGTGTCAGAGTGAGTGTGGGGAGGGGGGATGGGTGGAAACAGTGACAAAGTCAGAGAGGGAGAGATGGGGGGGGGGGGGATATTTAAACTCTTTGTAACAGAGAGATAAAGACTGTAAACCCCAGGATGACCATTGGATGGAGTCATACGCTAAGATATATTTTAACCCATCAGAAAAAAAAATACATTCACAGAATCAGTTGATACGTAGTTCACTTTTATATAATTACAGAAACAAATACATTAAATAAGTTAATATGTCCTTTACTGGTTATATAGTTTATATAATTCACACTTCACAAATGCTTATAGATCACATTTTTTTTTTTTTTTTTATGGTTATGGATCAAGTGGATAAACATATGTGAAATGTGAATTACATAATTCACATTTCACAAATGCTTATAGATCACATTTTTTTTAAATGGTTATGGATCATAAAATGTGTTATTAACAATTTACAGTGAGGTCTCTTTTTTTGGTTAACATAAATTAATGCATTAACTAATATGAACTAACAATGAACAATATATTTTTACAGCATTTATTAATCTTTTTTAGAGTTAGTTAATAAAGTATTCCTGTTCATGTTAAATCACAGTGCATAAAAACTAACATTAAAATACAACTGTGCCTTTTAATAACATAATACATGTTGAACTTAATAATAATTAACATTAATAAATGTTATCTAATTATTTTTCTTGTTAACTAATATAATTAACATATCCACACATGGAGGTCACTACAGTGGACAGATATTTGGAAATATTACACTGGTGGACACACCATAGGATGATTCAGCCTTTTGTATCAATTAATTACCTTGCTATCCAATGCTAACCTGTCATTAGTGTTTATCAAGAAACATTTCCATATTTTTTTATAATGATAGATGTGCACAGTTTCCCTAAAGTTGTATTGTTAATTTTTTGTGTGTCTATGTGTGTTTAACTCTGTTGATGTCGTAGTGTAACCCTTTCATTGCTGTAACCCTTAAAACCAGACAGCCAGAGCAATACTGTAAATCCATGTGCCCGCTGTGCACAGTTTTCCTGATTGCACCAAAGTGGCAATTGCGCTGAGGGCGAGGGCCCGCCCATCGCTGCTCGGAGCTATATTGATTTTTGCCTTTTTTTTTCAAAATAAAAATCAGAAAATATATTATTATTTTTTTTTTTTCTATTTAAATTTTGTTTACAAATTCCCCAGACAACATTAATGGCCAATAACTACTTTTTTTACTTTTTGTCCTAAACCCCGGAAGCCACCATTGCCATGAAGAAGTTGCAGAAGTGTTCACGACGGCTCCTCTTCTCACCCATCCTGATCCCCACAAACCCTTTGTGGTGGAAGTAGATGCGTCAACATCTGGCGTGGGAGCTGTCCTATCAAGCAGCAGGGGAACCCACCTCAACTCCATCCATGTGCCTTCTTTTCATGCAAGTTATCCTTGGCGGAGCAAAACTATGACATTGGGAATAGAGAACTACTTGCCATCAAGCTCACTCTCAAGGAATTGTGTACACTGATCATTGTAATCTTGAATACCTCCATGATGTCAAAAGACTCAACCCCAGGCGAGCCAAATGGGCTCTCTTCTCTCCTATCGTCCAGGTTCTAACAATACTAAAGCAGATTCTCTCTCTCGACTCTACTCACCCGATGAACCATCAGAAAACCCTGAAACCATCATCCCTACAAACCTTATTGTCAGTCCCATTCAATGGAACTTAGAGGAGGAGATTGCCGAAGCCAGTGTCTCCGATCCTGCTCTGCCGGGGTGTCCACCAGGTCATACCTACGTACCACGCACTCGAAGCATTCCACTCATCCAGTCTACTCATACCTCTCTGGGCACTGGTCACCCTGGGACCAATCAAACCCTCTCACTATTGAAAGATTGCTTCTGGTAGCCCAATATGGCCAACGACATCAGAAGGTACGTGAGAGGATGTCAGGAGTGTGCCATGTCTAAGACACCTCGCCATCTACCCACTGGTAAACTGGTGCCATTACCAGTGCTCCGACGTCCCTGGTCACACTTAGGAGTAGACTTTGTCACTGACCTTCCAGTTTCAGACAACTGCACCTATATCCTGGTAACTGTGGATAGATTCTCTAAGGCCTGCAAACTGATTTCACTAAAAGGTCTTCCCACGGCTATGGAAACTGCAGAGGCACTGTTCACCCACGACTTCTGTAACTTTGGCATCCCAAAAGAAATCATCTCCGACAAAGGTCCTCGTTCATTTCTCACGTCTGGAAAGCATTTTTCTCCCTCCTAAGTGTGACCATCAACCTATCTTCTGGATATCATCCTCAAAGTAATGGCCAGACGGAGAGGAAGATCCAGGAGATGGGTCGATATCTCCGTACCTTCTGCCATGGTCACCAAAACTCCTGGAACCGGTATCTGCCATGGGCAGAGTAGGCACAGAACTCCCTGCGTCAACCTTCCACCAACTTGACTCCCTTCCAGTGCATACTCTGCTACCAGCCTCTGCTGTTCCCCTGGTCAGGGGAACCTTTCGACGTTCCATCCGTCGATCACTGGTTCCAGGAGAAGGAGAGGGTTTGACTTGGTTGACTTGACACTAATGGGCATTAAACTGGTGTGACGCTAGCGGGCGTTGATCTGGCTGGCGTGATGCTAGCGGGCGTTGATCTGGCAGATGTGACGCTAGAATATCCTGCGGCCCCCATTATTGTGGTGTCGTCTTACCTCTTCTGTAAGACCCACAGTGAGTGACGAGCCCTTGCACCACAAAGCATAGTCCAAGAAGTGTGCGAGGGACGTACGTGGGCCCTCAAGTCTCGTCTGAGACTTGAGCGGTTCATTCAGTCCAAAATGGAACAGTTCTATGAACAAAAACTCATCATACACAGACGATTGGGGAATTAACTCACAGAGCTGTTCCACGTATTCCTCAATTGAGCTGTTTCCTTGCCGCAGCCAAAGGAGCTGGTCGACTGGGTCCAGGGTAGAAATAAAGTCACTGGATCAGGGTATGGCGAAGTCTTCTGTACAAGGGAGTCAGTGGGGTGGCGATCCAAATGCAACTTTATTAAAAGACAACAATCGTGGTACAACAGGCAAGGTCAGAGAGGGGCAGAAAGGAACAGCATAGAAGAGCTAGAGAGTCGTCAATGTCCGAGCAATTGGTCGAGGCAGGCAGCAAGCAAAACAAAGGGATAATCCAGAGACAGGCATGGGTCAGTAGGCAGGCAGAGATCAAACAACAATGGGAAACAAAGCAAGGTCAATAACAGGAAAACAAACACAGGAAGAAACGCTCGGAATTGCAACCAGGGGAATATAGGACTTTGCAAAAAACATACAGAGAGCATGGCTTTATATAGTGTGTGTGTAATTAGTGGAAATGGCCAACACCTGTGCATGATCAGCCGGGAAAGGGGTTATGTGAAATGGAGTCTGTGATTAAGTTCTGAGTCTCAGTGATGGCTCCCTCTAGTGGAGACAGAAGGGAGCCACAGAGGCACGATTTGTGACAGGTCCAGATTACTAGTAGTTCTTGAGGGCTGACAAGGTAACTCTTGAGTAATTACTGAAGGGTTAAAGTTGTTTTTCACTTTAAAATATTGGTCCAGGTAGTGGTTCCTTTAGGTTGACAAGGTAATGCTTGAGTAATTTGTAAGGGATTGACATTGATTTCACATGTAATTTATTAAGTAATTTAATATATATATATATATATATATATATATATATATTATATATATACTGTACAGCCATACATTTCTGAGGCCCTAGTGATATTCTAACCTAACAGGCATTGCAATCTGGAAGTGTCACGGTTCATGGGTCTGTGTGTTCATTCTGTGTCTCTGTCTAGTGTGTGTACATCCGTTGCCTAGCAGACACAGCTGGCAGTCTAATCAGAGTTGCACTGCTTATTTATAGGCTGGCGTTTGCATTGTGTGTTGTCGGTTCGTTAATTTAGTCTTGTCTCTTGTTCAGCTCGTCAAGTCACCTTTATTTATATAGCACACCAGTCTCTTAAAGACTCATCACCTCTGACAATCACTCTGAGAACATTGACTTTCTTCTGACTGACACTCCCTCGGCTCCTGTGGTCCTGGGGCATCCCTGGCTTGTGCTCATAATCCCCATATAAATTGGTGCATGAATTCTGTTTTTGCTTGGAGTGAATATTGTCATGCTTCCTGTATGTTGTCTGGGGGTACTTTGAATATCTTGTTCTTTCATTCGGCCTTTCGAATGCTCGCTCTTCCTAGCTCTCGTCAGTGCCGTGCTAAGAGATATGGTAGATCAGTTTATTTAGGTCTACCTGGATGACATACTGATATTTTCTCGTTCTCTCCAGGAACATGTTCAGCACGTCAGACAGGCTGTTAGAGAATGGGCTTTATGTCAAGGAGGAGAAATGCGTTTTTCATGCACAGTTTGTTCCCTTTTTGGGTTACATCATCTCAGCCGAAGGGGTGCGCATAGATTCCGACAAGGTTCAGGCTGTCTTGAACTGGCCAACTCCAGACTCCCCCAATGCCCTGCAGAGGTTTCTGGGGTTTGCCAATTTTTACCATATCTTTGATAATTTGGAGCACCCGCCTGTTCCAGAATCCATCGTGCCACAAAAGATTTTTATTTCTGCTGTCATGTGGGAAATTGAGTCGAAGGTCCGCACAGCCTCCCAAGGGGTAACGTGCACTCCCGGATGCCTACCGGGTCGTTTGTTTGTGCCAGAGTGTTTAAGGTCATCTGATGGGGGTTATTGTTCCAAGGTAGTCTGTCATCCTGGGGTTAATTATACTATGTTTCTCATCAAACAATGCTTCTAGTGGCCATCTATGGCTCGCAACATTCGCCTTTTTGTTTTGGCTTGCTCAGTCTGCGCTGTTTCTGAGTCTTCCAATCGACCCCCCGCTGGACTCCTTCAGCCGTTGTCAGTTCCTTCAAGACCCTGGTCCCACATTTCGCTAGAATTCGTTTCGGGTCTGCCGCCCTCACAGGGCAACATGGTAGTTTTGACTGTGGTGGACCACTTCTTGAAGACAACTCATTTCATTCCTCTGCCTAAACTACCATTTGGCAGAGAGACAGTGGTTGCTGTCATTGACCATGTTTTTTGCATTCTTGGCCTCCCGATGGACGTGGTCTCTGACAGGGGGCCTCAGTTTGTTTCCAAATTTTGGAGAGAGTTTTGTCACTTGTTGGGTGTTAGTCTTTTTTCTGGGTTCCATCTCCAGAGTAACAAACAGACGGAGAGGGCCAACCAAGATTTGGAATGTATGTTGAGATGTTTGGTCTCTCACCCCTCCTCGTGGAGCCAGCAGCTCTCATGTGTTGAGTACGCACATAAATCGTTACCAGTATCAGCTACGGGCCTTTCACCTTTTGAGTGTAGTTTAGGGTACCAGACACTGTTTGTTGGATTGTTGACTAAGTGCGTTCTTCTTTATTAATTGATCATAATTGGCAAGTAGCTTTCAATAAAAATATTTCAGTCAGGACCTCTTGAGTCAGAAATAAAATGATACAGAAGACAATAATTTAGGTTAGCTTTATTGGCATTTGCAAGTTACAATTTGGCTGTATGGCTCTGTTCGAAATTCCCTGTCCTTTTCATGAGCTCCATGAAAGCAAGACATGGAAACAGCAGCAGCTTCAGGGGTCGCCCTCCCATTAAAAATAGGAGAGCTGCTTAAAAAAAAAAACCCGAACAGAGCATGCAACAGTGACAACAGAATGACATTGTTTAAGTTAAACTCCCTCCAGAAAAAGGTGGTGAAGGGGAGGAGGTGGGTTGCTAAGAAGCGTGCAGGGGAAGCAGCAAGCAAGCAAGCAAGCAGAACAGCAGCTGTGTTTAAATAAGGCGCCCTGTTTGAGATTTGCCAATTGAGTGCTTAGTCTGATCAGCTGTTAGGGGCTGGATTTTGAATTATCCAATTATCCAGTAGCCTGATAGCAAAGCCAGACTACGAGGCCTGCCTGAACTAACGCAGAATGCTTGATTTTTAGTAATTACTGACTACGTAAAAAGGAACTGCTTTTGTCCTATATTTGCTATTACTTACTGCTTAGTTAATATTGCTTCCATATTAGTTAACAGTGTTAAGCTCAGTGTTAATGTAGTACTACCTATTACTTCCTGCATAGATATTTGTTAACAATGGACCATTATTCTAAAGTGTTACCTGTATTTGTATAAATGTTTTGCATTGTGCAAAATGACCACAAATTATTTTTGATGTTTTGAAATCCCTTTCTATTGATATGTCTGCTTGTTTACAGTTGTTTACATGAGTTCCATCAACAGCTCCAATAACTCCTAAGAAAGCCCTCAATCCTCATAAAAGAGTCTTGTTTTTGCAGCATGGTTTGACGGTCAGTTGGAAAGTCAATAAACTGCCATATAGTAGTGGCCAAAAGCAAAACAAAAAACAAAACAAAACAAAAAAACAAACAAAAAACAAACAACAACAACAACAACAACAAAACGTATTACTGATTTTGTAAGCATATTGTAAATTTGCTTGGAGTCAATTGTTTTATTTTTGATAATAATGCAAAAAAAAAAACAATGCCAAAGTGTGTGGTCATAATCTTTGGCCATGCTGTCATACAAAGAAATTATGAACACATGCAAAAACAAGAGAGGACCAACAAAATATTAATACTGATTATGCTGTAGTCAATGTCAATGTTGCCAATTTAGTGATTTTGTCACTAGATTTTTTTAGCCTAGCAACAAAATCAATTTCTTGGACACACCTTTAGAACACTCTCCCACTTTAGAACATTCTCCCACTGATATATTTATATTTATATAGAGCAGTGAACTCGCCATTATGACCTCATCCTCATCAGCTACATTAGCGATTGGTTTAGCTACTTTCAATTGAAAGCTGTTAGCAACACTGATCAGTGTTTTTTTTCTTTCATATTTTGATGGTTTAAGTGAAATGTGAGGTCATTAAAACCCTCCACAGATCACTTTTGGTCACTGTTGTGTTTGGTGAGTTACAAAAAAAAAAAACAAATTTGTTTAATGATCAAGTTTGTATCATTCTGTCAATTCCATATCATCATATAACACCAATAGGTAATATGTTCATTGGAAAGTGTGTGTCTCCTCCTCTTTGCTGCCATCTTGTTACTCCTAACTAGGTTAGGAGAACTCTCCAGCTCTCTTAAATATATTTAGGAGCTGAGACCTAGTCTTAACACTTAGGAACCTTTATGAATCACTCTTAATCTTAGGTCTAGGAATAAGAGCAAAATTACGTCATTCTCAGAATTTTGACACACTTAAGACTAAAATTTTACTCTGAGTGGCTTTATACATACGGCTTCAGGGCCCATATGTATAAAACTTCTCAGAAATGCTCTTAAGAACAGTCTTAAGTTTTGACTTAAGTGTCAAAAAATTCTTAGTTAATAGTAGGACTTTTCTAAGAGTAGGAGACTTTTATAAAGAAGCTAAAAGCAACTTTCAGTAAAGTCTAAGTCCGATTCTTAAGTGTTGACTGAGGGGACACTTAAGTGTTGTGAACTAAGGACTACAATGATGCAAACCCAAAATGGCCACCCTTGACCTCTGAAACAGCCAATAGTGAGTCTGCTCATGTGAAGTCACTGCAGCACAACACCAATTTTATTCGATGCAACTACAGTAAAATCATTTCATTAAGACACTATTTAAACATTTTTAAAAAAATGCTTTGCATTGTGCAAAAGTATCACAAATTATTACAGATGCTTTGAAATCCTTTTCTATTGGTATGGCTACTTGTTTACAGTTGGAGCAATGATGTCAACATGAGTTCCATCAACAGCTCTAACTACAGGAAAGCCCACAATCCTCATAACGGTTGCTTGTTTTTGGTGGCTTGCATTGTTTGACAGTCAGTTGGAAAGTCAATGAATTGCCATATAGTAGAGGCCAAAGAGTGCCTATAGTAGTAGGAAATTTTACATCTTCAAACTTAATTATAAAAATGTGTTTTTATAAACAAAGAAATTATAAAATTATAAACACATGTAAAAACAAGAGAGGATCAACAAAATATTAATAACTGATTTTGTACTCAGTGTGACAGTGTTGCCAATTTAGTGATATTGTCAGTAGATTTAGAGACTTCCTCACACCTTTAATACTTGTTTTTCAAAAGCCAAGCAACAAAGTCCATTTCTTAGACAAATCATAGATTCAGAGACTCTCCCACTGATCTATATTTCCATTTATGATTATGATATCATCTAGCAACATTTAAGGACTATTTTAGCTACTTTCAATTGAAAGCAGTTGGCAACACTGGTAAGTGTTTTTTTCCTCATATTTTGATGGTTTAAGTGAATTTTGGGGTCATAAAAAACCTTCACACATTACTTTTGGCCACTATTGTAGTTACAGTTATTGCAGTTAGAGCACTGATTTGTAGAGTGGAAGAAATTACATTTCTTTAAAAACATTTTAAAAAATAAAATAAAATAAATCTTCCCAATCAAGTTTGTATTATTTTATCAACTATCATATCATCATATAACTCCAGTACATAATATCTTAATTGTAAAGTGCTTGTCTCCCACACTTTGCTGCCATCTTGTTACTCCTAACTAGTTTAGGAGACCTCTCCAGCTGTCTTAAATAATTTAGGAGCTGAGACCAAGTCTTAACACTTAGGAACCTTTATGAATCACTCTTATTCTTAAGTCTAGGAATAAGAGTAAAATTATGTCATATATGTAACAATATTTTGGTTACATAAGTAGCTAGCTGTGTAACAGACTCATCTGTTACATGTGTAAAAGTAGCCGCTTATTACATGTACATCATTACAAACTGTAAGTACAGGCTGTTCCATAACATAGTTTCATGGTAAGTACATTTTGTTTCATGTCAGTGCAACAGCTACTACTGTGGTGAAGTACTTAACTAGGTAATAATTACTCTGTATTATGGACACCTTAAAATAAAGTCTTACCAAGTTTTGTACTCAGAGTTTTGAAAATGTACACCTTACTAATGAAAATAGTATCAAACCAATTAAAAAGAAAATGTAAGATGAGTGGACTGATTGCTAACAAGCATTGGTTAATTCCACATTTTCAAAACTGTTCACACATTCAGCTAAACAGAAGTCTGCTAAACAAACTGTAAATCATTTTTCATTGCTTTCAGACAAAATGCATTCGATGACTACAATTCTCAAAATCCACAAACACTTTTGACATTTATACTCCACAACTTGCAAAAAGTTATATATTTTCAGCAAATTTTTCAAATGCTAACACGCTGCTTTCAAAACGGATTAAAGAACATTCAAATCAGGACAATAGGAAACAGTCAATTTCGGAAGGAATTATAGTGAAATATAAAATCTTAGCAGAATATTTTCTATGAAATTGAATAGTAATTATTACAAGCACAACTAACTGCAATTTTAGATGAAAGCCAAGCTAACCCCTGGTTTCACAGACATGGTTTAAACCTAGTCCTAGATTAAAAAGTACGTCTGAGCTGTTTTAACTGAAAGAAACTTGCACTGACTGATCTAAAATATATCAGTGCCTTTGTTTTGTCTCAAGATGGACACCAGTAATGTTTTTTTTTCTAAGGCATGTTTATAAAAATTACTTAAATGTCTTAATTGAGCTATGGCCTAATCCTGGTTTAGGCTAAGACCTGTCTATGAAACTGGGCCTAAATGTCCTATTTTTAGTCTTTTATTTTCTTCTCCGCTTCGCGTTGTGGCCGCATCACCACCTCGGGTGTGCATTATTTTGTAGGAATTCAGCAGACCGAAGTCAATTATTCCGCTTATACTATGGTTACCACACCTCAAGACATCGATCAGATGATATATTTCAAGGCATTCGTCCATTCGTTTTTTTTTGTTATTAAACGGCTATTGTGAGTAGGATTAATTTCTTACGCAGCTCATCCAAAGCCTTCCCAGACAGCAGCTGACTCTGTGCCGGATTCGTTTCAAACCAGCAAATCCGTGTTACAGTCACACCCGTTTCAGTGCTGTATCACCGTCTTAGACGGAGATGGCCCAGTGCTGGTCCAGATGAGGGAAAACCAGATGTATGCCGGTATTGGCCCGTTGTGCCAAAAGACACTGGCCCAAGTCCGTTTTGCAGATTTGCAGAGGTATGGGCCAGATCTGGACCAGATGATTTTTGCTGTCTGGGTTCGTTGCTAGTTCCAAAACGTCATTTTAGAACTAGTAACGACCCTTGAGCCGTTGATAGCAGAATAATGCTGTTAATAATGTAGTTTAGACAGACAGACTGACAGACGGAAAGAGAGAGAAAGATAGTAAGCTCGTGAAATACCTCAAACGTGATCAGCAGCAGCGTCTCTACTTATAGTGAAACTTTAAGTTCATTTTCTTCAGGAACAGCGTCATTGTTACCTCGCTTATGAGAAATGTTGTGTAGTTGTTAATCGTCAGAGAGGTGCTAACAACATTAGTGCGTATGTTCACGTCGGTGCTGACTGTTATGTGTGTGCGTCTGTTAGAGAGAGTGGAAAAATAGTGTGTGCTTTCCATATTTAAAACTTAATTTTGCGGCAAAAACATGCAAGAAATCTGTTGTTTCTTTGTTTGTTTGTATCTGTATTTATGTGTTTGGCCAGTGTCGTTGTGGGGTTTGATTATTTTGCTGTTTTAGGCTAAGGACCTTTGAAATAACTGAAATAGTGTGGCGAAGTGATACATGTGAATGCGGTTAGAAGCTGCCTGGAACAACGTTCGCTGTGCGTTTCCGTAAAAAAATGCACACCTTCAGAACGTTCGTCAGCCAATCAGATTCAAGGATTCAACGGCCCCGTAGTATACTGTAGTGTAGGGTAGGGACCAATCAGACAATGGTTCATTAGATTTAACCAAATCAGTGGTTTATTCATTTAACAAAGAAGCAGACTTCCCCTCACCCAACCCAACAGTGGGTGACAAAGTCTCAACCAGGACGCTTCTAGCAATCACTGATAATGTCAGTTTACGATGTAAAACTATGCAGGAGAATCTGCAACTATGCAGGCAGACTGTCTTTCTCCACTCACTTCCCCCCATAGGAAAGACACAATGCTCATAGAAATGGACTCTTCCCTATTTCATTCACAGACAAACGTTTCTGTGAACGAAGACACATAGCTCATATATCAGTGTGTGTATATTACGACTGTCCATGTCCTTTGTATTCCTTACTTTAAATTTCTTTCTTTATAACCGTTTTATGCTTGTGTCTTGATAGAATGCTAATGTAACCACATACAGTATATGCCATGTTTGGTCTCTTTTGACTCGTATGTAGATTTTCTGAAAGATGCTGTGTATCAGATCCGGATACCGGTGCAACATATTAACGTTCTAATAATCTTTAGTATTTCTGGCCTGAACCCCTATTGATTTAAATATGCAAACTGACATTTTTCTGAGACAAAGGGCCATAAAACGAAGACCAAGTTTCAAACCTCCCACTGAGAAAGCCAGCCTTCTCATTGGTCGGAACCACTTGGGAAGGTGTGACTCTGTCCAGACTTTAAAGGGGTCACACCCCGTTCCGGCTCTCTCTTCTCTTCTCCTCTTCTTCGGAAAGATCTTCAGATAGTTATCGTGGAGGTCCTCCACGGAAAGGCCGTGGGGCAAACCCCGTGGCCCAGCCACATGCGGTTTCCCCCAGCATGAGGCCGAACTCTCTCTTTCTATCCTGGCATCTACACCTCAGCCCCTTGGTAACCATCCGATCAGCCGATCAATGGAACAACGAAGGCTCCATCTCCATTACATCATCAGGACTACCTTTGAGCTGGCATCTAGACCCTTGCGTAAGCACCACACAAAAGGAAACCATTATGCAAGTAACCATTTAACTATTAGATGCAATAAGGAAGCTGTGCCCCTTGTAGGTTAAGGAGATTCAGGTTTTTCTGATGATTTGGTTGTGCTGATGTAAAAGATTGCCAGTCTACTCTCTCTCTCCTCCTCACTCTCTCTCTCTCCCTCTCTCTTGCTTTGTTTTATGTGTTGTCTGTTTAGTGTTCGTTTATTTGCTAGCTAGTGTTTATTTTCCCCTTTTACGTATTCAATAAACCCGCATTTTGTATTCACAAATGAGTTTCTTACTGTGTTCCTTGCTCACAAACCTCACGTCACTTAAACTGCTTTGATTTCGTTACAAAACTGATCCAGTCCTGTAACTTAGCCAATTACAGTGGGAAAGATTAATTTTCAAGGCTAGGAAGTTGATTTTTCTTAGAGTTAGAATAAAAGCGGCTAATACTCGTTGGACGAGGGCATTAGTTCGGTTTATTTTTGACTCGGCTGTTTCAGAGAGGTGTATAAAGTATGTGTAATTAATAACCATTAATTATACATAGTTTATTGTGCTTAAATTAATAACTTTTGTTACAGTAGCAAAAGTTATTAATTTAAGCACAATAAACTATGTATAATTAATGGTTATACATAGTACACCCTTAGTACACCCTTTGAAGCAGATAAGGACAAGGGGATGTTCGGCATCTTTTGAGGCCTAAAACTGCCAGGATAGCAGACTCGTTGGAGCCATAAGCAATAAACTAGTGGGGGAGGTTGACCAAGTTTCTCAACTGATCATCTTCTACCACAAATACTCTACATAATCCCCCCTCTTTGAGTAATGAGGTTCAAGAGGACCTTGTTGGTCAAAGATCGGATGTAGCGAGGTGATCAGGCCACTGATTGCTTCTGGTTGTCCTCAGCCTTTGGTTCAGCCGGCTGAGCCTCCATCTCATCTAGGCTCGATGCTGTCCTCTTCTGGTTCACCTATTTGGGGATCTTGCATCCTTGAAGTCCTGTGAAGATGCTGGAGGGTCAGGCCCAGGCCGTGCCATGTCCAAAAAAAAAAAAAACCTGGAGGAGTCAAACGGGCACTGGCGGTTGCTGTCCAGGGCTGGATGGCAGGAGAGTTGGGCCGGATGTTTATCCGGGTGGTGTGTTCCTTGCGGGACTCCGTGACCAGTTACGTGAAGTTGTTGACTCTCTGGTTGAGCCCATGAGGTGGCTAAGGTGGTGATAACCTTGATCTGCCCAGCATAGCTGTAGCTCTGGCTTGGGTCAGGTGTACTTGGTCCTCTTCCCTCCTTGTCCAGCTGCCTTTTTCTCAGGTGCCGTGGGTTGTCAGCACCCCGGGGCAGAATGGTGTTCCTCGCACTGGTTAGCCAGTGTTCAGGTCACCCATCTGGGAGGATAGGTTGAGCATCTGTTGGATGTGTCCATTCACACAGTGAGGGTAAAGGTGAGAGGCAAATGCACTACCCTGCAGAGTTCTGAGCTACAGGCTTCAGTGGTTCAGTTAGCAGTAAAACCTACAGCTTGTTGTTTTGGGCATGGTTTGCTAGTGCAGTGTATTCTATGATTAATGTTTTAGCTGTGGATGTTAGGGTGCTAATATTTTGTGGTTCTGAGAATCTCTCTTTTATGGCATAGCTGAGATCTAATAAATGACTTAGGATGGTCCTTATGGTCAAAGTATTTCTCAGAATCTCCTGATGACTCACAACAGGCTGAATCTCTTACCACGTGGGGGAGAAAAAAAAAACGAAAAGAGGACAGTTTCCTATTTGTATTATGCTTGTTGCCAATATGCCTGGACCCCAGTTATGCCCTTGTAATTACTAAGATTACTCGTGTAGGCGGGTCACAGAACTTGGTGCACTCTTTGAGAATAAGCAGAATCACAAATGGAAAGTTTTTCTGGTTCCTCCTAGCTCTATGGTGAGGTGAGACCACGCTAGAATAAAAGAGGGGAGTGTAAATAACTCTAAATAATAAATGAGTGAACAGCTGAGTGCTATTATCATTAGGACAAAACTTAAATAAGTGATTCAAACAGCGCAGTGGCCTGAAATTGGGAACGCTCAATAGCACCCTTGATTAAACGTTAGGTTTTGCTTTGTTCATCACATCGTCGTTGGTCACCGCTGCTGTGTGTTTAAAACCATTCTGTGGGTGTGTCCTTCCATAAATTTAGCCAAGGTGCTATTAAACAGTTCCCAATATCTATAGAATTCTTCTCTACTTTTTCTCAGTTTACATGTAATTAAATTTAGATTTAATTAAGTAACTGCTAATTCAGTTGAAGCGTGAGAGGATACAACTAAAATAGTGCAGGTGAATTAGCTGAGAATACTTAAAATGAGGGAAGAAGTAGTAAGGGATCAGGAACCAATCAATATATTTCAAATATATTTCTATAAACATATAGATCACTTTGCACTGCATGCCCACAAGCTGTAGTTAAACGCTTCAAGTGAACGGTGATAACTGCTAGCTGTTGACGCTATTAGTTAACTTAGCCTAATCTAAAGCTGGGTCTTGCTAGCTTGACTGGCTCAGATGGTGTGCTTACAATCTGGTGTGTGCCCTCTCTGGAGTTTTCATTGTCATGGGAACCAATGCGCATGAAACAGAAGGTTGTTTGGAGGAAAAGCTGGCAAAGCTGGTGTCCTCCTCCTTCGCGGGTTCATTAGGAGCTCCGAAGGGAGCTCACTGAGGTCTGTGATGGGGAAGTTTCATGCTGGCCCTGTTTGGTGGTTAGGGCAGTAAGCAGTTCATGTTCAGATTTTAGGTCTGAAATTTCCTTGGTGCTGGCTTGTCTTAGCTGCTGGTAGTCCTATTGGATGTGTCCTGGCTGTCAAACCAGGAAGCGTTGCGCCCCTGGGCTAGAGGTGACCCAGAGCAGACAATCTATCTTGGTGGTTCAAGACTGCAGGTGGAAATCAAATGTCTCACCGGTAGGCATGGACTTCATTGTCTCCTGCAGGTTTTGTTGTGAATGCAGGGATGTTTCTGGCTATTTGGTTGAGATCTTTGAGTATCACTTTATGTGCTGTTTCCGGGCCCATCTGGATGAATGCTTTTCCTTCTGTCACTGCTGAAGTTTCCAGGAAGTTGACTTGTGAAGTTTCAAGCAAAAGGATTCGGCTCCCCCCTATTGTGTCTTGTACAGGGGCGAGTTGGTTTTCTGGATCTGTGACGGGCTGCAGGGTGTCTTTTACTTGAGTCCATGCACAGTCTGTAAGACTGGTTTTGGTTCTTTCTGGACCGTGTTGTGCTCCTCCCTAAGGTTGCAGGATTGCTGAGGCAGGGTTTGGACTTCAGCTCTGGCCGCATGCAGAGGGCTTCTATGGCTGCAGCTCTAGTGTCTCTCACATTAAGATGTATATATGTGTGCTGTTTTGACAACACTTTGGGTGGAACAGTTCCCTTTCTGAGTCTTTTCTGGTGGCCTTTTCATGCTGTTTCCTGTGGCTGGCAGCTGTTATGGCCTCCTAAAGATGGGCGATTTCTTCCTGTTGCTCCATCCTGTCAGGTTCTTTGAATCTGTTCTGTTCCTTTCCTTGCTGAGCAGGTGTCCGATCCCTTTAGAACTTGGGACTTGCAGTTCAGTTCATTTACCTCCTGGTCAGCTCCTCGTTGTCTCTGCTGGGTGTGATGTGTCCATTTGTGTCACAGTTCTGCTGTTCCTTTCTTGACTGTTGCAGGACTTTGGCTGCTGTAGGCTGAAGGATGTCCACTGCAGTGCTCTGCCAGGTCTACAAGGTGGTACTGGCGGATGGCAGTGCTGGCTGTCTGACACACTGGGTCACTTGTGGAGACAAAGGAGAGAGAGGCAGAGGGCAAATGCAAGTACAGACAGAGGTGGTAAGCTATCCATTTGAATAAGGGCTCTGTAAGCCAGGTAATGTGTGAATAACCAGTGAGGGCCAGCTAGTCCTAAGATTTGTGCAGGTGCGCACAGAGGATAGTGGTTTGAGTAATTTTGCATGGGTCAGCTAATGACTGTGCTGTACGTGTGGTACGTTATTACTCAGCGCACTGATGGTTCTTAGTGTTGGTTAGTATGAGAGTATCAAAAATAAAATGAAATAAAGTCAGAAAGAGACAGAAAGAGAAAGAAAGGCTTTCCTTATTTAGTTTGAGCTAGGACATATGATTAAACAAATTAAGGGGTTTGAGAGGTGGTTTGTTTTGAAACCTTAGCTTGGTGTTAGAGGCTTAAAGTCCATTTATGCCACTCAGTCCTTAGGTGTCTGACGTGAGGGTGGTGACAGTAACAGTCTTTGGCTGGTCAGTGGTGACCTTGAGTCCTGATGGATGTTGAGACTGTGTTCTAGTTTTAGATGGGATTTCACTTGTGTAGGGCCTGTGATGTTGTGGGCCCAGTCGAAGGTGATCTCTGTAGCCTGACAAGTGTCTGTGACTCTGGTCTGAATCATGTGTCAGGAGATTGTTTCCCCTGTAGTCCAGCTGCTTTAGGCTGTGGTTACATCAGGGGAATCTGAAAGTGGGAAAAATCAATAGCACTAGTGATCACTGTGGCGTTCCCACACTCTAGTTGGTCGTGGCTGCTGCGTGTTCAGCTCCTTCCTCGGCCAAGCCATGTGTGGGGCCCCGCGTGAAGTGTAGTCAGAGTGCTATTGAATATTTTCCTCAACTATGAGTTCTTGTGTTGAGCTCCACAATCCCTTGTATCTGCGTGCACATGGCTGTATTTTGTTCCTAACTACCACCTGTTGAAGTTGTGAGGTAGTTTGGCTGGAACTAGAGTGCATTGTCAGACTGTTGGTTGGCATCATCGCTGAGGGTGGTCGTAAGCAGGTACAGCCAGTCTTGTGTGGTTGCTTCAGCTGCAGATGTGTTGCAGGTAATCACCACATTGTGGCCCCCCGTGGGGTTTGCAGTGAGTGTGGAGATGTTTCTAGCCAGCTTATCAAAGTCTTTGAGTCATGCCATGGCTGGTGGCCAGGGTCCTTTGAATGGGCTCCCACCCCCCTTGTTGCTGATGGGGGCTATTGGGGTGCTGGCTGGTGCAGTCCTTAGCAGAGGGCTCTCACCTCTGTTTCCTTTGAAGAGCCTTTTCAGTCTATGCTCTCATTTAAGCTTGTTGCAGCTTATCATACTGTCCATCTCAGGTTTCTTTTCAGTCGTTCTCTGCTCACTGTCTACGTGGATGTCCGTGAACTTGCAGTCCTTCGCATCCTCCTGTAGCTCTTTGGTCTTGTGCTGGTCCTTGGTCTCCTGTGTTGTGGGCTGGCGTAGATGGCTTTGAGCTTGTCTGGCTCCGCTGAGCCACCTTGGCCTGGAGCTTTAGCTCTGCTGCTGCTTGCTCCAGATTAGCGATGTCTTTTCCACTCAACCTCGCTTGGATGATGACGTTGTGGACCAGTGCCCTGGTGATCATGGCCAGCTCCTTGTAGCTGTAGCTCTGGATCAGGTTGGGGCTATCGGCCGATTCTGTTGATCATCCCGTTGTGCTGGCTGAGGTACTGTGGATCGCATTGGTCATGGTGCTCGGCCCGGCATCCAGGTGGTCCCAGTGGTCTGCAGGGCTGGATGTTTGGGCGTACTGTCTCACTGGTGGCGAGAGAAAAACAGCACAACACAAAAGGACACCAATGCAAGTATAGATGTATTTAACAAGCTACGATACCATACAGTTTAATTGGCTGTGCAGTTTGATTAACTGATGCAGTCAGTAAGGGAGGATGCGTGGGGTGGACATGCGTCATCTTGTCTACAGTGTGCAGGTGGCAGTGTACTGCAGGAAGGTAAACTGAATAATGATTGTGGCGGGTGTGGTAGCCGAGGGGGTCACTTCCTGACTCTATGGCTGCACCGTTTGTAAGTCTATTATTCAGTTTCTCTGATGATTCTCACTGGTTTGGTATCTATGCATAGTGAAAACAAACAGAAGAAAATGACAGAGCAAAACAAACAAAAGAAGTAAAAATAAAATAAAATAAAATAAATAAAAATAAAAATTCAACCAGGAGAGACCGCAAAGGTCGGACCAAGGTTAATATAGAGGGAAAGTTTGGGAAAAGCAGGGGCTAGACTTTCTACCATGGTTTTGTCAGGGCCTTCAGAGAGGGGGCGCTGTTGAGGTATAGTGTCTAGGGACGTGGAAAGGGAGATAGCAGGGCCTATCAGACACATCTGAAGCATAGAGGTTCTTTTAGTATTCTTTTGGAGCTTAGATTGAGTAAATAGGGCTTAGGTGCTATGTGCTGACAAGGTGGTGAGTTGAGGTCGACCTGGTGAAATCCTGTGACCGAGCCATCCCCAGACCACCCCCCCGACACACAACTGCAGGGACCTCAGATCACTCCTGCTCACAGCACTCGGCAGCGATCGCTCAAACAGCCTTGACCTTTTGCACAATGGGCCGCACTCAAGTGAGGGAAGGTCAACGACCAACTGACACAGCCAACATTGGGTTTTGCCTGGGGGATCTGGAGTTGCATAGGCCGGCAGAGTGGGGGCGCGCTCTCCACTAAGATGGACATGATGCATGGAACCACCACAGGGTAATTAACCAAAGTTGCCCTAGTGTGTCAGTTGATATGGTTGATACAACACTTGAGGTACCTCATTGCTGATGTCGGCTGCGGGTCGCTTTCCGGAGTACAGGGGCAGGAGGTATCTAGGGCACCCCCCAGAGGGCGCCAGGTGCGTCTGGCAGACGACTACGGTCCCCGGGCCTCACCAGCCGACACTTCACCACCCAGGCACAAAGGAGGGCTTCCTAATAGGACACACTGAGAGAAGGAACAAGGGTTAAATGATAAGATAAGTAGCTTGATGCTAATTGTTGAGGGGGTAAGAGATTTCATTCAAAGGCCACTAGTGAACTAGCTACTTTGAAGAGCAACATTATTTAAGCTACCGTAATCCTACACCCTAGAAATGGGAAATGAGAGGGAAGTAAAATTAAAGTTGACTTTAAAATTAACTTCATGAGGGGTAAATCAAAATGAATAGAGGTAAAAGTAAATGAAAATGTCCTAATCGCTTAGGGAACACCAAGGGAAATAGAAAATAAACAAATGGGTTTGAATTAGATTTTTTTTTTCTAAATGAAATCCATTGTGCCAAATGATTATTCAGGCTAAACCAATTAAAATAGAAAAACTAAATCCAAAAGCAAAATAAATGCATAAGTTAAACTAAATAAATGAATGAGGGAGTAAAAATAAAGAAAACAAAATAAAACACGGATATAGAATAACATGGATAGAGAATAACACGGATAGACCAGTAGTGGAACAACAGTGTTGAGAACAGACAGAGAGTGAAACTGAGAACGGAGGTGTGGCTAGAGAAGACTGGTTACATCTTACACTCACACTGTGTCTAAATTAGCCAGATGCTAATAGCTATCAGTTGAGGTAAAAGGCGTTAGCTTATCGGCGTGTGGATGTGCTAACGAGTTAGCCTATGCTACACGCATGGATCTGTTTACATGCAGGTCTGTCATGTGGGCGCTGACGTGAGTTTGACTGGGGAAAAAAAAAAAAAACATGGTTTCCCATGTTGCTAAGGAGACAGATGTAATCTCACCCCCCCAGTGTGCACAAAGCTTGTGGGTGAAGGGTGCGAGCACATTTCTAGAATCTTGTCAGCGGTCAGTCCTGACGCGTCACACACAACTTTTAATTCCAAAACTTCAACAGCAGGCTCACGTCACAGACCGTGGTGGAAGGCTGATTCTGTCGAACCAGTGTTCCACCAGTCAAGCAATGTTCATATTCATCACGTCAATGACTTTGACTACAATGAGACACATTTGTAAACGGAATATCTTACTGGAAAAAAAAAAAAAAAGAGCACGCTCATTTTTCAAACACAGTTTTGCGTTGGGATTTCTTTGTCAGCGAAATACATTTTAAAATGCTGTTCTGAAGATATTTGCTCTGATTACAATAGTCTGATGCAGGGCATAGAACATGCAGATTGGTTTCCTCAAGCAATCTTCAGGCATGTACTTCCATACCCTACAACACACTGTGATTAAGGCTTAAGTTTATCATGAGAGCGCTCTCGCTTTAACAAAGACTTAAATAATCACTGTTGAAAAGAATTGATATCCAAAGTGACATCAATGCCCAAATCGAATATGGTAATTCAACTGGATTCACAAGAACCTGATGTTTACAGCATTTGACGTCAATTTGATACCAATTCTAATCATATTGCTGGCCTGGGGCCATCGCGGGTGGCAAAACTATTGATCTCAGCAGATCTAACAAGCAGCACGCGAGCTTTGCCTTGCGCGGCGTGCGGTCGGATTAATTTTTTGCGCGGACACAGAGTTACATACTATAATACATAAAACAAACACACGACGGGGTTTCACCGTCATACCTTTAACTTGATCAAGATTTGATTCACATTTCCATTCTAACGGTCGTCATATGTCGTCTGATTCAAAAATTTTAAAATTTAACATTAAGGTACACAAAAACAGAACGGCATCCTTCCGTCTCTCGACTTCCTTTAGACACAAGTCATCTATTGTCATCTATTATTAAAATTAATAAAGCAA
This sequence comes from Cirrhinus molitorella, assembly GCA_033026305.1. Taxonomy (NCBI): domain Eukaryota; kingdom Metazoa; phylum Chordata; class Actinopteri; order Cypriniformes; family Cyprinidae; genus Cirrhinus; species Cirrhinus molitorella. The sequence continues at coordinate 29,440,168 of CM065124.1, read as the reverse complement.
AACAACATCCTTCTTGTCCAAGGAGAAAACGAGAAAGTTATACATTAGGTAGCAAAGCTAATGTTTTAACTCGGGAAAATGGGTATAGCCAGCGAAAACATTGGAAGTGCCATGTAGGCCTATCAATATTGGGCTATACATTTTTTTATTCGGCCGCTATAAGGTCGTTCAGTCTAACGTGGCCTTCTTCGCATTATGGCGGTATCAAATTAAAATTACTTAGCTGTCATTAACAGTGGGTCTGTCTCGGCACCGTAATTCTCATGACGCTCGCTGCAAGGAATTTTTTCATCTTACGGGGTCATGTAGATTGCAGTTACTTAACTTCATCAACAGGTTTCTGAATAGAAAAACTCAGGTACTGTCTCAGCGCCGTAATGCTAGTGAGACTCACTATAAGGAATTTTTTTTTTTATCTCATAGGGTCACATAAATTACAGTTAATTTTAGCCGTCATTAACAGTGACTGATTTTCTGGATAGAAAGACTCAGTCTGTCTCAGCGCAGATTAACTGCATTCTGCATTCATTCTTAAAACAAAACGAAAGGAGCGGGTCTCATTTCGCTCGGCGTGCGTTACACACAGGTGTAGACACGGAATGAACTTATACTGGGTTTGCTCACAAACACGTTTAAAACTGCCCGCATTCTCCACCAAAAATGTAGCAAAAGTTATTAATTTAAGCACAATAAACTATGTATAATGAATGGTTATTAATTACACATTCTTTATACACTTCTCTGAAACAGCCGAGTCAAAAATAAACCGAACTAATGCCCTCGTCCAGCGAGTATTAGCTGCTTTTATTCTAACTCTAAGAAAAATCAACTTCCTTAATCTTCCTTAATTAATCTTTCCCACTGTAATTGGCTAAGTTACAGGACTGGATCAGTTTTGTAACGAAATCAAAGCAGTTTAAGTGACGTGATGTTTGTGAGCAAGGAACACAGTAAGGAATTCATTTGTGAATACAAAATGCGAGTTTATTGAATACGTAAAAGGGGAAAATAAACACTAGCTAGCAAATAACGAACACTAAACAAACAACACATAAAACAAAGCAAGAGAGAGGGAGAGAGAGAGAGTGAGTGAGGAGGAGAGAGAGAGTAGACTGGCAAACTTTTTACATCAGCACAACCAAATCATCAGAGAGAACCTGAATCTCCTTAACCTATAAGGGGCACAGCTTAGCTATAACATTTAACATTTAAATGGTTACTTGCATTGGTTTCCTTTTTGTGCTTGCTTACGCAAGTGTCCAGATGTCAGCTCGTAGGTCGTCCTGATGATTCCATGGAGATGGAGCCTTCGTTGTTCCATTGATCGGCTGATCGGATGGTTACAAAAGGGCTGAGTTGTAGATGCCAGGCTAGAGAGAGAGAGAGAGAGTCCGGCCTCATGCTGGGGTCCCCTTGGCGGGGGTTTTTCCTCGGAAGGGGAGCATGGAGTTTTGACCCAAGGAGAAAGAAACTGAACTGAACGGAGGTGTGTCTGGCAACTTTTAAGTTCAGGCAAAAGTAACACCTATCCCTGGGGAGTTGGCGAATGACAGTGCGAGGGTCTTTTGGCGGGAAGAGTTCCTTTGTGTCACCAGACCACCTGATTTGCATCTTGATAGTTTGAATGAGATTGTGTAACTTTTGCCCAAAGGTGTGATGAAACCATACACTGAACATTAAAGTCATGTACTATACATCATCAGTTCAGAAATGGAAAGAGAATTACGTGGACACCAAACATGCCAGGTACTGTACAATTTCACAAGGGTTAGACACAAAAAGTGACAAAAACTCTACTAGTGTACAGTTTTGTCATGATTATGACTTTGCGCTTGCACAATGGTGGCTGTGAGCCTACACACAAACTCAGGAATACGCTATTTACAGTCTAACTATGGTTTTTCTAGCTTGAACGTAAATGTCCTTTTAGGAGTGGAGTCCATGTGTGTCTGTGTGTGTGTGTGTGTGTGTGTGTGTTCATGGGTGAAAGTGGGGGCTGCACCACCCCCTTTCCTTAGTACACCCTTTGAAGCAGATAAGGACAAGGGGATGTTCGGCATCTTTTGAGGCCTAAAACTGCCAGGATAGCAGACTCGTTGGAGCCATAAGCAATAAACTAGTGGGGGAGGTTGACCAAGTTTCTCAACTGATCATCTTCTACCACAAATACTCTACAATACACTGGAGATCAAAATTAGAGAACAATTTATAAACAATTGAACAATTCTGAAATAATGTCATCTTCACTGCTCAACAGTTGAAGGAGTTTTTGTCCTGTGTATACCATGCAACCAGAACACTTTTTCCACAAAATAACTAAGGCATTTAAAAAAAAACATTATTTTGCAGAAAACACACTGATCAAAATTAGAGAACACTTTCAGATACCTCCCAGTTATTGGTGTTAATCTGGCACCTGGTGCTAATTTTCTTGATTATCTGTCAACCCCTATTTAACTGGCAGCCTAACTTCCAGTTTCACTGACTCTGCAAGATGGTGGGCCGTTCTAAAGTGACTGAATGCCTCCGGCAGCAGGTTGTCTAGATGAAGGCCAAAGGGATGACCCTATCAGCCATAGCAAGACAAGTTGGTCATTCCAAATCTGTGATTTCAAGAATATTGAATCTTTACAACATCACAAACTCATTCAAGTCCCCCAAGAAGGCTGGTCGTCCACGGAAGACAAATACAAGTGAGGACAGGATACTGCAGAGGATCTCAATGGGCAATCGTTTCCACACTGCAGCTGGAATTGCTCACCAGTTCAGCGCTGAACAGGGTAAGGATCTGTCTCGTCATACAGTGTCTCGACGTTTAAGAGCATTTGGACTGAAAGCACACTCTGCAGTGACCAAACCTCTCATTAGCAGAAAGAATTAAAAGGCTAGACTAAGCTTTGCTGAGGAGCATGTTGTGTGGACAGAGGAGAACTGGTCCAAAGTTCACTTCAGTGATGAAAGCAAGTTTAATTTATTTGGGTCCGATGGGAAACATTATGTTCGGTGACAAACTGGAGAAAGACTGAACCCAAAGTGTGTAAAGAAGTCAGTGAAAAGTGGAGGAGGAAGTGTCATGGTTTGGGGCATGTTTTCTGCAGCAGGAGTTGGGCCTCTTATACAGCTACATGGCAGAGTGAATGCAAATGTTTATCAGAACCTTCTTCAACAACATATGGTTCCTTCCCTGCGTTCATCACCCAATCAGCCCGCAGTGTTCATGCAGGACAACGCTCCATGTCACACAGCAAAATGGGTAAAGCAGTTCCTTGAAACTGAAAACATTGAAATAATGACATGGCCTGCCCAGAGTCCTGATCTCAACCCAATAGAGAACCTCTGGAAAATCCTTGGCGACAAAGTTATGGCCAAGAAACCCACCACAGTCACCGAACTGTGGAGGAGGCTGGAAGAAGAGTGGACCAAAATCACACCAGAGCAGTGTGAGAGACTAGTGCTGTCCTGTGGCCGCAGATATGCTGAAGTCATTCAGAGCAGAGGCCTGTACACTTCCTACTAATTGCTGACTGTTGTAACCTTCAGAAATTTTTTTTGTAATCTTTTTCCATGCTACAGTCATTGTTGTTCTCTAATTTTGATCGGTGTGTTTTCTGCAAAATAATGTTTTTTGTTGAAATGCCTTAGTTATTTTGTGGAAAAGGTGTTCTGGTAGCATGGTATAGACAGGACAAAAACTCCAACTGTTGAGCAGTGAAGATGACATTTTTTATAATAAAATTTCGTAAAAATGGGCAATAATTGGATGATTGTAATTGAAATGGCTGAAAAATCATAAATACAACCTCCAGTAATATGATTAAAAGACTTATCACTTTTGGCCAGAAGGTGGCGCTGTAATCAAATCACTTTGTTGTGTTCTGTGTGAGGTGACATTCAGGGCATGGAGCCGAACATTTTTGTAATTATTTTTAAAACAATCCGCTAATATGTTCTTAAGATACAGCAATTTACAACTACATTCAAAATGGTCGATGCCCAAAATGGCCGAATTGGGAAAATTGGGTATCATTCGACTCGGCATGATGCGCCGAATCTAAAGACACCAGATTTTTGGCCAAAGCATTCAGAAGTTATAAGCTAAAATAGCCATTTTTGTATCTCCTGACCACTAGGTGGCACTGTGCCGAAACACTGCAGGTAGTTTCAGGTCATGCTTGTTATAACACACACCAAGTTTGGTCTCAATAGCCCAAACCGCTGCGGAGATATAGCCTCACATGCATTTTTGTGCACATTTTGTAGAATTCTTTTGTGCGTTATTTGGAAACGGTTGGACGAATCAACTTGAATTCCATAACTTTGTGCCAGCACGGTGTGAAGATGATCTGAGCCAATTTTGGTGAAAACCGTCTAGGTCGAGTTTGAAAAAGTAGGTTTCTAAATAGGTTTTTAGTTTCTGTGCCTTATGGTTCAAAAGTTATTAGCATAACAAAAGTGAAACTTTGGACAAGTGGTGGCGCTAGAGAGTTTGAGTTAGAGACTCCAAATTTGCTACAATTAATGTTGAGACTGTCCTCTATCAGTCTGCCAAATCAAAACAACTTTCCCGCAATTGGTTCTATGGGCTGCCATAGACTTTGGGGTGGAAGAAGAAGAATCAGCAGAATAAGAATCAGAATCAGAATTCGCTTTATTTGCCAAGTGTGTGCCGACACACAAGGAATTTGTTGTGTTTTTTTAAGTTGCTCTTGGTACATACATACATACATACATACATACATGAGAACAGAAAACATGTAAATAGTAAAACTTAGCAATAAATAAAAATAAGTGTATGAATCTGGAACAGAAGATTTATGTACAAATTTGTGCATTGTTTACTCTATATACAGTTGTATAAATAAAGAGATATGCATATGTATTTACATAATACTTGAGAAAGAGGCAGTCTTTAAAGATGAAGAATTAATCACAGAAATGAATTACGGAACACAGGTGATGATTTATGTGTTAGCTGTTTAGGCTGGAGATGGCATGGGGGAAAAAACTGTTTTTATGCCTAGATGTTCTAGTGCACAGGGATTTGTAGTGTCTTCCTGAGGGGAGAAGTGCAAACAGGTTGTGTCCGGGGTGAGAGGGGTCTTTGATGATGTTTCCTGCCCGTTTCTTCACTCTGGAGTTGTACAAGTCCTGAAGGTTGGGCAGGTGTACACCAATGATCTTTTCTGCTGTCCTAACAGTCCGTTTCAGTCTTCTTATATCTGATTTGCTGGCTGACCCAAACCAGACAGTTATAGAAGAGCACAGAACCGACTCGATAACTGCTGAGTAGAACTGTGTCATCAGTGCTTGTGGCAGGTTGAACTTTTTCAGTTGACAAAGGAAGTACAACCTCTGCTGGGCCTTTTTCACAATGGAATCAGTGTTAATGTCCCATTTCAGGTCCTGGGAGATGGTGGTTCCAAGGAACTTGAATGATTCCACTGCAGCCACAGTGCTGTCCATGATGGTGAGAAGGGGGAGTGCAGGGGGGTTTCTCCTGAAGTCCACGATCATCTCCACAGTCTTGAGCGTGTTCAGCTCCAGGTTGTTGTGACTGCACCAGACAGCTAGCTGATCAACCTCTTGTCTGTAAGCAGACTCGTCGCCGTCCTGTATGAGACCGATGATTGTAGTGCCATCTGCAAACTTCAGGAGTTTGACAGAGGTGTCTTTAGAGGTGCAATCATTTGTGTAGTGGGAGAAGAGCAGTGGGGAGAGAACGCAGCCCTGAGGAGCTCCAGTGCTGATGGTGAGGGTGTTGGATGTGAGTTTTCCCAGCCTCACTAGCTGTTGCCTGTCTGTCAGGAAGCTGGTAATCCACTTACAGATGGGGGTGGGTACAGAGAGCTGTGTCAGTTTATTCTGAAGTGAATCTGGGATGATGGTGTTAAAAGTGGAGCTGAAGTCCACAAACAGGATCCTTGCATAAGTCCCTGGTTTGTCCAGATGTTGGAGGATGTAGTGCAATCCCATACTGACAGCATCATCCACAGACCTGTTTGCACGGTAAGCAAACTGCAGGGGGTCCAGCAAGGGTCCAGTAATGTCCTTCAAGTAGGCCAACACCAGTCTCTCAAATTACTTCATGACCACAGACGTTAAAGCAACAGGTCTGTAGTCATTAAATCCTGTGATTTTTGGTTTCTTGGCTACAGGGATGATAGTGGAGCATACAAGCATAATAATGATGGAGCATAATAAGAACACTAACAAACACAACAAGTGCCTATGCACCTTCGGTGCTTGGCCCCTAATAATAAGAACACTAACAAAAACAGTAGGTACCCACGCACCTTCGGTGCTTGGCCCCCAATACCTAACTACACAACAGACTGATCCCTGCTAAGTACACCTACAATTGCTAGATATCATGACTTTATCCACGCTAGTGCGCTAGGCCTCATCACACCGTTGTGAGATATACTGCAAAGTTTTTCATAGCGTTACACTTTGAAACCAGAACAATTTTATATGTTTCTGTGACTTTGTTCGCTCTTTCTGTTTGAATTTGTTTACCGCAGTTTCAGTGTCCTTATCTTATTTTCCCACCTAATTGTAATTGTTAGCTCTTACGCTTATGGCCTTTTTTACTGTCATGTTAACGGGGCCTTTTTGTTTGTTTGTCGTAAGTCAATATTTCTGTTTGCAATTGTAGGTGTACTTAGCAGGGATCAGTCTGTTGTGTTGTTAGTTATTATACTTATTGTCATTAACGCTTCCATTCATTTCAACATTTTAATGAACATTGTTACATAACTTGTAATTTTGACACTCGATGGAATATTTTATTAAAAGATGCCGCTGTTAAGTGTTTGGGTAATGTCTGTAATCTGTTTTCACCGCTTGTACCCAACTACCTGAAACCTGTAACTCTATCGTAATTGTTTAAAAATATATATATAAGCTTTAAGTTTGACACTTTTGCAACTGACTAAAACTAATATTTAAGCTAACCAAACAACGAAGGATCATCATTCAAGCATCATTCGCTTAAATAAACAAAAGACAATAAACACCAATACGCGTTCACACAGTTAACTTTATTTAACTGATATAAAATGATCCAGAGATGTTAGAATATAAATGTATATACTGACATCACTTAAGGAGCCGATGAATCGGTTCTTTAAACCACTTCATTGAGCCGAACTGTCCAAATGAATCGTTTTGCAGAAATAAATCGGCCTTTGCATCACTAACACAGATCACAAAAAGGGTTTGTAACACAATACGCCAAACCGTTGCGGAGATATAGCCTCACATCCATTTTTGCGCGCTTTTTGTAGAATTTGTTCGTGCATTATTCGAAAACGGTTGGACGAATCAACTTGAATTCCATAAATTTTTACCAGCATGGTCTGAAGATGATCTGAGCCAATTTTGGTGAAAGTCAGACAAACCGTCTAGGACGAGTTCGAAAAAGTAGGTTTTACGAACTATTAAAAATAGAAAAAAAACTAAACCTTACGAATTTTAAATTTTGGTGTCCATTCGACTCGGCATGAGCCAAGGATTCAGAGAAAAATATAATTTTGTTTCTGTGGATTACAGTTCAAAAGTTATTAGCATACAAAAAGTGAAAGTTTGGACAAGTGGTGGCGCTAGAGAGTTTGAGTCAGAGACTCCAAATTTGCTACAATTAATGTTGAGGGTGTCCTCTATCAGTTTGCCAAATCAAAACAACTTTCCCGCAATCGGTTCTATGGGCTGCCATAGACTTTGGGGTGGAAGAAGAAGAAGCAGAATAATAATAGGAACACTAACAAACACAAATAGGTGCCTACGCACCTTCGGTGCTTGGCCCCTAATAACGCCAACAAACACAATAGGTGCCTTCGCACCTTCGGTGCTTGGCCCCTAATAATAATAATAATACCGAGAACAAAAACAATAGGTGCCACCACACCTTCGGTGCTTGGCCCCTAATAATAATAACGCCAACAAACACAATAGGTGCCTTCACACCTACGGTGCTTGGCCCCTAAATATAGCTGCAAGCAGCAATTACGGGGCCAAGCACAACGCAAGGGAAGCATGAGACCAACTGCAGCAATGAGTGATTAAAGCCATTTTAGGATGATTTTAGACAAAATGGTGGAAAAATCATAAATACAACCTGTAGTAATATGATTTAATGGCTTATCACTTTTGACCAATAGGTGGCACTGTTATCATATTGATGTAGTGAGTTCTGTGTGATGTAACATTAACACACACATTGACTTAAAGACACCAAATTTGCTATGATCAGTATGCCAAATTTCACAACTTTCCCGCAATCAGTTCTGTGGGCTGCCATCCAAGTGGCAAAATGAGGAGCTAAGCATGGCATGGCACATCAGACCAAATGCAACAATGAGTAATAAATGCCATGAGAGGATGGTTGTAAGTGAAATGGCTGAAAAATCAATACAGCCTTCAGTAATAGGCTTAAGTTATCGCTTTCGGCCAGAAGGTGGCGCTGTAATCAAATCACTTTGTTGTGTTCTGTGTGAGGTGGCAATGGCACACACAAAGTTTGGTATAATTATGTCAAAGCCTTAAAGAGACATAGCCTCAAACTCATTTTGTCACCATGCCTAACATTTGTACGAAAACGGTTTTGTCTATTGACACGAAATCCATAACTTTTTATAAGCATGGTCTGAAGATGCTATGATTCAATTTTGGTGAAAATCGAACCAAGGGTTGAGGAGGAGTTCGAAAAAGTAGGTTTTCATCATGAATCCAAATGGCGGACAGGAAGTTCAGCCAATATTGGCATAATTGGTATTTATGTTGTCGGCATGACCCAAGGAATATTTTGAGACCAGTTTTATGACAATAGGCTAATGCAATCAAAAGTTATTAGCATTTTTGAAAGTTCTTGACCCTGCCTGTTATACTACAAGCTGTGCTTAATAAAGTTGCATTTGGATCTCCACTCATCTTGTGCATTGATACAATGATGTACATATTTCTTATATCTTTTATTTTATCTTTTAAATGACTTAATTTTTTTGAGCGCATTCTCTCTCTCAAAGTTTTAAAGTTCTCTTTTGTTTGTTTGTCTGTGTTCTATGTGGCGTTTCATTCTGCATGAATGCATGAAATTGAAAAAAAAAAAAAAAAACTAATTTACCACATGGGTGATAGGTGTTGGGTAAATATATATTTTCAATTGTGTATCTGTGCATCTATAACTGAATATGTTCTGTAATCAATATAAAACACATAGTTTTGATGTTAATATTTATTTAAAAAATGCATTTTTAGAAAAATTTCATTTTGCAGTAAAGTTGAACTGTTTTGTTAAAATAAGCATGTGTTTAGATGGCTGTGTTAATTGTTTTAAGAGCAATTACATAACATTCGAGAAAAAACATTGAGAAAAACTGTATTTACTCGCTGAACCACTGGTGTGGCCTTTTCACTTTGTTGTATTGCTGAAATCAGTCTGAATTCTTAAGCATGTTAACTCAACCTCTACTAGCAATATGGTACTACGTGTGGCTAAAAGAATTTAGGGGTATGATCTGGCTTGAGCATAGTTTTTGCCTCAATTCCATTCATTGTTTCATGTTCAGTTCCAAAAATGTTAGAGTGCCTTTTTAAAAGCAATAGTTTCAATAGTAGTGTCTGCACATCTCTTTTTGACTGTTGAATAATAGTGCGTTTCCACTGATTCATTCCTGATTAACTCTTATGGAAGTTGAGCCTTAACGCTCATGCGGGGCATTATGAGATTGAAAGTGGCACAAAGAAAGCTTTGAGAGTGGCCAAGAGCATCAAAAAGCTTGGGCATTCCTCGACTTTATGCAAATATTGAGCAGAAAACGGCGTGCAACAGCCAATCACTGTGAAAAGTAGTCAAGGCAAGATTTTGATATATATTTCCAAATGTTTGCTGAACTGGTGAATTACTGAGCTGAAATCAGTAGTCGGTGAAGGCATATGTTTTATTTAGGGCTGTCTCTATAGGCTATGTTCCATCATTTTGGAATTTAGGTTGTACCTAGATGGCGCCAATAAAGAGTTCAGTTTGTGACCCTTAAAAGAAGAAAATTAAATGCAAACAGGGTGTAAACATTTTTTTTTCAGAGGCATGTTCTGCCCTAAATTTGACACACCCCAAAGCAGTAGCATGCCAGTGACACTGTGCACAGATTTGGTGCTGTAGTAGAAATGCACCATTAGAGAGCCGCTGTCCTGCAGAGTTTTATGTCCAACCCTGAAAAACCTCACCTGCTTATAGCCTTAGTAATCCTGAAGACAATGATTAGATTGTTCAGGTGTTTATTAGGGTTGAAGCTAATTTCTGCAGGACTGGGACTTTTCTACCACTGGTTTAATCTCTTGCTAGCTGAGTTTTATAGATCTCAGCTATTCTTTACCAAAAAAAAAGGATGGTGTGTCACTATTGACAACTCCTATCAGACAGCTGTCATGACAGCTGAATAACTGTCATGACAACTAACAAGGGACAAAGCAGACTGGGACTAGACATGGGTGAGTGATCATTGAGTAACTATGGCAACCAGTAAAGGTAACTATGGATACAAACACAGCACAAAGCAAATGGGTAAAACACACACAGAACATGTAACACCCAGTGTTCAATTTCATTTCGATACTTGCAGTTTCTGAAGTAATACAAATGTGTGCAAATTGCTCCCTCTTAGTTCTAAATACAAAAACATTTTCCTTTTAGTGTCTGTACTTGACAAGCAATTTTTTTCCCACCCACATCCAGATGATGCACATATTTCTTATAGCTTTTATTTTATCCTTTAAATTGCTTAACATTTTTTGAGTGTATTCTCTCTCTCTCAAAGTTTTAAAGTTCTGTTTCATTTGTTTGTCTGTGTTCTTTGTGGCATTTCCTTCTGCATGAATGACAGTCTTGGTCTTTGTACCAGCAGTCATCATCTGCGTGATTGCTTTTCCATATGTGGCATGTTTATCGTTGTGGGTTGTAACGTCAGTAATTAGCGCCGTGTTACGCACTTTCATAAGCGTCACACACCGGTAGCTCAGGTATGCGACTCCCCTCTGGGATGCTGCTGTTCCTCCTGGCTGGGTTATTTTGGCGTCTGCTGTGGCGTGTTTCAGCTTTATTGTCTTTCCGCCCTCCCCTCTTGTGTGGCTTCGTCGGCCGACAAGCAAACTTTATACCAGTGCGTGTCGGCATGCTGATTGTGCCTGTCGCTTTCTTTGGCATGCACTTTTCTCTATCTCTCTGCTCAGTATGTAAGTTGGCTTTGATTTTGGTTATGTTGTAGTGGTTCAGCATTTGGCAGAGTGGATGACGTTTAGCCTGTTTCTTTAGTATACAAACGCGGACAGATGATTTCTTTTAAACTGGGCGTTGGAAAGAGTCCCGCAACGTCTTGCTCGAGTGCGGCTGTGTTGCCGCGACTGTGCCGCTGCTTTGTTCCCACGTGGAATTCGTTGTCAAGTGTTTGTCCTCATCTGACCATTTGGGTTACATCATCCATTGAGGCGTGTGGAGCCTGTCGTCTTTGGTTGCGTGATTGAGCCCTTTCTTTTTAGGGCATTTGTGTGTTTAATTTGGTTTCATATTGGTGTTTGATTTATTTGTATTCTAAGTAGTTAATTTTTTATTTTTTTTTTTCTGGAAATTTATTTTGTTTTGTTTTTGCTGTGTTTGAAATTATTCATTGGTTATTGCGGCTGATTATTCGGCTGATTTTGTAACTTGATTTCAATTTGTTTTTTTTGGTTTGTTGATTTAATTTGTTGTAACTATTTTTTTTTTCCTTCCTGCTTTTGGGTATTAGGTTTCCTTCATTGTAGTTTTCTTGATTGATTTTCTTGTCTTGATGTGGATTTTGATAATTGTTTATTTAGGATAATTTGAACTTTTCTTTAACACTTAAATCTAATTTTTGGTATCTTTTTTTGTATTTAATTTGAATCCTTTCAATTATATTTAATTGTTTTGCTACTTCCAATTCTATTATTGATACTAATTCTGTTGCATTTGTTTTTGTTATTTTGTGTGTGTGTGTGTGTGTGTGTTTCCCTCAGGAGCTGCAGATTTACTCGGGTCGAGAGTGTGTGGCTAGCCTCTTTTGCGGTGGTGGTGTTTCTTACGGATTGCAGTGCTTTGCTGCAGGGTTGTGCGTGTGTACGAACAAGAATTTATAATTTTCCTAGTCTATCCCGAAGTAAGACTGCAGCCTTGTGGGTTGTTAGACTGTGTGTGTGTGCTCCAAATTGAGGTCAAACGCTGCATTTTATTAGATTTGTTTTTTTTTTTTTTTTTCTAAAATAAATTATTTTTGTAATTTTGTACGGAAACCTGTTTCTCTCATTATTGGTATCTGCCTCGGGTGGGGAACCTGTGTGTAGCCTTGGGGAATAAATTCCTCGGGTGAAACTCCCAAGGTTGCGTAGTCGGTGTTTTAACTATAGTTGACGCCATTGCCACAATTTGGCGTAGTCGGCAGGGTCCACCCTGGTTTAGGCAGTTTTGTGGAGACACAGGTTTTGGTATATAAATTTTCTATTATAATATATTTCTTTATTAATGTGCGTTATTTATATATATATATATATATATATAACGGTGGGAACAAGGCAGCAGTATAGTTTGATTTGAGTATTGATTTTGTTTTTTTATAGGTGTTTAGAAAACAAAATGGAAGAGATGCAGGAGTTGCGGGACCTGATAGCCCAATTACAAGCCGAGAACGAAAGCTTACGATTGGAACAACAAGCCATCCGTTCTTTTAGACGAGGTCAGTGCTGGGACCACTGATAGGTTGTCCCAGGAAGTGTCCAAAATTTAATGGAAAGTCAGGTATAGGCATAAATGAATGGGTCGACGAGGTACAGGCGTGCATAAGGGCCCGTTGTATCCCTACAGCCGACCAAGCTTTCTTCCTCTTTGGTCATTTAGAGGGGGAAGCTCGGGAAGAAATTGGACACCGTTCGGCGATAGAGAGGGGGGATCCAGCTAAAATATTTGCAGCCCTCCGTGAGTTGTACGGTTGTTCATTGTCGTATGTAGCTTTACAGGAGGCGTTCTTTTCTCTGAGACAGCAGGAAGGGGAGACATTAATGGTGTTCTCCCTTGTCCTGATGAGCCTTCAAGAGCGAGTAAAGCAGCAGTCACCCACTGCTATGCCGAATGCTGAAATGCTATTGCGTGACCAATTTGTGGAATTTGTTCTAGATCCTGCATTACGTCATGAACTTAAACAGTGTGTGCGTCGTCAGCCAATGTGCACCTTTTTGGAGGTTCAGGGCGAAGCCATTCGATGGGAGCGGGAAGGGGTGCCAGGAGGGGCCAGGGGCAGATGTCAGTCACTTCCATTAGTGCATGGGGTTCAGTATGGGGTGCAGGGGACATCGCATGTGGGCGGTAGTGGCTCAACAGCAAAATCTGAGCTAGGTGAGCTGAGAGATATGTTAAGGCGTCAGCAGGAACAGTTGGATCAACTAGCACAAGGTTTTGCGCGGTTGGGGAATTGTCCCCAATTCCAAAATTCTGCTCCTCGTAGGAGCCCGGTGATATGTAGGCGGTGCCAACGTGTTGGTCATTTCGCTAGAGACTGAGACGGAGACTGTTCTTCCCCGCTCTGGGCTTTCTCCCTGGCCTGTAGTGGCAACCAGGGAACAGCAGTCACGCTTTGTCCGGCCGTCAGAAAACTAGCTCTCACCGAACTGCAGAGCCATCGTTTGGTTGGGGAATTTATTGGCTCTATTTCAAGTCGTACTGATTATGCCCCTCAATTGGTTTCGGCGTGTCCGCATCTCAATGTCCTGTTTGGAGGAGTCCCGATTCCCTGTCTAATAGATACGGGGTCAATGGTGACAGAGAGTTGTTTTCGTAAGTATTTTGACCCTTTGGGGCGGGAGGGGCATAAACCTTGCCAGTGGCTTCAGTTGCAGGCTGCTAATGGGCTTGAGATCCCATATATAGGATATGTGGAGCTCGACGTTGAGTTGTGTGGCAGTTTGGTGCCAAAGTGCGGGGTGTTGGTTGTTGCAGATCCTCCTGGTGGGCTGTGTGCCCAGGTCCCTGGTGTTTTAGGGATGAATGTCATCCGGCGGTGCTACCAGGAGCTTTTTGGGCAACATGGCCCCGCATTGTTTAGGTTACCTGCTGTGTCTCAAGCCCCAAATGTCATGGTACAGGCTCTTCAGTATTGTTGTCAAGCTAGTGCCCAGTCAGGTGAGTCTTACACTGGTAAGGTTAAAGTCCAAGGCCGTCAGGTGTGTCGTATCCCAGGCAGCACCATGAAGCTAGTTCCTACGACCTGTTCAGCACAGTTTTCAGGCTCTGTGGTATTGTTTGAACCTCTCGAGACAGGATTACCTTCTGGGTTGTTGGCATCCCCAGCATTGATCAGAGTTAATCATGGTACTGCTTATGTGCCCGTAGTAAATGTAGGGACCTTAGATGCCTTGTTCTATCCACGTAGCCTGTTGGGTACTTTTAATGATGCAATTATTGTCAGCGTTCCACCAGGTATTTCTGAAGTGAAGTCTATGTCTGCTTCTCTGGGGTCTCAGGCTCCTCAGTTAGGTTCTAGTGTGCTGGAGAAAATAAAGGCGATGGATTTGTCAATGTTGACAGGGGAGGAAGAGTGTCAAGTGAGAGTCCTACTCCAGAAATATCAGCTGGTGTTCTCCTCCCAGGAGGGAGACTTGGGATGTACTAACCTTATTGTTCATGAGATTCCTCTTTTAGATGACATCCCTGTTAAACAGCGTTACAGGCGGATTCCACCTTCCGATTACGAGGCCGTGAAAGCTCACATCAATCAACTGCTTGAGACGCAGGTGATAAAGGAAAGTTGCAGTCCTTACGTGTCTCCAATAGTCTTGGTTAAAAAGAAGGATGGTAGTCTACGCATGTGCGTGGACTACCGTCAGTTGAACTCCAGGACCCGTAAGGGTGCGTTTCCATTGCCTCGTATTGAGGAGTCTCTTGACGCATTGGTGGGGGCCCGCTGGTTCTCGACATTGGACTTGGTCAGCGGGTACAACCAAGTCTCTGTAGCAGAGGGGGACAGGTTTAAGACTGCTTTTTGTACCCCTTTCGGGTTATTTGAGTATAATCAAATGCCATTTGGCCTCTGTAATGCTCCTAGCACGTTTCAGCGGCTTATGCAGCGCTTGTTTGGAGATCAGCAGTGTCAGTCTGTGTTCCTTTATTTGGATGACATTGTGGTGTTCTCGTCTTCAGTGGAGCAGCATCTTATGCAGTTGGAGGTCGTTTTGAGTCGGCTAGAGCAGCAAGGGCTGAAGGCAAAGCTGGAGAAGTGTTCATTTTTTCAGAAGGAGGTAAGATATCTGGGGCATATAATCTCGGCTGAGGGGGTGTCCACAGTCCCCAGTAAGATTCAGGCAGTGTCTCAGTGGCGTTGTCCAGAGATGGTCGGGGAGTTGTGCTCCTTCCTGGGCTTTGCAAGCTACTACCGCCGTTTTGTGGAGGGATTTGCTAAGTTAGCGGCTCCCTTACACAGGCTG
Source organism: Cirrhinus molitorella (assembly GCA_033026305.1). NCBI lineage: Eukaryota > Metazoa > Chordata > Actinopteri > Cypriniformes > Cyprinidae > Cirrhinus > Cirrhinus molitorella. The sequence goes on along the minus strand of CM065124.1, from coordinate 29,424,685 downwards.
GTGGCTGAGTTTGTAGGTGCAAGGCCCAAGAAGTTTGCTTCTGTGAGTTTTGTTGCAGCATGGACTGAGGAGTGTCAGCATAGTTTTGGCGGGCTGAAGAGCAAGCTGACGTCCTCCCCAGTCCTTGCGTATGCTGATTTCTCCCGACCCTTTATCTTGGAAGTTGACGTTAGTCACTCAGGATTAGGAGCCGTTTTATCGCAGGAGCAAGAGGGCAGGGTAAGACCAATAGCTTATGCCAGTCGCAGTCTTCGGCCCACTGAGCGCAACATGACGAACTGTAGCTCTATGAAATTGGAGTTTGTGGCGTTCAAGTGGGCCATGGCTGAGAAGTTTAGGGAATATTTGTTGGGGCAGAAATGTGTGGTGTATACTGACAATAATCCCCTTAGCCATCTTGCTTCTGCGAAACTTGGTGCAACAGAGCAGCGCTGGGCGGCACAATTGGCCTCTTTTGACTTTGAGGTAAGATATAGGTCTGGGAGGAGTAACAAGAATGCTGATGCTCTGTCTAGACAGGACCCATCAAGGGTAGACAGGTCGCATTCTGAGATGTTGGGAACTGTTGTCCCAGTTGAGGTCCGACAATCTCTGGCACCGGCAGCCACACAGGCCACCATTGTCTCTTTGCCAAGTTGTTCGGTGGGGGATATTGGGGCCTTGCAGAAGGCTGATGTTCATAGGATCAGCGAGTCCGGGATGTGCCACTGGCCGAGGGCCAGCTAGTTTATCTCCGGGAGTGTGGTAGGAAGGCCACCAGAAAATACAGGATTTGTGGAGTCCAGTGCATCAGGTAGTGCGGGCACCAAAGGAAGGTGGGGCTGTCTATTCTGTGGTGCCAGTAGGTGAGCCCGATAAGATTAAACATGTCCATCGCTCATTGTTGAAGGTAAGACATTCAGGAGAGTTTCACATGCAGGGCGCCCCTAGGTTTTCCTCCTGTACAGCAGGTGTTACAGGAGGAAGAGGAGGAAGTTGTTGATGTAGATCTTCTAAGGCTTGTCCCAGGGGAGCATCGGGCTCCTGGGGCAGTCAGGGGCGAAGGGCTAGGTAATGGGGAACCATCCAGTGTCTGTGTGATTACTCCACCTAGTGTAGTTCCTTTAAGGAGTTATGTTGGCCTTGAGACTAGGGAGGCCAGGGAACCGGTTGTCGGTCCTGAAGTGATTGTTGGCCCTGCAACGGAGGGGAATGGTGTACAGAGAACAACCCGAGCTATGGCCAATTGTCATTCAAATGTCCACCGTCTTCCTCGGGCAGTTGGGGTGTCAAGTCAAGTCAAGTCAGCTTTATTTATATAGCGCTTTTTACAATACAAATTGTGTCAAAGCAACTTTACAGTATCAAATGGGAAAGTAATATATCAATAATTCAAAAGAAACAATTTTAGTTTGAGGAAATTAATTAATCAGTAGTTCCAAATTAATAAATTGTTTGTCCCCAATTTAGTTTTCCCCAATTTAGTTGTTGTCCCCAACTGAGCAAGCCATAGGCATAGGGTGTCTATGCCAGATGCCGATCTAGGAGCGGTTTCTAATACAGTTTTGGTTGTCTTTAGGCCTTGGTGTTAATCCCATCGTCGGGGCGACGATTTGAAAGTGGGGGGTAGATTGTGGCATGTTTATCGTTGTGGGTTGTGACGTCAGTAATTAGCGCCGTGTTACGCACTTACATAAGCGTCACACACCGGTAGCTCAGGTATGCGACTCCCCTCTGGGATGCTGCTGTTCCTCCTGGCTGGGTTATTTTGGCATCTGCTGCGGCATGTTTCAGCTTTATTGTCCTTCCGCCCTCCCCTTGTGTGTGGCTTCGTCGGCCGACAAGCAAACTTTATACCAGTGCATGTCGGCATGCTGATTGTGCCTGTCGCTTTCTTTGGCATGCACTTTTCTCTATCTCTCTGCTCAGTATGTAAGTTGGCTTTGATTTTGGTTATGTTGTAGTGGTTCAGCATTTGGCAGAGTGGATGGCGTTTAGCCTGTTTCTTTAGTATACGAACGCGGACAGATGATTTCTTTTAAACTGGGCGTTTGAATGCTTTGACTGCGTTCAGAGTCCCGCAACGTCTTGCTGGTAAGTGAAGACCTTGAATTCTAAAGTCTGGGTGATCAATTTAGCATGGCGTTTCATTCTTAATTGGGTGTTTGTATATATTTTAGGAGTGCGGCTGTGTTGCCGCGACTGTGCCGCTGCTTTGTTCCCACGTGGAATTCGTTGTCAAGTGTTTGTCCTCATCTGACCATTTGGGTTACATCATCCAGAGGCGTGTGGAGCCTGTCGTCTTCGGTTGCGTGATTGAGCCCTTTCTTTTTAGGGCATTTGTGAGTTTAATTTGGTTTCATATTGGTATTTGATTTATTTGTATTCTAAGTAGTTAATTTTGTTTTCTTTTTCTGGAAATATTTTACTCTGGTCGAGAGTGTGTGGCTAGCCTCTTTTGCGGTGGTGGTGTTTCTCACGGATTGCAGTGCTTTGCTGTGTGCACAGGGTTGTGCGTGCGTACGAACAAGAATTTATCATTTTCCTAGTCTATCCCGAAGTAAGACTGCAGCCCTGTGGGTTGTTTGACTGTGTGTGTGTGTGTGTGTGTGTGCTCCAAATTGAGGTCAAACGCTGCATTTTATTAGATTTGTTTTTTTTTTATAAAATAAATTATTTTTGTAATTTTGTACGGAAACCTGTGTCTCTCATTATTGGTAACTGCCTCGGGTGGGGAACCTGTGTGTAGCCTTGGGGAATAAATTCCTTGGGTGAAACTCCCAAGGTGGCGTAGTCGGTGTTTTAACTATAGTTGACGTCATTGCCACACATATCTCTAACAATAGCTTTACTGTTTGGGCATGGATATATGCATTGCATGCACTCTGAAGCAGGGGTCTGCAACCTTTAATGGCCAAAAAGCCATTTTAGCCCCTTTCTCACCATATAGGCATATAGCTAAAGTTTTATATTCAGTTATGTTACAGGGCAGAGAAGTATTCATTTCAGTGAGGGGGGGACAGAAATGTCAAATTTAATATAATAATTTGTTTTTGTTTCCTATAATATTTTTGGTATATATATATATATATATATATATATATATATAATTAGGGCTGTCAAACGATTAATCACGATTAATCGCATCCATAATAAAAGTTTATGTTTACATACTATATATGTGTGTTTACTTTGTATATTTATTATGTACATATAAATATACACACACATACATGTATATATTAAAACTAAATATTTATATGTATATATATTTATACCTGTATACAAATTAGATTATAAATAAATATAAATATTTATGATATAAATCTAAAATATTTTTCCTTAATGTATACATGCATGTGTGTGTATTTATATATACATAATAAATATACACAGTACACAAATATATAGTATGTAAACATAAACTTTTATTTTGGATGCGATTAATCACGATAATCGTTTGACAGCACTAATATACATACATATAATATAATACACATGTGTATGTATAATACATACACACATATATGTTACTAATGACAATTGTATAGCTATGATTGTATAATCAGTATAACAGTTTATACTAAAACACTGTTTTATTTTTATCACAGAATAAGGCAGAAAATATATTTTATAGCTTCTGTAGCCTACTGTAATTAATGCTGTCAATTACCACTATATCATTCATATACTTTAATCATTACCTGGAGAAGAGTTGAAAAACACACATAAACCATATATTGTTGCAATCGTTAAGCGCTCCAACATCATTTTGGATAAGAATAAAACGTATCCAAAATGACGTGACTATCTTATCTCTTTTAATTTGAATCGAGATTTATTCACATTGGCCCTTGAAAATTTCTACAGGAACACACAAGAGTTTAGGCTTTTTTTTTTTAAAAAGTCGGGTTATACCCAAGCTACAGAGAGCCACCACAGAGGGATGAAAGAGCCACGGGTTGCCGACACCTGCTCTGAGGGAAGTGCTGAGTTACTGCCCTTTGCAGATGATGGTCTCCACATCTTTGAAACAATCTTCTGGCATGTTTTTCCCCTTAGTTTTGCAGGTACAATTGTGTTATGCAGAAGACTGTATGTTTTAGTGCCCATCACACTTAACAGCATTGATATTACTTGCCTTTGAGAAGTGGTCAAATTGTTCAATTGTTTATGTCTTAACTCCTGTTGTGGCCACAGGGACTGTCTCTGAACTATCTGTGCTCCTTGTCATGGGCATGGGGGCTGTCCCTGAACTATGGTGGTCTCAAGCTCTGCTGTGGCTCTTTGCTCCACTAGCACCACCATGGGCTTCTACTCCACTGATTCCACATGGCACCACTCTTCCACCCTCTCTGTTGAAACAACAACAACAACAAAAAACAGCATATGCTGGTTACGTAGGTTTGAGCTGGTTTATGCTATGTCATGTGCATAAACCAGCTCAAACCAACATCCAAATGTTACAGAATATTGCTGTTTAAACATTTTAGAAGATGTAGCTGTAATTTGCAATGCATTATGGGTCAAATAAGGTTTTACAGTTGTTAAAAGTATATTGAGTCTATCTAAAATTACAGTCAATATTCCATTTAAATTTACAACAACAATAATAATAATAATAATAATAAAATACAACCAGCCTGTTGTTCATGCATTTACATTTACATTTACATACAAAATGGGCAATTACGTAAACTTTTAACTTTATTATTTATTATAATAATTAATCAGGCAATTTAGATTAGTTAATAAATAACCCACACGTTAATACAGTGGCCAATATTTTTTTTTTTTTTTTTTTTTTTTTTTTTTTAATGCAAAAAGAAGAAGATACAAGTAATATAATACAACATATAACCACACAGAGAAAAAACAAAAAAAAACATAGCATACATACAATTATTATACATGAACTTACAATGTGCCAGGGAGATTGAACATTGTGTCGTAGTATTCCAAACATGTCACAGACTTTTTATTTTTTTTAAAGTCTAACTGAAGAGATATAAGAGTCCAAATCAGAACAAAACAAACTTAACATAGGAGTAGAATTAAGATATTTTAGTTTATGTTTGTGAAAATTTGCTAATAAAATGAAAAGATTAACAATAAATTCTAGACATTTATTACTTTTATTTTCATAATATAAGATAATATCCTTTAAAGTAAAGTGATAATCAATTTTCACTAAATTAAAGATAAACTCTGCCAAGTCCACCCAAAACTTGTTTACAACATTACAGTCGAAAAATAAGTGAGTCAGCATCTCTTTCTCAGTATTACAAAAACGGCATACATCATCAATATCAGTGAACCTAGATATTAAAGATTTAGAAGGGTAAATGGTATGTAGAATTTTAAAGTGTATTTCTTTTATTTTATTATTAATGCAGTATTTAAATGGAATTAACCAAGCTATTCTCCAGTCAATATTCTCAATTACAGAGTTCCAAAAAAATTTCCCTCTAGGAGATATTTTATTTTGTTTTTTGGAAATAATACAAATATATTTGTTATTGCATTTTTTTTCTCAGTGAGCTTATCACCTTCTAAAATTAAATTTGGGCTTGTCACAGACAGAGAATTATAACAAATATGACTTTTAACCAGCTGACAAATTTTTACTGGAATAGCTTTAACAACCAAATTAAATTCTCTAAACTGTACAGGGAAACTATAAATAGACATAAACTGTTCGTAAGTCAAAATATTCCCAGAATTGTCAAACATTTTATAAGATGATTAATATTTTTGTTGAACCAATTTGTTAAAAATAAGGATTTATTTGAAACGGTTATATTACCATTATTCCAAATGAAGGAGGTGTGAGGAGAGAAATTATGAGAGTAACAAATTTTCCAAGCGAGAAGAGCTTGCTGATGAAATTTAGATAGCTTAAGGGGGACTTTAGAAATGTATATAATAATAAGGCACGTCCATAAATGGAAAGATCACGTTGTAACCAACAATTTAACAATGATTTCGTCTTCTTTAATCTAGAGGAAAAAATGCACAAAGTTGTGTAAGGGGAGGATTTCACATTTAGATAAATTTAAAGTTAGGCCAGAGGCCATTGAAAAATTATTGATAAAGGAAATAGCATTGGGAATAAAAGATACATTTTTTAAAAAAATAAAGTAGAGTCATCTGCTAATTGGGATATCTTAAGTTCTTTATCAAAAATGTTTAAACCTTGGATTTCTTCATTATTAATAATACCAGCTGATAATAATTCAACTAATAACAAAAATAAAAAAGGGAAATTGGGCAACCTTGATGCACTCCACGATTAATATTGAATCTTTTGGTGGTGGAAGTATTGAGAATCACAGAGCTACTAATATCAGTAAAAACATTTTAACAACATTTTAAAAATTATTACCAAAACCAAAAAGTGCTATAGTTTTAAATAAAAATTCATGTTCAACTGTATCGAACGCTTTGAAAAAATCCAAGAAAAGAATAACAGCACCATCTTCTACATTTTCAGCATAATCTAAAAGGTCAAGCACTAGCCTAATATTATTGGTTATGTGACGACCTTTTAGAAAGCCAGTTTGATATTCACTGATTATATTATTTAACCCTTTTCGCAATCTATTAGCAAATACCAAAATAATAAGTTTATAATCAATTGTTAGAAGGGAGATCGGTCTCCAGTTTTCTATAAGATGTGGGTCTTTATCAGGTTTAGCAATTAACAAAATGACACCTTGATTCTACAGATAGCCCATCTATACCAGGCAATTTCTCTTTTTTCATTTAAGGGCATTTTTACTCTCAAGAAGGGTTATGTTTGAATCACATAAATCATGAAATTCTTTGTCAATAGTAGGAATGTTCTGATGAATTATCTGAATGAAATTTTCACAGTTAGATAAATCAAATTTAGAGTTATATAAATTACTATAAAAAAAAAAAAAAAACATAATCAGAAGTATTTCTAGGGTCTGTACAAGAGTTTCCATTAATATTTAAAGCAGATAAAGTATTCCTTCTAAAATTTCTTTTCTCTAGAGCAAAGAAATAGCTTGTATTTTTTTCGCCCTCTTCTAGCCATTTCGCCCTTGAACGGATAAAAGCACCTTTAGCTAGACTCAGGTAAATCTAGTAGAGGTAAATCTTGAGATTGAATTTTAACTAATTCAATTTTATCTTCTTCAGTTACAATTTTTTTCTGTTCCAGTATACATAAATTATCGAGTAATTCTATTTCCTTACGTCCTTACAGAGGGCAGGCTAGATTGAACAGCACGTTGATGAGAACGAGGGGGGTATCTATCAATCAAATCATCTATGCGTTCATTAAAATCGACAGAACATACAACATATGAAGCCTGGAAATCACTAAGTTTACCTTGAACAATATCAGAAACTTTAGCAAATAGGGTCTTATTTAACGCAGTGGAATTATGACCCGTAAATATTACAAAGTATAAATGTTGTGTTGTCCAGTTTAACAGTTAAGACTATCCATCTTCCATTTTCATCTGCAACAAAGTTCAGAACGTCCCCTTTAAATTGATACAACAAAACCATAACTCCTGCTGACTGTGAAGTTCCATGACCGAAATAAATAGAGTTTCCCCATTGAGATTTCCAAAATTTCACGTCCAAGTCCATAGAATGTGTCTCTTGACAAAAAATAATGTCAGCATTACTTTGTTTAAAGTAAAGAAATAAAGCCTTTCTCTTCGTGTTTTCGCGAATACCCCTTACATTCAAATATGCTATGCTCAATGAATAAAACTTAAAGTCCATTAGAAAAAAATAAAATAAAATAAACCAATAAAGAAACGAACCAGAAGAACAATAAAGTTTACTTTAAAAAGCACCAAGCTCCAAGACCTATTGTCTTGAAGCTGAAATTAACTTTTCTAACTACCAACCAAGGGATGCAGCAGCCAATAAACATTTCCTGAAACAATAAGGCATGTTGTAAATCGAATATGCCTCTTCTTAGGTTTATTATTCAGTCATTAGAGTCAATTCTCTTCCCATCAATGTATGCAAACGGGCCGCGGAATACAGCCCTTTTACCTTCCTCCCGCGCCTTCTTCACCTTCGGCCACAGTTTCTCTCTTGCTGATTTATCTTCAGGTGACAGTAATTCAGAGATGCAAAGATTGTTGTCCAGTAAAAACTTGGAAATTCTGGCTTCTCTCCAAACCTCGTCACGGTGAATGCGCATCGAAAAGAGAATGACAATGGCCTGCTTAGGGTTCTCATTTGACAGTGAAGATTTGAGATCAATACGATGAACTACATCCACCACCCGGTCAAGCTGGTCTTGTATTTTCGGAGCAACATTAGCAAGAGCCTCAATAGTTATCCGTCTAACGTCTTCTCCATCAGTTTCTTTCAATCCATGTAATTTGAGCGCCCATCGCCGACTGTAACGTTGCGTCTCGGTTATTAGCTCTCAAAGTTACATTTTCGGGTTAGTGCTTGTAGCTCCTTGCAGCTTTGTTTTTCTGTTGGAATCGCTATCTTGTGAGGGATTCACATATGATAAATGCAGGGAAATAGCTAGGCTGACAGAGAAGATTTCAGAACTAGAGACAAGCATCCAAACTTTAATAGAGGATAGTAAGAATGTAAGGGCGACAGATACGGCTTTGGATGTGACTAGCTCAGGGAATCCTGTACATTGTTCGATTTCAGCAAACTGAGAAACCTAGTTACTCGCAATTATATTGTACTATTTTATAATGTGAAAATAGAGCCACCATAGTCCAGTGTTTACCGGGAGCCATAGCGCCTGACATCTTGGTAAATTTAAAAGTGCTAACTAATGCTAAACGTAAATTCAGTAAGATTGTTATTCACGTCGGCACAAATGATATTCAACTTCGTCAGTCAGAGTTCACTAAAAATAATGTTAAAGAGGTGTGTGAACTTGCAAGTACAATGTCAGACACTGTAATATGCTCTGGTCCCCACCCTGCTTACGGTGGTAATGAGATACATAGCAGACTGTCGTCACTCAATGACTGAATGTCTAAGTGGTGCCCACACAATAACATTTGCATGGTTTCATAGACAATTGGACTTTTGGGGCAGACCTGACCTGTTGAAAAGAGATGTTCTTCATCCCTCCGGGGGAGGTGCCGCTCTTCTCTCTAGAAATATGGCATATAGTCTTGGAGTTTGCACTTGACTAACTGTGGCCCAGGTCAGGAAGCAGACAAACTGGCTAAACCAACCGTCTGCTAGCCGCCTCACGCCACATAAATCAGTTAATTCTCAGCACAAAGACAACCTTTCACCTAGATATCATTAAAAAATGCTACTCCCCAAGATTGCTGTTATAAACATGAGCCGCATCTAAAAGGTAAAGGGGGAGGTGTTTCTACAATTTATAGCAATCTTTTTAGTGTTTTTCAGAGAACGGGCTTCAAGTATAACTCGTTTGAAGTAATGGTGCTTCATATAACATTATCCAGAGAAAAATGTATTCATGATAAATCCCCTGTGACGTTTGTACTGGCTACTGTATATAGGCCTCCAGGGCACCATACAGACTTTATTAAAGAATTTGCTGATTTTCTATCTGTGTTAGTGATGGCTACAGATAAAGTCTTAATATTGGGTGATTTTAACATCCATGTTGATAATGAAAAAGATGTATTGGGATCATTGGGAGCATTTACACTCCCTGACAAAAGTCTTGTCGCCTATCCAAGTTGTAGGAACAACAAATAATAACTTGACTTCTAGTTGATCATTTGGAATCAGAAGTGGCTTATATGAAAGGCAAAGGCCTGTAGATTATGCTTATTTTACCAAAATAAAATCTTATCATGCCTTGATTTTTAATTATTTAATTAGTACAGAAAGGTCAGACTTTTGCTTTGTAATATAAGCATAATCTAGTGGCCTTTGCCTTTCATATAAGCCACTTCTGATTCCAAATGATCAACTAGAAGTCAAGTTATTATTTGTTGTTCCTACAACTTGGATAGACGACAAGACTTTTGTCAGGGAGTGTATAGACATTCTGAACTCTGTCGGGGTTAGAAAACATGTGTCAGGTCCTACTCCCAGTCAAAATCATACTCTAGATTTAATACTGTCACATGGAATTGATGTTAATGGCGTTGAAATTCTGCAGCAAAGCGATGATATCTTGGATCATTATCTAGTCCTAAACTGTAAATTCCACTCCCTGCTAGAAGTATGGTACAACCATCACTTCATCCACAAAAGACTGCTTTGTAAGTAATCTTCCTGACTTATCTGAATTCCTCAGCATATCCAATAGCTCAGATAAACTTGATGATGTAACTGAAACTATGGACTCTCTCTTTTCTAGCACTTTAGATGTAGTTGCTCTTTTATGCTTAAGAAAGATTAAGGAAAACAGTCCGACACTGTGGCATAACTAGCACACTCATGCCCTAAAGAGAACAGCCCGGAAAATGGAGCGCAGCTGGAGGAAAACAAAACTAGAGGTTTTTCGTTGTGCCTGGCATGAGTGTACCCTATCCTATAGAAAAAACATTAAAAACTGCTAGATCTGATTACTTTTCATCTCTTTTAGAAGAAAACAAACATAACCCTAGGTATTTATACAATACAGTTGCAAAATTAACAAAAAATAAAGCACCAACAGTTGTTGACTTTTCCCAACAGCACAGCAGTAATGACTTTACTAACTATTTTACTTCAAAGATCTATTCTAGATAAAATTGTAATCATGCAGCCATCAGCAACAGTATCAGATCAAATAGTGAGCTATAGATCTTTTCAGGAACTATTCCACTCTTTCTCTATAATAGGAGAGGAAGAATTTTATAAACTTATTAAATCATCTAAACCAACAACATGTATGTTAGATCCTCTTCTGAATATTATTAATTCATCACTGTCATTAGAATATGTCCCCAAAACCTTCAAACAGGCTGTTGTTAAGCCTCTCATTTAAAAAACACAGCTTGAACCCAACCAATTAATTAATTACAGACCGATCTCGAATCTCCCTTTTTTGTCAAAGATACTAGAAAAGGTAATATCCTCACAATTATGTTCCTTTTTAAAGAAAAATAGTATCTGTGAGGATTTCCAGTCAGGATTTAGACCATGTCATAGTACTGAAACTGCTCTCATTAGAGTAACAAATGACCAGCTCTTATCATCCGACCATGGTTGTATCTCTCTATTAGTGCTACTGGATCTTGCTGCTGCATTTGATACTATTGACCACAACATTCTTTTAAATAGACTCAAAAATTATGAAAAAAAAAACTATTATTTGAAAAAATGGAATGCATAGCTGATATAAAAAAAAATGGATGAAAAGTAATTCCTTACTGCTAAATTCTGAAAAAAAAAAAAAAAAAAGGTGTTAATTATTGGGCCTAAAACCCTCTGCAAGTAATAATTTAAAACACGGTCTAATACTTGATGGCTGCTCTATAAATTCATCATCATCAGTTAGGAACCTGTGTGTGCTATTTGATAGCAGTCTTTCCTTTGAAAACCACATTTCTAGCATTTGCAAAACAGCATTTTTCTAGCTTAAAAACATATCGAAACTATAACTATTTAACCAACTTCACTAAAGGATAGACATCTTCTATCAAATTATTAATTGTCTTACACATGCCCCAGTTCTGGCATTTGCTGACCCTCAAAAGCCATACCTTTTACATGTTGACGCAAGTTTAAGGGGACTTGGTGCAGTATTATATCAGGAGTATCCGGAAGGCATGAGACCTGTTGCATTTGCCAGCAGAAAACTGAAGCCATCAGAGAAAAATTACCCCATTCACCAACTGGAAATTTTTCTCTGAAATGGGCGGTTGTCGATAAGTTTCAGGAGTACCTTTATGTGGCACAGTTTACTGTTTGTACAGACAACAACCCCCTTACATATGTCTTATCGACAGCCAAGCTTAGTTCTGTTGGTCATCGATGGCTGCATTATCTGCTTATGATTTTGATATACAGTATCGTCCTGGAAAATGCAACGTGGATGCCAACCTGTTGCCCAGATGTATTCCTGATGAAGAAGATGAAACCAATTGGGTTACTATACCTGAGTCAGGTGTCAAATCTGCTTTTCAGTGAGTTGATGTAGTTACAGGGTTTAGATCCCCTCTGAATGTAGATTTGTTGGGAGCATGCCTGGACTGCATCCCAGATTTGTATGCTTTCCCAACTCAGTTGGAGTTGATGCCCCTAGAACGATTGACGAAACATGACATCAAACAAGCACAAGCTGATGATGAAACAGTAGGATCAACTATTCAGGCAGTGAGACAATAGAAATGGCCTGAAGGCATTGAATCTACTGGAAAATTGTCCTTTATGAAGCGTGAGTTGAGTAAGCTGACATTAAAAGATGGTGTACTCCACCACCTGAGACAGAGATCATCCGGTGAGAATGACTTTCAGTTGGTTCGTCCAAGTGAATTTCATAGCATGGTGTTGTAAGGATCCACTCGCTGGCCCAATATCGGAGTCTGGCGACCTGGTTGAAGGCTTAATGCGTGTTCGGTCTTTTACTTGCACTTCTTCAAAGTTCACTTAATTTATTAGAATTTAGTTTCAATTTTAGTTTAGCTCCGTGTTTAATCTGACTCCAATTTTAACTGATCTTTAAATTTGGCTAATATTTCTAGTTATGAACTGATCACAAATATCGATTGGTAATGTAGATATTTGATTATTCAGGAAATCCCCCACTTTCAATTATTCATTCATTAAGGACCTGTATCGCACCTTGCTAGCACATACCAAAAAGTGTATTTTCTTCAATAATCACGAAAACTGTAACTTGTTAAGTCAGTGTTAGTCAGAAATCTGAAGATCCCTAATGACGAGCCCCTGCTTCATTCATTGGTACTTCAGTATGATCTATCCTGGACGCAGAATTGTGGAAATACCAGACTGCACTTTAATCTACTAGAAATAATGACTTGAAAAGAGATGAGAATTAATCAAATGTAACAAAGTTTATTTGTCAGGTAAAAAATGTTTCACGCCAATTACACAGTTAAACAATGAGAATCCAATTTAAAATTAAATGAAGTTCCAATACAAATAAATACCTAACATCAATTGTTCAAAGATGAATCTAAGAGTAAAGAGATGCATACCTGACTTTAGGAAAAATACATAGCATAGCAGTGTGACGACCAGAGGTGTCAAGTAACGAAGTACAAATACTTTGTTACCTTACTTGAGTAGAAATTTTGGGTATCTATACTTTACTGGAGTAATTATTTTTCAGCCGACTTTTTACATTTTCACGCAATTATCTGTACTTTTACTCCTTACATTTTTTAAATAGCCTCGTTACTCCTATTTAATTTTGCCTTGTTTTCATTCCGGCTTGTCATCGTTTAAAAAAAAAAAAACCTATCCAGATAAATTGCGCCATTGGATGAGAAGTATAAACATATACCATTCCGACACCCTATTGGTTTGTATGCGATCTATCGCACCTGCGCGACACAAATCACGTCACACTCCAGCAAGGACATAGCCAGTGTTGGGGTCGTTATTCAAAAAAGATTATTTCTTAGAAGTTATTATTTCTCCACCACTGGATCATTTATCAAACGGGTGCCTCCTCTTCGTCCTCTGCAAATTAATCTACAGTAGATTGTTCGGTAGAGAGAGCGTTTGAATAAATTAGAGTTTGCGATTGACAACGCGATTGACAATGTTGTGAAAAGTAGGCTATACTAACTTTATAACTCGTTTGTTACCAACACTGGACATAGCAGACATATGTAGCCAAGTACGAAGATGTCCGTGGCAGAGAGAAGAGAACTTGAGCGAAATGTCCCAATCAAGCAAAAGTGTTTGTTAAAACTTCTTCACTTGGATTAATCATTAATTTTGACAGCACTAATGTTTATTGTATATAGACAACCACACAGGGGTAATTGTTCCTAAGCCTGCCCTGGGTACACCAATTTTCTTGTCTGTTGCCCTCACAGATTCCTGCGGCTAAGCTTGGATATATATTTACATTCCAATAAAGGTTACTGATTACATGCCTCTGAAGCTTGACTTTTTGCACCATTACAATACTTATAGGCAACTAGTCATCATATCTTCTGCTCCGTGAAACACATTAATGCTCAGTTGTACTTGTATATGGTTCTTTAATGTATTTGCATTGTACTAAAATGCGTTCATTTTCAATGGGCAAATATGTAACTGAAACAGGTAGCCTAGTGCATCCCAAAATTTTCAACATTAACATTTTAATATAACATTATAGTCATTATGGCCTTTAGAAAAATGTTTTTTTTAGGAGATGGGGTAGTGCACAATAGGCCCCTCTGGCGCGGCCTAAGCTTTTGTCCATAATGGCATTTTTTTTCCTTACATTACTTCTACTTTTATACTTTAAGTAGTTTTGAAACCAGTACTTTTACACTTTTACTTGAGTAAAAAGCTTGAGTTGATACTTCAACTTCTATAGAAGTCTTTTTAAACCCTAGTATCTATACTTCTACCTGAGTAATGAACGTGAATACTTCTGACACCAGTGGTGACGACACGCTCCATGCTATGGGCTTCTGGCTGCAAAAACATCCAGTAGTGTTCTGTTACTTTGCTTATATACCCAGACCAGAATAAACAAATCTTACAATCAATTGTAAAAACATAAATGACCTTTTGTTTGTCAGGATCTCGCGACCCAGGGTCACACCTGGCCAGAGATTCCCTCCAGACCTTTCAGGGGGATACACCCCTTTCCGCAGCAGAACAGAATTCTTAAAGAGTTTTCAATATCTTTCATAATATAAATGACTGCTGTAAAATTGAGACCATTTTACCAATTGCACAGAGACCTCTAAGATGATACCAAACATGAAGGAGAAAAAACAATGTATTCACAAGATATAAACACACATAGATATTCTTGCTTTTGGGGGAGAAGAGTGAGAGGCAGGGAGGGAAGAAAGAGAGGGAGGAAGGGGGTCGTAAATGAGCAAGATTCAGACTCAGACTCAGAGACTCATGAGCCACTGCACAAAGGAACAAAATACATCCAACGCAATAAATCAGTGAAAATAATTTTAATACAGCTCAAAAAGTTTTCAGATTAAACATCTGTTAGGCTACATTTATGCTAGTGCATGTTTATTTTAAAATGCATAGCTCAGACAGAATCATAATTTCTATTCATTTTCCACTAATTTACTGACAATGCACGCGCATTCAAAAGTTTAGAGAGAGTGCCCAAATTAGGCTATATAACTTATCTAGGCTGTTATTACTATGTAGGCTATAATAGGTTGTGTAGCTCTAACTCTGTATTATTCTGACCCAGAGGACATAACAGGTCTCTAGATTGTGACCAAATTGGTCACATATGCAACAATTTTTTTTGGAGAATGTGCAAGTTAAAGTTTGACATAGTCGCATTTCAGCAGGAGTCACTGATCAATTCTGAATTCTGAACTGAATTCACTGATCACGCAAAGAGAGGTGCTTTCAGTGCAAGCATTTTCGGGTAAAACCTGGCTTAATACTTCAGTACAAGCGCGAATATGCATGCAGTGCACGTCAAAAATACAACGGCGGACGGAAGATTTGGTTTTCAAGCTAAAGTAAAGTAAAAGGCTGCGTCTTAAACCAGAGAAGGTGAACATGTTGGTATTCTTGTGGGGAAAAAAAAACATCCAAGCAGTTAGTTTAGTTTCACTTTTCTTTTTGTATCATTTTGAAAAGCTTGTCATCTTTGCTGTTTACATTTACATTTAGTCATTTAGCAGACGCTTTTATCCAAAGCGACTTACAATAGAAGCAATCAGAGCAACAAGAGAGCGACAGTGTATAAGTACTGAGGCAAATTTCAGCTAGATAAACAAGATAAGCCTTGCTAGATTTTTTATTTTTTTTAATAAGTATATAGAAAAACTGAAAAGAGTAGGAAAGTGCTAGTGTCATTCCACCAGCTGGGAACTGTCCACAAAATGGTCAGTGAAAGTGATTTTGAGCCTCTTTGGGATGGCACCACCAGGCGTCGTTCATTTGCAGAACGCAAGCTTCTGGAGGGGACATAAGGTTGGATTAGACAGTTTAGGTATTCTGGTGCATTACCAGTGGTTGTCTTGTAGGCAAGCACCAGTCCCTTGAATTTGATGCGAGCAGCTACTGGCAGCCAGTGCAGTCTGATGAAGAGAGGTGTGACATGGGCTTTCTTCGGCTCATTAAAGACCACTCTTGCTGCTGCATTCTGAATCATCTGCAAAGGCTTGGAAGTGCATGCAGGAAGGCCCGCCAAGAGTGCATTACAATAGTCCAGTCTGGATAGGACAAGAGCTTGGACAAGAAGTTGTGTAGCCTGCACTGATAGGAAGGATCTGATCTTCCTAATGTTGTACAAGGCAAATCTGCAGGATTGAGCTGTAGCAGCAATATGGTCTGTGAAAGATAACTGGTCATCCATCACAACACCAAGATTCCTAGCTGTCCTAGAGGAAGTTATGGTTGATGAATTTAGCTGTATAGAGAAGTTGTGATGAAGTGCGGGGTTGGCTGAGATCACAATCAGTTCAGTCTTAGCAAGATTGAGCTGAAGATGGTGTTCTTTCATCCAGCCAGAGATGTCGATCAGACAAGCTGCGATGCGAGCAGGAACCGTGGGGTCATCTGGATGGAAGGAGAAGTAGAGTTGCGCGTCATCAGCACGCAATGTGTAACGTGTAACGTGTTTACCTCACGTTACACTTCCCCTTTTTTATTTATTTGATTCCTCAGCGTTTTCTAAACGTTCTGTAATTTATTATTTGGTATTTAATACAGCATGTAGTATAACATGCAAAAGAGGAACTCCCTCACATTGCAAATTATACTACTGATGAAAAAGAACGGGTTGGATGTTAACCACTTTCGTTACCATAGAAATATAAATGATCATAGAAGTTCATCAGCATGCACTGATTAATCCCATTTTGAAAAAATAAATAACATGTAGGTGTGTTCTTCTTGACGGGGCTCTGCGCAGGTCCGAGAGAGCTAGAGAGAGTAGACTGCTTTGTATGCTTTCGAATCTATCTGCTTGGCATCGCTTCTAGTGCTGCAGGCTTATTGGCTCACTGACGTTGACGAGATTAACCCCTTAGGTATTCGAAATTTGTTACTGAACAACAAGGCGTTTTTCGATACTCGAGGCAATTCGGTCGGTTCCTAAAAATTCGATACCAGCCCTATTGATAGTATAGGGAAACGAGTGTGCTTTTTGTAAAATGGTGTTATGGTTTTGAAATTTTTGTTCCAGAACTCTGAGATCTGCTAGTGAGCGACAAGAGAGGTGCTAAATCACTATCCAGAACATTCTCTTTTACTGTTCCTGGCTGGTGGAACGATCTTCCTACCCCTATCCGGAATGCTGATTCCTGACAAGCTTCAAGCGACAGCTTAAAACTCATCTCTTTCAACTCTATTTGCTGTTACCATAAAAAAAAAAAAAAAATTAATCTCTTTATTCCTTCCCTTTCTAGCTTGTACTTGTCTGAAGCACTACTTGAAATCTGGTATTATAGCACTGCCTGTGTCTGTTTGTCTCCTTAAGAAGAATCGCTCTATGTTCTCCCAACTGTATGTCACTTTGGACAAAAGCGTCTGCCAAATGCCTAAATGTAAATGTAAAAACCAGTTATAGTGTTTTAGCAATCAAGAAAAACTGATTTATAAACATTTTAAGTTAGGGGTGTACTCACTTTTGTGGCCTGCGGTTTAGACATTAATGGCTGTGTGTTCAGTTATTTTGAGGCAACAGCAAAAAATACATTGTTATGTAAGCTGTACACTCACTACTTTGCATTGTAGCAAAGTGTCATTTCTTCAGTGCTGTCACATGAAAATATTTACAAAAATGTGAGGGGTGTACTCACTTCTGCGAGATACTACACACACACACACACACACACACATACACACACACACACACACACACACACACACACACACACACACACACACACACACATATGTTGTGTTTCCATGTTTTATGAGGACATTCCACAGGCGTAATGGTTTTTATACTGTACAAACCATATTTTCTGTCACCCTACACCTAAACCTAGCCCTCACAGGAGACTGTGCATACTTTTAATTTTTCAAAAAAACTCATTCTATATGATTTATAAGCCTGTTTCCTCATGGGGACCTCACAAATGTCCCCACAAAGTCAAAATGTACTAGTTTTACTATCCTTGTGGGGACATTTGATCCCCATAATGTGATAAATACCAGGTGTACACACACACTATATACACACTCATACATATGTGTCGATTTGTGTATATATATATTATATATATATATATATATATATATGTAAGGAGGGTGAGGCGGAAGCCGAAGTTGAATCCAGTTGCGGATGTTTATTGAAGTTGTTAAACAAAGCAGAGTCGTGATCCATAATCGTAGTCGTAAATACAGGCAATGGTTCGTTTAACAAGGTAAACAGTCCAACCGTGCAACACAACAAAAGGGTAAGGCGTAAATCAGTAGTCGAGAAATCCAGGCAGAGAGTCGAAATACTAACAAACAGTCCAATCCAGGCGTCAAACTAAAGGGCAAAGCAAGATTCAGTAAACGAGAAACAAATGGATCATACACAGGATATCAGGCAGTAATAGAGAATGCTCGGTAGTCAGGTGTTACGCTGGCAATACTTCGCAACAAGCCATGCGGCGGCCAAGCTAATATGGCCGCCAAACAGGAAGTGGGTTCAGAGTTCAGCAGAGGGAGTGCAACCAGTCAGTACTCAGGTGAGGGCTCCCTCTGCTGGCGTGGCATTACAGAACCCCCCCCTCTAGGAGCACCTCCAGGTGCTCTACGTGGACGTCCCCATGGTCGTGGTGCTGGACGATCGGGTCTGGCTCGATGGAACTCCTCCGTGAGCGAGGGATCCAGAATGTCCGCCGCCGCTACCCACGATCTCTCCTCTGGGCCGTACCCCTCCCAATCCACCAGGCACTGTAGCTGACCCCCTCTTCGCCGCGAGTCTAACAGGACGTTCACCTTGTAGGCTGGCGTTCCGTTGATGTCCAGCGGTGGCGGTGGCTCCTGTGACTCGGCCTCGGGGTCAGCATCCCGGTAGAAAGGTTTGAGGAGTGACACATGGAAAGAAGGAGAGACGCGGTAGTCAGCAGGAAGCTCTAATTGGTAAGTGACCTCATTAATCTGTTTTATGATTTTAAATGGGCCAACATACCTGGGAGCGAGCTTCCTGCTCGGCAGACGGAGCTTGAGATCCCTCGTGGAGAGCCAGACCCTTTGTCCAGGTTGGTATGGAGGATGTGGGCGTCGATGACGGTTGGTGTTTATCTCCTGCCTCCTCACGGCGTGTTGGAGCCGTACATGGGCACTGTCCCACACCCTCTCACTGCGACGAATCCAGTCATTGACAGCAGGTCAGTGAGTCCTGTAGAAGAGTGTGTGAGTGAGTTTTGAGCGTACTCGGTCCAAGGAAGAAATTCAGCCCAGCGATGTTGTTCTCGGCTGCTGTAAGACCTCAGGTACCTGCCGATTTCTTGATTCAGCCTCTCGACCTGACCGTTGGACTGCGGATGATAGCCAGAAGTTAAACTAACATTGATATCTAACATGTTACAGAAGGATTTCCAAACCTGAGAGGTGAACTGAGTTCCTCGGTCTGAGACAATATCTTCAGGTAGGCCATAATTTCTGAAGACATGGTGGAACATGGCTTGAGCGGTTTCCATGGCAATAGGTAGACCTTTTAATGGAACTAAACGACAGGCTTTGGAGAAGCGGTCGATGATTACCAGGATTGTGGTGTAACCATCAGATGGAGGTAGGTCAGTGACGAAATCAATGGAGAGGTGAGACCAAGGTCGTTGAGGAATGGGGAGAGGCTGTAGAAGTCCTGCTGGCAGGTCCCTGGGTGTCTTGGACTGAGCACAGACGGAGCAAGACTTGACATAATTGGCTACATCTCGGGTCATTGAAGGCCACCAGAAGGAATTTTGCACCAGCTTAAGGGTTCGTGAAACGCCGGGATGTCCAGTGCAGAGTGATGTGTGGACCCACTGGATTACCCGATGGCGTTGAGTCTGGGGAACATATTGCTTGGTAGGGGGGCAATTAGATGGTGACGGGTCAGTGAGGACTGCCTGGCGAATTTCCTCCATTATGTCCCAGTTGACTGGAGCAACGAACAAGGCCGGACTCAGGATAGGTTCAGGAGTGTAGTTCTGTCGTGGGGGATCATGGCGCCTGGATAGAGCATCGGTCTTACTGTTCTTGGTGCCTGGACGGTAAGTAACTGTAAAGTGGAATCGTGAGAAGAATAGAGACCATCTTGCCTGGTGTGAATTCAAACGTCTAGCAGACTTGACATACTCAAGGTTCTTGTGGTCCGTGATTACCTGGAATGGGTGAACTGCCCCCTCTAACCAATGCCTCCATTCTTCCATGGCGGCCTTCATTGACAGAAGCTCCTTGTTTCCCACATCATAGTTATACTCGGCGGGGGTTAGCTTCCGAGAGAAGAAGGCACACGGGTAAAGCTTGGGAGGTTGTCCGTGACGTTGGGAAAGCACGGCTCCAATCCCACAGTCTGAGGCATCGACCTCCACAACGAAGGGGAGCTCTGGGTCTGGATGTTTCAGGATGGGGGCCGTCGTGAAGCTGGTTTTGAGCTTTAGGAAGGCTGCATTGGCGGAAGCGTTCCATGACAACTTCTTGGGTTTTCCATTGAGTAGCGAGGTGAGTGGTGCAGCGATGGTGCTGTAGTTCCTGATGAAGCGTCGATAGAAGTTGGCAAAACCTAGGAATCTCTGCAATTCTTTCAACATAGAAGGCTGGGGCCATTTAGTGACAATGGTTACTTTAGAGGTGTCCATTTCTACACCCTGGTGGCTGATGTTGTAGCCCAGGAATGTCGTCTGCTTCACATGGAACTCACACTTCTCGGCCTTGACATACAGTTGGTGACTGAGCAGCTTGGAAAGAACGTCCTTGACGTGAGTGACATGATCTTCTTCGTTCTTGGAATAGATTAGGATATCATCAAGATATCGTCGCTGTCGGGCGGAATCCTCGTATCTCCAAAACCGTCATTTTTCAGGAAATGAAAAAAACTGCATATTTTTTGAGTTATTAAATATTTTATCGTTAAAGTTGGTATTATACCATATATTGCTATCATACACTGTTGTGTACCAACATTAAGACAACATTTCCCCAAAATCATGTTTTATCGGAGATACGAGGTTTTATGACTTGGGAGCAGGGAGATACGAGATTACGCCGTCATTGATAAGAATGCTACAGACACAGACTTCGCTGCTGCCAGCAGTGTTCATCAAAGTCTGCAGTCGCGTTGAGCCTTTTGACAAGAGAAAAGGCTTCAATAGTTAACCAAAGCTAACGACTGTGGTTACATACATCTTCCTAAACTCTATTTTAAAGGTTTAAGAGCTATGATGCAATACAAAAAAACTGAGTCCGTCTTTTTTCCCCTTAATTCTTCCAGAACAGCTTATACTACTGTTTCAGCTATTAACATAGTTACGTTTTATATGTAATGCCAAAGTGGTTATATTTCGTTTCGTTTTCTTATTAAGTTAATTTAGAAAAACTTTTGGAGCATTTTTTTGTTCGTTAAATATCAGTTTGTTTGTTTGTTTGTTTGTTTTTTTACGAACAGCGGCCAGCGGAAGACTTTTGCCTTTTAAATCATTACGACTTGCATAAAATAAAATCTATAGATCTAAAACAGTTAAAGTAGCTATAGAACAATTTTAGTTTAAACATTAAACCTAGATAAATGTGCGCTATTATGTGAATATTGTTTTTGAAGAGGAGAAGCTGAAATCGCTTTGCAGGACCTGAGGAGTCAGCGCGATCACATTTTTCAGCGAATAGGCTACATGCCTCACAAACATGACAAATAAATAAATAAATAAATAGAAAGGTTTAAATTATTACTTAACGAAATAAAACAAATCAGAAAAAAACGCTTTCATTATGTAATCCGGAAAGATGCTTTCCTTCAAAAGTTGCGTCCAAAGAAGAGATTGCGAGTCAGGGTCTTTGCGACATTATCTCAGAATACACTAGTTTATTAATGGATCATTCAAATATCTCCTTACTGTTTCCACCGACACATTCAATGCTAATTATTTTTGCCGGTGCTTTGTGACAAGAAGATGGAAGGGGACATATGCCCCGACGCTCCAGCGGAGTGAAGAAAAGGTGGAGATACGAGCTCTTCTCAGACAGTTGAAGTGTTCAAATGAGTTAAGAGATTTGCTCTCAAGCTATTTTCAACACTTTAGATTGGTTAATAATTTGTAAAAATTACAGATCCACGTGGGCACTGACCAATAGCATCGATTTGTGAAAAAATATGAAATTTACAAAATTTGGACATACGAGGTTTCCGCCCGACAGCGACGATATGCAATGACATACTTGTGGAGGACATCCTTGAAGACTTCATTTATGAAAGATTGGAAGATGGCTGGGGCGTTGGCAAGGCCAAAGGGCATGACCAGATATTCGTAGTGCCCCCTGGTGGTGAGAAAAGCCGTCTTCCATTCATCTCCTTCCCTGATGCGTATCAGGTTATAAGCACTTCTCAAGTCAAGTTTGGTGAATATTCTGGCCTCCCTGAGTTGTTCTAGAGCAGAAGGTACTAAAGGCAGTGGATACCTGAACTTGACGGTGACATTATTGAGGCCTCTGTAGTCGATGCATGGACGTAGCCCCCCATCCTTTTTCTCCACGAAGAAGAAGCCAGCTGCAGCGGGAGAAGTAGAAGGACGGATAAAACCAGATTCCAGAGCCTCGTGGATGTAGTCCTCCATAGCCTGGGCTTCTTGTCGTGATAGTGGGTAGACCTTGCTCTTGGGAGGACACATGTTTGGAAGAAGGTCTATAGCACAGTCCCAGGGCCGATGTGGTGGTAACTGTGTGGCTTTAACCTTGCTGAAGACCTCCAAAAGCTCAGTATACACCTTGGGGATCTTCGGTTTGATCAGGCTCGGAGGGCTCTCAACACTCGTGGACAAACATGGACGTGACTTCTTAAGGGTTAAACAATGATTAAAACAAAATGGAGACCAGTGAATCAGCTCACCCGTGTGCCAGGAGATGTGGGGGTCGTGACAACTCAGCCATGGTATTCCTAGAATGATTTCATATTTGGGTGAGTCGATCAGGTATAAAGAGATGTTTTCTTCATGGAGAAGTCCAACTTGCATCTTTAGTGAACGGGTCTGTTCGAGAATTCCCCCTTTGATGGGTTTGTCATTGACAGCCGTAATGCTGATAGGTGGAAGACATGGTATGGTGGGTAGCTGATGTTTCCGGGCGATGTCTGCGTTGAGGAGGTTGAGGGCAGCGCCGGAATCAACTAATGCTGTCAACATAATGGGACCAGATTCAGTGGAAATCTGTACAGGTAATGTGAAAATTTTGAATGGACTTCGGGAGAAGGTGTCAACACTCACCCGGTATTGAGCAGTGGTGGACCTCCGGGTCTTTTGAGGGCACAGCGAATTATGATGACCAGGTTCTCCGCAGTAAAAGCAGAGATTGTTGAATAAGCGTCGTCTACGCTCATCCTCAGACAATCTGGTAGGTGCAACTTGCATGGGTTCAACAACACGTGGTGACTCAAGACTCCGAAGGGCAAGTCGTAACACAGGGTGAGATGCATGCGCTTGCTTGGCCTTAGGTGCGTTTCTGAGCAGATTATCAATCTTAACAGTCATATTAACAAAGTCATTAAAGGAAGACTCCTCACCTCGACAAGCCATCTCCAGTTGCAGTTGGGGACATAGGCTTTCTCGAAACACTCCTTTTAGTGAGGCATCATTCCATCCACTTTGTGCCGCAAGAGTCCTGAACTCGACTGCATGCTCTGCTGCGGTTCGTGAGCCTTGAGAAAGATGTAACAGACGAGATGAAACATCCCGACCCCCAGCGGGATATTCAAATACTTCACGGAGTTGTTGTAAAAAATACTCAGGTGAAGTTCTAAGCTGTTCGTCCGTTTCCCAAACCGCAGCAGCCCAATCAATAGCTTTGCCAGATAACAATGACATGATAAAGGAGCATTGATCAGAGCTAGCATGAAACTGATCCCCCAAAGTTTCCAAATAAGTGCGTGCTTGTCGAATGAACCCTTTACACCGTTCTGCTGAACCATCAAACTTATCAGGCAGAGCGAGTCTTACCGTGCTCGAAGCGGCGGGAGGAGGAGAACGGAGTTGATGGAGAAGTAATTCATTCGACGCTTGCATCTTAGCTAGCTGTTCTTGGTAACTTCGTAACACTTAATTTTGGTAAGCAAATGCAGCTTGCAACTGTGAAACGTCCGCTGGATTCATGGGTGACGAAGTATTCTGTAAGGAGGGTGAGGCGGAAGCCGAAGTTGAATCCAGTTGCGGATGTTTATTGAAGTTGTTAAACAAAGCAGAGTCGTGATCCATAATCGTAGTCGTAAATACAGGCAATGGTTCGTTTAACAAGGTAAACAGTCCAACCGTGCAACACAACAAAAGGGTAAGGCATAAATCAGTAGTCGAGAAATCCAGGCAGAGAGTCGAAATACTAACAAACAGTCCAATCCAGGCGTCAAACAAAAGGGCAAAGCAAGATTCAGTAAACGAGAAACAAACAATGGATCATACACAGGATATCAGGCAGTAATAGAGAATGCTGGCAATACTTCGCAACAAGCCATGCGGCGGCCAAGCTAATATGGCCGCCAAACAGGAAGTGGGTTCAGAGTTCAGCAGAGGAAGTGCAACCAGTCAGTACTCAGGTGAGGGCTCCCTCTGCTGGCGTGGCGTTACAATATATGTATAACCTGCTATGGTATTTTTGCAGTTCTACACAAGAATATATTGAAATGACCAAAACACAGTGAATAAAAAGTACAGTGTAAATAAATAAATAAATAAATAAATAAATAAGTTCTCTTCCATTCTTCTTTTAAACTTTCCAAATGATTTTGGTGGCAACATACAATCTGCTAATATCAAGTTATATGCCATTACATGTCATTACATGCAAAATATAACTGTCTATCACAATAGCTCTAATTTCATCTGAAAAGACTTTGGTTTTGCTCTTCCTCGCCCTCCTCTTCCACCACCTTTTATTTGCACTCTTCTGTACCTTTCAGATTGACAAATGCATCCGTGCCACCTGTGCAATTTGAACTAGCTTATATTTTGTATTTTTTAAATAATTAGAAAAAAGTGTGAAGAATTTTTAATTATTGTGTGTAAACGTGTAATACAGCTGTGTTGCAGTTGTGCTTAACTTTTGCTTTCTTGTATTTACGGTTTTGCATCACAAGTTCATCACAGAGCAAATTGTGTCTTAGTCACTGGCAACAGTGTCTAAACTGCCTGAATTTGTTTAAGGTTTTTAAGTGGTTTAGGCTATTGAGAATTTAATTTAGTGTTAAAACTGTAAATAACAATAATAAAATAATGTAGAAAACTATATATTTAATGTAAGAAACGATGTAGAAATATACAGAACCTAAACACAGGAGTTGGAGTTGATGAGCAAAAATGTGAGCAACCCTTTATTATTATTAAAGAAGGATAAGCAAAAATTTTAATTTGCTTCCGTAGGCCAACAGGTTTTTGACCCTTTTTTACAGCTTGCTGCTATTAATTGTAAACAATCTGTGAGTTTGAAGCAATTATTTCCTGTAGATTGGGGGCAATAAAATACCCTTTAAGTTAACACCTGAATGAGTAATTATTCTCAAATGAAAAAGGTGGCAAATGTCTGTTTTGTCATATTTATTTAGGTTTCCACCCAGTCTATTTTTCCAAGATTACAGTGGGTCTAATTAAAAGAGTGGACGTGTATATATGAATCACCACAGGTCCTGAGAATTTAATTATATTTGTCTTATTTATCAGATATAAGGCTGTCACTCAGGTGTATTTAATCAATGTGGCAGAATAATTGCAGGTCTGTGCTCTGGCTTAAAATAAGCCACTCATATATTTTCTAATGTAATCACTCTTAAGCCTTTGTAATTAATTCTCCAAGTTATCTAAAAGAGATTTAGATCTGACACCTTTCTGCAATATTCCATGCTAGAATAACTGTAGTTGAACTAAACACCTGCTGTTCTTTTACTTATCAGGGCTTGACGCCTACATTTTTTATAAGGAGCACATAAATTGAAAAATTTAGGAACGCAATGAATATGAATATATATAAATATATTAAATAAATACAAAAATAAATAAATAAATAAATACAAAAATATTAATTAATTACAAATTGCTCTAAAACCGTAAGCCTGTAGAATTGCTTCTATTTATTCAATGAAATTACAGTTATTTGAAGGTTAATAATCACATTAGGCCTTTTCACAAAACCTATTTTTTCATCCCCAAACATTTAAGATGTTTGAACAAGTGTTATGAAAGTTGATATAGTTCTCGCCACTGCATTAAGTACTACACTTTTGGTGTAATTTGCTGGATGTTATGTATAAAGCACTTCAGTTGATGAAAAAGGATAATTTAACTATTGGTATTGAGAATCATTCAATTTGTGTTCATTTGTTTTTAATTTTTTTGAATACTCTTTGTATTAACCATTATCCAATGTCAAAGAAACACTTCGTCCTTTATGCTGTGACAGTCATACTCTTTTGTTGTGCATTTCCTGTTTATGTGGTGGCTCTGTGGCCCGCCTGAAGACATTTTCAATCTATTATAATGTTTCTTCGTGTGGCAGACTGCATGACTATCTTCCTCAGGCTTTAAGTAATTATCCCAACCATCTGCCTGCATCTCTACCACAGATAGGGGGCTCCTTGACAGCCCTGCGTTCTGCCTCAGACAATGTCTTTGAGCATCAGGAACACAATACTCTGCATGCTGCTTTGAAGACATTAGCAGAGTTACTTACAAGGTCATCAGCAAAAAGAAAGCACGATGCTGGATGACAGTGAAAAAGTACTCAAAACTACACACCAACTTGTGCAAACTTCAAACTTCCCGGGTCAAAGTTCAAAGACCAAACAACAGAATATACAGTAAGCGTACATTGGAATATACTGTCAGTTACTGTACAGCAGGGATTTTCAACTTTCAGTCCTCGGGTTGCCATCGTGAAACAATCATGACGATTTCGGTGATCGTTGTTTACTAAACGGTGGTCCTGTGTCGTACAGTGAGAGAGGTTCAAAGACGGCCGCTCTCACGGTCTTGCGACCAAAGATAGCCTACGGTCATTTTCTGTCAGTGTCAGAAATTCAGCAGATCATCTCGCAATGTGTTCGCTGCTACGACCTACGTCTACTGACCAGCCAATGAAAATGCAGCATGATGAACGCGACATGTGACATTAACAGCGAAGGTTAACGGAAGTTATTTACCTCAAGCTCCCTGTGCAAAAGTGGCATCCCAAGTTGGCCTCTTTTCCCTAGCCATGACCGGGTCCATATTTTCCTATTCCTCCTCCACCTCTTCTTTTTTTCAGCACGCGTGAAAACCACAACCGCTAAATCATGCTTAATCTTGCTGTATGACGTTGCGCTAACGTGGGTCGCAGCCGATTCAACAGGTGTCATCTTCGCACAGTCTACATACATGTCGTACCCAAGATTATTAGAACCACATCGCACACTGTGATGTGCAATGATCTTAGAAGACGGCTGAAATCTCACAGTGTGTAGCAGGCTTTAGATATCTCCCTATTGAACATGTTAAGTTAATGAGATAATGAAGTGATGATTGAATCATTAATGATCAAATTTATTGGGACTTTAGTAACTTGTTTTGTGATGTTGAGAGTTAATTTGTTTATTTGATTAGTTGGTAACGCTTTAAATTACAGCCCGCAAAGAACTATGTAAGTATGCTGAACTTACAGCGTACTTATAAAGAACGTACGTGTAGGTATAAGGGAACAATATGTTAAGTTCGGGTAATAAGGGGGTAATAAGACTGATAATTAACCTGCAAAGAACTATGTAAGTATAAAGAATTTACGGTGTACTTACTGTGTAATTATAAAGAACGTACGTGTAGGTATAAGGGAACAATATGTTACGTTCGGGTAATAAGGGGGTAATAAAACTGACAATTAACCCGCAAAGACCTATGTAAGTAAACTGAAGTTACACCGTAACTTTGTTGTAATTACAGTATACCTATTTAATACATCCATGTAGGTATAAGGGAATAGCATGCGATATTTGGGAAATAACGGGGGTAATAACCTGTGATTTTTTTTTTTTATTATACTGTAGCCTATCATTTATAACTAGGCTATTTAAAACTAAGGGCTACTATAATTAGGCTACATCGTATGGTACAGTGTACTGTATATGGCCTAAACAACAGTCTTATGTTGTGAATATGATTTAAAAAGACGATGTACTTTTCATAATTTTATATTAATGTTTTTTACAGGCCTAGATAGACTATTTCTTATAGCGTAGCTACATATTTAATATTAAAGGATACATGATGGAGATTTCACAACAAAACTAGACATCCAGTGAAATGAGTTGAGTTTATAATTTATCATTCACATGTCTCCTTACCTTATGAAAGCTTATTGATTACCCTCTTGTATCCTTTAATATTAAATATGTAGCTACGCTATAAGAAATAGTCTATCTAGGCCTGTAAAAAACATTAATATAAAATTATGAAAAGTACATCGTCTTTTTAAATCATATTCACAACATAAGACTGTTGTTTAGGCCATATACAGTACACTGTACCATACGATGTAGCCTAATTATAGTAGCCCTTAGTTTTAAATAGCCTAGTTATAAATGATAGGCTACAGTATAAAAAAAAAATTTCACAGGTTATTACCCACGTTATTTCCCAAATATCGCATGCTATTCCCTTATACCTACATGGATGTATTAAATAGGTATACTGTAATTACAACAAAGTTACGGAGTAACTTCAGTTTACTTACATAGGTCTTTGCGGGTTAATTGTCAGTTTTATTACCCCCTTATTACCCGAACGTAACATATTGTTCCCTTATACCTACACGTACGTTCTTTATAATTACACAGTAAGTACACCGTAAATGCTTTATACTTACATAGTTCTTTGCAGGTTAATTATCAGTCTTATTACCCCCTTATTACCCGAACTTAACATATTGTTCCCTTATACCTACACGTACGTTCTTTATAAGTACGCTGTAAGTTCAGCATACTTACATAGTTCTTTGCGGGCTGTAATTTAAAGCGTTACCGATTAGTTTGTTGATTGGCACCATTGTTGAGAATTATACACTGATCCTTGACATCTGTATTTGGCCAAGTAGTTCAGTGGTTAATGTTCTTGAGATTTTTTTAATTGATCAACACAACACTGTTTAAGAGCACTAAATTGAGTTCAACATAGACAAAACACAATACACCATATCGAAACATAACTAATTTCATCTGATGTTTAAGTATTTTGGCTGTGCTTTGCTGTAATACAAAAGCTTTGAAAACAGTATTACAACAGGCTAAAAAACTGTGTAAAGTCAAGAGGGTCAATTAAAAGAAACACTAAACACTATTATGTGATTTTTTTTATTTTTTTTTATTGTCCATGTTTTCTTCAGTGATTTTGTTTGTTAACAGCAGGTGTTCACCATTACAGTTTTTCTCATTTGCTAAAACACTTAACCCCATCCTCTGAACTAAATTTTCAATATATGTGTGTATGTATATATAATCTTGTAAAAAATATCACACATCTTAGAGCTAGGTCAGCGCATCTACATTAGCAAAAAAAAAAAAAAAAAAAACTGGTGTGGTAATCTTGCTGTTCTGTATAAGAATATACTGAAATGACCAAAATACAGTCTATAAAAAATACAGTGGGAAAAAAAAAATCTTTTCTATTCTTCTTTTGAACTTTCCAGCTGATTTTGGTGGCCACAGACAATCTGCTAATATCAGGCTCTTGGTGCTGTCTCTGTCATTCCATGCACAAGAACATGGTCTATTACAGTAGCTCTAATTTCATCTGAAAAGACTGTTCTTGGTTTTGCTCTTTTTCGTCCTCCACCTCATATTTGCACTCTTTTGTACCTCTCAAATTGCTGGATACACCCGTGCCATCTGTGCACTTTGAACTGGCTTTATTTCATATATTTAAATATTTAGAAACAAGTGTGTAGCTTTTTGAATTATTGTTTGTAAACAATGACAGCCGTGTTGCAGTTGTGCTTAACTTTTGCTTTCTTGTCTTTAGGCTTTTGCATTACAAGTTCATCACAGAGCAAATTGTGTCTAAGTGGGCGAGAATGTGCTTAGAGTTGCATGAGATCTGCAAACAGTGTCTAAACTGCTTGAACTTGTTTAAGGTTTTGCAGAAAGATGTGATTGTTAATAGTTAATAATAGGTAATTATTTTTCAATAAAAAAATACATAAACATACACACTCAAAAGAAACTACACCTAAGTTTATTTATTCATTTATTTTTTTATTCTTTTCGTAGGATTACAAATTTATAAAATGTTAAATCTAGGTTCAAGTGTAATAGTGTATTGTGTTTTATATTTTGAGGTATAAAGGGAGTACATCTTCTCAAGTAGCCCAGGGGTCCCAAGTTAAGATCAAAGCACCGTTGTGCCTTTGAAGGTATGGGCAATACTGCTTGGTTGATGGTATCAGCACCTCAAGATGTTCCTGCCAGTTCCTGTTCCCTTATTGTTAGTCAAATGAGCCAGACAACTGAGACTCACACCTTTTGTTGGTAATGGCACTTGGTGCCTCTGCCCTCGTCTTTGAGTAGTTTGGATTAGCACCTATGCATTTGAAGGACACTGTTATGCTGATAAGATCAGTGCGGGGAACATTCTATGCAATCCCTCCCCCTTGAAAGGTATAAGTTACTTTGTACGACTGCCTAATTTAGGCTTCTTGATGACTACAGCAATGCGCAGTGCATCTCAATAAAAACTCTGCGAAAGATACCCAAAAGTCTCCTGGATCTTTGCTTCAAAGAAATAAGTTTTCTACATTCTCCTTTTTTGGGATATTCACCACACTTAGGTGTGATTTCTTTTGAGTGTGTTTATGTTTTTTGAGTGTATGTGTGTATGATTATGTATCTTTTTTATCGCAAAATAATTACTATATACAGTAAACATTCTTTTTTTTTTTTTTTTTGTAACAACATGCACTGGGCACTGTGTGCTCCATTTTTTGATGTAGTGTCTAATGAATGATCTGTAGTGTGTACTGTATTGACTAATGTGTGTATGATTTGAACACTTTGTTTGATTTGAGCACAGGTGAAATGGTTTTGAAGCGATTGCTTGATTTTGCCAGAAGAGTCAGGGGTTCAGTAAATTTAGTTTGAACATTTGGATTTGTGTTTAAGGTTTTGAGAAAATGAGTGATGGTTTCAAAAAATGTGTTTTAGCAATTCAGAAAAACTGTAATGATTCAATCACTTCATTAACTTATCAACTATCTTATTAACATGTTCAATAAGGAAACATCTAAAACATTATGTCAGGGGAGGCCAGAGGACTGGAGTTGAAAATCCTTGCTGTACAGCAATAACAAAACAATTACTGGATAATTTGCTATTGGGGAAAAAAACATACTTGTTTTGGGTGTGTGTGCGTGTGTGTGTGTGGTGGTGGTGGGGCTTATGGATCTGTTTGGGTCTGGCCACAAGACCTCATCAACATCACAGGTGATGTCCTCGCGGGCTAGGCATCGGGGAAAATATTGCCTTGTGAATCCACCCATGGATTGATTCCACCTCAATGTCTCCCCATGCCTCTTCCAGAGTTCTCAAAATGGCTTACCTGAGGCCTATTTGTAGTGCTAAGGCACAGACTGATTGGTGTTATGTTTTCTCTGCAAGTGTTTTCAGGTGTGTATGTAAGTTCCTACAATTGCCACATGAGTTTTGCTTTTTGAACAGAGTGTTTTCCCAATGATAACAGGTGATTTATTTTTTGAACAAAGTGTCTAATATAAGAAAACGTGTAGTGTTTCGCAATAAGTGTGTTACAGAATTGTAAACAAAGTGCAAAGTTGACAATGTGTTTAAGCTATGGTTACACTGTGTTTAAGGTATGCTACAAGAAGTTTAGGTATTGAGGCTTTGGCCTAAGCATTCAGTTTTAGTGTGTAAGCAATGGGCAAAAACTGTAAGCTATGGTTACACTGTGTTTAAGGTATGCTAAAATAAGTTTAGGTATTGAGGCTTTGGTCTAAGCATTCAGTTTTAGTGTGTAAGCATTGGGCAAAAACTAATTTCTGCCAAGTTGCATTACAGTATTGGTAACATCCTTATGTTATACTATAAGTTTCCTAGTCTACTGACAAAATACTTTTTCTGCCTCCCCTAGACAGTCGCAGTTCTGCACAAATACAGTGCATGTAAGAAATACTTGGCTACAATTCAATTCAACAGTTATGAGTTTGAGGGTGTGTGCTACAGTATTTACAGTGCAAAAAAATGTGAAAGTTCACAAATTTCAGAAGTACTGCTGCTATGTACTATAATTGTAATGTGTAAACAGGGAGTCTTCTGAGAGCTACAACTTGTACCACATGACCGCTGTACCACCTGACCAACATGGGCTCTGTTTAGGCGTTGATATGTTGCCATACAAAAGCATAATTCCAAGTCCGAGGATGTGAACAGCTCAGAGTAGAATGTCACGTGTTGTCATCTGAAAAATTACGCTAAATACGATATGGCGTGAATGCAGAATTATTTAATCAGGAACAAATGACCTTTGACCTCATCCACTTAATTTTTCTTTTCTCCTCTTATTTCTTTATTTTCCAAAGCAGTTGTGTAAATGTGTATTTATAGGCCCATTCTAAGGCCATGATTGGTTGGTGTTAAGTGAAGCAATGAGTGTTCGCACTTGTGAGGACCTAGTGTGATACACTGATGAATTAGTGTGGCATTTTGATTGGTTGTGTTTGAAAATCACAATTTTGTGTGTTACATAGAGAATTGTGTGTTGTGTTTTGCAAATCGTGTTTTGTGAAATTGAAAACTGAGTCAAAGGCCAAAAAGTACATGGTTTTGCAGATTTGGTGTGTGGTTCTGGTGTTTGAAAAGTAAGGATTTTGTGTGTAAGCAGTTGAAAAAAGAAAACTGTAATGCTACTTGGGGAGCCGTTTATGACAACTAAATCATCCCATCTATGTTAAATGCACTTAGTTTAGATTTTCGAAAATGGTCTTGTGGCATTGTGAGAGGTAGGGTATCAACAAGTGTGGGTTGCTTCACAAATCAAGTCCAGACTGAAGTCAAGCTACAAGTTGTTTTAATCATCACTCCAAAAGTCAAAAAGTTACAACAGAGGAAAAACTTATCCAGCTTCTCTTCGAAGTGCAAATTTGAAGTGTGACAGCGTGCTCTCTCCGAAGTGTGCATTCCAAGGCTGATTGTGTCACTGAAATTCGAATGCAACTTCAAATGCAGCCTCCGTTTACCAGAAAAATTAAGTGTGGATCGCAGAGCACTTTGCACCCTACCATATCCCAGAATCACTTGCAAGCAGATATCAATGGAATTTATATTCAAAGAACATGGAGCATGAGAGTTCTTTTGGGAAATTCACACTGAAATGTAAGTATTGTGTTCATTTATTCAAATACCTAGCGAAACGAGTGTTAAAAGCCAGATTTTTTATTTATTATTATTATTTTTTTTTTTTTGAAAAACAAAGCCCCCCAAAAATAAGACAACCACTATATAAGGCAACAGTCTTTCCCTTTGTTGTGTTTTTGTAGTGCTGTCATGTCAGATATGTCTACAAATGTTTAACCAAACGTTAACACTTCAGTATTTTGTATGCATGTCCTGCTATGTCATATTTTCAAATGTTAAGATTGCAAACCTTTGTTTATATTGGTAGTTTTTCCATTTTCTCTTATTTTAGGACTGTTGTGGAAAAAATTAGCTTGCTTGGGAAAGACTTAAAAAATACAAAGCAAGTAAGTTAATAGACACATTTTAGCAATTGTGCGGTTGTTGTTAACAGGCATGGTTTACTTGCTCTGCCTTAGGATTGGAAGTGTCCTGGGACCAGTGAGAGAGTGAGTGGTGAGCTGGTGGAGCTACTCGGGGAGGACATAAAACTCCAGAGAGAGACACAGGAGAGAAGAGCACAGACAGGAGAGTCTCTCTCTCTCTCTCTCTCTCTCTCTCTCTCTCTCTCTCGTGCGCATGCGTGGGTGTTTGTGGAGCGAGTGTGCAGAGAGTGTGCAGGGGGTGTTTGGTGAGTCTGAGCGTTTTTTGACTGTGATTGTGGTCGCCGAGCCATAAGACAGCGTGTCCTTTCTTTTTATATGTTCTTTCTTTCTCTTTTTTTCTTCTTTGAGGGAGCTTTTTGGGTTATATTTAAAGTTTTAGGGAAAGCACACATAGGGCCGAGTGCTACCCGTTAAGGGAGCATGACGGCCCCGGGTTCACGGGCACTCAATACACTCACACGGCGTCATGCAGTAAAGGTGGCGTCCGCAGTGAGTGTAGAGGACTGTTGTTTGGCAATAGGAGTAGTGGCTGGTCATGAAAATATTGTTTCGGCATCAAAAATGAATAATTCCACGGTGATCTTTTTGAAAACTGTAGATAAAGCCAACGAGCTGGTGGAGCGAGGAATTGTTATTGACGGTCAATTTACGCCTGTTCTCCCCCTTTCAATGCCATCAAAGAGGGTGACTCTGTCTAATGTTCCTCCTTTCATTGATGGTGATTTGTTATCACAGTCCCTTTCCCGCTATGGCAAGTTAGTTTCCCATCAAAAAAATCCCCATTGGAAGCGATTCTCCGTTGTTAAAGCACGTCATTTCTTTTAGACGATTTGCTATTAGCGATTTGCTATTTGCTATTTAGACGATTAGCGTCAATGCTTGTGATTCAAGACTCGCAAAGAAAATGGATATGGCTATTGTTGAACGTGAAGACCACAGTGATACAGAAAGTGATATCGAATCAGATTCAAGTGTCTCCCTCTCGCAGAATGATGGGATGAGCCGTAGTTATGAATTGGAGGAAATTAAACTGTTTCTTAAATCAACAAAGAACAGAAGAGGGGTACGAGTGAATGAATACTTTCCTGACGTTAAACAATTTGTTGAAAAGACAGGTTCTTTTATGACCGAAGGTTTGTTTACTAATAAGGAGTTTTATCGTTTGAAGAAAATAGTGACAAAACTTAACACTGAAATGAGCGATGGGGTTGAAAAACAAAACTAGTTTAATTAAATTAAGAGCACTGCTCTTTTTGTTTTCCTTCTCATTTCTCATGAATGAAGTTAACATCGCATCTTTAAATATAAATGGTGCAAGAGATATTAGGAAGAGAGCAATATTGTATGAGGAGTTTAAACAGAAGAAGTTAGATGTCATCTTCATTCAAGAAACTCATAGTGATGTAAAGAATGCTGTTGAGTGGACAAGAGAATGGGATGGCATCGCAGTTTTGAGTCATAACACCGCTTTAAGTGGAGGAGTTGCAGTTTTATTTTCCCAAAGTTTCAAACCAATTTCTTATGATGTAGATGAAATTATAAAGGGCAGGCTTTTAAAGGTAAAAGCTTTATTTGAAAATCATGTTTTCATTTTTATTTGTGTATATGCTCCTGTTTCAGGAGTGGAGAGAATGTTGTTTTTAAATAACCTCAGTTCAGTTCTACAAAATTGTAGTGGTGAGGAATTTTTGGTTTTGGGGTGAGATTTTAATTGCACTGAACAAATTCTTGACAGGAATCATATTGAGCCCCATGAACCCTCTCGAACACACATGAGCTTAGGGACATATGGAGGTACTTTAATGGTATGCAAAGACAGTATACTTGGTCTCACACCCGTGATAATGTTATTTCCCTAGCTAGGTTAGACAGGTTTTACACTTTTAAGCATCAGTGTGGTGTTTTTAGCAAGTGTGTTATCATTCCTGTGTGTTTTTCTGATCATTGTATGGTGTGTTGCTCATTTATTTTGGACTCTGCTAAACCAAAAAGTGCCTATTGGCATTTTAATACTTCCCTGTTGAGCGACAGAAGTTTCATAGAAACCTTTAAGTTTTTTTTGGGAGACTTTTAAGGCCACAAAAAGCTCTTTCCAGTCTTTGAGACAGTGGTGGGATTTTGGAAAAGTCCAAATCAAGCAGTTGTGTCAACAGTACACTCAAAACATCACTGTACAGATATCTAGAGATATGAAGAACCTGGAGGTATCAATTGTTAAACTTCAGAAATTGGCCGAACTAACGGGAGAAAATAAATATTTGGAGGCCTTGTCAATCAAAAAGACGCAGCTTAGCGATCTTTTGGGGGATAAGGTGCAAGGAGCTCTGGTTCGGGCCCATTTTTTGAACATTGATCAAATGGATGCCCCAACCAAATTTTTTTTTAATCTGGAAAAGAAGAATGGACAGAAAAAATTAATTCATGCACTACGCTCTGAAACTGGCATGTTGCTGACAGAATCTATTGACATTAGAAAGAGAGCTGCTGGTTTCTATGAAAAACTGTACAGGAGTGAATGTGACTCAGATCCTGAGATTGACAGTGTTTTCTATGGAAACTTGTCAAGAGTGTCTCAAGAAGACAACCTGGAACTCAACAAGGTTTTGAGTCTAGAGGAGTTGAAAGTGAAAGTGAAAGTGAAAGTGACGAGACGTGAGGCCAAGTATGGTGACCCATACTAGGAATTTGTGCTCTGCATTTAACCCATCCAAGTGCACACACACAGTAGTGAACACACACACACACACACACACACACACACACACACACACACACACACACACACACACACACACACACACACACACACACACCGTGAACATACACCCGGAGCAGTGGGCAGCCATTGCATTGCTGCGGCGCCCGGGGAGCAGTTG
This sequence comes from Cirrhinus molitorella, assembly GCA_033026305.1. Lineage (NCBI taxonomy): Eukaryota > Metazoa > Chordata > Actinopteri > Cypriniformes > Cyprinidae > Cirrhinus > Cirrhinus molitorella. The sequence continues at coordinate 29,387,837 of CM065124.1, read as the reverse complement.
GGGGTTCGGTGCCTTGCTCAAGGGTCTCACCTCAGTCGTGGTATTGACGATGGAGAGAGCGCTGGATATTCACTCCCCCCACCGTCAATCCCTGCCAGACCTGGGACTCGAACTTGCAACCTCTTGGTTACAAGTCAGACTCCCTAACCATTAGGCCACGGCTGGGTATGGAGTCTGGGAAAGCTCCAGGCATCGATGGTCTCCCAGTAGACTTTTATAAGTCCTTCTGGTCGGTGTTGGGTGGAGATCTGCTTTCAGTGCTCAATGAAAGCTTGGCTGATGGGCTGTTGCCGCTGAGCTGTCGCAGAGCAGTACTTACATTACTCCCCAAAAAAGGAGACTTGACAGACATCAAAAACTGGCGTCCTGTGTCACTTCTTTGTACAGACTATAAGTTGCTCTCTAAATCATTGGCAAATAGATTGAAAGAGGTAATGGGGAAGATTATTCACCCGGACCAGAGCTATTGCATACCTGGTAGGTCTATTTGTGATAATATCGCTTTGTTGCGAGATTTTTTAGATGTCTCCAGGTTTTTTAACATGGATTGTGTTTTGATTTCCCTAGATCAAGAGAAAGCATTTGATCGGGTTGAACATAATTACTTGTGGAAAACTTTAGAAGCATTTGGCTTTTGTCAGGATTTTTTAAGTATGATCAAAGTTCTGTACACTGATGTTGAAAGTTTGCTGAAAGTTAATGGTGGTTTATGCACTCCTTTTAAGGTTGGCAGAGGTGTTAGACAAGGGTGTTCTCTGTCAGGGATGCTTTATTCACTAGCCCTGGAACCTTTGCTGCAGCAAATAAGAACTCAGTTGAACAGTGTTCATATACCTGGTTTTAACTGTAATATGCATTTATCAGCTTATGCTGATGATGTGGTTGTAATGGTTAATAACCAAAAGGACTTAGAGATTTTATCAAAATTACTTGATGACTTTAACGTTTTATCTTCCGCTAAAGTAAATTGGAACAAAAGTGAGGCCTTAGTGTGTGGAAAACAGGGGGGTGGGAGGTTGAAACTCCCTGGAGGTCTACACTGGAACACAGAAGGTTTTAAGTATTTGGGAGTTTTTTTAGGAAATGAGACCATTGTACAGAAAAATTGGCATGGAATGGTCGATAAAATTAAAGGACGGTTAGCTAAATGGAAATGGTTAGCTCCAAATATGTCCTATAAAGGCCGCATTTTAATGATTAACAATTTAGTTGCTGCTTCTATTTGGCATAAATTAGCTTGTATGGATCCTCCCCCAAAATTGTTATCGGAAGTCCAAGCGTTGCTGGTGGACTTTTTTTGGGATAAGTTACATTGGGTTAATAAGAGCATTTTGTTTTTGCCTAAAGAGGAAGGTGGGCAGGGGTTGGTCAATTTACAAAGCAGGACAGCAGCTTTTCGTCTGCAAATTATACAGAGACTTCTGTTGGGATCAGCAGACACCAGTTGGAGAGCCATGGCTTGTGTCATCTTACGGCGCCTGGGAGGTCTTCAGTTGGACAAGTCTCTCTTCATGTTGGACCCACAAAAACTGGACTTTGTGAACTTACCCAAGTTTTATTGCAACATTTTTAGGGTTTGGAGCCTTTTTAATCATGAACGGACTCCATCTAATGACTCTCTTTTCTGGTTATTAAATGAGCCCATTTTGTATGGAGCTCGTCTGGATATTTCTGTTGTGATCCTACCTTTCCTGGTTTGAGTGACTTGCTTCTTAAAGCGAAAACCATCATTTTAAGTCAGCTGTTGAAGGTGGCGGGGCCGGATTTCATGAATGCAGACCAAGTAGCACTCCATCTTGGACTATTTTCCACTCGTAAGGTTGCACAATTGTTGATGAAATGGCGAGTTGCTCTATCAACAGAGGAAAGATGTCATCTGTTGGACTTTTGTTCAGGAGTAAAAACTCCTGATGCTGAGGACTCGTTTCCAGTCATTTTTCTACGACCAAAACTAGACAAGTGTACAGGGTTCTTTCTAAAATCTGGTAAATCCTTGTGTTTGGATCTTTTATCTGCTACTGGGAAAATTCTGTATAAAGCTTGTGTTCTGGTTTTTAATAGGAAGGGCTTAAATGACAGAATGGATACACCATGGCGCTCTTTTTTAAAAATAGATGATGATGTGAAGCCTGAATGGAGAGTTTTGTATAAACCACCATTAGCAAAGAGGGTTGGAGATATACAGTGGAGAGTTCTTCATGGTGCAATAGCTGTCAATGCTTTTGTTTCTGTTTTAAATGCTGATGTAAGTCCTGAATGTCCTTTTTGTTTTAAAAGGGAAACCATTTTTCATACATTTATGGAATGTCCTAGGTTAAACCCTCTGTTTATGGTACTAAGAAGTCTTTTTGGGTGTTTTAATGAATCCTTTACCACTGCAATTTTTATTTTGGGTGTTAAATACACAAAGAAAAAATGTAAAGACTGTCAAGTTTTAAATTTCATTTTAGGGCAAGCCAAGTTAGCGGTTTATATAAGTAGGAAAAATAAGATTGAAGAGAAATCCGGACAGAATGTGGCAGTTTTGTTTTCAACACTTGTGAAGGCCAGGGTCATGATTGATTTTAATTTTTTTAAGTCTGTGAATGATCTTGTCTCCTTTGAGTTGAAATGGTGTAGTAAAGGAGCCTTGTGCTCTGTTCTTGAAGACAAATTGCTCTTCTCACATTTTTTGTAATAGTTTATTGTAATTTTTAGATAGTGTGAATTTGTTTGTTGTATATTTGTAATAAAGTATTTTTCAAATTCAAAATTCTCGCTCTCTCTCTCTCTCTCTCTCTCTCTCTCCTCTAAATGTCACATTGTCAATCAAACAACCTAATTTCTGTAGTTTATTCTTAGTAAGTTAAAAATAAAATCACATGTGTAAATAAAAGAGAAGTAATTGTTTATTTTTTGTCCTGTAAACATATTTTTTTACACATTAAAACATTGTTCTATATAGAACAATTGTTCTATACATTACTGAAAATACTTTTTACAACTATTTACAACATAGTTTAGGATTAACATCAGAAAAACAACATCAGTTTTAAACCCAGCCCTGCCTCCATGTGTTCTGGGGTCTTCAGGGAGGTGAATTGAGAGTAAAAGTAAAGGTATACAGTATTGTTCTGAAAAAAAATATTTGTTAGGATGGTTTTACATTAATATTACTGCTGCACTAATGTGTATGTTGCATTTTACTTCTGAATATGTTCAAGGTTATTCAAAGTTGCCTACTTCATTTGCTGTTGGGTGGTAATCCACAACAATGCATCATGTTGTAAAATAACATATTTTTATAGTGTTGCTGTCCTGTGAGAATAAATAAATAAATAAATAAATAAATAAAGGTAGTACTTCACATTTGTACAAGAATACTTAACCAATGTACTGCCATACAGTCCACCACTAATTATTTTGAAAATGAAAATAACATTTTGTCAGAATATTAACAAATTGATGCTAACTATATCAAAGGCTGCATCTGAAGGACTGGGACTGGTCGTACAAGGCACTGTTCAGCTGTGGCAGCTGCCGCTGAACACTGAGCTGTACAATGTTCTATTTTATTATTTTTTTTTTTTAATTCACTGTTTTATTTTTATGCTTAACTGCCTAAAAAATCCAGGTTGCAAACCTGTCTACATATATGATCACCATGGTGAAGACTTTATTTAAATAACCTCCATTCTTATTATTCCTTGCCATCCACTGTAAAGGGGCATGATCCATTACTAGGACAAACTGCCATCCTAGAAGGTAATAACAAAAGGGTCTCCAGTGCCCATTTAACATGCTAAACATTCATTTTCTAATGTGGAGTAATTTTTCTCATACTTTTCTAACCTCCTGCTTATATTCACAACTGGATGTTCCTCTCTCGCTCTTGCGTTTGGGATAATACTGCCCCGAGACCCACCTCTGATGCATCCGTATGTACTATAAAATACTTCTTAAAATCAGGTGCCATGGCGAGTGGTTTTGCAAACTGCCCCATGTTTGTGTCGGATTGACGACGCTGATAATAAAAAACCTGTGGAATATCGGAAACGTAAGTCTCTGCCCTGCAAACATGTCTTTGCAGGGTCCATGCTGGTTTTTTGCGGGCACAGTGGGCTAGGGCCAGCCCACACCAAACCTAAACAGGCCCAGTGTGGGCTTGCCAGGAGAGGCCCACAGCAGGCTCTCTGTGAGCAGTCCACACTAGTGGACTGTCCATATTAATCCCATGATGGCCCAGTGTGGGCCAGCCCGTTTGGGCCCAGAGCAAATTTTGTCTCTTTTGGGCCCATGCAGGTTTTGTGTAGGCAGCCCTGTAATGCAACTAGGAGAATACAAACAACATTGACTGGCCGTTCTTTAGCCACTCTATTAAACTGGAATGGCTCAAACCAAAAGAGACCTTTTCAGAACCTGTTGTTTCATATAGGCCAGGTATGCTCAAATCAGGCTCACAAGATCCACTTTCCTGCAGAGTTCAGCTCTAACCTTAATCAAACACACCTGAGCATGTTAATCAATGTCTCCAGGATCATTAGAAAATCACAGGTGGGTGAGTTTGATCAAAGTTGGAGCTAAACGCTGCAGGAAAGTGGATCTCATGAGCCATATTTGAGGTGTAACAGACATAAGCCTGTTAATAAGAATTTTGTGGGCAGTTTTCTTCCTTAGGTGTGTTTGATCAGGGTTGGCAATAAACTCTGCAGGAAGGTAGATCTCCAGGAAACGGGTTGGGCACCCCTGTCCTACAATCTTACATTGCTTTAGCATTTGTAAAACAGCATTTTTCCATCTTAAAAACATAGCAAAATTACGACCTATGCTCTCAAAGTCAAATGCAGAAATATTAATTCATGCCTTCATGACCTCCAGGATAGATTATTGTAATGCTTTATTGGGTGGTTGTTCTGCACGCTTAATAAACAAACTCCAGCTGGTCCAAAATGCAGCAGCTAGAGTTCTTACTAGAACCAAAAAGTATGAGCATATTAGCCCGGTTCTGTCAACACTGCACTGGCTTCCTATTAAACATCATATTGATTTTAAAATCTTGCTAATTACTTATAAAGCCCTCAATGGTTTAGCTCCTCAGTACTTGAGGGAGCTCTTATCACATTATAGTCCCTCACGCCCGCTACGTTCTCAAAACTCTGGCAATCTGATAATACCCAGAATATCAAAATCAACTGCGGGTGGCAAATCATTTTCTTACTTAGCACCGAAACTATGGAACAATCTATCTAATTCTGTTCGGGAGGCAGACACACTCAGTCAGTTTAAATCTAGACTAAAGACCCATCTCTTTATCTGGCATACACATAACACATTTAAATATTTCTAATATTCAAATCCGTTAAAGGATTGTTAGGCTGCATTAATTAGGTCAACCGGAACCGGGAACACTTCCCATAACACCTGATGCAAGAAAAATGGAATCTATGCTAATATTGTCTGTCTCCTGCTTATTCCGAGGTCAGATCCAGTATGAATCCTGAACAGTTGACCACTGCAGTTTCCCTTGATCCAGTTTGTATCCAGATGGTGGGTCAGTACATATAGACCACCTCTACAGGTCTGTATGGGAGTATAAACTACTTATTTATTGGTCAGAGGAGAACTGACCCCCCGACTGAGCCTGGTTTCTCCCAAGGTTTTTTTTCTCCATCAGTGTCACAGATGGAGTTTTGGTTCCTTGCCACTATCGCCTATGGCTTGCTCAGTTGGGGACAACAACTAAATTGGGGAAAACTAAATTGGGGTCAAACTATTTATTAATTTGGAACTATTGATTAATTTCCTCAAACTAAAATTGTTTAAAGTTTCTTTTGAATTATTGATATATTACTTTCCCATTTGATACTGTAATGATTACGTCACTTCCTGCTCGTTGTTGCCGTATGCTTTGAGTTTGGGCTCCGTCAAGTCAATTTAATATTGTCTAATTTACAAACGAAAATCTAATTTTTACACCATCATTTACGTTTCTTATAACGTGTGAATATATCCCTTGTAGTGTTTTAAAACTAAAACAACCAGAGTACCTTGTTAACACTAGTTTTGTTTTGAATTCCCGATCCCGCTAGCTTATAGCCCATTAGCATCACCAGCGTGGTTGCCGCTACTCTTGCTTGCGTTGTTTATACACACACACACTACCATTGTTTACTAACTGTTACTTGCTTTAATGGCAAATTTGTGTCTACCTTTGAATACAGGTGATGACACGTTCGAGCTGCACTCGGTGCAGGTGGAGCTGGAGGCCATGGAGAAGCAGATCCGCCAGCTTCTGGAGAGGCAGGCCGAGCTGAGGGCAGCTCTGGAATCCTCTCGGGTAAGTATACAGCGCGATACTAACACTCCTACCACTTCTACTCCTTGTGCTTCTCTGTGCAGGCCCTCTGCACCCAGGACGCGCTCTTCCCAGATGTCCTTCACTCCGGCGCCGGGACACCACGGACCCTGGGTGCAGCAGCAGCGGAAGACGCGAGCCAGGCCACGGACGATGACCTCTCCCCCTCCGCAGCCCCCGGTCTTCGAGATCTCCACCCGGAACCGCTTCGCTCCCCTCCGCGAGACGGAACGCGACGCTGTGATCGTCGGAGATTCCATCGTCAGGTACGTTCGTGCTACTTTAGCTAAAGGTAATGTGCAAACTCATTGTTTCCCTGGTGCTCGTGTTCTCGATGTTTCTGCGCAGATACCCGCAATCCTGAAGGACGAGAGCGTCGGCGCGATCGTCCTGCACGCGGGGGTGAACGACATCAGGCTGCGGCAGACGGAGGTCTTGAAGCGGGACTTCGGCAGCCTGATCGAGACGGTTCGCAGCACGGCGCCCGAGACGAGGATCATCGTGTCAGGACCGCTTCCCACGTATCGACGTGGGCACGAAAAGTTCAGTAGACTTTTTGCTCTAAATGAATGGTTATTGACATGGTGTAAAGAACAGAAACTGCTTTTTGTTAATAATTGGAATCTTTTCTGGGAGCGTCCTAGGCTTTTCCGTGCTGATTTCCCTGCACCCCAGCAGAGTCGGTGCATAACTGCTGTCGGACAACATCTCCAGGACGCTGCGCTCCATTTGACTAGTAAGCCGATTCCCAAATAACTGCTATGATGGTTTTTGCTCTGAACACTTAAATGATAGCACTAGTGCTGTCCAATCTATAAATACTGTGTCTGTTCCTCGAATAGTGAGGTCAAAACATACAGTTAATGCAGGATCTAGAAAAAATCTGAATGTGATTAACCCGGAAAAATGCAAAATAAACGAACAAAAACCTTTTTTAAAGTTTGGGCTTCTAAACATTAGATCACTCGCACCCAAAGCAGTTATTGTAAATGAATGATCGCAGATAATAGTTTTGATGTACTCTGCTTGACTGAAACCTGGCTAAAACCAAATGATTATATTGGTCTAAATGAGTCTACTCCACCAAGCTACTGTTATAAGCATGAGCCCCGTCAGATTGGTCGTGGCGGTGGTGTCGCAACAATATATAGTGATATTCTCAATGTAACTCAGAAAAAAGGATACAAGTTTAATTCCTTTGAAATACTTTTGCTTAAAGTTACTCTGTCAGATTTGCAAAAGAAATCTGTCTTATCTCTTATTTTAGCTACTGTGTATAGACCGGGGCCGTATACAGACTTTCTAAAAGAATTTTCAGATTTCCTTTCCGACCTGCTGGTTAATTTTGATAAAGCACTAATTGTCGGAGACTTTAACATTCACATCGATAATACAAATGATGCCTTAGGGCTTGCGTTTACTGACCTATTAAATTCTTTTGGAGTCAAGCAAAATGTCACCGGGCCCACTCATCGTTTCAATCATACGCTAGATTTAATTATATCGCATGGAATTGATCTTACTGACATAGATATCGTACCTCAAAGCGATGATGTTACTGACCATTTCCTTGTATCATGCACGCTGCGTATGACTGATATTAACTATATCGCTCCGCGCTATAGTTTGGGCAGAACCATTGTTCCAGCCACCAAACATTTATTTACAAGTAACCTGCCCGATTTATCTCAACTGCTCTGTGCACCCAGTAATACACAGGATCTAGACAAATTAACTAGCAACATGGACACTATCTTCTCTAATACATTAGAAGCTGTTGCCCCCATCAAATTGAAAAAAGTTAGAGAAAAATGTACTGCGCCATGGTACAACAGTACTACCCATTCTCTCAAGAAAGAAACTCGTAATCTTGAGCGCAAATGGAGAAAAACTAATTTGGAAGTTTTTAGAATTGCGCGGAAAAACAGCATGTCCAGCTATAGACAGGCTCTAAAAGCTGCCAGGGTCGAGCACATACGCAAACTCATAGAAAATAACCAAAACAATCCAAGGTTTTTATTTAGCACAGTGGCCAGATTAACAAATAATCAGATGCCGCCCGACCGAAATATTCCTTTACAGTTTAATAGTAATGACTTTATGAATTTTTTCACTGATAAAATAGATAACATCAGAAATACAATAACCAGCGTAGATTCTACAGCGTCTAATACGTCAATTTCCTTTGTCACACCCAAAGAAAACCTGCAGTGCTTTACCACTATAGGACAGGAAGAGCTAAATAAATTTATCAGTACGTCGAAACCAACAACATGCCTATTAGATCCTGTACCCACTAAATTACTGAAAGAGTTGTTACCTGTAGCAGAAGAACCGCTCCTCAATATTATTAACTCATCGTTATCTTTAGGTCATGTCCCAAAATCATTCAAGTTAGCGGTTATTAAGCCTCTTATTAAGAAACCACAACTAGACCCTAATGAACTAGGAAATTACAGACCCATTTCTAATCTTCCGTTTATGTCTAAAATTTTAGAAAAAGTTGTATCTGCTCAATTATGCTGCTTTTTGCAAAAAAATGATATCTATGAAGAATTTCAATCAGGTTTCAGGCCCCATCATAGCACAGAAACTGCACTTGTAAAAATCACTAATGACTTGCTTCTTGCATCAGACCAAGGCTGCATCTCATTGCTGGTTTTACTTGACCTTAGTGCTGCGTTTGACACTATAGACCATGACATACTAATAGATCAACTACAAAACTATGCAGGTATTCAAGGGCAGGCTTTAAGATGGTTTAGATCCTACCTGTCTGATCGCTACCACTTTCTTTACTTAAACGGGGAGTCTTCTCAATTATCACCAGTAAAGTATGGAGTGCCACAAGGATCTGTCCTAGGTCCTCTGCTTTTCTCAATATACATGTTGCCCCTTGGCAATATTATTAGGAATTATGGAATTAGTTTCCATTGTTATGCTGATGATACTCAACTATATATCTCAACAAGACCAGATGAAACTTCTAAATTATCAAAGTTAACAGAGTGTGTTAAAAATGTAAAAGACTGGATGACCAATAATTTTCTCCTATTAAATTCAGATAAGACAGAGATATTACTTATCGGACCAAAAATTAATACACAAAATCTCTTGGATTACAATTTGCAACTAGATGGATGTACTTCTGCTTCCTCTACAGTCAAAAGTCTGGGTGTTATATTAGACAGCAACTTGTCTTTTGAAAATCATATTTCCCATGTTACAAAAACAGCATTCTTCCATCTTAGAAACATTGCCAAGCTGCGAAACATGTTACCTGTTTCTGATGCAGAAAAGTTAGTTCATGCATTTATGACCTTTAGGCTGGACTATTGTAATGCATTGCTAGGTGGTTGTCCTGCATCTTCAATAAACAAGCTGCAGTTAGTCCAAAATGCAGCTGCTAGAGTCCTTACCAGGTCAAGAAAATATGACCATATTACCCCAATTTTAAAGTCTCTGCACTGGCTTCCTATTAGGTTCCGTATCAACTATAAAATACTACTTCTTACCTATAAGGCCCTAAATGGTTCAGCTCCTGCGTACCTAACTAGTCTTCTACCTCGCTACAATCCATCACGCTCCCTAAGGTCGCAAAACTCAGGACTCTTGGTAGTACCTAGAATAGCAAAGTCCACTAAAGGAGGTAGAGCTTTTTCACATTTGGCTCCCAAACTCTGGAATAGCCTTCCTGATAATGTTCGGGGTTCAGACACACTCTCTCTGTTTAAATCTAGATTAAAGACACATCTTTTTAGCCAAGCATTCACATAACGCATCTCATAATCTTTTACTGCTGTTATATCTGATCAATTGCACATTATGAATCCTTAGCTTTGGTTGAACAAATCCTTTTGCTTGGTTTGAACAGCAGCTACGCTAATTATGTTCCTATTGTTCTCTGTTTCTGCCACGGGATTGACATCCCGTGGTAACTAGGAATAACACAAGCTACAGTCTGGATCAGGAGCACCGAAGAAGAGATGATGATGCCAACCCCTTGGAGGACTTTAGATGATATCAGCCCTGAAACACCATACATCACTACCGAATTTTACTACAGTGATTTGATTGCAACATATAATCATTAATGTTAACATTATACAAATTGTACAAACTTTAATTATTGTACAAATTCTAATTTAACAAACGTTATTGTACAAACTTTAATTTAACAAACTTTAATTATTGTACAAACTTTAATTTAACAAACTTTAATTATTGTACAAACTTTTAATTTGCTGTTAAGCTGCTTTGAAACGATTTGTTTCGTGAAAAGCGCTATACAAATAAACTTGACTTGACTTGACTTGACTTACTGTAAAGTTGCTTTGACACAATTTGTATTGTAAAAAGCGCTATATAAATAAAGCTGACTTGACTTGACTTGACTTGCTTTGTTTGCTTTCTCTCTTTCTTTCTTTCTTTTTTTTTTTTTTTTTTTTTTTTTTACTTTTGTGCATTTACATTTTTGTCTACAGCTGTATTAACCTGAATTGAATGTTTTTGATTTTGTATTTAATAAATCCATAGATTTGAAATCCCTTTGACTACTGTACATTTTTGACAATACATTTTAGATGTAACCTTTTTTTTCAAAAACTAATTTATAGTAGCTGAAAAGTATTTAAAGTGAAACAGATTTAGTGTTGTAGTAGATTAATAGTGCCCGAACATTTCGTCTCTGGCCTCGGATCAGACCGTTGGAAGTGCCGCTCGAGGACATTATCTTCATTTTGTATTTATTCATTCGGACATGTGTTATTTGTTTCGGATCTTGAGAGGAGTTGTTGGTTCGTCAACATTACAATAAAAACGTTCAAGGGTTTCAACAGGAAAAATTTGTTCTATTTTGGACACACTCTGCAGGATACTACCTGTTTATCTTGTTTTGCAGTTCACCTAGTGACTGATTCATCTGAATCTCACAGGGAATCAAACTGAAATTCTGTGTTCATCAAGCCCATGGGCTGCACCGGTTGTGATTGTAAAGAAATCTTGTGGAGAACCCAGATTCTGTGTCGATTACAATGGTCTAAATCAGCTCACACTGAAAGATTCATATCCTCTACCACGGGTGGATGAATCATTAGACTTTCTGTCCCATGGGAAATTTATTACCACTCTGGATCTATCTCAGGGGTGTTGGCAAGTGTCCACTGAAGAAAGGTCGAGACCAAAGACTGCTTTTATTAAGCACTGTGGTCTATATAATTTTAAAGCTCTTCCCTTCGGGCTCAGCAATGCCCCCGCTACTTTCCAAAGGGTCATGAACACTGTCCTCACTGGTCTGATTTATAAATGCTGTGCGGTCTACCTGGACAACATTGTAATAGCTTCACCGACCTTTGAACAACACCTTGAAGACCTTCGGGAGGTTCTGTTGAGACTACAGACATCAGGTCTTTCTCTAAATCTGAGCAAATGTCAGTTTTGTCTAAGTGAGCTCATATTACTGGGCTACTAGTTTAGAACGCCAAAAGATGTAAAGGAGGTCAGAGGATTCCCTCGCTTAAAGGCTATTACATGCCTTTCTGCTGGAATGAAAGTTGTCAGGCTGCTATGGATTTCTTGATAAAGTGTCTCATGTCAGCGCCAATCTTGTGTTTTCCTAATTATACACGGCCATTCCTGGGTCTTGGGGCGGCACTAATGCAAAAAGACGACATGGGACGAGATGTTGTGGAGGCTTTTTCAGGCAGAACTCTACACAAGACCAAGAAGCCCTACTCAATGCCTGAAAAGGAATGTTTGGGAGTGATTTGGGCTCTGGAGTTCTTTAGACCCTATGTAGAGGGTCTCCATGTGATCTCCATGTGTCTACACAAACCATAATAGCCTGGAATGGCTGATGAATCACCCAAAACCTTCAGGATGTCTAGCAAGATGGCCCTCACGTCTGCAGGACTTTGATTTTAGTATTGTACGTAAGGCAGGTGTTCAAAACATGGTCCCACAACCCAATTCAGTGTGAGGCTCCACCAAGCCAGATTATGCAGTCATTGGGGGGATGGATCTCCGTAGCCTGTCCTCAGTCATGCTGACAGACAAAACACAGTTGAGGCAACTACAAGAGAAGGACCCAGTGGTCAGTGACCTTTTATGTGCCCTTAAGAGTGCTGGAAGAGAGGAGGTGGATGAAAAGTATGTCATTCAGGATGGTTTGCTGTAATAATGTGATTCATTATTTATGCTTCTGAATAACTTCTCTATGACATATATTTTACAAAATATTCCAGTTTAATAAAACCACAATAATTATTCACATTAGTTTTTGCCAACAACAAGGTTCACCGAAAATGTGCCAAAAAGACTCCAAACAATGTTGTATTGTTGTTTAGAATCCATTTGGCCTACAAAATACAAGTACCATGAACCCAAGTATAAGCTGTGGGCTATTGCGTGGTTCTCTATTGTGACTGAAGTGTTTACACTCAAAGAGCTTTTATAAATGTTTATCCCTCTAAACAGAGAAAAAGAGTTCAGTTTCCTTTGAAAAGCATGGTCTTTCAGAGAAAACAAAGGTGTCAGTCTACCTTACCTAAGGCTATGTCTACAACAGGGAACCAGTAAAGCACAGAAAACTGTGTGGGTGACTTCTGAAAGCAGAAACGGACAAGCGATGAACGCTAAGATCAATGATTTTAATGATCAAATGCAAAGTGGCCTCACTGGTACTGTGAGCTGATTGAATAACAAGCCTAGTATGCAAGCAAGCATGGATTTTTAATTTGGCATCAGTGCTAATGTAAAATCAATAGATTATTTCAGCTGAAGCAGTAATGTTGAGCACCACAAAAAAAAAGAAAAAAAAAAAAGGCATGAATATGTGTATATCTGACTTTTTACATGTTTTCTTTGTTATACCTTGAAGTTTTACAGGGTAAAAAGTGTCTGCTTGTGTGTGTGTACCTTTTTAACACCGACTGATTCCACCCTCTAGCTTGAATAGCTGTAACTTTCCTGTCTCCTGCACTGACATGCCTGAAGCAGAGAGGAGCTAAGAAGGTGAGTCATGTCTCATTATTTTCAAGAATGCAACTTCAAAGCTGCCATTGCAGACAATACATTATAACCTCTATTCAACAGGCTTTCACCAGAACCGACTCACATCTCAAGTAATTATTCATCAAGTGCAATCTAAAATTGATAATGAGTGTATATAATCAGAGGCAAGTAGAGAGGTTTTTCAAAATGTTCCTGTCAGCCTGGTAGTCAGGGACATGTACAGAGTACAAGTGTTAATTTTGTCAGCTATTAAATTTTAGTCTTAGTCTTTGTCCCATGTTAAACGTCCTTAGTTTTTTTTATCCTATTTAGTCAACCTTATCCTATTTAGTTTTAGTCAAGTTTTAGTTAACTAAAAGTCTCAACATTTTAGTCTAGGTTTAGTCAAAGAAAATAATAAAAAAAAAAGTCTAGATTTAGTTGAAGAAAACCTTAAATATTTTACTTTCAGTCAATGAAATCTTGACATTTTAGCAATAAGATTAACACACACTAAGGCACTAAACACACGCCTCTGCATTAGACACAGAACATGATGTCATATCTTTGCCATTTTAAAGCACTGCTTTCCAAAATACTACACATATGAACCAACTGAACAAATACAGCCATCAGGTGAGCAGACGCTTAGATGCTTAACTGTAAACTCAACAATCAAGGTGTAAGCACTATAAAAAGGCAACAGGTGAATTTTTGTCTTTAACAAAAATGAAAATTAGTGTTGCAGTAAGAGGAAGAGTAATAGGGAGAAACATCTTTGGCCACAGAGCTATTTTGAATGTCCCCAGCCAATGTGGTGGTAACATCACAATATATGCAGCAATCATGCAAAATGGGGTCCTCCACATACTCAATATTTTACAATTTTAAGTATTGGAAACTGGTTCCATTATTCCAGTACCTCATACACCACTCTCCCTTCCTATGGAGGAGGCCTGTGTGACCAGGATGGAGTCACCATTTGAGAAGATTCTTCCCTGGCTGCAAGGGAGGACATTGCCTGTAATGTGGATGAAGTAACCGCATCCAGCTACACAAAGAGATGATGCTAAGACGTTTTTGTTTAGTCTCCACAAAAATGTATGTACTATATTGTATTTAGAATAATATGTTTCAGTGCAAAAAATGGAGCCTAATTACAGTGATGTACTGAAAGATTTTACAATGTGGTGAGAAATAAATACTTTAATCAGGGTGCAGTTTGTTTAGTGTGTTGTGTTTGGTGAATATAGTCATGTTCTTTAACAAAATCTCAAATAAAAAAATAAATAATCAAACAAGACTGTGTCATTAGAAAGGTATAAATGTTTAAGTGAAAAGCGTTTAAGATTGAGCACAGCAGTGTGTAAGTGCTTCAAACAGAATCCAACTGTATGAACCATGTGTATGCCAAACAGTACTAAAACTGGGTTTTGTTAAATAATAATAATAAACTTTATTTTATAAAGCACCTTTAAAAGCAGCTTCTCAAAGCGCTGTACACAATATAAACAGAGAATAAAATTAAAAAGTAAAACATACAGTCAATAAGCAAATGCAAGTTTAAAAAAAATGTGTCTTAAGTTGAGCTTTAAAAATATCATAATTCTGAGCTTCCCTAAGTTCAGAAGGCAGAGAATTCCAAAGGACAGGAGCATACAAAGAGAAAGCTTTGTCACCCATAGATCGTAAACGAGTTTGAGGAACAACCAACAGGTTTGATTAAGAGGAGCTTAATCTACGACTAGGAGTGTATGGATACAACAATTCTGTTAGATAATGAGGTGTAGTTTTAAAAGTAAACATCATCATTTTAAAATTCACTCTAAACCTAACAGGGAGCCAGTGCAAGCATTCTAACACTGGAGTAATATGACTGCCAAACTTAGTCCCAGTTAGGATCCTGGCAGCTGAATTTTGTACAATTTTGTAAAGTTTTTTAATTAAGTGTTTAATTTTGCAAAAGATCTGAGATGTTCTGCTACTTGTGCGTGTAGATATGTAAAGTGTTTTGACAAAATGAGTTTTGTTTTTTAAATCGAGTTTTAGCAATTGTAAAAAAACAAATTGCATGCGTTTTGACGTGTGCAAGTAAGTACAATTGTTTACAATTTGCACAATAACTAAATGCATATGTTAAACAATAGAATATTGTGAAAATGTTTATTTATTTATTGTAACTTATTTTAAAAACTGAAACTTTCATATATTCTAGATTCATTACATGTAAAGTAAAATATTTCAATTTTTTTTGTTTGTTTGTTTGTTTCATTTTGATGATTAGAGTGTATAGCTCATGAAAGTCAAAAGTCCAATATCTCAAAATATTAGAATATTTCCTAAGATCAATCAAAAAAACAGATTTGCTGTAATATGTCAGCAGCACATATTACAGCAAATGACTTGCTCTGAGCACAAATTACAACGTCAGTGAAGTGTGGTATGAAAATGATCAGCCTATGGCACAGCTGAGGCACTATTGAGCCTTCAGATCGTCTGTATATTGTTAGATCGACTGTTTCTCATCTTTCTCTTGAAAATATCCAGTAGATTCTCAATGGGGTTCAGGTCAGGCATGTTGGCTGGCCAATAAAGCACAGTAATATCATGGTCAGCAAACAACTTGCAAGTGGTTGTTGCACTGTTGGCAGGTGCTTAAGTCCTGCTGGAAACTGAAATCAGCATCTCCATAAAGCTTGTCAGCAGATGGAAGCATAGAGTGCTCCAAAATCTCCTGGTAGATGGCTGCATTGACTTTGCACTTGATAAAACATAATGGACCAATGCCAGCAGATGTCATGGCACCCCAAATCAATACTGACTTCAGAAACTTCACACTGGACTTCAAGCAGCTTGGATTCTGTGCCTTTCCAGTCTTCCTTCAGACTCTGGGATTCCTACATGAAATGCAAAATTTACTTTTATCTGAAAAGAGGACTTGGGAGCACTGAGCAACAGTCCAGTTCTTTTTCTCCTTAGCCCAGGGAAGATGCTTCTGATGTTGTTTCTGTTTTAGAAGTGGCTTGGTAGTCCTTTTTTGAGTGTGGTGACTCTTGATGCACTGACTCCGGCTTCATTCTACTCCTTGTGAAGTTCTCACAAGTGTTTAAATTGGCTATTCTCAAGCTTGCGGTCATTCTCGTTGCTTGTGCACCTTTGCCTACCCAATTTCTTCCTTCCAAGTCAACTTTGCATTTAATGTGCTTTGATACATCACTCTGTAAACAGCCACCCCATTCAGTAATGACCTTCTGTGACTTACTGTCTTTGTGGAGGGTGTCAGTGATTGTCTCCTGGACCATTGCCAAGTCAGCAGTCTTCCCCATTAGTGTGGTTTCAAAGAAAGTCTAGGTTACGTAGGTAACCCACATTCCCTGAAGGAGGGAATGGAGATGTTACAGTATGGGGAACATGCTTGTGACCAATCACCTCTGAGCTAAAGAAAAAAGGCCAATGAATATTGGCAAGTGGAATTTTGCATGCAGCGCCACTCCCCCGTACATATGGGTATATTAGAAGGTGGCTTGCATCCACTTATTCAGGAGGCAAGCCGTGTGGGGGGCTGCCCACATCCTAGAAAGCTCCTCATGAACCTCCGGGAAGAAAGGCACTGGGGGGGGGCGGGGGGGGGGGGGCAGGGCTGACAGCTTGGCATCAGCCTCCAACATAACAGCACCCGATAATGGGTGTAGCCCAGCGGAGACTTCCTCCTCAGTTGCCGACCCTCCCTCTGATGCCATGATAGACATCTGATTGTCATCAGGAGAGCCAAAGGAGATGCTGAGCCCACTGCGAGACAAGCCAGTGCCATCTTTTGGCATCTCCACGGGACCGTGAGGGTATTTGGAAGTCCGTAAGGGGGTTCCCCGGCGGAGTGTTCCAAAGCGTTACCCTGAGGTCACCCAAGCCTTTAGCTAAATATGAGAACTGGTCCGGGTAGAGGACAAAGGCTGCCGTTTCATTAATGAGAGGTGGACCCGCAGCGCGGGCATGGTCATACGCTCGCAATGAACGCATGAACCATCCACAAAAGCTGCATCAGCATGCGCTCTGGCAAGCAAGCACCGACCGGAACCGGGACCGCAAACCAGCGGGATCGGTGGGATGAGTTCTCTCTCTCTGGCTGCGAAGCAGAAATCTAAATGAGTGGATGCACGCCACCATCTTATATACCCGTATGTACAGGGGAGTGGCGCTGCATGCAAATTCCACTCATCAATATTCATTGGCCTTTTTTCTTTAGCTCAGAGGTGATTGGTTACAAGCATGTTCCCCATACTGTAACGTCGTAGAGAACGACTGAAGAGGAACAAAAGAAACTCAAATATAAATATTCTAATATTTTAAGATACTGGATTTTTGACTTTCATGAGCTGTATGCTCTAATTATCAAAATTAAAGAAAAAAAAACTTTTGAAATGTTTTACTTTACATGTAATGAATCTAGAATATGAATGTTTTATTGTTTAAAATAAGTTACAATAAAAAAAAAAACTTTCACAATATTCTAATTGTTTTGAGCTGCACCTGTATATATGGAGTTTGCCTAGCACAATCACTACTATATTTGAACAAGGAGGAACGTCACAACCCTAAACAGCAGCAACTACCGCAGTGCTGTATAAATACATTTATATTTGTACAGTATATCTATGTGTAAAAATGTGTTACAAGTAAACTGTAAAAATTCTAAAGTGCTATGAGGAAATATAACTACTTTCGATATAAAAGAAGCTAAAGCAATTAATTTTACTGCAAAGTTTTGTTGTTTGTTGAAAACTGGGGCATTTTAGAGGCTGTCTATCCTTTATCATCTGAAGCTCTGCAGTCCCCTTTTTAGTGAGTGAGCCACAAGCTGATTTTACAGCTCTTCTCATACATATTAATTTTAAAAGGGAAGAAAAACAGGAGAGAAAGGGTTTAGTCATCAAGCAAACCTTGCAATTACACATTTTTACATGAATAGAGCGATTCTCACAGCCGATATTCAGAGCAATCATTCCTAATAGGAGAATATGCAAATTATTCTATTTGACATTTTCCTTCATTACACATTTCTCAAAGATGATATTCATTCAAACTCTTTTTTATTGGAGCAAAGGCAGTCAAATCATTATATTTTTGGTTAAAAAAGGTTTTAAAAAGGTTTAACCTTATGACCTAATGCATTACATAAACAATGTCAGTGTCAGGTTAATGTAGGCCTGCAAATGATACATGTTTAATTTGCTTTTACTGTTGTTTAAAAAGCTATCATTAATGAGCATTTGGTCTGTCAGTCTTTCGAAATGTCAGTGGTAATTAAGGTGTCTTGCAGACATTTAAAGATTTTATGATTGAATTAAAGTTAGAAATTAAACTTTGCTTGAGTATGCCAATTTGTGTTTATTATTATTATTATTATTATTATTATTATTATTATTATTTCTTTATTTATATTATTTATTTATTTATGTTCTTCAACACTGTGCATCAAATATTTTTATATTAGTGTTTTTCCAATGAGAAACACAAACTTGAAGTTTTGACATGCCCTGACATTTGAGCTTTTTTTCAGTATCTTGAAAACATATTAATGGCTAAAGTCTGATTACACTGTAATCAGCACAAATTGGGCTACAATATGTAAGCAACATGAATGTACATGTTTGTGTTTTTGAGAAAACAGCGTTTATGTGTGGTTTGTGGAAAAAAGTCACTGAAATAAGGCCATGAAACACATACAGAACATTTGTTAACAAGACTTGTGTAGGCTAGAGTTTTTTCTACAAAATGATATGAAAATAATCTCATTCACTCAGAGAAAACGGTATATTTTGGAGGTAAATTTGCAAAACATGTTTTGTGATTGAAAGGGAATATGCAAGAGAGTGACAATGGTCATGAATATTTAGTGATTCAAACTTGAGAGACAAAGAGCCCTCCCCTAATGGCCCATCAATGAGACTGTGACTGTCATGTAAGAAACAATGTGAGATTCAAAGAATAACGTTTTAGATTATTTGTATTTTATAACAGTATAATCAAAACATACATAATGAAGGTCAAATACACATTATTGAGCACCCTGATCTAACCACAGAGATGTGAACAGACTTTGTGTCATTTCTGAAAACAGATTTTTTTCTGAATTCTGTTCAACAAATGAAACAAGTAAATCATACATGATATTTAAGTGCTTTCACAACTCACCATCAGTAGTCAAGGAACTTGTTTTACACTAGAGTATCAGTGTTGAACATCTGAAGTTGGTAGAGCACTCTCAGAGGAAAATAGTTTGACGAGACCACAGTGAAATTCAGCAGGATTCATCTGTTGAGCAGGTTTCAGATTGCTAAAAAACAAACAAAAACAAAACATCTGTGAGTATGTTAATATCAGGAACATATCAGGAACATCTGTAATATATATATATATATATATATGACTTTGACTTTGACTTTGTGTTTGTATGACTTTGTAGTCTTAAACATGGTCTAAACTTCCACTCAGTATAAACACTCATAGACTATTTTTCATTCTACTGTTATATGATGAATTAAGAAAATAAATATATAAATATGATCTTATAGCCATAAACACAAGCATGCTTTGTATGTAGGCTACTATTATACAATACATGTTATCTAAACATTCTTAGACTCTATCATTCAGTGTTAGAGTGTAAACACTATTACTTTTATATCTTTTATATATTACTAGAATAGATACGTGTATATGTCATGATATTTACAGCTTACTTGATATATTTACACCTCAGACAATCACAAACACCAATGGCCGGGTATAACACATTCAAAACATTCACACCAGAGCAGATTTTCGCTAATAGAAGCTTAGTTATAGTCATAAACCCAAGCCTGCTTTGTATATAGGCCTATTATACAATACAAAAACATTTTATATATGGGAAACTATACTCTAACAGCACACACATGTTGGACCGATGTTGGCCCAATTTACAAAATTCCACCGGAACAATGTCACTTAGGGAGTGTTTGCTAAATGGGTCATCATCTGATTGCAAATGCTCTCCGGCCAGTGTTCGGACGATACAGCTATAAATCCCAGCTGCTTAGCATATTAAATGTTAAATTATAAATTATCAAAATATTAAATGATCAAAAGTGACTTACAAATGAGAAGCATTCACTTCATGACTCTACTCTTTCAAATATTAACCATGTTTTTACCACAGCATTTGCAGTAAAACCATAGTAAAAACAATGATATGAGGGTGAGTAATCCGTGTAGTCCGGACTGCGGGGCAAAGAGGACCAAAGTACCAGGAGGAACTACTGGAGTATGGTACATGGATCCCGGAGGAATGGTGCAGCAAGCCGACACCGGGCCGTTCCATCCCGCCAGAAACCTGATTTTATTAAGTTAACACAGTGGAGTGAGCTCGAACTCCTAGGGGGCACGGCTCACCTTGGGCCTCATACGCCGAGGTGATGGCATCAACCACCCAATGGGCCAACCTCTGCTTGGAGACGGCATTCCCTTTCTGCCGTCCTCCGAAGCAGACAAAGAGCGCAGGACCACGGAAAGATCCCAAGAGGGAAAGAGGTGCGGCCTAGGGGGATTAACCCTTCTGTGGAAGGCCGGAGAGGTCTACCGCGTTGCATCCAGGACCCACACGTGCAGGTTCCAGAGATCAGGACGCGGGTGCCAAATCGTGCCCAACCCCTGAGACAGAAGGTCCTTCCTCAAGGGAATCTTCCAGGGAGGGGCTGCCGCAAGGAGCATGAATTCGTCCTGGTGGGCCAATATGGAGCAACCAGCAGAACTTGCTCCTCATCCTCCCTGATCTTGCACAGGGTCTGTGCAAGGAGGCTCACTGGGGGAAAGGCGTACTTGAGGGGGCCCCGCGGCCAGCTGTGTGCCAGAGCATCCCTGCCGAGGGGGGCCTCGGACAGGAAGTAGAAGAGAGGGCAGTGGGAGGACTCCTGGGAGGCAAACAGGTCTATCTGAGCCTCTCCGAACCGGGTCCAAATCAGCTGGACGGTCTGGGGGTGGAGTCGCCATTCGGCAGGAAGTGTGAGCTGTCGAGAGAGCGTGTCGGCTGTCCGATTGAGCTCTCCTAGGATGTGAATGGCGCGCAGTGTTCTGAGCTGCGTTTGACTCCAGAGGAGGAGATGGCGGGCGAGTTGCGACATGCGACGGGAGCGTAGACCCCCTTGATGGTTGATGTACGCTACGGTCGCGGTGTTGTCTGTACGGACTAGCACGTGCTTGTCGCGCAACACCGGAAGAAAACGGTGAAGGGCAAGAAACACTGCTAGCAACTCCAGGCAGTTGATGTGCCAAAGCTGTCGGGGGCCTGTCCAAGACCCTGAGGCAGCCTGCCCGTTGCACACAGCGCCCCAGCCTATCGTGGACGCATCTGTGTAAACCACGACATGCCTGGACACCTGGCCTAAGGGAACTCCTTCCCGAAGAAAGGCTGGGTCCGACCACGGGCTGAAGAGGCGGCGACACTCCGGGAAAAGGCCAATCCGAAGCATGCCGCTGCACCATGCCCATCTCGGGACTCGGTCTGAAAGCCAATGCTGGAGTGGGCTCATATGGAGAAGGCCAAGCGGTACCACCGCGGCCGCTGCTGCTATATGCCCCAGGAGCCTCTGAAAATACTTGAGAGGAACCGCTGTCTTGTGTCTGAAAAGATTCAGACAGTTCAGCATCGACTGCGCGCGCTCCTGTGAGAGACGCGCTGACATGTTGACCGAGTCCAACTCCATCCCGAGAAAAGAGATCCTCTGCACTGGGGAGAGTTTGCTCTTTTCCCGGTTGACCCGAAGCCCCAATTGGCTGAGGTGCCGCAGCACCAGGTCCCTGTGCTCGCACAACTGATCCCTTGAGTGAGCTAATATTAGCCAGTCATTGAGATAGTTGAGTATGCTTCTGCCACAAGGGACCACAAGGAAAAGACGCGGGGAGGCAGGGACAGGCCAAAGGGGAGGAGCTTGTACTGATATGCCTGACCCTCGAAAGCAAACCGTAGGAATGGCCTGTGTCGAGGTAGAATCGAGTCCTTCAGGTCGATGGCTGCAAACCAATCCTGGTGGCGGACGCATGATATGATGTGTCTCACCGTAAGCATCTTGAACGGTAGCTTGAGAAGGTACCGATTGAAGACGCGAAGATCCAGGATTGGCCGTAACCCACCGCTCTTCTTGGGCACGATGAAGTAAGGGTTGTAAAACCCCGACCTCATCTCGGCTGGAGGGACCGGCTCGATCGCGTCCTTCGCCAGGAGGACAGCGATCTCCGCACGAAGGACAGAGGCCTCCGCCTCTGAACGAACAGAGGTGAAACGGATGCCTCTGAACCTGGGTGAGCACTGGGCAAATTGAATCGCATAGCCGAGACGTACCAACGAGATGGGCTAGGAAGCTGAGACCAAGCCTCCAGACAACGTACAAGTGGGATCAACGGAGTGTTGACCATCGTGACACCATCGTACCATCGTATTCGCACACAAAGACCCCCGGCCCTCCTCCAGGAGTGGGGGAACCGATGTCACTGTCCCCCGAAGAGCAATCTATAGCATCTCTGGGATCTCCGAACAGGCCAGCATGGGAGATGGGGGCGTCGAGAAAGCGTGCTTTGTCGGCGTCGGCCATCTGTGACATGTTTAGCCAGAGGTGCCGCTACTGGACCACTAAGGTGGACATCGCTTGACCAATTGCCCGCACTGTGACCTTCGTCGCCCGGCGGGCGAAGTCGGTCGCTGTGTGCAGTTCCTGCATCACCGACTGGTCAAGCCCCCCCTCGTGAAGCTGCGGTGCGGAGAAGAACATGCATCTGCCTGAGGCATCTCCACGGGACCACGGGGTGCAACAGAAGTCCGTGGGGTTGTGCCCGGCAGAGCATTCTGTATAGTCACTCTAACTACACCAGCGGAGGGACCTTTACGGCCTCTCACCGTGGGGTTGTGCCCGGCGGAGCATTCTGTATAGTCACTCTAACTACACCAGCGGAGGGACCTTTACGGCCTCTCACACTGGAGGAGGTAGAGGATGAGGGCAGCCGCCTCAGAAAAGAGCGGCGGACCCGCAGCGTGGCCATGGTCATACTCTCACAATGAGGGCATCAATTATCAAAAGTTAGAGCAAACATTTCTGTTTCAAATTAATGCTGTAATCGATATTCATCAAAAAATCTTGAAAAATATGAAGCAGCAGAACTGTTTTCAACAATGATAATAATCAGAAACGTTTCTTAAACAGCAAATCAGCATATTAGAATAAGTGTGTTCGACTTGAAGCATGGCTGCAGGCGGCGGTCAGTGAGATTAGCCAAGAGCAGTCGTGAGCTGAAAATGGATCAAGTTGGAAACTTTCTGCTCCTGACAGTGATGCATGAGCGGTGTATGCATACTCTATCACAGATAAAGTGAACAAAATGCAATATTTGTCAAATACTACACAGACATTTCAGAAAAATATTCATGAGCAACAGAAACATTTTTTTTGCCTAAAACAGCGCCGTCTGTTCAAGAATAAAGTTAAACATAAATCTATACTATTTAAATGCCAATAAAGTGGAGGTATATGCGATTTTATCAGTGTTTTATGATGACTCAATATAATATTGCGACTATAGCAAAAAAATAAATAAATAAAATAAAAAGCTTTTACTGTTCTAAAAACACAGATTTGTGAGCATTATTGGAATTGAGGATGTTAGAAAAAAAACATACGTGATTGTTGTCATGTGGTAAATCTGGCCAATCATGAAAAAGCGGTGTCATCATCAGAGCTCCTGCTGCCGCTCTGGAGCAGCTCTCAGAGCACTATTGCATTATTTTGACACACTTAATGGTGATATGGTGTCAGCACCGTCTCAAGTCGGACAAAATTTCTAACTGGCATGCACTGCTTCAAGTCAGATTTTGATCGATCTGTGCAGCACCGTGTTAAGTCGAACACACCGAATGATTTCTGAAGGATCATGTGACACTGAAGACTAATGATGCTGAAAATTCATCTTTGTATTACTTCTCTAAATATATTAAAATGGAAAGCAGTCATTTCAAATTTCACAATATAACTGTTTAATTGTATTATTAATTAAATACACAAAGTTGTGGTGGGCAGAAAAGACTTCAAGATACCAAAACTTATGAAACAGTAGTGTATGTTTGAGATTTTACTTGCTAGTCCCATGGTTTATAGCACTTTGGAGAAGTTATCTGACAGGAGGTTCGCTCCAACTGTGTGGATGTGTAGCAGCCCATTATCATGGAAGAATCTAGGAACAAAATAAGCAATTTGTCACAGAGACAACCATATTTAGTATCTAGTTATGTGTTTATTAGAAGGAAACAAGCTAAAGTAGAGGTAAAATGCAGAAAAAGGTAAGAATATAAAAAAATATAAAAAGAATAATAAGATAACTGTAATGAATCATCACTATGGCTGGGATCCATTCGCAGTTTTATTAAGCAAAGCGTGGTCGTACAGGCAGGGGTCAGAACACAGGCAAGGAAATAGAGGAGAGTAAACAATACCGTGATCAAAGACATGTGTGAGGTCAGGGCGGGCAGCGATTGTATCAGTGAGTCCGTAATCCAAAGCAAGAGTCCGTGAGGCTGGCAGCGGGGTTCGTAATCCAGGGGCAGGCAAGGTAATAACAAAACGCAGTCTGAAAAATAGTAAGAGAAACGCTCAGAAATGTTCACCGAGGCAAAACAAGACTTTGGGAAGGGAAACCGGAACTATAAATAGCCGGGTGAATAAGGGTCAGGTGTTACAGGTGATCAGTACCAGGTACGGGGCTTGTGGGGAATGTAGTGAGGGGAAGGAACTAAAACTCCGGTGATGGAGCCCTCTGTTGGACCGAGGGGGAACCCACAGAGGCGCTCTCCGTTACAATAACAGAATCTATGTTTTTAGTTTTAGATAAGGTATAACTTACATTTGGATGTCAAAACCTTCCTAAAATTACTGTAATACATAAATAAATATATACTTTTGCAAAATAAAATAACAGACGGATGGGGATATAGGTCAAGTCAAGTCAAGTCAAGTCAAGTTTATTTGTATAGCGCTTTTCACGAAACAAATAGTTTCAAAGCAGCTTAACAGCAAATTAAAGTTTGTACAATAATTAATGTTTGTTAAATTAAAGTTTCTACAATAATTAAGGTTTGTTAAATTAAACTTTGTACAATTTGTATAATGTTAACATTAATGATTATATGTTGCAATTAAATCACTGTAGTAAAATTCGGTAGTGATGTATGGTGTTTCAGGGCTGATATCATCTAAAGTCCTCCAAGGGGTTGGCATCATCATCTCTTCTTCTGTGTTCCTGATCCAGACTGTAGCTTGTGTAATTCCTAGTTACCATGGGATGTCAATCCCGTGGCAGAAACAGAGAACAAATAGGAACATAATTAGCGTAGCTGCTGTTCAAACCAAGCAAAAGGATTTGTTCAACCAAAGCTAAGGATTAATAATGTGCAATTGATCAGATATAACTGCAGTAAAAGATTATGAGATGCATTATGTGAATGCTTGGCTAAAAAGATGTGTCTTTAATCTAGATTTAAACAGAGAAAGTGTGTCTGAACCCCAAACATTATCAGGAAGGCTATTCCAGAGTTTGGGAGCCAAATGTGAAAAAGCTCTACCTCCTTTAGTAGACTTTGCTATTCTAGGTACTACCAAGAGTCCTGAGTTTTGCGACCTTAGGGAGCGTGTTGGATTGTAGCGAGGTAGAAGACTAGTTAGGTACGCAGGAGCTGAACCATTTAGGGCCTTATAGGTAAGAAGTAGTATTTTATAGTTGATACGGAACCTAATAGAAAGCCAGTGCAGAGACTTTAAAATTGGGGTAATATGTGTCATATTTTCTTGACCTGGTAAGGACTGCATTTTGGACTAACTGTAGCTTGTTTATTGAAGATGCAGGACAACCACCTAGAAATGCATTACAATAGTCCAGCCTAGAGGTCATAAATGCATGAACTAACTTTTCTGCATCAAAAACAGGTAACATGTTTCGTAGCTTGGCAATGTTTCTAAGATGGAAGAATGCTGTTTTTGTAACATGGGAAATATGATTTTCAAAAGACAAGTTGCCATCTAATATAACACCCAGACTTTTGACTGTAGAGGAAGCAGCAGTACATCCATCTAGTTGCAAATTGTAATCCAAGAGATTTTGTGTATTAATTTTTGGTCCGATAAACTAGATAAGCAGGAACTTGTAATAATATGTTGTCAAACTAGTGTTAAGTGGTATTTTTCAAATTTTTAACGCTAAAGAGGTTAATGAACTCTTTCCCATTCTATTATTATAATAAATGCATAAACAGTGTTTAGGAACAACTAGTTACATGTAACTAATTTCTGTGATTTAATTACAAAATAAATGTAATTGTAATTAGTTACAACTACTGAGAAAAAAAAAAGTGTAATTCAGTTACAGTTACTCTGTTTTTCCAGCCTGGTGTTAGATGCCAATGTTTCCTGTCATAACTATGCATAGCATTGATTTCAAAACAGTACCTAGTAGCTAAATCATAGCTATTAAACTATCTTGTTATGGTTTTAAATGTGTATTTAATCTCAGAGTAAGGCGGCTGTGCTATAAAATTAAATTATTATTATCGTAATTCAAGTGGTGAAGGATTTTGACAGTCTGACAGTAATTAATAATTTTCATTGGTCTTTTCTCAAACCCGAATGGGTGTTCAGGTTTCCTAGAGTGGCCCCTAGTGTCTTCATTTTAACACAACGTCGAAAGTGAACGACAGAAGGGGAACTCGCCACAACAGATGGGAAGCTCCAAGATTTCAACATTTCTGAAGGGAGCTGCTGACAGACAGGAAATACAGTGAACTTAATATGCATTTTTTTTTTCACAATAAAATTCACCTATTCTCCACACTGCTCTGACCTAGCGTTACCTAGCCACTTCCTGTTTGTTGCTGCCGTATGCTTTGAGTTTGGGCTCCGTCAAGTCAATTTAATATTGTCTAATTTACAAACTAAAATCTAATTTTTACACCATCATTTACGTTTCTTATAACGTGTGAATATACCCCTTGTTGTGTTTTAAAACTAAAACAACCGGAGTACCTTGTTAACACTAGTTTTGTTTTGAATTCCCGAGTCCACTAGCATCACCAGCGTGGTTGCCACTACTCTTGCTTGCGTTGTTTATACACACACACTACCATTGTTTACTAACTGTTACTTGCTTTAATGGCAAATTTGTGTCTACCTTTGAATACAGGTGATGACACGTTCGAGCTGCACTCGGTGCAGGTGGAGCTGGAGGCCATGGAGAAGCAGATCCGCCAGCTCCTGGAGAGGCAGGCCAAGCTGAGGGCAGCTTTGGAATCCTCTCGGGTAAGTATACAGCGCGATACTAACACTCCTACCACTTCCACTCCTTGTGCTTTTCTGTGCAGGCCCTCTGCACCCAGGACGCGCTCTTCCCAGATGTCCTTCACTCCGGCGCCGGGACACCACGGACCCTGGGTGCAGCAGCAGCGGAAGACGCGAGCCAGGCCACGGACGAGGACCTCTCCCCCTCCGCCGGCCCCAGTCTCCTGGTGGAGATCTCGAAGAGCTTCGCTCCCCTCCGCGAGACGGAACGCGAAGCTGTGATCGTCGGAGATTCCATCGTCAGGTACGTTCGTGCTACTTTAGCTAAAGGTAATGTGCAAACTCATTGTTTTCCTGGTGCTCGCGTTCTCGATGTTTCTGCGTAGATACCCGCAATCCTGAAGGACGAGAGCGTCTGCGCGATCGTCCTGCACGCGGGGGTGAACGACATCAGGCTGCGGCAGACGGAGGTCTTGAAGCGGGACTTCAGCAGCCTGATCGAGACGGTTCGCAGCACGGCGCCCGCAACGAGGATCATCGTGTCAGGACCGCTTCCCACGTATCGACGTGGGCACGAAAGGTTCAGTAGACTTTTTGCTCTAAATGAATGGTTATTGACATGGTGTAAAGAACAGAAACTGCTCTTTGTTAATAATTGGAATCTTTTCTGGGAGCGTCCTAGGCTTTTCCGTGCTGATGGCCTGCACCCCAGCAGAGTCGGAGCAGGACTGCTGTCGGACAACATCTCCAGGACGCTGCGCTCCATTTGACTAGTAAGCCAATTCCCAAATAACTGCTATGATGGTTTTTGCTCTGAACACTTAAATGATAGCACTAATGCTGTCCAATCTATAAATACTGTGTCTGTTCCTCGAATGGTGAGGTCAAAACATACAGTTAATGCAGGATCTAGAAAAAATCTGATCGTGATTAACCCGGAAAAATGCAAAATAAACGAACAAAAACCATTTTTAAAGTTTGGGCTCCTAAACATTAGATCACTCGCACCCAAAGCAGTTATTGTAAATGAAATGATCACAGATAATAGTTTTGATGTACTCTGCTTGACTGAAACCTGGCTAAAACCAAATGATGATATTGGTCTAAATGAGTCTACTCCACCAAGCTACTGTTATAAGCATGAGCCCCGTCAGATTGGTCGTGGCGGTGGTGTCGCAACAATATATAGTGATATTCTCAATGTAACTCAGAAAAAAGGATACAAGTTTAATTCATCTGAAATACTTTTGCTTAAAGTTACTCTGTCAGATATGCAAAAGAAATCTGTCTTATCTCTTATTTTAGCTACTGTGTATAGACCACCAGGGCCGTATACAGACTTTCTAAAAGAATTTTCAGATTTCCTTTCTGACCTGTTGGTTAATTTTGATAAAGCACTAATTGTCGGAGACTTTAACATTCACGTCGATAATACAAGTGATGCCTTAGGGCTTGTGTTTACTGACCTATTAAATTCTTTTGGAGTCAAGCAAAATGTCACCAGGCCCACTCAATCATACGCTAGATTTAATTATATCGCATGGAATTGATCTTACTGATATAGATATTGTACCTCAAAGCGATGATGTTACTGACCATTTCCTTGTATCAGGCACGCTGCATATGACTGATATTAACTATATCGCTCCGTGCTATCGTTTGGGCAGAACCATTGTTCCAGCCACCAAACATTTATTCACAAGTAACCTGCCTGATTTATCTCAACTGCTCTGTGCACCCAGTAATACACAGGATCTAGACAAATTAACTAGCAACATGGACACTATCTTCTCTAATACATTAGAAGCTGTTGCCCCCATCAAATTGGAAAAAGTTAGAGAAAAACGTACTGCGCCATGGTACAACAGTACTACCCATTCTCTCAAGAAAGAAACTTGTAATCTTGAGCGCAAATGGAGAAAAACTAATTTGGAAGTTTTTAGAATTGCGTGGAAAAACAGTATGTCCAGCTATAGATAGGCTCTAAAAGCTGCCAGGGTCGAGCACATCCGCAAACTCATAGAAAATAACCACAACAATCCAAGGTTTTTATTTAGCACACTGGCCAGATTAACAAATAATCAGATGCCGCCTGACCTAAATATTCCTTTACAGTTTAATAGTAATGACTTTATGAACTTTTTCACTGATAAAATAGATAACATCAGAAATACAATAACCAATGTAGATTCTACAGTGTCTAATACGTCAATTTCCTTTGTCACACCCAAAGAAAACCTGCAGTGCTTTACCACTATAGGACAGGAAGAGCTAAATAAACTTATCAGTACGTCTAAACCAACAACATGCCTATTAGATCCTGTACCCACTAAATTTTACTGAAAGAGTTGTTACCTGTAGCAGAAGAACTGCTCCTCAATATTATTAACTCATCGTTATCTTTAGGTCATGTCCCAAAACCATTCAAGTTAGCGGTTATTAAGCCTCTTATTAAGAAACCACAACTAGACCCTAATGAACTAGGAAATTACAGACCCATTTCTAATCTTCCGTTTATGTCTAAAATTTTAGAAAAAGTTGTATCTGCTCAATTATGCTGCTTTTTGCAAAAAAATGATATCTATGAAGAATTTCAATCAGGTTTCAGGCCCCATCATAGCACAGAAACTGCACTTGTTAAAATCACTAATGACTTGCTTCTTGCATCAGACCAAGGCTGCATCTCATTGCTAGTTTTACTTGACCTTAGTGCTGCGTTTGACACTATAGACCATGACATACTAATAGATCGACTACAAAACTATGCAGGTATTCAAGGGCAGGCTTTAAGATGGTTTAGATCCTACCTGTCTGATCGCTACCACTTTGTTTACTTAAACGGGGAGTCGTCTCAATTATCACCAGTAAAGTATGGAGTGCCACAAGGATCTGTCCTAGGTCCTCTGCTTTTCTCAATATACATGTTGCCCCTTGGCAATATTATTAGGAAATATGGAATTAGTTTCCATTGTTATGCTGATGATACTCAACTATATATCTCAACAAGACCAGATGAAACTTCTAAATTATCAAAGTTAACAGAGTTTAGCATGAATTGGATGAGTATTTATTGGATTTAAATTTGTAATCAAGCAATTAAGGACGCAATAAACTTACCTGACCTCGGCTAATCACTGTCTCCTCCATTATGAGTAAAACATGAAAACAAAAATGAGCAATTCTGGCTCCACCTGTCCTGGCAGGACGGCAGCTCTCCTCTCGCACCATTGCTATGCGATAGAGTGCTAATCGGGAACCCCTGGTGGCGGAAGTAGGAAAAATTGCGAAGGCTGAGCATCCTTCATGCACTTCAGAGGGTCCTTTGTGCACTTCGGAGGTGTGGCCTTCAAAGTCCATGCACTCCAAAGTGCGTGCACTCAGCTTTGGGACACAGCTTGCAGGTAGGTAAATCTCCAGGAACAGGGTTGGGCACCCCTGCTCTATGGGACTAATTGTGAATTCATATCTTGAAAAAATAATATGCTTTACATTTTACATATTTTTAGGAGTAAAATCATATTCCAATTTTTTTTTCTACATCTGACCTTAATAACTGACATTGTCTCATTAGGGTAAATAATTTTTGGCAATTTGTCTGAAACTTCACACACAATCAAATGCTATATCAATCTGAAAAGAAGTGAAAAGGTCTTGTTTCAAAAAAACATTACAAATCTTTATGAACATTCAATTTCTTTAGTGCTGCTATATTTGATTTGGATCTCACACATGAAAATGTCTAAAACTTGACAAATTTGTATGCAATTTCACTGCCTGAAAACCATGTCTTAGTGTTTCAAAAGCATTAAAACAACTTTAATATTGTACTTTATCTTGGAATTTCAATCAGTTATCATAGCACAAGTAAAGGTCAACAAGACTTCTTTTTCAGTCTACCCCACACATAAGTAGATATTGACCTGTGCAGTCATTATTGGAACGTCGCTGACTTTCAGTATAGTAATGCAGATAGACATTGCCATCTTTTCTTGACCTTTGATTGTTGTATAGATCACATTTTTCAAACTGACATACAATAATGTACCCAAATGCCTGACTTCCACTCTACCTATTCTTCATTACTGCCCTCACCCTCATTGCTTCTATTCTCCTTTGGTCGTCAACAACTTATTTTACAGCCTGATTTTCTGATGCCCTCCTATTAATATTATCATATATGTATTTTCTAGTCTATAATGAGCTCACTATGGAGCCTTGAGAGCATGTGACCTAACATGTGCTAACACCCCCCCAATGCATTGTTTCCAAAAACTGTGAAGCACATGGCAAATATATTTTTATTTTACTGGTTTTTATTTACTGGCTCATTTAGTTGACTTGGTCTCTGCTGACATTCAGGGCCGTAGAGGTTGTCTCTAGGTGCTGATCCACCATCTGATCTGGATACGGACTGGATCTGGTGTCTACGGTGACCTTGGAATAAGAATGAAACAGATGGCATTCTTCTTACGATGTAATGAGTACATCTGGTGTCATAGGAAGTGTTCCCACTTCTGGTTGATCTAATTAATGCAATAAATAATTGAAATGTCAGTCATTGAAATGTTTATCCTCCATTGAAGATCACATAATGAATAAATAATTTACGAATTTTTCTGCATCCCCTATTCAAAAGTGTAAACAATTCATCAGTTGTAAATGTTTGTAGATTTGTAGATTTGTAGATCTTTCCCCCCAATGTGTATACCCACACTGTCACACTGTCACCTGCCACGCCTACCTGCTCACGCTCTCAATCACCACCTACTGATTACACTCACCTGACTCCAATCACCTGCACACATAAAGATCCGGACAAGACAGAAAGAAGAAAATTCTTTCCAAGTAATAACAACAGACCTCAAAGGAAGATGGGCTGGGCCGAGGAATACTTATCTACCATCCGTCAAGATGGCCGGCCTCTGAGCAGTATGTGGAGGAATATGTTGAACTCTCCCATCTGGTGAGTTGGAGTGAACGCATGCTCAGCTTTTGTTTTCTGATGGGACTGGATGAGGGAGTTATCCGGTTCTTATCCCCAGATCATAGTTTACCCTTTGCTGAATCTATTCATTTTAATTCTCTGGCTCAATGGTTCTGATTTTATTGTTGAAGAGGTCCCTCACCCAGTCCCATCTCATAAACTCCTGAGTACTCCAACTCACCCCAAGCCTGCTACTAAACCCTCCACACACAGTAGCCCTTCAGAGTTCCCGGCCAAGATGGGCACCTCTACTGAGTCCCCAGCCAAGATGGAGTCAGTAGACCTTTTGAAACTGATGCTCCCACTGGAGTTCAACGCCCCTATCCTCTCACCTGAATCTCCTTTGTCTCCGCTGGTCCCATCCAGTACCCCTGAGTCTCCATTGTCTCCGCTGGTTCCGTCCAGCCCTCCAGTGCCTGCGCAAGTGTCCAGAAATCCAGAGTGTCCTCCAGTGTCGACTGGTCCAGAGTCAGCACCTGTCATGGCTGCTCTTCCAGAGTCAGCACCTGTCATGGCCGCCCTTCCAGATTCAGCACCTTTCATGGCCGCCCATCCAGTGTCAAGGCCAGCTGTAGTTTCAGAACCAAGTCAAGAGTCACGTCCAGTCTCAACTGCCCTTCCAGAGTCAAGTCTCGCTACAGCTGTCCTCCTAATGTCAAGTCCAGACACAGCCATCTTTCCGCAGTCAAGTCAAGCCACAGCTGTTCCTCCAGAATCAAGCCAAGTCACAACCAATGTTCCTGTTTCCAGTCAAGTCGCAGCTGTCGTTCCAGAATCAAGTACAGTCATAGCTGATCTTCCAGAGCCAAGTCAAGTCACAGTGGTTCCTCCAGAGCGAAGTCAAGTCTTAGCAGTTCCTCCAGAGTCAAGTCAGGTTACAGCTGTTCCAGCAATGCCAAGTCAAGTCACAACTGTTCCTTCAGAGACAAGTCAAGTCACAGCTGTTCCTTCAGAGCCAGGTCAAGTCACTGCTGTTCCTCCAAGGCCAAATCACGCCACAGCCGCTCCCCTCGTGTCAAGTGATGTCGCAGCTGCGGCTCCAAAGTCAAGCGATGTCGCAGCTGCCACTCCAGTGCCCGCTCCTTCTGAGCGCCCCCCAGAGCACGCTCCTCCTGAGCGCCGCTGCTCCTGAGTCAAATGCATATGTGCATATTATTTTACTATTGTTTCGCAAGATACTACTACTACTACTACTACTACTACTACTACTACTAATAATAATAATAATAATAATAATAATATTAACCTTAGCAGTTTTTTATTTATTTTATTCAAGCAACTATAAGAAATTACACTTTCTCTAGAAGAAAAAAAATAGGAAATAATGTGAAAACATTCTCTTGGTCTGTTAAACATCACTTGGGAAATATTCTAAAAAAAAAACAAAAAAATTAAAAATTAAATTTCACAGGGGGGCTAATAATTTTGTCTAAATGACTTACAGCTGAATGTTATTATAAAGTGTTACTAAACTATCTGCCACACGCAGTTAATTTTGATATTCTAGGTATAATAAAATTGAGTTTTGAGAATGCAGCGGATGTGAGGGACTATAATGTCATAAGAGCTCACTTAAGTAATGAGGAGCTAAGCCATTGAGGATTTTATAAGTAATAAGCAAGATTTTAAAATCCATATGATGTTTAAT
This sequence comes from Cirrhinus molitorella, assembly GCA_033026305.1. Classification (NCBI taxonomy): domain Eukaryota; kingdom Metazoa; phylum Chordata; class Actinopteri; order Cypriniformes; family Cyprinidae; genus Cirrhinus; species Cirrhinus molitorella. The sequence continues at coordinate 29,353,536 of CM065124.1, read as the reverse complement.
AGGGAGCCAGTTCAGTGTTGACAGAACCGGGCTGATATGGTCATACTTTCTGGTTCTAGTAAGAACTCTAGCTGCTGCATTTTGGACCAGCTGGAGTTTGTTTTTAAGCATGCAGAACAACCACCCAATAAAGCATTACAATAATCTATCCTTGAGGTTATGAACGCATTAATTAACGTTTCTGCATTTGACATTGAGAGCATAGGTTGTAATTTCAGAAAAATGTGGTTTTGTAAATGCTAGAAATGTGGCTTTCGAAGGAAAAAATGCTATCAAGTAGCACACCTAGGTTCCTAACTGATGACGAAGAATTTTCAGAGCAGCCATCAAGTATTAGACAGTGTTTTAGGTTATTACATGCAGATCCAATAATGAACACCTGTTTTTTCAGAATTTAGCAGTAAGAAATTACTTGTTATCCATTTTTTATATCAACCATGCATTCCATTAGTTTTTCAAATTAGTATGCTTCACCGGGCCGCGAAACTATTTTTCTGTAAGTAGGAACATAATTGTGATACTACTACCTTTTCTGGAATCTTTGACAGAAAAGGAAGATTCGAGATAGGTCTATAATTAAGTCGTTGGGGTCTAGTTGTGTTTTTTTAATGAGAGGCCTAATAACAGCCAGTTTGAAGGCTTTGAGGACATATCCTAATGATAATGACAAATTAATAATATTCAGTAGAGGATCTAAGACTTCTGGAAGTACTTCTTTTAGTAGCTTAGATGGAATATGGTCTAACATATACAAGTTGTTGATTTAGATGATTTAACAAGTTTATACAATTATTTCTCTCTTCCTATAGTAGAGAATGAGTTAAATTGTTCCTCAGGAGATCTATAGTCTGATGTGATCTGACAGGTGCATGATTACAATTTTATCTCTAATAGTATCAACCTTGGAAGTAAAATAGTTCATTACTGCTGTGCTGTTGGGAAAAGTCAACACCTGGTGGTGCTTTATTTTTCATTAATTTAGCCACTGTATCAAACAAATACATAGGGTTATGTTGTTTTCTTCTAAAAGAGACAAAAAGTAATCAGATCTAGCAGTTTTTAATGCTTTTCTATAGGATAGGGTACATTCACACCAGGCAGCATGCATAGACACTACGTTAGATTAGCATAGACACTGTTAATTAGCATAAACACTGTTACATAACATCAAACAAAAGATAATGTGTATTTGATCCAGTACAGTACAAGGTTGTGAGATTAATTATGTGAATACTTAGCTAAAGTGAAGTAAAGATGTGTCTTTAATCTGGATTTAAACTGGGAGAGTGCGTCTGAGCCTCGAACATTATTATAAATAACCTTAACCTTATTATAAATTAACATTATCAGTTTCCCCTGCAGGAATATTGTATACGGTTTTGGGAGGCTACTTCAACACTCTTATGATGAGCCTGTGGACTTTGTCTTGGATGGGACTTAACAAATCTGTTATGGACATGGTACCACTGGACTGTGCACACACACACTTCAGGTTATCAGGTGGTCTAGTGAAGTGAATAGTCTAGTGAGTCTCTCTTATGTATACAGTCTGTAAAATAATTGGTCATTATTGCTTGACCGAAGAGGTGGTTTATTGTTCTTGTGTTTGTTGCCACAAGATCTTAAGCCTTTTTACTGATGTTCTCAGGATGTATTTGGGAGCACTGGAAGGAACAATTACAGTTTTTCTCAATTGCTTGTGGTTCTCCCCTCTTCAAAAAAAAAATAAATAAATAAAAAATCACATGATTAACACAACAAAAGGCACAATGCTGCAAGTGTATGCATTTGCACATGCTTTATTCCTTAATTTAGTGTCCTGTAGAGTACAGTACAAATCAGCAAACAACAAAAATAACAGTAAGTTGTTCTGTGAAAAGAACAATGATACCTGGTTGAAAACAACTCGTTCGAGGGTTTTTGCTATGAATGGAAGCAGAGAGACCGGTCTGTAGCTGTCAAGAAGTGAGGTGTTCAGTGTTGGTTTCTTAAGCAGTGGGGTTACCCGAGCCTGCTTAAAAGAAGTTGGAAAAGTGTCTGTGAGGAGCGATGTATTTATGATGTGTGTGAGTGCTGGTAAGACAGTAGTTTTTATTTACAGTTTTATTTTTATGCTTAATTACCTTAATAAATCGGGGTTGCAAAGCTGTCTATATGATCACTATGGTCAAGACAATAAACTATAAAAAATCACACCTTTCTAAGACATCAGTTAGCATTTGAACTGCTGTGTGTATTTTGTAGTTTTTCATGTGTATCGTTACATTATTCAATAGGCTTCCAAGCCAATACATGCATTTAAAGTTGTAATCAAGCAATTAAGGATGCAGCAAACCAGTGTAATTTACCTGGCCTCAGCTAATCACCGTCTCCTCCATTATGACTTAAAACATAAAACCAAAAATGAGCAATTCTGGCTCCACCTGTCCTGTCGAGATGGCAGCTCTCCTCTCGCACCACTGCTATGCGACAGGAGTAATAATCAAGAACCCCTGGTGGCGCAATTAGAAAATCCTGCGAAGGCGGAGCACTCCTTCATGCATTTTGGAGGGTCCTTCATGCACCTGGGAGGTGTGGCCTTCGAAGTGCGTGTGCTTCATTTTGGGACACAGCTAATATAGCAATCTAGTGTCTAGACTATTTTATTAATTAAAATAGCGGGGAAGCGTTGACTGTGTGTGTGCGTTTGTGTCGAGTAATGTGTGTGTGTTTGTGTGCATCAATTATAGCAGCACATTAATATAGAATGGTGATTAAACTGATTTTGAACTACCTGTGCATTAAACAATTTTACTGCATACCAGCCAGCCAATCAGAATCCAGTATTCTAAAAGACCATGGAATAAAGTAAATTTAGAACATTGAATTTAGGGGCCAGATTTACTAAACAGGGCAAATTAGCATTAGAGCGAAATTCCATACACATTACGCACTTTAAAGAACAGATTTCCATAATGACCGGTGCAAATTGCCACCGGCTTTAACACATGCTTTTTAGTTAATGACAAATACAAGTAATTTGGTGTGCGCAAACATTAGTAAATCGCATTGCTTATTTTCTTCCTTGATTAAATGTAATACTCACCCCGTAAATTTAAAATGAATTAGTTAAGTAAATGATTAAATAACTTACTCATAAATACAGTCACGGTCATGGTCATGTTACTGAATGAATTAGCGTTAATTAATTAGTTGAATAAATGATTCAGTGACTTAGTTATTTGTCACCACCTACTGCATATTGATTTAACCTAAAATTTATTTCAGAAAGCGCCTCACCACTAATGCACAGACTAACAGTCTTTCTGAAACAAATATAGTCGATCTGTGATAAATAGTGAATAGTCTATGGGCTGTTGCACTGGATATCAGAACACTTTGACCAATCACATTTGAGAACCAGATACAGATATGTTTATCAGTTACTATATGGCTTTTATCATCTACTCATTTAAATGGGGTAAGTAGTTCCTGTATTTTCAATGTCCATAATATAGGGCAGAGATTTATAGAAAAAGTGAGGAAACGATAGATTGAAAAATAGGCCAGTAGTCATTCCTCTCCAATAAGACCCATTTTAATAGGCCATTCTTAGTGTGGCCCTGTAATTTTACAGCATTACGCTAACACTGCATCAGCCATCACCGGCTTTGATGAAAATGATAATAATTATAGCAATTGTGTTCTTTCCCAGGGTAAACAAGGCTGGTAATGTATTTTGTGACACCTAGGGTCCCTGCTGGAATAGTCACAGCACCAATTCGCACCATGGGCCACACCACAAGTACTCTGGAGAACACATGAAAATTGGATGAGCACTTTCAAATTATCAGACAGCGTTTCATCAAAGCCATGCTGTCAGTAAATGTTTCCACAGAAAGAGAAATGGTCATGGAGATGTTTTAAGGTGTTTAGGATTAAGGTTAAGAAATTGTTGTCACAGAAGAAACTGGGAAAATGGAGTCATGTATTAATATGTCATTTACAATATGAGCACTGAAAATAAGCCTAAGACGAAGCCATGTGGTCAGGATTTTTTTGTAATTTATTGTTTTCTCTTTGTTCCCCATATGAATGATGCATGGGTTTGTGACATTCATATGAGGCAGAAATAACCATGAAGATTATTTTAACCTCAATGTTCATTTTCAAAAAACTGCTTATCTTATGGAGTCCCCATGTAGGATGCATAAATAGAGCTTGAGTGACTGAAAGGAATTCAATGGTAGATCAGGCAAACCACTAATCGCTACCATATCAGCTGACGCTCAGCTGATCAATTTCTCTGCCTACTCTAATTAATAACCGTATTTAAGACAATTCAAATGGAAGCTCTTCAGCCTGTCGCACAGACATTTACGCCCACCTTCTACCATTCACCACCTAGCAGCTCCATGTCAGCTTTGGATTCTTCTTAAAACAAATTTCTTGTCACTCTCTTTGTTTTGTAATTGTTGTATTTTCTGCACGTGTGTAGCTAAGAAATATTTGCTTATTGTCAAGTTGACAGATTCATGCCTTAAGTATGTATCTTACAGTTATTTTTTTTATTCGCTTTGGTACTATTTTTACAAGTAAGGTGTATATTTTCAAAACTCTTAGTACAAAAATCCAAACTGATCACTCTTGTTACATCGCTAGTCATTCTATCAAAATCTGATCTCATGCTTTCATTACAATTACAGTTGTTGTTTTTTGTTGTTGTTGTTTTAATTGGTTTGGTACTATTTTCACAAGCGGTACAGAAGTGGTACATTTTCAGAACTCTGTAAACATTTTTGTCCATGTGAAGGATGATTTACGTGGATATTGGAACACAAGTGAAGTACAAAGACTTGTTTACATCATGGATAAATTTAGCAACCAAATGTTACATGGCAAAACATTTGGATGTCGATGAGAGTGAGATTTAGTTTTGTTTTACTCATTTATTCATTTTAGCTTGAAATTTGTATTCTGTGTTCACTATAGCCTAATTTGTGTTTTACTATATAGTTTAATATTATATATATATATATATACACACTACCGTTCAAAAGTTTGGGGTCAGTAAGAATTGATTTTTTTTTTTTTTTAATGAAGTCAAGGCTGCATTTATTTTATCAAAAATACAGAAAATAAACTGTAATATTACAAAATGATATTACAATAGAAATAATGGTTTTTATTTTCATATACTTTGTAAAATATATTTTATTCCTGTGATGCAATGCTGATTTTTCATCAGCTGTTACTGAGTTTCCCAGGCTTAAGTGTCACATGATCTCTCAGAAATCATTCTGATATTCTGAATTATTAGTAGAATTATCAGTTTTGGAAACAGTTGTGCCGCCAAATTTTTTTTATTTTATTTTTTTTTAACCTGTATTTTTTTCTTTCAAGAACAACATTTATTCAAACTATAAATCTTTTCTAGCAATGTAAATATATTATGTCACTTTTTATTAACTTTTTATTAATGTAACAATTTATTCATTTATTTCAAAAAAAAAGAAAAAAAAAGAATGAATAAACATTTACTGACCCCAAACTTTTGAACGGTAGTGTATATATATATATATATATATATATATATATATATATGTTATATGTAAGCCAGGCTAAAGAGATAGGTCTCTAATCTATACTTAAACTGACAGAGTGTGTCTGCCTTCCAAACAGTGTTAGGTAGAGGTGCTCCAATCAGGATTTTTGAGGCCAATCACTAATTGCCGATCACAGGAAGCAGTATCTGCAGATCCGATCACAGATAACGATGTTCTTAAAGCCTTTTTTTTATCATGTATAATTATTTATAGTAATACTCCAATCAGGATTTTTAGCCATTTATTCAGGGCCTGAATAATTATATATTTTTTTCTTTTTGTTTGTTTTTTGTTTTGTTTTGGGGCAATTGAATTGTGGAATTCACCTCTTAGTGGGTTTTGTGAAAGGGGTGTTTTGATGGGTGGAAGGGAGCATTTTTTAGACATTTTTCGAAAATATATATTTGTCTCACCTAAATGTTTGATCATGCAGTGCATTTTTGTTTTTAGAATTGTACAATTACTACACAATAGCTTACACACAGCACAAGCCTGATTTCCACAAACAGATTATCCAATATTTGATTTCCAATCCAAACATTATTATTGAAAATGTTGAAAATGTTGTTACACAGGACAGTAATACAGTACAGTAATCTTTCATAGATGAGTTTAACCCTTTATGCGCCTTTTGTTTTGTTTTTTTTTCGAAAAAATGTTGAATTTTAAAAAGTCAAAATCAAGATTTCAAAAGCTTGTGGCTTAAAGATAGAGATCTACAGTAAATTAGAAAAATGTTGGGCATGACTGAAAGTTTATGTGTCCCAATTTTGCGACTTTGGCACTTAAAGGGTTAAACGCAATAAATATAAGCAACACATTATTCAATTATTTTTATTTTTGCATTTACTCCTAGATTTATTAAGTTGCTCAGCAAGTGGCAAAACATTTAAAATACTTTTCTGTCCTTTATCACAAACATTCTAAACTAAAACTTACCACTGACAGAAACAGTCAGTTCCCTTTCAAGGGAACATTGAACTGCATCCTCTAGGGGTCGCTTTGGGGAATGTCTCCTTCGTGACGCGTGTCTGAAGCTTACATACAAAAACTACAACAGTACTGGCCGGCGATCACCTATGACATCACTGCTGGCGCGACTCGTCATTGCCGGTAGTATAAAAGGGTGCCAATCACGGTTTTTGGTACCACATGATACACATAAGCTTTGTGTCGTATGTTTAGGTGAAGAGCATGCGCGTGCTGTCCTTGTGGGGGCAGTACACTGTGAGCATCTTCCTGTGAAGAGGCTCCGTTCTCATTTGGCCCTCTTTTCGAGTAAAAGGGGAAAGCCATCTGCACCCCTCGGTTTGGGTCCCGCCGCTGCTGAGGCACGGAGGGAACTGAGCTCATGGGGATCTCAGATGGATCTGGATAAGGGTCTTTCCCTGTCTCGCTCATCGGTTGAGGACGAGAATGTGCTTATGTATGACACTGATGTGCTTTTCACATCATCGGATCCTGCAGCCAGTGCTCTGCTGGGTTCTACCCAGGAAGCGCAGGAGTTGGATGTGGATGATGAGATCAAGTCTGAATCATCCCATTCCCCCTGCCCTGCATATGAGGCACTGTTAGAGGTTATGGAGGTTATGGCCAGTATCATATACTGCAGTCTCTCTAGCTGGACTTATGATGTTTTTGGTTCTGTTCTGTTCAGAGCAAACCTAACTGATGGTCCAGAATCAGTCTCCGGGCTGTTCCTGCTAGTACTTTTGCAGTATCATGCTAAGTATCATGATAGGTGAGTATGAATCCTTCCCAGTTTCATTATATTTTCAAACAGTAATTGGGATGTTATGTTCTTCCTGTGTTTCAGATTTTGGAACCTCTCTGTTGATGGGATCCCTGGCTGGCATTGGTCTGGACGAGCTGCTATCCTGCCATTTTCACTAGCCTTTACAGGTTTAGTTTCCTGATTGCTGTGTCCTTATCACTGTTCTGTGTGAGAGGTGTTTTTGCGGAAACCCTCCCTTTCTGGCCTGAGGGCAAGTAGCTCTGGTTGGACTTGTGGATCTAGCACAACTGTCGGTTACCCGTAGACCCCCTCTCTTCGGAGGGATGGCCAGGGGCTTCTCTTGATGCGCTTCTCTTGAGTTGTCTCGCAGGACCCGGCTGTGCTCCCCTCTCTGAGGTATGGTTCTGTAGCATGCTGTTTTAGGGCTTCCCCCCCTCGGTGGAGGGCCAGGCTCAGACCCGTGGCTGCTGGTCACTCCCTCAGGACCTCATCAGATCATTGGCTGCTTGCTGATGCCCGATGGGCTTCCTGCCGTCACATTGGCCCGTACAGAGGTTGTTCACCCTTCTAGGATGTCTAGGCTTAACATTGGGAGTTTTTGCTAACAGTAGCCCAGGTCGCAAGACCCTCTTTAAGCCCTTGCAAGTTTCTTAACATTAGTTGAGCCTGGTTGTGCTCCACCCCGGTGGTGCTTCCCTCACCGAGCGAGGTTGTTAATAACACCTGTAGGGAATTTATTTAGCTCAAGGGGGAAATATTAATAATTAATCACAACTCATTATAATTAATTATAATATTTGGATAATTCAATAGAATTAGCTTAATAAAGCCTAATTTTCATTACAATGAATTGACCCGTTCGTCCAGCGAACATTCGGAGTAATTTCACATGTATTCAAAGAAAGGATATTTTCTTGGCCACAGAAAATAACTTTCTTATATACTAATGCATACAGCATGTAGCTTGAATCGGAAATCGTAAAGGGACATTAATCTTTTGCAAAGCAGAATCAGAAACTCATGTAATTTGTGCACAAGAATTTTATTAACTAAGGACTAAACTCATAACTAATCTAAACAAACAAACATACAGTCATTCATACAGGGTAAAGGGCAAGTGAGAAGCCATTAGAGAAACAAGGAGAATGAACGCAAACGGACGCAATCTTGTATGAAGGTCTTGATGGTTTCAAGGTTTTGGATTTGCGATCACGTTCTTCCGGGTTTGAAGACTGATGTTCTCCAAAGATGTCCTGACTCTGTGGTGATTGGGAGTTCCTTCCCAGTGAAGCAAAGAAGAGCAAAGGGGCTGAGAGAGAAGATCCAGACGAAATCTGATGATCCTTGGGGAATGGAAAGACGAGGCCGCACGGCCTGGCACGAGCATAAAAGGTCCAGAAGAGTTCTTAGCTCATCATTCTCTTAGGTTCTAAAAGAACCACCGATGGATCATGCTCAAGTCCTGCCTGACGCTGTGGCACTGGCTCCGGACTTGGCAACCCGAAGACAGGAGGCTGATGCGACGTGTATGCAGAGAGTGAAAGCACCAAAAGCACTGAGAAGAACTGAAGACTGCAAATGTAGCTGGTGTGAGTCTTTTATCTTCTTAGGGTTGTCATACCTCTAGAAGTTCAGAGAGCCAATGGTGTCTTGGACTTTTGGAGGGAAGTTTTACGACTCTTTGTCTGGGAGCTTGGCATTTTGCATATGTAATTTGATTGTATGTTGGTGCAAATACCACTAAGGATTCTTATAACACTAAAATGTTGCACAAGTATTAACAAATAATATCTTTTAGATAATCAAAATACGAATCCAAAGAGACCAAACATGGCATGTATGTGGTTATACTAGAGTAGTGATCTATCATAACACATGCATAAAACAGTTATACAATACACAAGACTAAATACAGGAACGGTCACAATATACACAGTGATCGGTGATTATTTGTGTGTTCGTCACAGAAAGGTTTGTCTAAGAATTAACAAAATAAGTCACTTCCAATATTAGTATTTGTCTGCTTTAGAGACAGTCAGGATGGGGGAAGAGTCTCTATACATACTTTTGGATCGTAAAGTTTATCTGGTCTGCCAGAAGTGTCCTGGTTGCCATGGCAGAATGGGTTGATTCCCCTCTCTACGTGAGAGATAGGAATCTACCCTGCAGCTGCTATTTGTCTGAGCTTCCTGCCTCATCGGTTTGGTTGGCCGCTTGCTGCCACCCAATGTGTTTGCCTTCTGCCGCCCAGGTTGACCTCTCGGCCTTCTGAAGCTCCATATGACAAGCAGCCCAGGCCATCAGGCCTCTCTCTCTGCCCCTATGGTGTCTCTCTGACATTACATATGCATGACAAAACCCCTCTTCAGGGGTCTTTGAGATCACGGCACTCCTGAAGGATCGCACAATACCTCTCTAGCACTAGGGAAGGTCCTCCGTGCCCTATGGCTCTGACGATTACCAGGTTGTAGCCTTGGTGGAATACTAATTCGGCCTATCTACTCCCCTTAGATTGAGGGTCTCTCTCACGAGCATGCTGTCCCCTGTCGAGCATTCCTTCTGAGGATGGAATTCTTGCTCCAGGGCGTTCCATCCTGGCGGGGCTCTACAGAGCATTATAGTGCTCCCATCTCCGGAGGGTCACTTTGAGCACGAGCCTGCTCCCTGAAAACTCCTTCTTGAACGGCTGAGTGTCCACTACTTTTGTGTCCATGGCCTATAAATCCACTTTGTGGTAAGAACGCATACTAGCTTCCTGTGTTCTTTCTAAAATCCTGTATGGTGGGGATCACGTGTTCAGCTTCGTACCCTTTTTGAGATGCCAGGCCCCGGGTCCTTGGGCCACTCTCTACTTCTATCGGAAATCCAATAGCCTACTTGACCAGCTGTTGACTGAGGTCATGCAGGTCTCTAGGCAACCCCTAGATACTAGCTAGGGTCTGACTCATCCCCTAAAGGAATCTCTTCTTCCTGATTCCAAGCTTGAGCCCTGCCTCTGGTCAGGCTTCAAGTAGCCTTACCCCTGCAGGTAAGTCAGGTATCTGGCTCAGGCTTTTGCTGAGGGGATTAAGTCCCTGACAGCCATGGACGTCACCTCAAGGGAAGCTGGTACTTAGTACTCGCCTTATGTTAGCCTGCACTCCCCTCAGCATGGCAACGTGTGCATTCCCGTTCCCCAAAGCAACCCCTAGAGGACGCAGTTCGATGTTCCCTCGAAAGGGAACATCTCTAGGTTACCATGGTTCCCTGAGAAGAGAACGAGACACTACGTCTTCTAGGACTTGACGGCATGCTTTGTCATTTGCTTCAGGAGAAAAAGCGGAAGATTTGTTTGACTGGCACCCTTTTATACTATGCGGTCGCAGGTCACCATGATTTAGCCAAGACATGTTCTGGGATCAACATCTTTTGTTGATCTTGGATCAACATTACTGTCCAAAAATACAGACTTAACCCAATCCTTACCCCTAAACCTAACCTTACCCATAATTTGTTCCTAAAATCAGAGGGAAATAATAGCTGATTAACAAGTGTAGAAGTACCTAACCCTGATCGTATGCCTAAAACTGCCATTTCCTAAAAAGTTATCCCTCAATTCTGATTGATTGATTGGAATGTTGTTCCAGGATGTTGATCCAGGACCAAGTTGTACTGTGTGAAATCACACTCACCGCAGTCACACCGGCAATGATGCGCCCGTAGCGACGAGTGACGCCATAGGCTGTCACCGGCCAGTACTGTTGTAGTTTTTGTATGTAAGCTTCAGACATGGATCACGAAGGAGACGTTCCCCAAAGCGACCCCTAGAGGACGCAGTGTCTCGTTCCCTTCTCAGGGAACCAAGGTTACATTCGTAACCTAGAGACATTCTGCTGCCTTTTCTTTTGTATTTAAATCTTTATAACAAGCAATCCTGCTGTTAATAAAGAGCTTTTTTTTGCCTTTTTGCCTACCTTTTGCCTTGTTTATCTAAAAGTGCTCTTTTCCTTTAAACCTAGTCAAAAAAACATATGTTTTGACTATGAAACACAGTAGACTTTAATTATATGCATTTATGGTGTAATGACATTTTCATGTTAATCCTTGTTCATATTTACTACAAACAATGCGCTGTCACTTTAATTCTGCATGTGTAGCACAGATTTGGTGTGGAAACGATCTCTATGCTGCTGCAGATGCACCACTCCTGGAATGGCTCGACACCAGGCCCTTTTGGCGTTGCGTCAGCAGGGCATGGAGATAAGTGGCTTTGCTCAAACTTTTTGGACCTTTGCGGTGGGGATGGAGTACATGATGGGGTACTCAAAGATTTCTTTAATGCGTGCCTGGACAATTCCTTGTCTATTTGGGAGATGGAGGGACATGGGATCCTGGACCTTTGGGGCTTCATCAGGTATCTGGGTCGGCAAAGCCAGTGGGTTAAACCGGGTCAAGCAGAACCGTTCCGCAGGGATTTTCTCCCCCTTTCATCTGAGAAGCGGAGGGGGAAAAAGAGGAGGGCAGTTAAGTCTGCTCCGGTGCTCCTGGAGAACCCGACTCCGGTGATCTCTGCTCCGGTGGTCCTGGAAGACTCGACTCTGGTGGTCTCTGCTCCAGTGGTCCTGGAGGACCTGACTCAGGTGGTCTCTGCTCGGTGGTCTATGTTCCATCCCAAGAGATTTTAGCAGCCCAAGAAATCTCAGAGCTCATTTCCGACACTGCTTCACTCCAAAAGACCACAGAGTCCACTTCAGAATTTGCTCCAATCCAAGAGATTTCAGAATCCACTCGAGTCTGTTCCAGCTCAAGACATTTCAGAGTCCATTTCTGAGTCTGCTTCTTTCCAAGCAACTGCAAAGTTCACTCCAGAATTTGCTCCAATCTGGGAACATTTAGAATCCACTTCAGAGCCTGCTTCACTAAGGTAGCATTTAAAGTCCACTCGAGAATTCACTCCAGTCCAGGAAACTTTGAAGTCCACTCCAGAGACTGCTCCTATTCTGGAGCATTCAGAGTCCACTCTAGAATTCTTTCCAGTTCAGGAGAGTTTGGAGTCCACTCCAGAGCTTCAATCCTTGAGTCCTCAGGGTCCATTTTAGAGCCTACTGCCAGTCCAGTGCCACCTAAGCTCCTTGCTCTGCCGACGCTGCCCAGGCGTCTCCTCCTGCTGGCTCAACCCAAGATCCTAGCTTTGCTGGCCCCGCCCTGGCCTCCTGCTCTGCCGGCCCTGCCCTGGAACTCTTGTCTACCTCTGTCTCCAGGCCCTCTTCCGCTACACATGCCTTGCCCGCCATCCCTCCCCCTTGTCCCCCTTGACTAACATTGCATTATAAATGACTGTAATGAACATAAACTACAGCTCTCTTTGTAGCAGTGAATACAATGGCTATAGTTTATGTTCATTACAGTCATTTATAATGCAATGTTAGTCAAGACACTGAATATTGCTGTATTGTTTTATTACAGTTTTCACCGCAAATGTTAATGAGGAAGAGTGACAGTAAATGATCAACCTTACTACAACTCTGTCTTCATTGGCTACGGTTTAACTTGGTGTTTAGTCAGAGTTTCAACACACTGTACGAGAAAGTGAAAAAGTGAAAGTGATAGTGAAAAGGCATCTTTTGATGTTAAAGTGGTTAAGATGGCTACAAGCAGCAAGTTGTCTGTGTGCAGTTCAAGAAGTGGCAAGTCATCTGCGTCATCTTCATCATCAGCGAGTGCAGCCCGTGCCCAGGCCAGAGCTGAAGCCGCCAAAGTGAGAGCATCATATGCCAGCCAGGATGCTAAACTGAAAATGGAAAGGGCCACAAGAGAAGCTCAAAATCAGCTGGAAACAGTAAGAATAGACACTGAGTTGGAAGTGTTAATGCTACAACAAGAAGCTGATGCAGCTGATGTGGAAGCACAAGTGCTGGAGGATGCTGAATTAGCAATGCATGCTGCAGTTGAAAGAGGAAGATCTGAATCAGAGAAAGTTAAAATTGAGCGTACAGGTGAATATGTCAATTCTCAAAACAACCTTCAAGATCATTCTCCTCCTCCACTCCTATCAGCCTTGCCTGTCACTCCTCCATTTCCTGCCGACTCACATAACAGCTTCGTAACATGGAGTCCAGCTGCAAAAAACACTTCACATGCACAGTCTATCAAAAATAACCCAAAGTCTGAAAAAGCTGATAGTATGCACTTACCTGCAACAAACCAATCTTATCTGTCTGAAGGCGTGATTAAGTCTGAAGTTGGGAAGACCAGCCCCATCCTGAATGCACCTGTTAAGCCTTACGTCACTCAATACCTACCTCCAGCTAACACGCCACATCAGGCAGAGCCTTTGGCACAGTATTTAGCCAGACGAGACCTAGTTAGTTCAGGACTTTACCAATTTGACGATAAGCCTGAAAATTATCGGTCATGGTGTTCCTCATTCACCAGTGCAGCTCGTGAAGTTCACCTCACAGCAACCCAGGAATTGGATCTCATGACTAAATTGCTGGGAAAAGAATCTAGCGAAATGGTCAAGCGGATTCGCTCAGTGCATGTCAGTAACCCCAATATTGCTTTATACAAAGCATGGGAAAGACTATGTGAATGTTATGCTGCACCTGAAATCATCGAAAGGTCACTGTTTCACATCAAATTACGTGAACTTGGGGATTTGCTTATGGAAATCCAAGGTGCTAAAGCGGATGGTTATCTCACAGGTCTGTCATACCTTGACACTTCAAGTGGAATCGCACCAATTGTAGATAAGCTCCCATATGGGCTTCAAGACAAGTGGGTGACTTCTGGGTCATGGTACAAAGAACAAAATTATGGTCACTTTCCTCCCTTTGAGTATTTCTGTAACTTTGTGTGCTGTGAAGCAAAGAAGTGAAATGATCCTAGCTTTATGCATCAAAGCAGTGCTACAATAACTGCAAAACCAGACAGATCCATTGTGAAGAGTTTCCAAACCAACAAACCCATCACAGTTCACAAAACAGACGTGCGTGCAGCCATTGATGATCCTAACAAAATCTGTCCATTACACAATAAACCACACCCCTAGAAAAAATGCAGAACATTCAGAAACAAACTCTTAGATGACAGAAAGGCCTTCCTCAAGGAGAAAGGAAAATGTTTTAAATGCTGTTCTTCGGTTTCTCACCTCGCCAAAGAATGCAAGTCTTCCATAAAGTGCTCTGAATGCGGTAGCACCAATCATGATACCGCCATGCACCTTGGCCCATCATCACAAGTAGTTAAGGCTCCTTCATCATCACAAGAGGATGGCGGGGAGGGAGAAGATCATTCTAACATGGCTGTTGTCAATACAAGCTGTACAGAAAATGCTCAAAAATCTGCCTTGTAAAGCTGTACCCAAAGGGTTCCGAGGACATGGCCATCAAAGCCTACGTAACTCTGGAAGACCAGAGCAATTGTTCATTAGCCAGACCAGAATTCTTCAAGCTGTTCAATGTGGAGAGTGAACAATTCTCATATCATCTCAGAACTTGCTCTGGCATAATAGAAACATCTGGCAAGAAAGCAGAAGGATTCCAGATTGAGTCCCTAGATGGAAAGGTTCTCATCTCTCTTCCTCCACTCATTGAGTGTTATGAGATCATGAACAATCGCTCTGAGATTTTAACGCCAAGTGCAGTTCTTCACCAGCCTCATCTCCGACACAGCCAGGCACATTCCAGAACTAGAACCGGAAGCAAAAATACTTTTGCTACTCGGAAGGGATGTGATTAGGGCACACAAGGTCAGGCAGCAGGTCAATGAACCAAACAACGCCCCCTTTGCCCAACGCCTGGACCTGGGCTGGGTAGTAATAGGAGAAGTGTGCCTGGGTAATGTACATAGGCCAATTGTCAACACATTCAAGACCAACATGTTGGAAAGTGGCCATTTTACAATTTTTCAACCCTGTACAAGCTTTATGCAGGTCAAGGAGATGCAGCAAAGTGGTAGCACATCTACCAAAGTAACTGAGAAGATGCTTGGACAGACAGTGTTCAGCAGAACTGAAAATGACCTGAAAATGAATAAACCTGCTCCATCTGTGGAAGACTAAGTGGTCTTTCTAAAAATAATGGACACAAACGTCTATAGAAACGAGGATAACAGTTGGGTGGCTCCCCTACCGTTCAGAGAACCACGCCAGACCCTGCCAAACAACAAGGAACAAGTTGTTAATCGTTTCACAAGACTGCAACGAACCCTGAAAAGAAAACCTGAGATGCAGCAACAGTATGTGGCATTCATGGAAAAGATCTTTACCAACGGACATGCTGAGGTAGCGCCACCACTGAGAGAAGGGGATGAATGCTGGTATCTTCCTACATTTGGGGTCTACCATTCCCAAAAACCCAACCAGATCAGGGTGGTCTTTGACTCCAGTGCTCGATACTCCGGCATCTCTCTCAATGATGTGCTCCTCACAGGGCCCGACCTCAATAATTCCCTTGTCGGCATCCTGCTACACTTCCGGAAAGAGAGGGTTGCTATTCTAGCGGACATTCAGCAGATGTTCCATTGTTTTTTGGTGCGTGAAGACCATCGTAACTTCCTGCGATTTCTGTGGCACAAGGACAATGACGTCAACAAGGAAATTATTGAGTATCGAATGAAGGTCCATGTCTTTGGCAATTGGCCTTCTCCTGCTGTGGCCATTTATGGGCTGCGAAGAGCAATCAGGGAAGGTGCACAGGAGCATGTTGCTGATACTGTTAAGTTTGTGGAAAGACATTTCTATGTTGATGATGGTTTGGTATCTGTACCATCTGAAGATGAGGCAATTGATTTGCCCCAAAGAACACAGGTCTCACTAGCTGAGTCAAACCTCCGTTTGCACAAGTTTGCCTCAAACTCTCAGACAGTTATGGAAGCATTTACGCCGGAAGACTGTGCTCCAGTAATCAAGGACCTAGATCTGAGTGGAGAAACTTCACCTACACAACGGAGTTTAGGTCTGCTATGGGAGATCATGACTGACACATTCACCTACTCCGTATCGACCGTTACCAAACCATTCACCCGCCGCGGAGTCCTCTCCACTGTCAACAGTGTTTTTGATCCCCTGGGTCTGTTGGCACCTGTCACAATCCAGGGAAGAGCCCTTCTCAGAGAACTCACCTCCGAACAGTCAGACTGGGATTCTCTGCTCTCTGAGGACAAACTAAGCAAATGGGAAGCCTGGAGAGATTCTCTTCAAGATCTAGATCAGCTTCATGTTCCACGTACATACACTACAACCTCAGTAGCTGAAGCAGTGCACACCGAGAGCACTTCAGAAAGATGGGCAAGTAGAAGTAGGATTTGTTATGCACCCCTTAGCACCCCTGTCCGAACCTACAATCCCAAGGCTTGAGCTGTGTGCTGCTGTCTTAGCAGTAGAGATGGCAGATCTCATCGAGGATGAGCTGGATCTGGAGTTAAACGACATAAAGTTCTTTACAGACAGCAAAGTGGTGTTTGGCTACATTTATAACGAGTCAAAACGATTCTATGTGTATGTTCACAATAGAGTCCAATGTATCCGTCAGTCCTCGAGACCCAAGCAGTGGCACTATGTACGTACGGAAGAAAACCCTGCAGACTATGCGTTGTGATCTTTACCTGCATCCTGCCTGGCTCAGACCTCTTGGTTCACTGGTCCCTCCTTCCTGCGTCAGCCACCTGCAGAAAAAAACACAAACAACTGAGACATTTGAGCTAATTGAACCCAAAAATGACTCAGAAATATGACCACAAGTCCAAATATGTGTTACTAACCTGAAAGAACCAGAGCTTACCTCTAACCAATTCCAACGTTTCTCCACCTTTACCTCCCTAGTACGAGGAGTAGCATTTCTAGTTCACATGGAAAAATCCTATAATCACACGAACCAAAACAGCAAATGCAAAGGTTGGCACAGATGTGACTTACCCCGTACTCCAGACGAAATCAACCAAGCAAGGAGTGTTATCCTTAAAGCAACACAAAAGGCTGCATTTGTGAAAGAATTGTCAGCACTCCAAGCTAACCAAGCTGTATCCAAAAGTAGTCATTTATGGAAACTCAGTCCAATCATGGAGGACAATTTCATTTGTGTTGAAGGACGACTAAAGAATTCTGAGCTTACTACTGCAGAGAAGAAACCAATAATTCTCCCCAAAGATAGCCACATATCTCTACTGCTCATTCGACATCACCATGAGCAAGTGAAGCATCAAGGCCTTCGCCTGACCGAAGGAGCTGTCAGGGCAGCAGGACTGTGGATCTTGGGCGGCAAGTCTCTAATCTATTCAGTACTTCACAAATGCATAACCTGTCGCAAGCTGCGTGGAAAGTTTGAAGAACAATACATGGCGGACCTGCCATTGGAACGTCTAAAAGTCTGCCCTCCCTTTACATATGTTGGGCTCGATGTATTCGGACCCTGGTCTATCACAAGCAGACGCACCAGAGGAGGACAGGCTGAGAGCAAATGGTGGGCCATCATGTTCTGCTGTATGAGTTCGAGAGCTGTGCACGTCGAGGTCATTGAGTCTATGGACACGTCATGTTGCATAAATGCTCTCAGGCGCTTCTTTGCACTGATCGGCATTGCCAGAAGAATCCTAGATTCAATGTTTCTGCAGTTGAAAACTCGCTTAACTCACGAAGTTCTTTGCACACTAATGGCAGAAGTTACTGCTATCATAAATGCGCGACCACTCCTACCTGTGTCTGCAGACCTGGAACAACCATTCATACTTTCACCGTCAGTGCTCCTCACACAGAAGACAGGAGTTCCTCCTCCTCCTGGGGACTTCTCGGACAAGAATTTATACACAAAGCAATGGAGACAAGTTCAGGCTCTTGCAAACCAGTTCTGGACCCGCTGGAGTCGCAAATACTTACCTTGCTTGCAACATAGGCCAAAGTGGACAGTACCTCGCAGAAACCTTCAAGTGGGAGATCTAGTTCTGCTCAGGGACAAACAGATAGCCTGCAACTGTTGGCCAATGGCCAGAATCTCTGCCATATTTCCTGGAAAGGATGGCCATATAAGAAAGGTTGAAGTCACAACAACTGACCAAGGCAATATAAAAACCTTTCTAAGGCCAGTTGCAGAAGTTGTTCTACTTCTGCCCAAAGACTGATCTAGAAATTAAGGTTTGCTCTCAGGTTCATAGTGACCTCACATAGGTCAGGCGGGGAGTGTGTTGCCCTTTAAGAAATGTAGTTTCAAATATCCACTTTAAATTTTTTTTTTTTTGGTAAATATTCTCAAGTAAAAATGGGGAATGTATAACTACTTTTCTTTTATCTACCTCGTTTGTAAAAATATATTATTTGTTTTATGTGATAAGTCACTTCTTGTTTAGTCACTTCCTGTTAGTGCTCCAGTTCTGCATGAAAACAATGAGAAAGACATGATGTGCTCTCTCTAACTATCCTTCGCATCCACTAAAAAGCATCATAGAGGCAATGCCGTAAGTTCATTAATATAACATTAGACATGTTAAAGATCTTATATTAGCGATGATTTTGTTAAAAAGGTGATGTTTTATAAGTTGCTAAAAATGGTTGTTTACCATGTTGAACAAGCTTTCAGTGATACTATAGCCATTGTATTCACTGCTACAAAGAGAGCTGTAGTTTATGTTCATTACAGTCATTTATAATGCAATGTTAGTCAAGACACTGAATATTGCTGTATTGTTTTATTACAGTTTTCACCGCAAATGTTAATGAGGAAGACTGACAGTAAATGATCAACCTTACTACGACTCTGTCTTCATTGGCTACGGTTTAACTTGGTGTTTAGTCAGAGTTTCAACACACTGCACAAGAACACTATAGACAACGTACTTACATTTCTTTTAAAAGTGACCCATATCCGATGTGTGCATTTTACACTGCACTTGGTGAAATAAACCAAAGATAGCACATATGACATCACAATCTATTTCAATATTACAATATTACACTTAATTTATACTGTATTTGACATGGAATTCATATAGAAATGTTTAATGCAGTATAACAGTGATTCCCCCTCAGTCGTTCACTACGACATTACATCAATGACGTAATTTGGAGGTCAACATCGAGACCCTATCACCTCTGAGTTTAAGAAAAAAGGCCAATGAACATTGGCGAGTGGAATTTGCATGCCGCGCCACTCCCCCGTACATACAGGTTTATAAGATCAACCATTCATTTAGATATCTGCTTCGGATCCATGCCTATTGAGCTGCTAAGAAGAAGACGAATTTGAAGAATTGTTCTGGTGTTTCTGCCAACAAGCTTCAGATTCGATCGTGTAACCGGTGCTGCCAGCATCTGTGCCAGACCAGCGAGGAGTGCACCATTGTGCTGCTGTTGCCCTTCCCTGGAGTATGCCGATCTAAAAGAGCAATTTCTTACACGGTCATTGATAGCTTCTCTCGAGATGTCTGTCCGACGGTGTGCTTCTGGATGTTGGTGGCTTTTTGTTCTCCAACTATGGCTACGAACGTTGTCTCTCGTCACTGGGCCAAGAACACACTGAGGCAGTTCATTGCAAACGCATTTCCATGGCCATCGCGCTCTCGTTCACGAAGTGGCACCCCTTGTGCTCTACCCCTTTCAGTTTGGCGGGCCATAAAGGCTCCTTGGCTGCATTGATTAGAGGCAAGGATGACCTGAGGGTGACAGTGCTGAACGTTCCGCCGGGTCAGCCCCCAAGAAAGTCCGGTCCCTCAAAGCGTGGGTCCGTGGAGATGCCAAAGCTTGGCACTTGCCCACCTGCCGGGCCTAGTGTCACCTTTGGTGCTTCAGAGCAGGATAGAATGTCAATCTATAAACTCAAGTAGGTTTCTTGTTATTATTATTATTAGTTATCATTTATTAAGTATACTGGTTCTTCCCCTCACATAAACTAAATTGTATAATGTGTAATGATGCCTATTTTAATAGTCCTGTCACTTAGACCTGTATATCCTGGTGTGTGACGCTAGGGGGTGATGGTGAATAAGATGAGTGATGTGGCATGGCAGTTTTTGTTGATCAAATGTTTATTTGTGTATCCCATGTTGATGCACTTGTGTTTTAAATCGATCAAATTAACCGCATTGGCTGGAATGCGGCAGACTCGAATTGTTGCAATATGACAGAACAATTCATGTTATCAGAGACTACAATAATCTCAACATTAGGCTCGTTTGAGATGAGCAAAATCTGTGCAGAACGGATCACCGGTGATCAGCGCGAGATGCATGCCGGTTAGAAGTGTGTGAGGCAGCTGTGTCGGTTTGAGCAGTCGGGCGCAGTAGCTCTCCACGACTGCGCTGACCAAAAGCACAATGGGAAACAACTGGCTGACGACACAGCTTAAACTTGAACCATTAGGCCACGGTTGCCCCAACTATAAAAATATGTTGTCATATTTCTATTAAAAAAAATCTAAAATACATGTTTGTTTTTTAAGTAGAAATGGCTAATAAATATGCCTTTCGCATTGAATTAAATAGCATACACTTTCAGTGTCTTGTCCATCATATTTATTATGAAAACAACAGATCTTAAATTATTTCATGTTATCAGCATAACAGCACGTGAGTGTGATAATGCGATATCTGCCTTTGATCTCTTAGGTATCTGTTCCACTTTGAGAGGTCAGAACTGTCCATCTTGACTGTACTTATTTCACTCCTCCCCTCACTGCAGCCGTCTACTCTCGCCTACATTTCAGGCTAGGCGAGGCACATCTCAAACCAGCCTATTATTTGTAGAGAGAGAGACAAACACTATATGATTATTAAGTCATTTGTGTCCTGTAATATTCTGTCATTGTTGATGAGTAGTACGATGCTGGTGAAGAGAGTTATAGTTTTATAAGTGAGAGCTCTATTATAGTTTTACAAAAGAGAGTTATAGCTTTTATAAGAGAGTTATACAACGAATACTTAACGTGTTTTTACACAGTTTGTGTATGTTTGTACAGCATTATGGTTTGATTACTGTAATGTTAATGATGAGTTACATGATGCAGTACATTGTAATCACTTTCATATGTTGTGTATATCAGGAAATTGTTATTTGAGTTTATTGAATGGGAGTTTCACTCATTTGTGAAGAAGTCACACTTTCCGGTCATTTCAACATGCTATGAAATTGTCTCTAATTTCTTGTTGTGTTTATTAACTTTGCAGAGTGTGACAGTAATAAAAGACTATAAGTGCCACCAGAAAACTCCGCCTCTTCTGTGTGTGCAACAACTGCCTCAGAGGAGGGACTTATGCCTGCTGAGGCAGAAGCTTCTACTGGACAGCACCCTTTGCGAGTCACAAGTGCACCGCAACTGCACGGTCCACCTGGGGGACGTCAACGTACCCCCTGGCTGCCCCACCATTGAGGGTAGTAAAGAGGGAGGAGGCCAAACGTGTACGGGCCCTATATGGGGCCTTCCACGTCTTAGTGAGCTCCTTAGTGAGTCTTAGTGAGTAGGGAAGAGTATGGCCTTGTAGGGCCTCGGCTGAATAGACAAAGGAACCAGAGAAATCACCACATTTCCAGATGAATCTAAAAGTGTCATCTTGCTAGAGTCCTTTCCACTGAATAGAAAGATTTACAATGACAAAAACCAGCCTGCAGGGCTCACAAGACACCCATCCAGCTGACTCTCATGACCTCTAGACATCCTGTTTCCCCTCCTCTGGCATTATTATATTCTTTTTTAGTAGATAAAGCTACAAAAGGTATTGATGGTATGCAAGCTAGCTTTCAATCCAATATGTCATATGAATTAGTCAAAAAGTTAGAAAAAGTTAGTATTGTGTACAATACTTGCATGAGTTATTGAAGTTATTAGAAAACTCTCGAATATGCCACGTGTTGAACACATGAAGCTATGGACAAACAATCTTTGAAGGACAGTTATTCCTATTTCCTACTAGAGCAAATATATACATTAATAGTGTGTTTCACCTCTTTGCTATATAGTTGATGAGTTCCGTGTAATCAGTTATCTATGCCTTATACCCTTTCCCTATGTACAAGGGACCAAATGTATCAATGTCGATGTAAAGTACCGGCACTGTTCAATATCAATGTTATCAGAATGATGCGTGCTGAACGAATGAAATTAGTAAGGCACATCCCTCCCATTGATGGAATGCACATAAATGAATGTATGCACAAGGAGGAACAAACTGGAGCGTGGCCCCACCCCGCGGTAATGCAGTTGGGACCATAGCCTCATGGGGACAGACAGAATGGCTCGCTTAAAACCCAATGTTTCTAACAATTCCTTTGACTTTCACTTTTCACCTAACAAGCCTTACACCTTGTCACTGGCGCTCATCACCACGCGACTGTGCCAGCAACCTTTACAGAACAAAGCTTTGGGAGCTCCCAAAATCTTCAAAGACTGCAGACACCTCTGACTTCAGAAGAACTTCTCACACCTCACATTGCGCAAACCAGCGACCAATCGAAGCTCTATCTGACAACCATCTACTCATCACGAACACTCCCAAAGACGTCCTCCAGACTGAGCGACAACCAATCAGAAGCATCGCTACACAGAGCAACGCAAGGCAGCGACACAAGTAAACAAAGTCTCCCATTTCATTAGCTGAATTGGTGCACAAAATCTTTGTTAGCATTTAAAAGCCAAATTCCTGCTTTTATGGTGTTTCAGGTTGATAAGAACCAGTAGCAAATACTAGTGCTTTTGGGATTCTGTTCCATCTCAATAACTCTCATTTCTGGAACTGTATGTATGTATGTGTGTGTGTGTGTGTTTCAGTAGTTTAGTTTGTATATCTTAGAGTAATTCAAATAAATTATTGTTTCATTTATAAAGAAGCAGTGTCTTGTGTTGTGTAATTTTGAAGTTAAACTTATGCCCAGATCTTGTTACCTTGCTCTGAGTTAACAAAATAATGTTTTATATTATTATGGTGGCCACGAAAGTAATACAAACCTCAGAATTGGTAAGATGCACTGATTTAATCTGTTCGCTGGACGAATGTGTAGCATCTGGGCCAATCAGAAACACAATTATTTGTTACATTTAGCAAATACTCTCTAAAACCAGCAAGCCAGCTAAACGGTGGAGTTTCTGGTTTTAACCCCCCCAGAGCAACTAACACCCAGTTGCCAGAGCAACCACTGATAACCTCAGTTTATGATGCGAAGGTATGCGGACAGACTCAGCAACTCACACTCACATTGTCTCTCCATAGGTAAGACCATAAGCGAACTTTCCTCCACCCTACTCATAGACAAAGCTGTCTATGAATAAACTTGCATCCCAGGACAATGTGTGTATGATTTGAACTGATCATATATATCAGACATATTGTCTGATATAGCGTCTCTTGCACTGTATTTTTGTTTATGCATGCTTTAAGAGTGAAATACTAGTTAATATAACCCTACCTATGTCATGTCTCCTATCAAATTAATGCTAATTTGATGATGCATCATGTGTGTTTGTTATTTAGTCAGAATTTAGAATGTCAGAGCCAGTGAAATCATGCTCTCAGACAAAGGGTCATAAAACTGCCTTAGTTCAAACCTCCCGCTGGGAAAGTCAACCTTTCTCATTGGTCGAACCCATTCGGAGAGGTGTGACTCTTTCCAGACCTTAAAGGGCTTGCACACAGTCCCGCCCCCTCTCTCTTCTGCAAAATCTTCAGTTTGTTGTTGCGTGGAGGTCCTTCACATCAAGGCCCAGCCACATGCGGTTCCCCTTAGCCCATGAGAGAGGGCTTTTGACCACAAGAGTCAAACCTACAACACTGGAGTTTGTTTTCACTCATCCCTGGAGCTCATCATCATGGAAATGTCCTCGACCAGACATTTCTTTCTCTGCATTTTCATCTCTGGATTGCAGTCTACAGAGCTACTGTGGCCCACTTCATACCAAACTAGGTGCTCACACAGGAGAGAGGGCTCTCCTGAGCACAACAAAGTCAAGGACAACCTCAGAGTTTCAAGAAATTGCAACTTCGGTCATCAAATGGAACCATTCAGACTTCCTTCAGCCAGGTCAAATGCAAGTATCGTTTCTCCTACCAGACAGAGGTCTGATGTCAGCTATTGTATACTGTGCTTTGAACTAGAAACTGATGGTTCTTTAGAGATGGTTAATTCTTGACTCACCCCTCTTCCTCTTTCCGGTTCCATCCATCCACTTAACCTTACTATCCCTTAGCTTTACCTTACCATGAATGCCTGATGTGTGTGTGTGTGTGTGTGTGTGTGTGTGTGTGTGTGTGTGTGTGTATGTGTGTGTCTAGATTAGTTATGTGTTTAGTCTTTAGTTAAGTTCTTGTGCACAAATTACACAAGTTTCTGATTCTGCCTTGCAAAATTACGATGTCCCTTTACGATTTCTTATCAAAGCTACATGCTCTAATACATTAGTATATAAGGAAGTTATTTTCTGTGGCCAAGAAAATAGTTTTCCTGTGAATACATTTGAATTTGCCTTGAATGTTCGCCGGACGAACAGGTCAATTGATTGTAATGTGAATTCTGTTCTATCAAGATAATTATTTTGAATTATCTAAATATTATAATTATTTATAACGAGTTATGATTAATTATTAATATTTCCCCCTTGAGCTAATTCACAACAATGGTTAATGAGAGTAAACTATTAATTCTGAATCAATTTAATCTAATCAAGCTGAATCAAATCTTTAGATTATTAAGGTGGAGATAATCAGCGGGCATAATTTAGCTTAGAAATTCATAACACCAAGTCATTTTATGTTGTATTTGTTCTATTTTATCCATAAGAAATAGACCAGAGACAGAGAAACAGTTTATTGTGTTACTGTATACTTTATTGTGGCTGCCAGTGTGTTGGATGAATGAAAGAGTAACTCGAATTTCTTGTAAGGAATTTAAACTGCAATAAACATTTAAGAATAGACAAAGAAGTTGCTTAAAGTGCACATGGAGGAAACGAGTAGGGCCTCTCATAAGGCCTTTTATCTTAGTGATTTGTAATTACAGCGCACCCCAGTTTTTAAAATCAGCTAGATGCTCATAGTTTCAGATCCTTAGGCTCGCTACCTAATGCTCTTTTACCAACTATTCACTTGAAACTAGTGAACTTAAAACATTGCACTCAAAACAAGTGCCCAAGCATGTTTTGTGGGAGAATTGTAAAGCAAAACTGTGTAATTCAATAACGTTGTTGTTTTTATCTGTGCTAAATCTGTAGATAATGTTTAGCGCTATAAGATAAGAATCTAAATAGAATCTATTTTGCTGTGTTGTATCGAAACGTGCCGTCGTTTCCTGCAATGTGCTCAAACTGTGTGTAATCCATGTGTTTT
Source organism: Cirrhinus molitorella (assembly GCA_033026305.1). Classification (NCBI taxonomy): domain Eukaryota; kingdom Metazoa; phylum Chordata; class Actinopteri; order Cypriniformes; family Cyprinidae; genus Cirrhinus; species Cirrhinus molitorella. Next base: position 29,327,940 of record CM065124.1, on the reverse strand, counting down.
CTTATTATTGTTTGTTACGCTGCCATAGGAACGGCTGCAACCCGGAAACCTTAAGATCGCTCTTCTGGGCGAAATTTAAGTGTGCAGGCGCAGTCCGCCAGCGCTATATTGTAAACAGACCATGCTATAGCTAAGCTAACTGAAGCTAATGCGTCTGCATCAAAGCCTATGCAAACCATTAGCACTGAAGGATTAAGTACCTAGCACTTTGAGTTAAGTGGTTCACTGGCTGAAAACAGTGTGTGGTACTGTGTTTAAGTGGCTCAATCACTTGCATCTCAACTTTAACACTTGTGGGTTTTTCATACTGCATTTCTCTATGTACGCTATTCACTATCTCTCTCCTCCTCCCATTTGAAAAGAATATTGATGATTTTAAACTCAAAGTCTGATTTCAAAGTTAACTCAATATTGTTGTTTGAGGTTCGCCCGCCCTCTTTCAGTTATTAGTCTATCAATTAAGCTGCCAAAAGTTTTATTTACCGTAATCATAATTGTCCCATTGCAGTACTTTAACGATACTCATTGATTAATCCCCTTGTACCTTACAAGATTTAATGACAACAACATTAAAATTTTAATCATTGAATATTGTTCCTGATTTGAAACTTTAAGTTCAATCATAATTAAGTATGTGTCCTCTCCCAGACTGCTTATTGATTAATAATTTATACCCAGACAGCAAAAATCATGTGGTCCAGATCCGGCCCACACATCCCCAAATCTGCAAAACGGACTTGGGCCGGTGTCTTTTGGCACAACGGGCCAATACCGGCACACATCAGGTTTTCCCTCATCTGGACCAGCACTGGGCCAGCTCTGTACCAGACTCGGCCCAGATCCGCTCTGTGACAGTAGCCTGCGCCGACTGAAACCAGGCCCGGGCCAGAGCCGTCTAAGACGGTGATACAACACTGAAACGGATGTGACTGTAATGCGGATTTGCCGGTTTGAAAATGAATCCGGCACAAGAGTCAGCTGCTGTCTGGGTAACTGCTTGATTTTTTTTTCTTACGAAGCATTGTAATTTTGAATCAATAACCCTCATTGCTGATTTGAAATCTTGATTTCCTTTGAAATGAATTGTTTCCTCTTCCCTGTGGTAATGATACTTAATTAAATTTGAATTGATTTGATCAATTCTGATAACATCAGTAATGTAACGGTTGTACAGAGGGATCAGGAGACGTAGAATCCATTTGCACAGCAGATTTATTAAGACAAAACTCAGAAACAGACAGGCAGTGGTTGGCAACGGCAGACAGGTGTGGAGAAGGCAATCCAGAGGGAAGAACGAGAGTCCAGGCACAGTAGTCGAGGCAGGCAGCAGACAGAAGAGTAATCCAAACAAACAGGCACGGTTCATAGGCTGGCAGAGTCTGTTCTCATACACGTTAATCAGTCCGGTCGGCAACAATAAATCAATACAGGAAAAAACGACAGGCAGGCTAATCAAAACTTTGCGACTAGACCACCGAAATGGCGGCCTTTAAAAAGCCGCCGATCGGCCATAATGGCGGCCGAACCGGAACCGGAAGTGAGTCCCAGGTGCGGGGTGTTGTGGGCAGTGGAGTCCGAATGATCAAAAGTCCGGTGAAAGCTCCCACTGGCGGTGGTTTGAGGGAGCCACAGAGACCGCGTCTGACAAGTAAACATTACTCATTAAATATCATCACTGGTTTGAAACTTTAACTTAATTTAAGGAGAGGAAGAATTTTATAAACTTGTTAAATCATCTAAACCAACAACATGTATGTTAGACCCTATCCCATCTAAACTACTAAAAGAGGTGCTTCCAGATATCCTAGATCCTCTTCTGAATATTATAAACTCATCACTGTCATTAGGATATGTCCCCAAAACCTTCAAACAGGCTGTTTTTAAGCCTCTCATTAAAAAACCACAACTTGACCCTAATCAACTGATTAATTACAGACCGATCTCAAATCTCCCTTTTCTATCAAAAATACTAGAGAAGGTAGTATCCTCACAATTATGTTCCTTTTTAGAGAAAAATAATATCTGTGAGGATTTCCAGTCAGGATTTCGACCTTATCACAGTACTGAAACTGCTCTCATTAGAGTAACAAATGACCCACAAATGTAACAAACCACTATCATTTTGTAGCAATAAATGAAGAGGTATCGTATCGATCGCAAGTTCAGTTTGGAGTACCTCAAGGCTCAGTACTAGGACCATTACTTTTTACACTTTATATGTTACCCTTAGGAGATATCATCAGGAAACATGGTGTTAGCTTTCACTGTTACGCTGATGATACTCAGCTCCATATTTCTTCAAGGCCTGGCGAAACATACAAAGTTGAAAAACTAATGGAATGCATAGTTGATATTAAAAACTGGATGACAAGTAATTTCTTATTGCTAAATTCTGAAAAAACAGAGGTGTTAATTATTGGGCCAAAAACCTCAGTAAGTAATAACTTAAAACACAGCATAATACTTGATGGCTGCTCTGTAAATTCATCATCATCAGTTAGGAACCTAGGTGTGTTATTTGATAGTAATCTTTCCTTCAAACACCACATTTCTAGCATTTGTAAGTCTTAAAAACATAGCAAAATTACGACCTATGCTCTCAAAGTCAAATGCAGAAATATTAATTCATGCCTTCATGACCTCCAGGATAGATTATTGTAATGCTTTATTGGGTGGTTGTTCTGTGCACTTAATAAATAAACTCCAGCTGGTCCAAAATGCAGCAGCTAGAGTTCTTACTAGAACTAGAAAGTATGAGCATATTAGCCCGGTTCTGTCAACACTGCACTGGCTTCCTATTAAACATCGTATTGATTTTAAAATCTTGCTAATTACTTATAAAGCCCTCAATGGTTTAGCTCCTCAGTACTTGAGGGAGCTCTTATCACATTATAGTCCGTCACGCCCGCTGCGTTCTCAAAACTCTGGCAATCTGATAATACCCAGAATATCAAAATCAACTGCGGGTGGCAGATCATTTTCTTACTTAGCACCGAAACTATGGAACAATCTACCTAATTCTGTTCGGGAGGCAGACACACTCAGTCAGTTTAAATCTAGACTAAAGACCCATCTCTTTAACCTGGCATACACTTAACACATTTAAATATTTCTAATATTCAAATCCGTTAAAGGATTGTTAGGCTGCATTAATTAGGTCAACCGGAACCGGGAACACTTCCCATAACATCTGATGCAAGAAAAATGGAATCTATGCTAATATTGTCTGTCTCCTGCTTATTCCGAGGTCAGATCCAGTATGAATCCTGAACAGTTGGCCACTGCAGTTTTCCTTGATCCAGTTTGTATCCAGATGGTGGGTCAGTACATATAGACCGCCTCTACAGGTCTATATGGGAGTATGAACTACTTGTTTATTGGTCAGAGGAGAACTGACCCCCCGACTGAGCCTGGTTTCTCCCAAAGGTTTTTTTTTCTCCATCAGTGTCACAGATGGAGTTTTGGTTCCTTGCCACTGTTGCCTATGGCTTGCTCAGTTGGAGACAACAACTAAATTGGGAAAAACTAAATTGAGGACAAACAATTTATTAATTTGGAACTATTGATTAATTTCTATTGATTAATTGATTAAAATTGTTTAAAGTTTCTTTTGAATTATTTATATATTACTTTCCCATTTGATACTGTAAAGTTGCTTTGACATAATTTGTATTGTAAAAAGCGCTATATAAATAAAGCTGACTTGACTTGACTTGACTTGACTTGAAACTTTAACTTAACTTTCATGAATTCTGATCATTAGCTATCATTACCAATCCAAAAGTTCAATTTCACTGGCAATTTATTTACAGTCCCACCTCAGTGATACTTATTGATTAATTTAATTACAACTGCTTTGATCAAATTTTAATGAGACATCATCAGTTTTGATCAATAACTATTACCAATTTGAAGTTTCAATTTCATTTGCAATAATTACATTCCTCCTCCCATACAATAATGGTACTTATTGATTAATTCAATTATTCAATTATTGATTTTAATTTGATCTATGATCATTAACAATCACTACCAAAATTTAAAATTTCAATTTCATTCACAAGCAATTACAATTTCTCCCAACTTTGAGCTGTCCTCCTCTAATTCGACTTCGACTGCTGTTCCCACGACCTGAGAATCAAAAAAGCAAAGAATTTTCAAAGATATTTAATCAATGTTTGTGCAACTTGGAAAGTCATTTAAACTCTTGCCTAACTCTCACTTCCCTTCCCATCGCGACCCTACAGCCCAGGCCAGAAACAGGCCAAAAGAGGACCGATAGGTGCCAGTCGTGAACCCGCCTCCAGGAACGATTTCAATTAGTGTACGGTGTCAATCATACTAACTAAGAAGCCACTACTGTCATTGTTATTGTTTGCCCCTTCACCCTGGAGGAGATTATAATAATAATAATAATAAAAGTCCTGGTTTGAGACCCCACAAAAGGGGGAAAGAAACTTAAACTGTACTCAGCCTGCTGCCAGAAGGAGTATTTCTCTCTCTCATCCCACAATTAGCACTAACTGTCTTTCCATATCTTTTTTTTTTTACTTTTCTTTGTCTCGCCTTCAGGACAAGAGGGAAGCAGCAGTTCTTTTCTCTGTGTGTTGTTTTCTTCTCTCCCTCTGTTCTCTAGCTGTGCCCCTCGTGCATGCCCACTAACACCCCTCACAGCGGCTACAATTAAGAAGCACGCCCACCAGAGGATCAAAGTCGCAGAGAACCAAGCTTACACTCACTCCACACCCAAAATCACCCACATCTCCAGGTCCTGTGCCCTGATCCTCCTCCTCCTCCAATTTCCACGTCCCTCCAATCCATCAAGCACCTGTTGCATCTACAAAATGGCATCCACACATGTCTCTAAGCCCCTGACTGCGCCATGGTTCGTAGGCCCTCAAAGCCAAAGGGGGACTGATGATGCACGCCCACGATGCACCATGCGCTGGACACCATAATGCCAAGACCACCTACGACAGACACAAACAGGTTGCATACTGGTCTGGCATGCAGCAAGACATGACAAAATATGTCGAAAGATGCCTGATGCACTCCCAGTCCCAACCAATGGGAAAAGGAGGGAGACCAAACCCACTGACACAGACCAACCAGTCCAAACCATACACCAGACTAACCGTTTCTGTCTATTAAACAGTTTCTGTCTATTTAGGGAAACACAGCTACCTTCCCAAACACAACACAAATTACTTACACACCCTCCTCTGCGGCACTGCTAGGACAACCTCTGTCCAGTAGAGAGGAATTGTCTCTGACATGTGACATGCACCCTTGGTGTCTTACCATTCAGTGTCCTTGTGTCTGTTTGTGTTTTCTTTTCTTTCTGTCTGTTTTTCCTTCTCTTTAGTCCTTTCATAAGAAGTTTTTTTTCTCCTTTTTTCACTCTCTTTCTCATTTTACTTTTCAGTCCAGGGTTTTGAAATAATGATTGACTCCAAATTGTTGTGATTCAGTGCTAGAAGTCCTGGTTAACGATGAACAAACCATGATCTTTGCGACTAACTTTTCATTTATTTCCTTTTTGTTACTAGGAAGATGTTCAGGCGTACCGCCCTATGTCTCTGCGTAGTTGTGATTATGCCCAGCCGGAAGTTGCGTCACCAGGACCAACTATAAAAGCCGACACCCAAAAGGCGTACATCCGACTCGATCCTCCTGGGATGTTTCAGAGTACACTACGCCCCTTTCAGCTCCTCAAACCACTTAGGCAGGCACCCGTTGGACTCGGGAAGCCTTTGCCCACATGCAAGCAGATGTGAAACACATGTTGTGCCAATTGCAGAAAATTATTGCAACCCGGCTGAATTAAGCGGGTAAAACCGGCAAAGCTAACCAACAACCTGAACCCGAGAACTCAACAAATCTGATTATAACTATACCGCCTGACAATTAAGTAGATCAAAATCACCCAATTCACGATAATCCTAATCAAAGTGCCCCTACGTCGTCCCATGCATCTCTAACCCCACCAGCCCAAAATAGCTAAAATCCTGCACCAGAATTCAGCTAGTGATGGAGATGTTGTTTGTGCCTTGTGTGTGTCTGTTCTCTCTCTGCCTCTTCTTCCAGTGCCTGCCGATACTTGTTTACCCGGAACATCACCATGCAAAGGGGGACTGTAGGGCCTCGGTCAAACAGACAAAGGAACCGGAGAAATCACCACATTTCCAGATGAATCTAAAAGAGTCATCTTCCAAGCCATTTGCCGATCATAAAAACTGACCAGGAGACCTAATGACGCCAGCCCGGCTCACCCAGTTCCTGGTCCTTATCCCTCAGGGAATTTAGAATACTATAACCCTAACTCAAGTGACAGAAGAATCTGACTCCTCATCTGGACTCATTTAGGCAAACAGAGCGTTCAGTCATCTCTGACCAGCCACACCTAAATTGACAATCGAATACACTGAATAGAAAGATTTACAATGGCAAAAACCAGCCTGCAGGGCTCACAGGACACCCATCCAGCTGTCTCTCATGACCTCTAGACATCCTGTTCCCCCTCCTCTGGCATTCCACTAAACTCACCCTTTCCCTTATCTCCAAGTCGGAGAACACAAACTCTCAAACAAAGACTATTTGTTCAAGGTATTGCTAATAGAGCAACAGTATTAATGAATAGTATGTTATATACCTTTCTATATGTGTGGTGTGTTTTTATGTAATCAAGTGTCTGTGTATGAGTGAATCTATGCATTATATTCCCTTTTAGTAGATAAAGCTACAAAAGGTATTGATGGTATGCAAGATAGCTGATGTTTGGTGTTGATTGGAAGCTTGCTTTCAATCCAATATGTTGATATGAATGAAAAGTTAGTATTGTGTACAATACTTGCATTATAACGATTTATTGAAGTTATTAGAAAACTCTCGGACATGCCATGTGTTGAACACATGAAGCTGTGGTCAAACGATCTTTAAAGGACAGTTATTCCTATTTCTATCCTATTATTATCCTATTATACTAGAGCAAATATATTCATTAATAGTGTGTTTCATCTCTTTGCTATATAGTTAATATGTTCTGTGTAATCAGTTATCTATGCCTTATACCCTTTCTCTATGTACAAGGGACCAAATGTATCAATGTGGATGTAAAGTACCGGCACTGTTTGATATCAATGTGATCAGAATGATGCGTGCTGAATGAATGAATGAATGAAACGTGTGTCTTGTGTACAGTATTGATGTTACAACAGTTTATTGAAATTAGTAAGGCAACTTGCAGAAACATCCCTCCCACTGGTGGAATGCACATAAATGAATGTATGCATAAGGAGGAACAAACCGGAGCGTGGCCCCGTCCCGCGGTAATGCAACTGGCTCGTTTAAAACCCAATGTTTCTAACAATTCCTTGCCTTTCGCCTTTCACTTTTCACCTAACAAGCCTTACGCCTTGTCACCGGCGCTTACCACCACACGACTGTGTCATCAAATCTTCAAAGACTTCAGACCTCTGACTTCAGAAGAACTTCCCGCACCTCACATTGCGCAAACCGGTGACCAATCGAAGCTCTATCCGGCAACCATCTATTCATCACGTACACTCGCAAAGACGTCCTCCAGACTGAGCGACAACCAATCAGAAGCAATGCTACGCAGTGTCACGGTTCATTGATTCACTGTCTCATCCTGATTGTCTTGTTATGTGTGGTGTGTGTGTGTGTGTGTGTGTGTGTGTGTGTTACGGGGCGTGCCTTGTTAGGTGACTATTTAAACCGCGTTTAATACCCCCCGTGGGCACTTTGAATATTTGGTTATGAGGCTGCTAGAGAATGGGCTTTTTGTCAAGGCGGAGAAGTGCGCGTTTCATGTACGGTCTGTTCCTTTTTTGGGTTATATCGTTTCGGCCGAGGGAATTCGCATGGACCCCGACAAGGTTAAGGCTGTAGTAAATTGGCCAACCCCTGATTCCCGTAAGGCCCTACAGAGGTTTCTGGGGTTCGCCAATTTCTATCGTCGTTTTATCCACAATTTCAGCCAACTAGCCGCTCCTCTGACTGCCTTGACCTCCCCCAAAACTACGTTCAGGTGGTCCAGTGCGGCCGAGGCCGCATTTGCCGATCTGAAACGCTGCTTCGTTTCGGCACCCATTCTTGTTACCCCTGATCCCACACGTCAGTTTGTGGTGGAGGTCGACGTGTCAGAGGTGGGGGTAGGTGCGGTGTTGTCCCAGCGAGCTTCCTCGGACGATAAGGTACATCCCTGCGCGTTTTTTTCCCGTCGTTTGTCTCCCGCTGAGCATAATTATGACATTGGTAACAGAGAGTTGTTGGCTGTCAGGTTGGCATTGGAGGAATGGCGTCACTGGCTAGAGGGGTCGGGGGTACCCTTTGTCGTTTGGACCGATCATAAGAATCTCGAGTATATCAGATCCGCTAAACGCCTCAACTCCAGGCAGGTTCGATGGGCACTTTTTTTTCGGTCGTTTCGATTTTTCGCTATCTTATTGGCCAGGTTCAAAAAACATCAAACTCGATGCGCTGTCTCGGATTTTCGATTGTTCCGAACACACGCCATCTCCTGAGTGTATTTTACCTGAGAGACTTATTGTCTCTACACTCACTTGGGAGATCGAGTCGAAGGTTCGCACAGCCTTGCAAGAGGTAACGCCTCCGTCCGAATGTCCATCGAACCGCTTATTTGTGCCGGAGAAGTTACGGTCCGACGTCATTCAGTGGGGTCATGAGTCGAATGTAGCTTGCCATCCAGGAATTGGACGCACTAAGTTTTTAGTTAAACAACGATTCTGGTGGCCTGCCATGGCTCGCGACATTCGGGATTTTGTTTTGGCCTGTTCAGTCTGTGCCCGTGGTAAAACTTCCAATCAATCTCCAGATGGGTTACTTCAACCGCTGTCAGTCCCTTGATTTCTAAGCCTCCCGTATACGTCGTTGGTCAAAAAGTGTGGCTTTCATCTAAAGACATTCCGCTCCGCTCCGTATGTAATAAACTCGCTCCCAAATTTATTGGCCCGTTTACTGTCACTAAAATCCTTAGTCCAGTGGCAGTCCGCCTCAAACTTCCTCCGGCGTACAGGAGAATTCACCCCGTCTTCCATGTTTCCAAATTAAAGCCCGTTTTTCATTCGCAACTTAATCCGCCTGCCCCGGTTCCTCCACCGCCGCGTCTCGTAGACAGGGAACCCACTTATTCGGTCAATCGTATTCTGGACTCGAGATGGAGGGGACGCGGATTTCAGTACTTGGTGGACTGGGAAGGTTACGGTCCGGAGGAGAGAAGTTGGGTTCCTGCCAGGGACATTCTGGATCATTCCCTCATTGATGATTACAATCAACGGGTAAGATCGGCTGGGAGCACCTCGGGGCACTCTTAGGGGAGGGGGTACTGTCATGGTTCATTGATTCACTGTCTCATCCTGATTGTCTTGTTACATGTGGTGTGTGTGTGTGTGTGTGTGTGTGTGTGTGTGTGTTACGGGGCGTGCCCCGTAACAAGTTAATTGGTCATCTGACTCTTGTTAGGTGACTATTTAAGCCGTGCTAACAGACCTCTCTTTGTCAGATCCTCAGTTTTTGTGTGCTCACCTGTCCCACGTTGCTTCATGTCATTCTGTTCTGTTTTGGAAGTTCCTGTCTCGTCTCACGGCGCTCTGTTCCTGATTGGTCCTCTGGTCCTCGTCGAGCTGTCTTCGTCCTCGGTACTCCTGTGGTCCTGCATTCGTCTGACTCTACGCTGGCTGCTCAGGCGTCCCTCCGTTCACTCCCAGTCTCGCTGCACAAGCTCTATGACTGTCTTGCACTGCTCAAGTCAATAAACTGTGTTTACTGTCCGCAACTGAATCCTCTCTCTTGCTTTCGCATAACACGCAGAGCAACGCAAGGCAGCGACACAAGTAAACAAAGTCTCCCTTTTCATTAGCTGAACTGGTGCACAAAATCTTTGTTAGCATTTAAATGCCAAATTCCTGCTTTTATGGTGTTTCAGGTTGATAAGAACCAGTAGCAAATGCTAGTGCTTTTAGGATTCCGTTCCATCTCCATAACTCTCATATCTGGAACTGTATGTATGTGTGTGTTTCAGTAGTTTGTGTGTCTTAGAGTAATGCAAATAAATTCTTGTTTCATTTATAAAGAAGCAGTGTCTTGTGTTGTGTTGTATTATTATCGTGGCCACGAAAGTCATACAAACCTCAGAATTGGTAAGATGCACTGATTTAATCTGTTCGCTGGACGAATGCTTAATGAGAGTAAACTATTAATTCTGAATCAATTTAATCTACTCAAGCTGAATCGAATCTTTAGATCCGATTTCCATTTGATTCCCTAATAATTTGAGTTAATGTTCCTTACAGCCTGATCACCCAAACTTCTTAAAGTATGTTTTTGATAAAGATTATGAAACTTTGCTTGCAATAATCATTTTATGATGTCATATTTGATTAAGAGGGGGGAATGAAGGATCTGAGGATCCTCAAATGCAAATTGTGTGTGTTTTGCTTCAAGAGAGCAACCATACATTTGTGTTGTTTTTTTACTTTGTTTTTTTATATTCTTCATTTATTCTTCATTATTTTATTCATTTATCATTTAATCATTTATTATTCCATTTAATAATTTATAATAGTCATTATAGTAATTTATATATCCATTACATTGATTCATTAATTGATTAGTCATTTATATTATGTTATATTATTGTTGTTTTTTTATATATATATATTGTTGTTTAGTCTTATGACTGTGTGGTTTCATAGGCTGTTTGTCTTCAAGAGATATGAGAGAATGTTTATGAAACCCAAAGTTTATGGGATGTTGTGAAGCATTTTGGTATAAGAATGTTTTCTGATGGGATCTGGCATCCGGGGCTGGATCTTAATTGTCTAGGCATGGGGACAGCAATCTAACATCCTTAATCTTCCTTATGCGTAAAGGAGCAACCGTATCTAAAGTGAAAAAAGAGAGTCCATAAAAAAGAGAGTCCATAATTTCTGTTATATCAAGTTTTTCTGAGCTATTGGATATGCTGAGAAATTCAGATAAATCAGGGAAATTAGTTACAAAGCAGTATTTTGTAGTAGAAGTGATAGTTCTGTTATACTTGTTACAAGGAGTTGAATTTACAGTTTTAGCTATCTGGAGTATACACAAGACTACAGATGCAGCTCAAAAAATTAGAATATCGTGAACAAGTTATATTTTTTTATTGTAACTTAGTTGAAAAAATGAAACTTCCGTACATTCTTTTTTTTTCTTTTTTTTTTTTAAATTTTGATAATTAAAGCATACAGCTCATAAAAGTCAAAAATCCAGTATCTCAAAATATTAGAATATTTAAATTTGAGTTTCAATAAATGACCATCCCTACATTATAAATTTCGGGTATCTCTTGTTCTTTGAAACCACACTAATGGGGAAGACTGCTGACTTGCCAATGGTCCAGGAGACAATCACTGACACCCTCCACAAAGAGAGTAAGTCACAGAAGGTCATTACTGAATGGAGTGGCTGTTTACAGAGTGATGTATCAAAGCATATTAAATGAAAAGTTGACTGGAAGGAAGAAATTGGGTAGGCAAAGGTGACCAAGCAACAGAAATGACCGCAAGCTTGAGAATACTGTCAAGTAAAGCTGATTCAAACACTTGGGAGAGCTTCACAAGGAGTAGAATGAAGCCGGAGTCAGCGCACTCAGACATCTTTAGGAAAAGGACTACCAAGCCACTTCTGAAACAGAAACAATATGAGAAGCATCTTACCTGGGCTAAGGAGAAAAAAAAAACTGGACTGTGGCTCAGATGTTGAAATCATGGTCCCAGAGTCTGAAGGAAGACTGGAGAGACACAGAATCCAAGCTGCTTGAAGTCCAGTGTGAAGTTTCTGAAGTCAGTAATGATTTGGGGTGCCATGACCTCTGCTGGTGTTGGTCCATTGTGTTTTATCAAATGCAAAGTCAATGCATCCATCTACCAGGATATTTTGGAGCACTTTATGCTTCCATCTGCTGACAAGCTTTATGGAGATGCTGATTTCCTTTTCCAGCAGGACTTTAGCACCTGCCCACAGTGCACCACCACTTGCAAGTGGTTTGCTGACCATGATATTACTTGCTTTATTGGCCAGCCAATATGCCTGACCTGAACCCCATTGAGAATCTATGGGATATTTTCAGGAGAAAGATGAGAAATAGTCGACCTAACAATATACAGATGATCTAAAGGCTCAATAGTGCCTCAGCAGTGCCACAGGCTGATCACTGTAGATAATGATATCATCACTTTGCTGAGAATTTTAACGCGAGTATGATTAGAGTATGATTTGGACAATGAGTAGGTCCTGACACGTGTTGTCTAACCTCAATAAGGTTCAGAATGTCTATAAATGCTGATCCCGATGCATCTTTTTCATGATCAAAATGAATGTTAAAATCACCCACTATTAAGACTTTATCTGCAGCCATCACTAATTCAGATAGAAAATCAGCATCTTCTTTAATAAAGTCTGTATGATGCCCTGGTGGCCTATATACAGTAATGTTACTTGATTCTCTGCATAATGTTGTCTAAAGTACCATTACTTCAAACAAGTTAAACTTGAAGCCCGTTCTCTGAGAAACACTGAAAATTTTGCTATAAATTGTAGAAACACCTCCCCCCTTTACCTTTTAGACACGGCTAATGTTTATAACAGCAATCTTGGGGGGTAGACTCGTTTAAAATAATCATCTGGTTTTAGCCAGGTGTCTGTCAAACAGAGCACATCTAGGTTATGATCAGTGATCATATCATTAACAAAAAGTGTTTTCGTAGAAAGGGACCTGATATTCAATAAGCCAAGCTTTATCATTTGTTTCTCTGTATTATATAAATGTTTTATTTGTTGAACATCAATTAAATTGTTATACTTATATTGGTTTGGACATTTTTTGTATTTTCTAGCTCAGGAACAAACACAGTCTCTATAGTATGATATCTAGGTGAAAGGGTATCTATGTGCTAAGAATTAACTCATTTTTGTGACATGAGGCGGCTAGCAGACGGTCAGTTTAGTGAGAATAGTGAGGTCAAAACATAAATTTAATGCAGGATCCAGAAAAAAATCTGAAGATGATTAAACCGGAAAAATGCCAAATAAATTAACAAAAAAAACATGTTAAAAGCTTGGGCACCTAAACATTAGATCACTCGCACCCAAAGCAGTCATTGTAAATTAAATGATCACAGATAATAGTTTTGATGTACGCTTAACTGAAACCTGGCTAAAACCAAAAGATTATATTGGTCTAAATGAGTCTACTCCACCAAGCTACTGTTATAAGCATGAGCCCCGTCAGGTCGCGGTGGTGTTGCAACAATATATAGTGATATTCTCAATGTAACTCAGAAAACAGGATACAGTTTTAATGAATTTGAAATACCTCTGCTTAATGTTACTCTGTCAGATATGCAAAAGAAATCTCTCTTATCTCTTGTTTTAGCTACTGTGTATAGACCACCAGGGCTGTATATAGATTTCCTAAAAGAATTTGCTGATTTCCTTTCAGACTTATTGGTAAATTTTGATAAAGCGCTATTTGTTGGAGATTTTAACATTCACGTTGATAATACAAGTGATGCATTAGGACCTGCATTTACTGACCTAATAAACTCCTTTGGAGTCAAGCAAAATGTCAAAGGGCCCACTCACCCTTTCAATCATACGCTAGATTTAATTATATCGCATGGAATTGATCTTACTGATATAGATATCGTACCTCAAAGCGATTATGTTATTGGCCATTTCCTTGTATCATGCATGCTGCATATTACTGATATTAACTACATGGCTCTGCGTGATCATCTGGGCAGAACCATTGTTCCAGCCACCAAAGATAGATTCATAAATAACCTGCCTGATTTATCTCAACTGCTCTGTGTACCCATTAATATAGACAAATTTAGACAAATTAACTAACAACATGGACACTATCTTCTCTAATATGTTAGAAGCTGTTGCCCCCATCAAATTAAAAAAAAAGTTGGAGAAAACATAATGCAGCATGGTACAACAGTATTACCCATCCTCTCAAGAAAGAAAATCAAATCTTGAGAACAAATGGAAAAAAAACTAACTTGGAAGTTGTGTGGAAAAACAGTATGTCCAGCTACAGACAGGCTCTAAAAGCGGACAGGGCCAAGCATATTCCCAAACTGATAGAAAATAACCAAAACCAAATCCCAGGTTTTTATTTAGCACAGTGGTTAGATTAACAAATAACCAGACACCCGACAACCCGACCTAAATATTCCTTTACAGTTCAATAGTAATGACTTTGAATTTCTTCACTGATAAAATAGATATAATCAGAAATACAATAACCAATTTAGATTCTACAGCGTCTAATACATCAATTTACTTTGTCACATCCAAAGAAAAACTGCAGTGCTTTACCGCTATAGGACAGGAAGAGCTAAATAAACTTATCACTGCATAACATGCCTGTTAGATCCTGTACCAAGTAAATTACTGAAAGAGTTGTTACCTGTAGCAGAAAAGCCTCTTCTCAATATTATTAACTCATCGTTATCTTTAGGTCACGTCCCAAAACCATTCAAGCTAGTGGTTATTAAGCCTCTTATTAAGAATTTATGTCTAAAATTTTAGAAAAAGTTGTGTCCACTCAATTGTGCTCCTTTTTGCAAAAAATTATATCTTTGAAAAATTTCAGTCAGGTTTCAGGCCCCATCATAGCACAGAAACTGCACTTGTTAAAATCACTAATGACTTGCTTCTTGCGTCAGACCAAGGCAGCATCTCATTGCTGGGCTGCATCTTATACCTTAGTGCTGCGTTCGACACTATAGATCATGACATACTAATAGATCAACTATGCGGGTATCCAAGGACAGGCTTTAAGATGGTTTAGAGCCTACTTGTCTGATCGCTACCACTTTGTTTATTTAAACGAGGAGTCATCTCAATTATCACCAGTATGGAGTGCCACAAGGATCTGTCCTAGGTCCTCTGCTCAACTATATATCTCAACAAGACCAATTTCTAAATTATCTAAGTTAACAGAGTGTGTTAAAAATGTAAAGGATTGGACCAATAATTTTCTCCTATTAAATTCAGATAAGACACAGAGATTACTTACTGGACTAAAAAACAATACACAGAATCTCTTGGATTACTATCTGCAGCTAGAAGCTAAAGTTAGTGAACTAACTTTGATGTTGGTTTGGAGAGCCAACATGTGCAGCCTTGGGGCAAAACAGTCAGAGCGCTTGCGTGTCCGGTGTTCTACTTTCCATGGACCCTTGCTATTTTCCGTTCTAATCAAAAAGCCTACTAGGCTATGACAACAGCTTCAAAATGGGTAGATGAATGTGAAATAAGTAATGTATTTTATTGTTTTCCCTGTTTGTAATTTGTTATTAATTATTTGTTACATTCAGTTATGTGAAATATGCTTTTAAAAAGATTAAAATGAACAAATAATGTAATAGTCTATCATTATTTAGTTTACAGTTTTTGAATACTACATTGGAATTTATTAAAGTTTATGAAAATAGAATGAATTTATACATTTACATTTATCAATGTAGACACTTAAATGAAACATTTTCAAAGTCTGAACTGAGATCTTGAAGTTTTGTTATCCTGAGGCTCCCTCACAAGGACAACACTAGTATTATTACCTTCATCCTTGAACCACCTCAAAATTAAATGGCCAATATTTTGTATGTGTTATGTTGAATGATTAGTTTACTTATAATTGTAATAATATAATTGAAAGCAGTAATGATTGATTATTATGTGACTTGTTAAATGGTTATTTAACAATGATATAATCAATATAATGATGAACAAAGTACAACAGTTATTGTTTTCATAATATTATAGACACTTGTTATTTTGTATTGTAATGGAAAAGTATGCATGCGTGCATAAATACATGCATATACATAACAGAAGCCAAGACTAATTTTTTTCAGGTTTTTTTTTTTATGAATGAACATTGAAGATAGAAAGCAGCTAGCTGCTGAATGCGGTCAATACAACGATCCACAACGATTTATTCTCAGCATTTCTCGTGAGGCATAAACGACTGTTTTCAATTATATTTGCCAAGCTATGATGTATTTAGAAATAGTTTTGTCTGTGTTTGCCTGACAGAAGCCCGGATGAATACTTTCCTGCACGCGAGCCACTCATATATGTTACAGGCGCTCATTTGACCTGTTTATTATGTTCTCCTAATTATATTGCATTCATTTGCTGTAGTGTTTTGATGTACAACGCTTGAAAAGACGCTTCTATAGTCTTTTAGTCTATTCAAGTGCTAAGCCAGCGCGACGCGAGGCGAGTGTCAGTCAAGAAATAAAGCTCACATGCAATACAATTAGGCTTATAGCTTGGCAAATATAACTGAAAACAGTCGTTTATGCCTCATGAGAAATGCTGAGAATAAATCGGATGTGGACCGTTTTATTGAATGCATTAAAGCGACCGCAGCCAATGTAAAAAAAAAAATGCCAAAGTAAGTCTATGGGACATTTTTGATTTTTAATAATTAATTATAGGAAAACTGTACATCTGATCAGTCTGAAAAGATATAGCAACAAACTAGACATCAGGGCCCAGGTCTCTGCCGAGTTTGGGACTTGTGGCTTTAAAGCCCTAGGAGGAGTAGCTGTCAGTAAATTTGGTCTCCGAAAAAAGCAGCATAACAGTATGTTGGCTCTCCAAGCCAACATAACTAGATGGATGTACTGTTACTTTCACTACAGTCAAAAGTCTGGGTGTTATATTAAACAGCAACTTGTCTATTAAAAATCATATTTCCCATGTTGCAAAAACAGCATTCTTCTATCTTAGAAACATTGCCAAGTTACGAAACATGTTACTTGTTTCTGATGCAGAAAAGTTAGTTCATGCATTTATGACCTCTAGACTGGACTATTGTAATGCATTGCTAGGTGGTTGTCCTGCCTCTTCAATAAACAAGCTACAGGTAGTCCAAAATGCAGCTGCTACAGTTCTTACCAGGTCAAGAAAATATGATCATATTACCCCAATTTTAAAGTCTCTGCACTGGCTACCTATTAGGTTCCATATTAATTACAAAATATTACTTCTTACCTATAAGACCCTTGATGGTTCAGCTCTTGCGTACCTAACTAGTCTTCTACCAAGTTACGATCCATCATGCTCCCTAAGGTCGCAAAATTCTGGACTTTTGGTAGTACCTAGGATAGCAAAGTCCACTATGTTTTGAAAGGGACGTAGACAGGTGGATCCATGTGCAAGCTTAATTTATTAGCAGAAATCGTAGTGATACAGGCAGGGTCAGACAGGAACAAACATGGACAACGTAGAACAAACAGAGAAGCGTCAAACCGAGCGTTAGGGGTCGGGGCTGGCAGCGAGCAAACAGAATAATCCTAGGGCAGGCAAGGGGTCGATAGGCGGGCAGAGAACAATCACGGGAACCAGGAACAAAGGAGATCGGCAACGGGAAAATCAAACACGGGAATAACGCTCGGAAATGACAGTGCTAAACGAATCAAGAATTCACAAACGGCAGTGCATGTGAATGGCTTTTATACTGTGGGAGATGAGGTGTAATGACTGTCAGGTGTGTGCGGGTGAAGGCAAGATGGCCGACAGGGGTGAGAAGTGAGAGGAGACAGGAAGTTCATGAGAGGGGGTTATGGGAAATGTAGTAAGTAAATGTCCATAGTGAAGTGAAGGCTCCCTCTAGCGGGAAGTAGAGGGAGCAACAGCGGTACTGTTCATGACAGAGCCCCCCCCAGGAGCGGCTTCCAGATGCTACAACACAGTCCAATAACACCAAGGGGTGGGGGGGGTGGGACAGAATGCAGAGGGGAGGACCAGGTCCATGAGGGCTTACAGAGTTAGGAGGGGCAAAGAGTCCAGAATGTGCCCAAAAGTCAGCAGAGCAACAGAGCTGCTCTAGATGCTCAGACCACCAGGACGGGGCAGACATTCTCTTGAGTGGAACCAGCAGAGCAGACAGCTCCCAGGGCGGGACTGGCGGAGCAGACATTCTCCACGGCGGAGCAGATGAGTCAGAAGCCCAACCGGGGCGGATCAGGCGGAGCAGGCACCCTCCAGGGCAGAGCAGACGAATCAGACACCCTCCAGGGTGGATCGGGCGGAGCAGGCACCCTCCAGGGCAGAGCAGACGAGTCAGACGCCCACCAGGGCGGATCAGGCAAATCAGACGCCCTCCAGGGCAGATCACACGAATCAGACGCCCTCCAGGGCGGATCGGGCAGAATAGAACCCTCCAGGGCGGCACGGAAGCCCCCCAGGGCGGAGCAGACAGGACAGGAACCCTCCAGAGAGTTACGGGATTCCCCCAGGGCGGAGCAGACAGGACAGGAGCCCTCCAGGGCGGTGCAGACAGGACAGGAGCACTCCAGGGCGGAACGGGATCCCCCAGGGCGGAGCAGACAGGACAGGAACCCTCCAGGGCGGAACGGGATCCCCCCAGGGCGGAGCAGACAGGACTGGAGCCCTCCAGGGCGGAACGGAATCCCCCCAGGGCAGAGCTGACAGGTCTGTAACATAGAGCATAAACAGACACACACAAAGAAAGAGAGAATCAGACGCCCTCCATGGTGGATCAGACAGGACAGGAACCCTCCAAGGCAGAGCGGAATCCCCCCAGGGCGGAGCAGACAGGACTGGAGCCCTCCAGGGCAGAGCGGAATCTACCCAGGGCGGAGCAGACAGGACAGGAGCCCTCCAGGGCGGAGCGGAATCCCCCCAGGGCGGAGCAGACAGGACTGGAGCCCTCCAGGGCAGAGCGGAATCTACCCAGGGTGGAGCAGACAGGACAGGAGCCCTCCAGGGTAGAGCGGAATCCCCCCAGGGCGGAGCAGACAGGACAGGAGCCCTCCGGGGCGGACCTGACGGGACAGTAACCCCCCAGGGTGGAACAGGCAGGCCTGGAACACAGAACATAGACAAACAAACACAGAGAGAGAGAGAGGGCTTGGAGCCCAAGTTCTTGGCCTGGTCAAGCTGGGCCCCCAGCTTATAGAAGACCTCAGTGGCCAAATCAGAACTGGAGTGGTGTGAATTGCTGGACGCTACCACCGTGCAAGGAGGTGCGGCCCCCCCCTCGGTATGAGGATCCGTGGCCTCGGCCACCTCCTCCGGGGAAGCCACCCTCAGAGGTTCTGCGGTACAAGCTGCCACCTCTGAGGACTCGGTGATGGTATACGCAGCCCAGACAACGCATAGAGCCACATTCTGAAGGATTGCAGCCTCCAAGTAAGCCAGTTCGGGTAAAGCGGCTGTGGCTTGACTTGGCTCTGGAACAGCGGCTGTAGCTTGACTTGGTTCTGGAACAACGGCTGGTGCTTGACTTGGCTCTGGAACAGCGGCTGTGGCTTGACTTGGCTCTGAGGGAGGAGCTGCGGTGACTTGGCTTGACTCGGAGAGAAGAGCCGCTGTATTGAAGCTTGGCTTGGAAGAAGCAGCTGCAACAGTGCTTGACTCAGGCGGAGCAGCAACAATGATGCTTGACTCAGAGGGAGGAGCTGCGGTAACGACTCTTGACTTGGAGGGAGGAGCAGTTGCGACGACATGGCTTGGCTTGATGGGAGGAGCAGCTGTGACGAAGATGCTTGGCTCAGCGGGATGAGCAGCTGTAACGACGTGACTTGGCTCAGGAGGTGGAGCAGTTGCGGAGACACTTGACTCTGGAGGCGGAGCAGCTGCGACGACGACGACACTAGACACTGAAGGCGGAGCCGCTGCGACGACGCTTGACACTGGAGGCGGAGCAGCTGCGAAGACGCTTGACTCTGGAGGCGGAGCAGCTGCGAAGACGCTTGACTCTGGAGTGACAGTTGCAACATCACTTGGCTAGAGGGAGCAACAGCGGTACTCTTCATGACACACTAAAGGAGGTAGAGCTTTTTCACATTTGGCTCCCAAACTCTAGAATAGCCTTCCTGATAATGTTCGGGGTTCAGACACAGTCTCTCTGTTTAAATCTAGATTAAAGACACATCTTTTTAGCCAAGCATTCAAATAATGCATCTCAGAATCTTTTACTGCAGTTATATCTGATCAAATGCACATTATTAATCTTTAACTTTGGTTGAAAAAATCCTCTTTGCTTGGTTTGAGCAGCAGCTACGCTAATTATGTTCCTATTTGTTCTCTGTTTCTGTCATGGGATTGACATCCTGTGGTAACTAGGAATTACACAAGCTTCAGTCTGGATCAAGAACACATAAGACAAGATGATGCCAACCCCTTGGAGGACTTCAGATGACTTCAGCCCTGAAACAACATACATCGTTACTGAATTTTACTACAGTAGTTTGATTGCAACATAAAATCACTGTTATCACTGTTAATAGCGTTTAGGGCTGTCAAATGATTAATCGCGATTAATCGCATCCAAAATAAAAGTTTATGGTTACATACTGTATGTGTGTTTACTTTGTATAGTTATTATGTACATATAAATACACACACATACAGTACATATTAAAACTAAATATTTATATGTATATATATATTTATGCCTGTATACAATTTAGATTATAAATAAATGTAAATATCTTAGATATAAATCTAAAATATTTTTCCTTAATACATACATGCATGTGTGTGTATTTATATATACATAATAAATATACACAGTACACAAATATATAGTATGTAAACAAACTTTTATTTTGGATGTGATTAATTGCGATTAATCATTTGACAGCACTAATAGTGTTCTTACTAATAGTGTATGTTTGATTACGTCATTAACTGATCATTACCATCTGTGCCATATGTACAGTGGGTACGGAAAGTATTCAGACCCCCTTAAATTTTTTACTCTTTGTTATATTGCAGCCATTTTCTAAAATCATTTAAGTTCATTTTTTTCCTCATTAATGTACACACAGGACCCCATATTGACAGAAAAACACAGAATTGTTGACATTTTTGCAGATTTATTAAAAAAGAAAAACTGAAATATCACATGGTCCTAAGTATTCAGACCCTTTGCTGTGACACTCATATATTTAACTCAGGTGCTGTCCATTTCTTCTGATCATCCTTGAGATGGTTCTACACCTTCATTTGAGTCCAGCTGTGATTGATTATACTGATTGGACCTAATCAGGAAAGCCACACACGTGTCTATATAAGACCTTACAGCTCACAGTGCATGTCAGAGCAAATGAGAATCATGAGGTCAAAGGAACTGCCTGAAGAGCTCAGAGACAGAATTGTGGCAAGGCACAGATCTGGCCAAGGTTACAAAAAATTTCTGCTGCACTTAAGGTCCCTAAGAGCACAGTGGCCTCCATAATCCTTAAATGGAAGATGTTTGGAATGACCAGAACTCTTCCTAGAGCTGGCCGAGAGAGGTAAAGAAGAACCCAAAGATCACTGTGGCTGAGCTCCAGAGATGCAGTCGGGAGATGGGATAAAGTTGTAGAAAGTCAACCATCACTGCAGCCCTCCACCAGTCGGGGCTTTATGGGAGAGTGGCCCGACGGAAGCCTCTTCTCAGTGCAAGACACATGAAAGCCCACCTGAAGGACTCCAAGATGGTGAGAAATAAGATTCTCTGGTCTGATGAGACCAAGATATAACTTCTTGGCCTTAATTCTAAGCGGTATGTGTGGAGACCAGGCACTGCTCATCACCTGTCCAATACAGTCCCAACAGTGAAGCATGGTGGTGGCAGCATCATGCTGTGGGGGTGTTTTTCAGCTGCAGGGACAGGACGACTGGTTGCAATCGAGGGAAAGATGAATGCGGCCAAGTACAGGGATATCCTGGACGAGTGCTCAGGACCTCAGACTGGGCCGAAGGTTCATCTTCCAACAAGACAATGACCCTAAGCACACAGCTAAAATAACGAAGGAGTGGCCTCACAACAGCTCCGTGACTGTTCTTGAATGGCCCAGCCAGAGCCCTAACTTAAACCCAATTGAGCATCTTTGGAGAGACCTGAAAATGGCTGTCCACAAACGTTTACCATCCAACCTGACAGAACTGGAGAGGATCTGCAAGGAGGAATGGCAGAGGATCCCCAAATCCAGGTGTGAAAAACTTGTTGCATCTTTCCCAAAAACACTCATGGCTGTATTAGATCAAAAGGGTGCTTCTACTAAATACTGAGCAAAGGGTCTGAATACTTAGGACCATGTGATATTTCAGTTTTTCTTTTTTAATAAATCTGCAAAAATGTTAGCAATTCTGTGTTTTTCTGTCAATATGGGGTGCTGTGTGTACATTAATGAGGAAAAAAAATGAACAAATGATTTTAGCAAATGGCTGCAATATAACAAAGAGTGAAACATTTAAGGGGTCTGAATACTTTCTGTACCCACTGTACATCAACACTATTAAGCTACTACTAAATATATTGTACAAACTTGAATTTGCTGTAAAGTTGCTTTGCAACGATATGTATTGTGAAAAACGCTATACAAATAAACTTGACTTTGACTAGAGAGAAGAGCGCCACCACCCTTGGAGGGATGAAGGCCATCTCCTTTCAACAGGTCAGGTCTGCCCTAGTCTCAGCCTCAGACGTCGCCCACGGAACGTTGGCTAAACGTCTGATGCATATGGCACACTTATCTGGAAACACTTCAGGAGTTTCGAAGTCATCATCGGATTGGTTAGATTATACGGGATTTACGGGAAACCTGTTCTCAGATTATGTATAGTCAGCTATTTATAGTACATGTATAGTCAGATGGTTAACTGTTGTGTAGGTTTATAATTGTTATTATTGTACTTCTACTGTTGTATGTTTACATTTGTTTAATTAGTATGTAACACTATGGTCCTGAGAAACACAACATTTCATTCCACTCTATGTCCACGAATGTAGCAGAATGACAATAAAGCTCGACTTGACTAACTTCAGATGATGCCAATTCTGGATCAACACAATCAGCTGACTAATTTTCCTTATATTGTAATTATTATGATTACATCATGCAATCATTGCTATATTGCTATATTAAGTGTTCATCATTTCTGCTTAGATGGCATTAATTAACTGCATGGATTGTGTAATCTGTACATTTATGCCATATGGACTACTCTGAGTCACTCTTTAACATCACTCTTATTTGTGATTTAGAAACAATTTATTTTCTGTGAAGCTGATTTGAAAAGACATATTGCATAAAAATAGCTTTACAAATAAATGTGAACTTAATTGTTTTAGAAATCATGTCATATGTGCACATTTTAAATTTGAGATCTGTAAAAATGTTTTCTGTGATCAAATCAGATTATTATTTTTTTTTTTGTTCTTGGTATCTGTCCATGTTTTGCATTTCCCTGCTAATAGTTGTAAATATGGTAGATATATATAAAAATAAAAATAAACTGCTGTCTAAAGTATTTTAATTGTTTTGAGTTTGAGTCAGTAATTTGCTGTTAATACCAAATATGTATTGTGAAAATATGTGACAATAAAGCTTTGACTCACTTTGCTTTGGAAGCACAAGTCTTATTAGTATTGTAAGAGTGTTAGTGTATAGGTTAAAAATGCTCCATTCATTTATTTTGCTGCACAACTTGTCATACATGTGACACATGACAACAAAGTGTTTATTGAAAAAGTGTTTAACAAGTGTTTATTCTGCTAATATACAACCACCCACTTAAACAGCTGTTGCAGGTTTGGCGCTGTGGAAGACCCTACATATTGACACTCATAACTCATATTGATAGTTGACAGTTAAACTGTTTTTATTATGGCTTTAAGGGGATTTGATGATCACGACAGACTGTTTTGTAC
The DNA here is from genome assembly GCA_033026305.1 of Cirrhinus molitorella. NCBI lineage: Eukaryota > Metazoa > Chordata > Actinopteri > Cypriniformes > Cyprinidae > Cirrhinus > Cirrhinus molitorella. The sequence continues at coordinate 29,304,164 of CM065124.1, read as the reverse complement.
AACTGTATATCTCACAAAGTTTTGTGTTTGTAGCAATGTTCTTTGCCCCAACCCCCCTCCCCAATGTGCCATACTGCTGATGCCAAATGCCTGGGCTCCATTAATCCATTATTCTTTATGCATAAATAACCAAGCAAGAAATGGCCTAGAGAGAGGTGTATGTTCCATCACACGCTCTGAATCACCAAACTCCATGTTTTCCTCAAGCTCAAACAAATGTGCAGGGGAAGATGCAGCAGCAGAGAAATAAATACCATCATGAAACTATGTAGCCTGCAAGACATCATACGGCATATAAAAAAGTTAAACCTGTGCAGCCAAGGCTGAGATGTCTTTCTAGTTGTGAAACATTAAGCTTGTTTGAGATGCACGTTGCCTTGCCGTGAAAGTAGACAAGAGTAGATAGCTGCAGTGAGGGGGGGCGGGGGATAAGATATGTGCAGACAAGCGGACCAGACACCTACGAGATATCACTGTTCTCCACCAGAGATACTCCCATTAGATTTGTGTTTTATGTGCGACTCAAATATTCAAAGACTCAACACTCTCCACATAAATAAAAAAAATGCTGTCAGTTAATAAAGATCTGATGGCTCGACTTTTGTTTTGTTTTATGGATGTCACTATCCAGTTGTTCTCTACGATGTTACGTCAATGACGTAATAATGGGGATCGGCTACAAGACCCTATCACCTCTGAGCTTAAGAGAAAAAGCCAATGAGAACTGGCGAGTGGAATTTGCATGCCATGCCACTCCCCTGGACATACAGGTATATAAGATGGCGGCGTGCATCCACTCATTCAGATTTCTGCTTCGGAGCTTCGCCTCTAAAGCTGTGGAGAGAAGAAGAAGAAGAAGAAGAAGAAGAAGAGAGCTGTTACCGCTGTTCCTGCACGATCGTGTAACCGGCGCTGCCGGCATCTGTGCCTACCAGCGATTCCTGGCTGTTGCCTTTTTCTGGGGCACGCCGATCTAAAAGAGCAAATTTCTTACACGGTCGTTGACAGCGTCTTTCGGGATGTCTGTCCGACCGTGTGCTGCTGGATGTGGTGGCTTTCTGTCATCTAATGACGGCCACAAACGCTGCCTTTCGTGCCTGGGACGAGAACACGCTGAGGCGGCATTTGTGGATGGATCTTGCACTCATTGTGAGCGCATGTCCATGGCCACGCTGAGATCGCGCCTCTCGTTCGCGAGGTGGCGCCCCTCATCCTCTACCCCTTCCAGTTCGGCGGGTTTGACTGCATCAGAGGAGGGGCTTATGCCTGCTGAGGCAGACGCTTCAACTGAGCAGCCCCCCACCGCAGCGACTGCTCAGTCGGAGGCTCAGGGCCAGCCCAGGCTCTGTTGGTGCCCTAGGTGAGATTTTAGATCTGTTTAGATCTGTCTCCCCTCTGGCGGAAGGGCATCCGAATCTCGACGACTGGCTCATTTGGCTCACTCGCGAGATCTGTTGTGTGAACACAGGGACCTGGTGCTACAGCCATCAGCCATTTGGGGCTTCGGGTCAACTGGGAAAAGAGCAAGCTCTCCCCTGTGCAGAGCATCTCTTTTCTCGGGATGGAGCTGGACTCAGTCACCATGACAGCACGCCTCACCAACAAGCGCGTCCAGTCGGTGCTGAATTGTCTGAGGTTCTTCAGACACAAGACAGCAGTCCCTCTCAAAAATTTTCAGAGGCTCCTGGGGCATATGACAGCCGCAGTTACGCCACTTGGGCTGCTTCATATGAGACCGCTTCAGCGCTGGCTACACGACCGAGTCCCGAGATGGACATGGCACCATGGCACGTTCCGGGTGGGCGTTACCCCAGAATGTTGCCGCCTCTTCAGCCATTGGTCAGACCCTGCGGGCCGGCGTGCCCCTAGGACAGGTGTCGAGGCATGTTGCAGTCAACACGGATGCTTCCATGACGGGCTGGGGTGCTGTGTGCAACGGGCAGACAGCCTCGGGCTCCTGGACAGGACCTCGACTGCAGTGGCATATCGATTGCCTCGAGTTGCTGGCCGTGTTTCTGACCCTCCGGCGGTTCTTGGCGTTGCTGCGCCACAAACTTGTGCTTGTCCGCACGGACAATACAGCGACCGTAGCGTAGGGTGGTCTGTCGCAACTTGCCCGCCATCTCCTCCTCTGGAGTCAGACGCGGCTCAAATCTCCATCCCCAGACGGTCCAGCTCATTTGGAGTCGATTCGGGGAAGCCCAAGTAGACCTGTTTGCTTCCCCAGAGTCCTCCCACTGCCAGCTCTTCTTCTCCGTGACCGAGGCCCCCCTCGGCAGGGACGCACTGGCACACAACTGGCCTCGGGGTCTTCTCAAGTACGCCTTTCCCCCAGTGAGCCTCCTTGCACAGACCCTGTGCAAGATCAGGGAGGACGAGGAGCAGGTCCTGTTGGTTGCGCCGTTTTGGCCCACCCGGACCTGGTTTGCCGACCTCATGCTCCTCGCAACAGTCCCTGCCTGGAAGATTCCCCTGAGGAAGGACCTTCTTTCTCAGGGGGACGGCACGATTTGGCACCCGCATCCCGATCTATAGAACCTACATGTGTGGCTTCTGGACGAGACACGGAAGACCTCACTGGCCTCCCCCAGGCCGTGATAGACACTATCACTCAGGTTAGAGCCCCCTCTACCAGGCAGGCCTCTGAGCAGCTCTTTGTCTGCTTCGGGGGACATCAGAAGGGGAATGCTGTCTTCAAACAGAGGTTGGCTCATTGGGTAGCAGATGCCATCACCTTGGCGTATGAAGCCCAAGGTGAGTCATGCTCCCTAGGAGTTCGAGCTCACTCCACCCGGAGTGTTGCCTCCTCCTACGTGCTGGGGCACGGCGCCTCTTTAGCAGACATCTGCAGAGCTGCGGGCTGGGCGACACCCAATACCTTTCAGCGGTTTTATAATCTCTGCGTTGAGCCCGTGTCCTCCCGTGTGTTGGGTAACATCAGGTAATTTGCGGGAGGACAGCTCAGGTGTCGGGGCCTCCTTCACCCCCTTCCGGTTGTGGCATAATGTCTCAGTACCTTCCGTGTTTCCCCAGTCTAGTTAGACTTATTTAATTTTTTTTTTTTTTTTTTTTTTTTCCCGGCCTGTGAGTAACACAGATAACACATAACAGTGTGTATGTGTAGCTATGCTATCATCATTCACAGCCTTTTTTTTTTATTTTTTTTATTTTTTATTAATTTTTATATTTTTATTTATTTAACCATACTATGACCGACAAGACCGGGGGACAGAGAAAACCAAGAGAGGAGAAGGAAGGAAGAAAAGAACAGAGAGAAAAAAAAAAAGAGAAAAAAAAAAAAAAAAAAAAAAAAAAAAAGAGGATAAAGAGAGAGAGAGCAAAAACAGATAATCTGCTTCCATACCTGCTGACAAAGAGAGAAAACAACAAAAGACACAACAGCAGAAAAACTACAACAACATCCAATGTCCGTATGAATCACAGTAAATACTAAATGTTAAATGGTATTGCGCAGCACACAAAACTAATATTACAAAATATGTTTGAAGCAACAGCATTTTAGGACAGTGAGTGTCTGTGAGCACCTGTTTTTACACCAATGTGAATGCTTGTGTGTACACCTGTGTGCACACCTGTGTGTGTGAACGCGCTTGTATTCATAAGGTTCCTCCATGTAAATGCTTGATAGTGTGAGTGGGGAACCACAGCCCCGCCCCGCAAGGCATGAAGCAGGCACGAAGGAGACCCGGGCTCCCAAACATCCGCAGGCCCCCCAGGGCGCGGGAACCCCAGGAAAACCACCGCAGGGATAACCGCGGCCCCCACCCAGAAAAGGGCAGAGGAGAGCCCGGAGGAGGTCATCCGGCAGCCACAATGCAGACGCCCCAGGGGGCCACGGCGGCAAGCCCGCAGGTCCCGCCGGCAGTCGGCCACACCAGGGCAGACCGGCCCGGGCCCAGAGAACCAAGGGCCCCCCCACCCCCCAGCAGGGGCCCAGCGAAGCCAGGCCCTACCGAGCGACCGTCGAGAGCGGGCCAGAGCCCACCCGAGCATCCCGCCCCGGAGCCAGAAACCACCAACGCATCGGCGGCCGGGGGCATCCCCCACCGGCAGGGCATGGTGGTGGGGTGGGCCCTCAATGATGGTTGAGGCGGAGTCAAAGGCCTGACCTGACACATGGACATAGACAAACATAAACACACATACACAAGCATCCCTCCCTCATGCACGCAACCAAAAACTCACACACTCAAACCACACGTAGACGCACAAAAAAAAAAAAAAAAAAAAAAGGACACTGTACCCACACTCACACTCCCCATTTGTACTCTATACTCCTGGGACCAGGCACCACTAACCCCAAAAGGCCAGTCAGCGCCAGACCCCGGAGCTGAATCCCCTTCGCTCCGGTGTGGAGACTGGAAGACCACCCCCGTCCCTTATTTAATTTTTCTACATGACTTAACCGTCATTGTACTCCGCCCCCCAATGGCTGCTTCAGAATCTGGCACCCCTGGTGGGCCACCACGTGGTCTACTGGACGTTGGGATGGTTACGCATTGAGCCCCTTGTTCCGACACGCTTGCCTGCCGGCATTGGGTCTCGGCTGCATAACGCAGTTCAGGATTGTGGCATTTTCCAGAGGTCCCCATTATTACGTCATTGACGTAACATCGTAGAGAACGACTGAGGGGGAACGTCTCGGTTACGAAGGTAACCCTCGTTCCCCGAAGGAGGGAACTGAGACGTTACGTCCTCTTGCCACAATCCTGGACTGCACTGAAGCCGGGTTGCGGCTCGGCTCCTCAGCAAATCTGAATGGGTAGATGCACGCCCCCATCTTGTAAACCCATATGTCCGGGGGAGTGGCGCGGCATGCAAATTCCACTCGCCAATTCTCATGGGCTTTTTCTCTTAAGATCAGAGGTGATAGGGTCTCGTAGCGATCCCCATTATTATGTCATTGACGTAACGTCTCTGTTCCCTCCTTCGAGGAATGAGTGTTACCTTCGTAACCGAGACGTTATGGTTACTGGAATGGATACAGACTTGATTTCCATTGCACGTTCGTTCAGACAGTATTCAAGATTATACTCTAAGTTGCTATGTAAACAGGACATTTCGTGACTCACAACTGTAAGTAAATGTGTTCGTCATTCCCAAAAACTGATATGTGAACATAGCCAATTTGGATGGGACTAGTGTTCCGGGGGACGTTAGAGAAATTGTGTTTAACAGACATACTTTGTGATCTTAATCCATTGTGAATATGCCACGTGTGCTTTTCCTCACACACCCTCTGTAAAAATTTGAGATCAAATAACCTACTGTTTTTTAGCAAACTAAATGGTCCTCTACAATCTGAATCCTGTCCAAATGCAAATGTCTGTGATTGCTGATATTGTATCTCAGTGCTTCTCCTTGTGTGTTTTTTGGCCTAGCTGATCTACCATTTGCATACCAATCTTCTGCATGCTGCACCTTTCAATATGGATGGTATCCAATGAAATAAATAAATAAATAAATAAATAACCATCTCTCTACTCCAGCTGCAGCAAAGCAGCGCTGAGCTCATAAACACCACTTTATCAGATAAAATGAAAAAGCCATTAAAATTTTTCTGAAGACCGTCGGTTTCCTTCAAAGATACATTCATATAAAACACCCATGCCACATACTAATTTTGAAACAAGCACTGCTCATGTTTATTCCTGGACGATTGCAGTGCTCTCTTGGCAGGTCTTCCAGCCAGTTCTATTAAACTTTTACAATTAATACAGAATGTAGCTGCAATATTAATTTTTAATGAGCCTAATTTTCAATTTGCACTGGCTACCAATAGCTGCTCCCATGAAATGTTTGCTTCCAAACCACCACTGGCTCTGCATCCCTTTACCTAAATTCACGACTAATGTGCCCTCTAGAAGCTTGTGTTCTGCAAGTCAAGTCACCATTATTTATATAGCGCTTTTTACAATACAGATTGTGTCAAAGCATCTTTACAATATTAACAGGGAAATAGTGTTTCGAAATAGTGTTTCATTCTCCTCTGGCCAGACAAAATCAGCAGTTTAATCTCCACCAGAGATACTCCCATTAGATTTGTGTTTTATGTGCGACTCAAATATTCAAAGACCTCAACACTCTCCACATAAATAAAAAAAGATGCTAATAAATAATAAAGATTTGATGGCTCAACTTTTTTTTTTTTTTTTTTATGGACGTCACCATCTTGGATATAACTTTGGTGACTGTTGTTATGGTTACTGGAATGGATACAGATTTGATTCCCATTGCACCTTCCTTCAGACCGTTTCCTTCAAAGATACATTCATATAAAACACCCGTGCCACATACTGATTTTAAAACAAGCAGTGCTCATGTTTATTCCTGGACGATTGCAGTGCAGACAAAATCAGCAGTTTAATTCCAGGCTGCAGCAAAGTCAGGACTCATCTGCTTCCTGTGGTTTTGTCCCGATGCCCGTCTAGGTGACAAGGTCTGTGGAGGAGATCTGTCTCTGGCGCTCATCTACTGACATTCAGAGCTATAGAGGTCATCCCTAGGTGCTACACGTGGGCGGGTACCCAACGGGTGAAAAGAAAATTGACGTAACAGGTGGAATAATATTTATGTGTTGGACGGAAGACAGGCTTGGGTATTTGCTCTTTGTACTCAATTTATTTCATTCATTCATTCATTCATTCATTAGATACTTTATTAATCCCGAAGGAAATTCCAGGTATCCAGCAGCAACAAAAGACAGATAATAGATTATAGATTACACCATGTGTATATACATAATCAATATAAACAGAGAATAAAGATATAGCATTATAAACACCTTGAATATTTACATACAGTCAGTATGAACAGATAAGTGTCTTAAGATGACCAAAAATTAAATAAGTTAAATAAGCAACATAATTAATTGTATCACAGCATTGATATGCATTAATATGTGATCAGTGATAGTGCAATAGTCTTAGTTCTGCAAATGTTCCATTAATTGTGCAAAAAGCAGAGAGCAGCATGATAAAGTCTATGGAATTAAAACTTTTTGTAATAGCAAGATATGCAAAAAGTAAAAATAACTGAACAGACCATTAATCCAACAGATGCATGTACCCTCCTGGTGTATATAGCAGATGAGCATTGGCTATACCTCCCAGTCCACATTACCACGTCCCTGAAGAGAGGTGTTAAAGAGCCGAATGGCTCTGGGGACAAAAGATTTCCGTCTGTTGAGCAACTTTGTGACAGAAGTCTTCCACTGAACACACTCCTCTGTTTGCCGAAAGCTGTGTACAGTTTATCAAACAGGACCTGTGTAGGACTCTGTGGTCCGCTATCTGGACTGGATACAGACTGGATATGGTGGCTACGGTGACTTCAGATTAAGAAAGAGGCAGGCTAATATTAGCGTAGATTAGCCGCTCTTGCAATGTAGCATGTGTAGCAAGTTAATGGCAGATTATTGTGCCATCCCAAAGATGCACAAAATCACTTCCTGGTGGAATGACCTGCCCAACTAAACCAGAGCAGCTAAATCAACATGAGGACATGTGTTTGGCAGTGGGTTGGTCTTTACAATACATGTTTGCTAGATTTTATAACATTGAAATTCCCTCTTTAAATTACAGATTTACAGATCACATATGTTAGCAGGGGGCGATTCTAGGATTTTCATTTTAGGGGGGCTCAGCCCCCAATGAGGGTATAATACTAAAAAAAATATAAAATTATATACAGGTCCTTCTCAAAAAATTAGCATATTGTGATAAAGTTCATTATTTTCTGTAATGTACTGATAAACATTAGACTTTCATATATTTTAGATTCATTACACACAACTGAAATAGTTCAAGCCTTTTTTTTGTTTTAATATTGATGATTTTGGCATACAGCTCATGAAAACCCAAAATTTCCAAAAATTAGCATATCATGAAAAGGTTCTCTAAACGAGCTATTAACCTAATCATCTGAATCAACTAATTAACTCTAAATACCTGCAAAAGATTCCTGAGGCTTTTAAAAACTCCCAGCCTGGTTCATTACTCAAAACCGCAATCATGGGTAAGACTGCCGACCTGACTGCTGTCCAGAAGGCCATCATTGACACCCTCAAGCAAGAAGGTAAGACACAGAAAGAAATTTCTGAACGAATAGGCTGTTCCCAGAGTTCTGTATCAAGGCACCTCAGTGGGAAGTCTGTGGGAAGGAAAAAGTGTGGCAGAAAACGCTGCACAACGAGAGGGGGACCTGCGGAAGCAGTGGACTGAGTCTGGAGTAGAAACATCCAGAGCCACCGTGTACAGGCGTGTGCAGGAAATGGGCTACAGGTGCCGCATTCCCCAGGTCAAGCCACTTTTAAACCAGAAACAGCGGCAGAAGCGCCTGACCTGGGCTACAGAGAAGCAGCACTGGACTGTTGCTCAGTGGTCCAAAGTACTTTTTTCGGATGAAAGCAAATTTTGCATGTCATTCGGAAATCAAGGTGCCAGAGTCTGGAGGAAGACTGGGGAGAGAGAAATGCCAAAATGCCTGAAGTCCAGTGTCAAGTACCCACAGTCAGTGATGGTCTGGGGTGCCATGTCAGTTGCTGGTGTTGGTCCACTGTGTTTTATCAAGGGCAGGGTCAATGCAGCTAGCTATTAGGAGATTTTGGAGCACTTCATGCTTCCATCTGCTGAAAAGCTTTATGGAGATGAAGATTTCATTTTTCAGCACGACCTGGCACCTGCTCACAGTGCCAAAACCACTGGTAAATGGTTTACTGACCATGGTATTACTGTGCTCAATTGGCCTGCCAACTCTCCTGACCTGAACCCCATAGAGAATCTGTGGGATATTGTGAAGAGAAAGTTGAGAGACGCAAGACCCAACACTCTGGATGAGCTTAAGGCCGCTATCGAAGCATCCTGGGCCTCCATAACACCTCAGCAGTGCCACAGGCTGATTGCCTCCATGCCACGCCGCATTGAAGCAGTCATTTCTGCAAAAGGATTCCCGACCAAGTATTGAGTGCATAACTGAACATAATTATTTGAAGGTTGACTTTTTTTATATTAAAAACACTTTTCTTTTATTGGTCGGATGAAATATGCTAATTTTTTGAGATAGGAATTTTGGGTTTTCATGAGCTGTATGCCAAAATCATCAATATTAAAACAAAAAAAAGGCTTGAACTACTTCAGTTGTGTGTAATGAATCTAAAATATATGAAAGTCTAATGTTTATCAGTACATTACAGAAAATAATGAACTTTATCACAATATGCTAATTTTTTGAGAAGGACCTGTATATAATTTTAAAAAATCACAAATATGGGTGGTTTATGTGGGATTACAAATTTAAGAATGTGTTTAAGATCTGGAGATCCTACATCCTGATGTAACATCATATACAAAACTAAGGTGATCTACATTGTATTAGGCATTTAATGATAACAGTCTGTTTACTGAAGCTCACAGTCGGGAGTTGATTTCCTGTATTGTCTTTAAAAGTGGTCACTTCTGTGGCTGTGTAAGGTCAACACTTTTAAGGACTGCCAACTGAATTCCTATAAAATACAATGTATCAGTTGCCTTAGACTTGGATGACTACAGCAGCATGCAGTGAGTTCTTCAATAAAGAGTAACTTCTGCTTGAAAGATATCTCAACGTCTCCTGGTCTCTGCTTCGACGAGGAAAAAGTTTCCTACATTTACTAAACTAATAGCAGTATTTCACTGTATTGCCTACTGAATAAGCCAAATGCAAGTCTTCATGATCACACACACACACACACACACACACACACACACACACACAGACACACCGGTTTACTGTGGTTACAAACACAAAATTTTACTGTTTTTTTTTTAATTTCTAGTACAACCCACATTCTTTAGTTCAAGTACAGTGCGTACGGAAAGTATTCAGACCCCCTTAAATTTTTCACTCTTTGTTATATTGCAACCATTTGCTAAAATCATTTAAGTTTTTTTTTCCCTCATTAATGTACACACAGCACCCCATACTGACAGAAAAACACAGAATTTTTGCAAATTTATTAAAAAAGAAAAACTGAAATATCACATGGTCCTAAGTATTCAGACCCTTTGCTGTGACACTCATATATTTAACTCAGGTGCTGTCCATTTCATCTGATCATCCTTGAGATGGTTCTACACCTTCATTGAGTCCAGATGTGTTTGATTATACTGATTGGACTTGATTAGGAAAGCCACACACCTGTCTATATAAGACCTTACAGCTCACAGTGCAGGTCAGAGCAAATGAGAATCATGAGGTCAAAGGAACTGCCTGAAGAGCTCAGAGACAGAATTGTGGCAAGGCACAGATCTGGCCAAGGTTACAAAAAAATTCTGCTGCACTTAAGGTTCCTAAGAGCATAGTGGCTTCCATAATCCTTAAATGGAAGACGTTTGGGATGACCAGAACCCTTCCTAGGGCTGGCCGTCCGGCCAAACTGAGCTATCGGGGGAAAAGAGCCTTGGTGAGAGAGGTAAAGAAGAGCCCAAAGATCACTGTGGCTGAGCTCCAGAGATGCAGTCGGGAGATGGGAGAAAGTTGTAGAAAGTCAACCATCACTGCAGCCCTCCACCAGTCGGGGCTTTATGGCAGAGTGGCCCGACTGAAGCCTCTCCTTAGTGCAAGACACGTGAAAGCCCGCATGGAGTTCGCTAAAAAACACCTGAAGGACTCCAAGATGGTGAGAAATAAGATTCTGTGGTCTGATGAGACCAAGATATAACTTTTGGCCTTAATTCTGAGCGGTATGTGTGAAGAAAACCAGGCACTGCTCATCACCTGTCCAATACAATCCCAACAGTGAAGCATGGTGGTGGCAGCATCATGCTGTGGGGGTGTTTTTCAGCTGCAGGGACAGGACGACTGGTTGCAATCGAGGGAAAGATGAATGTAGCCAAGTACAGGGATATCCTGGACGAAAACCTTCTCCAGAGTGCTCAGGACCTCAGACTGGGCCGAAGGTTCACCTTCCAACAAGACAATGACCCTAAGCACACAGCTAAAATAACGAAGGAGTGGCTTCACAACAACTCTGTGACTGTTCTTGAATGGCCCAGCCAGAGACCAGACTTAAACCCAATTGAGCATCTCTGGAGAGACCTGAAAATGGCTGTCCACCAACTTTTACCATCCAACCTGACAGAACTGGGGAGGATCTGCAAGGAGGAATGGCAGAGGATCCCCAAATCCAGGTGTGAAAAACTTGTTGCATCTTTCCCAAAAAGACTCATGGCTGTAAATACTGAGCAAAGGGTCTGAATACTTAGGACCATGTGATATTTCAGTTTTTCTTTTTTAATAAATCTGCAAAAATGTCAACAATTCTGTGTTTTTCTGTCAATATGGGGTGATGTGTGTACATTAATGAGGAAATAAAAATGAACTTAAATGATTTTAGCAAATGGCTGCAATATAACAAAGAGTAAAAATTGTAAGGGTGTCTGAATACTTTCTGTACCCACTGTATATGCACACCTCTTTGTGACATCCACTGTAATATGTATTATATTGAAAGTTAAATTTTCAAATTAAAATGGCAACATGATTGTTTTATAAAGTATGCGTTCATATGTGGGCTTCATTTTCACTGAAGAAAATAGCTGTGGTGTGATGAGGAGTTAACACAGTGAAAACTTTACAGCAGATGGACCAACTGTTCCCTTGTGATATTTTGTAAAATGCATTTATGGCAAAGAACTGCACAGATGCAGATATTATATCAATCTATAAATAAACACACACCTTATCCACTGTTTCTTGCAATAGCCCCCCTAAAAATGGCCTAGCGATGCCCATGTACGTTAGTATTCACTTCTCGCTCCCCTCTCCTCTTTTTTCTGCTATTTCAATGCTGCCTGTGACTCACTGGGTGTTTATGGAAAAACTAATTTATTTTACCTGCTGAATGTATGTGCACTTATTTCATTTTACACAATATTATTAATCTGCTTGTTCAAACTGATTATATTGACTTGCACCAATATGTTGTAGGGTTAAGGGATGTAAAATATGAGCATGCGGAATAATTTATAGTGTTAATATGTGCTTTGTAAGTATTAATAAACAGCCAAAACACTAGTATTATTCATGCTAATAAGTAACCATTTACCTAGTGAGAATTAGTCCATAAACTAAAGTATTACCAAATTTGTATATATTATATGAAGTGTATCAGAGCGAATTAGACAAATCAAGCTTTGATCAGAAATTGCTGAAGGAGCTGAATTCCACAAAGAGGCCCAAGATAACATGGATGATCGTAAATCAGGCCCTAGCACCAAGCCAGTCTGAAATAAGCTTAACCAACCAACTCCATCTAGCAGCTTTGAACAGCTTGTAACATCAGCACAAAAGAACACGTATTGACAATTCCAACTCAGGAAGGAGATTGTCAATTTTGGGGCAAGAAACCCAAGATTAATGGTCAAAGGCATATCACATCATGACCATCATGACATCATAAGAGACATAGAGAAAATCACAATCAATTCCCTTTAAGCTAATTTGCTACATATTTTTATAATAAATTAATAATAATAAAATATTTAATAACAAATGTCAGGAAAACTAGTTTATCACAAGATCACACTAAACACAATTAAACACATCATCAAATAATGCATCACTTAGTCTTCCTAGATGAAAGTAAGCAATTGTCTTAGCACACAACTGATTATCATGCTCTTCAGCAGCCTATCAAGAGTTCTGATGGTGTCAAGATAATTTGCCTATAAGAACATTCATCCACATCAGTAGTGTGTTCTACGCCAATTCTTCCCTTTTTTATGATGTCAATTGACATTTCCCATGTGAACTGTTTTCACATCCACTGAAATATTATTGTTTTTTTCTTTAATTTTTTCTTTCAAATCTTATCAATTGTTTGTATGTGGCTGTATCCGGCTGCACAGGTATGTATGAGTGCTTTACTTTGCATATGTCTAGATCAATTTGCCACAAGTAACAAATAAGTGTTAAAACACTGTGGCAGCCATGCTTTGGAATAGAACAGGTTAAAAAAATTGCTTAAAGGCACAACATCAGCAGTCAGAAAAACTGTGACGAGGGAATTGAACTGGCAGCTGCCTGTATTGAGTATGTTCATGTATAGGGCTAAAATCTTATTAATTTTGAAATGCTAAAATAGTGCAGTGTTTCCATCTTGTATGTGGATATAAATTAGATTTATTTAATTTTACTTTTTTGTAACGTTTATTTTCAGTGAGTCTTACAGTACATTCATTGGAGCTACAGTTAGAGTTGTTTAAAGGCATGCTAATAGGATAAAAGTGTTTCTAGGCAAGTCATCCAGTTCACACATATTACACTCATATTAAAGATGCCCCATGAATTTACAGTAGATTTTCACAGGAAATATTTGTCTTTTTCTTTTTTTTTTTACTAGGCAGAAATTTAAATCTGTGAGAGGCAAAAGAAAACTTCTCTGAAAAGCTAAAACAACAGCTTTCAAGCAACGACCCTACATCAGTGTGGAATGGCCTGAAAGCCATCACCAGCTACAAGTCCTCATCCCCCAGCACTGAGGCCAATAATGTGCAAAAAATTTCCAACATGATTCATTTGTTTCTCATCTAAACACATTTAAGTCGTGTTTAACAAGTTTCCTACTGCTATATGAGCATGAAACTTCCTTACAGTTTGAAGCTACATCATAATTTTAATATCATGGATCAGATCAGAAGATCACATTCGCTTGTGAGCTAGCATTGCAACGAGACAAGACAAATAACCACCAACACCAGATGTTGTAACACAAGTTGAAAAACTAATGGAATGCATAGTTGATATAAAAAAAAAAAAACTGGATGACAAGTAATTTCTTACTGCTAAATTCTTAAACAACAGAGGTGTTGATTATTGGGCCAAAAACCTCAGCAAGTAATAGCTTAAAACACAGTCTAATACTTGATGGCTGCTCTGTAAATTCATCATCATCAGTCAGGAACCTAGGTGTGTTATTTGATAGCAATCTTTCCTTCGAAAACCACATTTCTAGCATTTGCAAAACAGCATTTTTCCACCTTAAAAACATAGCGAAATTACAACCTATGCTCTCAAATTCAAATGCATAAATGTTAATTCATGCATTCATGACCTCCAGGATAGATTATTGTAATGCTTTATTGGGTGGTTGTTCCACACGCTTAATAAACAAACTCCAGCTGGTCCAAAATGCAGCAGCTAGAGTTCTTACTAGAACCAAAAAGTATGAGCATATTTGCCAAGTTCTGTCAACACTGCACTGGCTCCCTATCAAACATCGTATTGATTTTAAAATCTTGCTAATAACTTATAAAGCCCTCAATGGTTTATCTCCTCAGTACTTGAGGGAGCTCTTATCACATTATAGTCCCTCACGCCCGATGCGTTCTCAAAACTCTGGCAATCTGATAATACCCAGAATATCAAAATCAACTGCGGGCCATAGATCATTTTCTTACTTAGCGCGAAAACTATGGAATAATCTACCTAATTATGTTCGGGAGGCAGACACACTCAGTTTAAATCTAGACTAAAGACCCATCTCTTTAACCTGGCTTACACATAACACATTTAAATATTACTAATATTCAAATCCGTTAAAGGATTGTTTAGGCTGCATTAATTAGGTCAGCTGGAACCGGGAACACTTCCCATAACACCGGATGCACTCGTTACATCATAAGAAGAACGGAATCTATGCTAATATTGTCTGTCTTCTGCTTATCCCGAGGTCAGATCCAGTATGAATCCTGAACAGTTGGCCACTGCAGTTCCCTGATCCAGTTCATATCCAGATGGTGGGTCAGTACATATAGACCACCTCTACAGGTCTGTATGGGAGCATAAACTACTTGCTTATTGGTCAGAGGAGAATTGACCCCCCAACTGAGCCTGGTTTCTCCCAAGGCTTTTTTTTTTTCTCCATCTGTGTCACAGATGGAGTTTTGGTTCCTTGCCACTGTCGCCTATGGCTTGTTCAGTTGGGGACAACTAAACTAGGGACAATTAATTTGGGACAAACAATTTATTCATTTCCTCTAACTAAAATTTTTTGCATTATTGATATATAACTTTCCTATTTGATACTGTAAAGTTGCTTTGACACAATTTGTATTGTAAAAAGCGCTATGTTAATAAAGCTGACTTGACTATTGTGTATCGACTAAAATCAAAGATATCGGCTGTTGCTGATGTCTTTGACGCATGACGTGGTTATTATTATTATCCGTCAAAAACAGCAATGTTTCCATCCGTTGGAGCCCCAACAGGCAACTGTACGGCCCAAAGCAACGATTCTGTGCTGTCAGCATTGTCCTCCATTCAGTCTTCGCTCTCCGACATGAACTCCAGAATCCAGGCTCAGCACCCGACCACAGAAAATCTCCATTTTCCCAGTCCGGCATCTTTTAACCTCGCGTCGGCCACGGTGCAGCTGCCCATAGCCCTTGAACCTCAGGACGATGACATCATTCCGGCGACTGTCCCGTGGAGGACGATGTGAAGTGCAGTTCCTGTCTCCGCCGGCTCTCCATTCTTTCCGCCGGCCACTGCAATCTCTCATCAGCTACGAAGCCAAATCATAGAAGGTAATGACATCAACCTTGTTAAAATATTACTAAGCTCCGAATTCAATGATAGACGGATTGTAGACTGTGGTGATGTGTCTGTTATGCTCAAAGACAGTGACCCCCAGCTTTTAAAAACATTAACACTTGCCGAATTTAATGTGGCTTTCGATGTGTATAGGCATGTAATGTGCAAAGTCTATCCGTCTCTTAGAGCAGAATTGGACACTTATCTCGCCATCATTTCTGACCTAGCTTTGTCATATGGAGGAACTCTCTTTTATGAGTATCACAAATCCTTCAGCGCCACCAAGCCTGGTCTGCCCCCTTTTCAGTCAAACAGTTTTAGATTAAACATGACCCTTCAGTCTCATTTACGCTCAGCAGCTCGCTACATGCGTAGCGGTCTAGCAAGATCTACATTAAAAATAAACAACTCCACCTGGTTTCACTTTAGTTATTTCTGTGCTACCTTCTCTGTAGCCGTTTTGCCTGGTAACGTATCGTTAGTGCTTTCATAGGTTACTGTTTTGAGTCACGAAGAATGCAGCCTTCATCCATCAAATGCATGGCCGCTGGCATTCAATTCAATTGGCCAATCTCAAACAGGGCGCCTTATTTAAAAACCGCTTCTGTTCTGCTTCTGTTCTGTCCGATGAAGCGATCGGTTTGTGCAAAAAACTGAACAGTATTTATATAATTTTAACCTGTTTTCTCTACGAAGACGTGAAAGTTCAAGCAAAGGAATAAATACATTTCCAGCACAAAAAAATCACTTGCAGTAGCTCTGCTACTAAATCAATTTAAAATGGTTGTTACAGGGAAGGATGAAGCCGATTGATTGGTTGGTTCTTGTGACATGACCCGTGGTGCGCTTGCGGCATTCTGAAAAGTTGAAATTTTTTATCTCGATGCGGTGTGGACACGCCTGAAAAAAACAAGCGTGCCGCACCGCATGCACGTTGTGACTGCGTCGCTTCCATTAAAAGCGCATACAAATGGATAAATGGACGTTGTGGCGAATTCAGAGGTAAAAAAAATATATAAATACTGTTCAGTTTCTTGCACAAACCGATCGTTTCATGTCTTAGGACATCAGTGTATCATCACTAGTCGCAGGGTTTAATTTGCTTTTGTTTGTGTATGTTTTTTTACTCTCAAAGATTTGGTAGCCATTGGCTCCCATTATATGACTGACAGACTGCAACGATTTGAGTTAAAAATCTTTGTTTGTGCTCTACTGAAGAAACAAAGTCACCTACATCTTGGATGCCCTGGGGTTAAGCAGATAAACATCAAACTTTCATGTTTGGGTGTATTATCCCTTTGAGTGTCTACATTAAAAAATGCATGTAAATTCATTATATTTTTCTAAACTTAAATTCCAATATAGTAAATTCCAATATAGTATGCAAAAACTGTAATCTAAATAGTGATAAGACCATTACATTTTTTTTGGTAACACTTTAGAATAATGGCCCATTAATTAACATTAGTTAACTACATTAGTTAACATGAACTAAGAATGAACAATACTTCTACAGCATTTATTAATGTTAGCTCATGTTAATTTTAACATTTACTAATGCATAATTAAAATAAGAAGTTCTGCTTGATAATATTAATGCAATATGAACTAACATGAACTAACAATGAACAACTGTATTTTCATTAACTAACATTAACAAAGATTAATAAATACTGTAATCAATGTTTTGTTCATTACTCATTCATGTTAGTTAATACATTAACTAATGTTAACTAATGGACCATTATTCTAAAGTGTTACCCATTTTTTTCTTAATTTTAATATTATTGACATCATATTTGACATAACTGAATGTAACAAATAATTAACATATAATAAACAGGAAAAACAACTAAAGGCATGACTTATTTCCCATCCAGTTAGCCAACTCTGTTAAAGCTGTCATAGCCTAGCAGGCTTTCTGATTAGAATAGAAAATAGCAAGGGTTCATAGAAAAATATTATGAAAACTATAACTGTTGTAGTTATTTTTTGTTTGTTTGTTTGTTTGTTTTTGCAGTGGGGCAGCTCAAGAATGCCAGACACACAAGTACTCTGGCTCTTTTGCCCCAAGGCTGCCCAGGCTGGTTTTCCAAGCCAACATCAAAGTTAGTTCACTAACTTCAGCTTCTAGTTTATTTTTATTTATTTTTTTCTGGTTAAAATATTCTATATTTTTATGTAATTTGTATTGTCCTAGTAAGTTATGATAGTTAAAATAACTGAAATCAATTAGCAAAGAGATATGAAACTGTGATGAGGCCAAGGCCTGCCTGAAACTACTTTAACCATGTGTTTCTTGAATAATAATTGCACAACTCAGAACTTTTAACAATCACATTCAACAGCTGTGTAGTAAAAATGTTGTTTAAATAGCATTTCAGATTTTTTAAAAAATAAAATGGTAAAACTGTGCCACAAGTATAATTTCAGCTAATATGTTATGTATCCTAAATACACACAATGAAATGAAATATTTAAATGTTCTAGAAATTATTTACTTTTAATACATAAAAATAAGGGGTTTAACAGTTCACAAAATTCACGGTTCAGTTCGGTACGACACAGTGGTGTCACCGTTACTTTGTTGTCAATTCAATCAATTGACGCTGAATTGCAGGTAATTTGAAAGTGAACGTAAAATGCACACAGGCATTTACAAGCTATTTAAAAGTGAATAAAGATGAGGAAAAGAGAGAAAACTCTAAGAGATATGAAACTTATCCCCAGGACTAAAATGTAAGTCTGAGCTGTTTCAACTGAAAGAAACTTGCACTGACTGATCTTAAAATATATCAGTGCCTTTGGTTTGTCTCAAGATGTACACCAGTGATGTTTTTTCTAAGGCATGTTTATAAAAATTACTTAAATATCTTAATTAAACTATGGTCTAATCCTGGCTTAGGCTAAGACCTGTCTATGAAATCGATCCTTAGAGTTTTACGTTGCAATATTGGATATCTACGGTGGCCCAGTAGTGCCAAACACAACAACATTAAAAAAGCAAACATAAGCTCACAACACAACGACATTAAAAAAGCATGCATAAGCTCACAACACAACGACATTAAAAAAGCAAACATAAGCTCACAACACAACGGAAATGCTCCCGACCACTAGGGGGCAGTTGCTCTGCAGAAACGGTCAAGTGCGCATGTCACGAGTACTTGCGGTGCCGCCGGGCTACTTTGATAGTTTTTAAGCTGCTTGGCTCTGATTAAAACTAAGAGTGGTATGAAAAAAAGGTTATATATGTTGTAGATTTGTTAGATGAAGCTGGTCGATTTATTCAACATAATTCATTCATGAATCATGCATGGAGAAATTTGAGATAAAATGTTCCTTTAGAGAATTTAATACAACTATCCCTCCTTATTTAAAACAATTAATGCAAAACACCCTCACATATTTAAATCAGTGGTGTAGTGGAGGGCATATGCAGGTATATCCACTTTATCAGGCGGCTGCACCCACTTCTAATACCCTCCGATGCGCATCATTCAGTATGTTCTGCATTAGCCAAAATCATTACTGTCCACCACATCAAGTCATATGTGAATAAATGCAAATATTCACTAAAAACACCCAGTAGTGGGGCAGCCGTGGCCTAATGGTTAGGGAGTCTGACTTGTAACCAAGAGGTTGCGAGTTCGAGTCCCAGGTCCGGCAGGGATTGACAGTGGGGGGAGTGAATATCCAGCGCTCTTTCCATCGTCAATACCACGACTGAGGTGAGACCCTTGAGCAAGGCACCGAACCCCCAACCGCAGCTATGCAATGGCTGCCCACTGCTCCGGGTGTATGTTCACGGTGTGTGTGTGTTCACTACTGTGTGTGTGCACTTGGATGGGTTAAATGCAAGTCAAATTCCTAGTATGGGTCACCATACTTGGCCTCACGTCTCGTCACTTTCACTTTCACTAAAGACTGGTAAACAAGGTAAACCTGTATTTACCTTGGCATAGTTAAATAATAACAGTTCTGTAGCTACATGGAAATGATGTACCATGAGCCTCAAACACCATAGTTTCCTCTTTCTTATATAAATTGTGTGTTTGCAAAAGACCACTGAAATAGAGGACAATCCCAACATAACTTTTAAAATTTAAAATTTAAAAAAAATTATACAAATCTGCAGAGTTGGAAAAACTACGGGCGTTTTCATCTTTTTCATCCCTGATTTACACTGTCGTTTCGTGGGGGAAACATGGAAATAATTTGTCTTTGTATCTTGCAAAGATATGCTTTCTTCTTTACATTTTTATGAGAATGGATACAGTAATGTATTTTCTGGAGTCTAAATCGTGTTTTTTTTCTGAAACATGCTGCGATTTCCAAGGCGACTTATAAAGCAATCAAGGTCAAGCGCAAATTGCTCACATTATGATTGGTGTCGAATTAGAAAAGTCAAGTGAGTTTGTATTGTGCATTTTCCTGCAACCACGGCACTAGTTTCAGTTTCGATTTAAATATTTAGGCTGGGCGTTTATAATAAATGTTTCATTTGTGTTTGTTTTTTACTTATATTTTCATTCAAGAATGTCAGATAATTGGTAAATGCCGACGTGCAAAGCTTGTCGCATAATACCAAAAAGACTCAAGGCTGTAAAGGTGCTTCAACTAAGTACTGAGTTAAGGGTATGAATACTTATGCAGTGTACTTATTTTAGATTTTACATTCTAATATTTTAATGTAAAACAACTGGGAGATAAACTTTATAGAAACATGGAGTGTGTAAACTGTCACGTAAATCAGCATTTTACCAAGAACTGCTGTATTCTGGACCCAAGCCAGACATGGTGAATAAAAACACCATTAAGTGTAATTTCCTTTAGCACATCAAAGAAATGGCAGCAAGCCTTTTAGCAACACATCAATAAGACCAGTGAGATGGTAATAGATAGTAACAATGAATAATGCAATAATCCATAAATATGCTGATCATGGCAATAATCAGCAGCCAGTTGCGTTGTGTTGTCATATCATTAAACAATAGTCCTACTTTTTGCAGTAAGGTGTAACTTTTATATCAAATATATTAATCTGACCCACAGATTGACCTATGGTAAACATGGTTTTGTTCTTTCTACCATCAAAGCCACCTCAGAGATTGGCATGACTTTTCTCTAATTCCACATTGTCGTAGGGGGATCAGTGACACACTGGAGTTTAGGATCTGTCACAGTGGGTTAGAATGGCATGCTGTGATAATTGAATACATCTGCAGAAATAAAAACGTGTTGTAGAAAGACAATGTGGCATAGCTAGATGTGAAGTGCTGACAAATTAAAGCTGCAAGAGTGTGATGGTGTAGAAGCAAGACAACAAGGATTGAGTGGCTGAGTTTTACTGCCTGCTGTGTCCACTGCGCATTTAGATTTATGTTTTAACACTGATCTGGATAACAGTTTATGCTGGTCAAAAAATTAATTATGGCTCCAACATTTTTTTTTTGTTTGTTCATTTATTCTTGTTTAGCATATAAATTTTATATGAACATAAGTACTTGCTCTAGTGCATGTATACAACACAAGATAAAACTATACTGCCACCTTATGGTGGGCAAACTGATGCTCTTGTTGGCTCACACAATACTGATAAGCACCATTTTATAATCTGCTTACAATAAATAAAATGCATTTAATAATTTTTTTGGGGGGAAAAATAAATGATTCAAGTTTTTATACTCAATTTAATTTTTATTTTTTTTCAGATTAAACAACCTTGTTCACAGCTGTGTATGCTATTACACAACAAAAAAAAAAAAAAACTGAAGGTTTACTATATATATATATATATATATATATATATATATATATTAAAGGCAGAATGAAGATGTCAATCAATAAGACGGCAAAAAAAAAAAAAAAAAAATCTCCAAATCTGAGACAAGATCTGTAAAAGGGCACATGCTTATATAAAAACAAAATAAGACTTCAGTCTTAACATATTGTATTACATATTTTTATTTACATGTGGTGCTTAAACCTATGTAGTCTAATCACACAGCAATTCAGGTATCAGTGTATAAGCCATACAAATTGAGATCTGACTTACAGAACTGAAAATGCGCCACCAAGGGGAACAGTGTAGTCAATTATGAGAAGTAGTGCTGCGCACAAGGATGTCATATTCAAGTTATCTCTGGATTCACAGTTAAATTTTTACCCAAAACCATTTAAACTTGGTTTTACCAGCTATTTTGGAAACAACACTCTCAAAAAAAAAAAACAATTACAAAATGAAATAATGCTTCATTTTACTTCATTACACGTAAACTCTTTAAATGTCTCAAAATACGTAGCTAATGAAGTGTACAAACCAAAGGCACACTTACTTTGTATATAACCTGTAACAGTTTTCAGACTCATTCAGATATAACTACACATTTCACTGATGCAGGATCAGTTGCCTCATGTTATCTTTAACCTTATCTTTATTTCCACATATTTCTACACAACCGTGTGGTACCAAAGAAGACAAGAGTGTAAGGGACAGGGCAAGTTGGCAATTTATTATTGTTTGTTATCGTCCCAGGGTGGAAGTCTTTTCACCAATGCCTTGTGGTCCGTTTTAATGCTTGCCAGCAGGCCACCCTTGTTTCCCTCTGTCCCGGAGTAATCAATCTGCTCTCCTCTGAGAGTTGTCATTTGACCACCAAGTGACCTCAAGATGGCATCACCAGCACAGATATCCCATTTTTTGATGTACGTCACATGGATGTAAATATCGGCCGTCTCTTGTTCCTCATCTGTGGGGTCTAGAAGAGCTAGTACCTTATATCCTTTGGGGAAAAAAAACAAAGGTTGCAGTTGTATTTCTCCTGCTGCAGTCCACATTAAAAAAATTGCAATCGCAAAATATTTATGTCTGTATCCCTGTAAATAAGTGCATTTAATAGCAGGGTGGGATTTTAAATTTTATCCATTTGGAATTGAGTAGATTCTGAAAATTGTGTGAGAAGACAGGGTTAAATATATATAAGAGGAATAATATTTAAGCTGGAGTAAGTTATGTTCATGTATGTTTACTACTTAAATATTTATTAAATATAAAATTATAATAAATAAATAAAAAACATTTATATTAGATTATAATTAATGAACTGTTAAACATGTCTTACTTTGTAAAAACATGCACCAATGTATGGCAAGCCATTTTGACTTTTATTCATTCTCAGGACATGAATTCTTGATATCAACAATTTAATTTTTACTAGTTAAAATGCTTATTCTTTATATCAGGAATTAGATTTTTATTAGTAACAATGGCTATTTTTGATATAAGCAATTATGTTTCCACTAGTAAAAAGTTTCATTTTTGAT
The DNA here is from genome assembly GCA_033026305.1 of Cirrhinus molitorella. Lineage (NCBI taxonomy): Eukaryota > Metazoa > Chordata > Actinopteri > Cypriniformes > Cyprinidae > Cirrhinus > Cirrhinus molitorella. Next base: position 29,281,244 of record CM065124.1, on the reverse strand, counting down.
ATCAACAATTCAAATTAATTTCACTAATTAAATGTTAATTCTTAATATCAGGAATTAAATTTCATCTAGTAAAACTGACAATTCTTGATATGTATAACTGTATTTTCACTAGTTATCATAGGCTGCCATTCTAATTTAGTTGTGGTAACACTTTATTTTGATAGTCCACTTTAGATATTCTACTAACAGTAATTAACTTTGCAACAAAATGTCAACTAGCAGTTAGTAGAGTATTAGTAGACTGTCTGTTTAATATCTTCTAACACTTTCTTTGTCAACTTATTCAACTAACCCTAAACCTACCCTAAACTAACCCTAAATTCTACTGTGAGAGTTAGTGGACATGTAGTTGCAAATAATGAGATTTAGTTGATATGTAGTTGACAAGTAGTTGACATGTAGCTACAAAGTTACTTACACTTAGTAGAATGTCTAAAGTGGACTATCAAAATAAAGTGTAACCTTAGTTGTTAATATCAAGAATTGATTTCTTACTAGTTAAAATTCCAATTTCACATATCAGAAATAAAATTCTAACTAGTAAAAACCTTTATTTTTGATATCAGTAATCTCATGGGTCACAGAAGAATATTCTTGATATCAACATCTGAATTGCCACTAGTAAAAATTTGTAACAATTGAATTCTTTATATAAAAAAAAAATGGTCACCAGTAAGAAATACAAAGCTGATAAGTATATTTAGAATTTTAACTAGCAAGTAATGCATCTGTAAGAGTTTTGTTGCACTTTTACATTTAAATACATGTAGGATATGAATTGTTGATATCAGAAATGCTGATTGTAGGTATCAGAAATAACATTTCCACTAGTACAGACACAAATTCTTGATATCAAAAATGACGCCATTATTCGCAGAAATACATTTGTGATATCAAAAATAAAATTACAAATAGTAATTAACATACTTGATATCTATAACTTAATTCTTACATGGTAAAATTACATTTTCACTAGTAAAAATTCTTATTTCTAATGGAATAATTTTTGGACGTGCATAATTTAATGACGAGGGCAGTCCCTTACGAATGTTTATATACCAGACTTTTGCAGATAGACAACAAGGTACAGAGCCCAAAAGGGAATGGCAAATTTGATTGCCCTCTCATAAAAATAAAATGCTTTTCTCCTGCATTTTAATAATTATTTTGTTTTCATTTAGGCAGAGGCTACTTACGTTAACTCTGCCTCCAACGGGTGGTAATGTTAGACACAGAGGTCACATTAACCGAAAACTCTCCGTCATTGACTGTTTTTTTTAAATCAGTGATGAAAAAAAAATCTGAAGGCTGTCCATTATTTTGACAGATTAGACTGAGTATGATCTATTGTAAATTGTAACTGTAATTCCCACACGTCAAGTTGGTGGCGAGTGCACTCCAGTGTGGCAGCAGAACACAGGACCCAGAACAAAAAAAAGAAAAATCTTGAGTGATTTTTTATTTTTTACTAAATACAAATCTTTTCATTTTCAGGGGAAAAAGTTTTTTCTGCACAGATTTTCCTCACATTTTGGACTTTCAACGAGCATGTGCAGCACTGTCCGAATACATACAATTAGGCTAATTTATGTATTAGAAAATAGAACGTTCTGTAGTTTATTTACTAATGGTTTAAGGACATTTTGCGATTTCAGTCATCATACAGTAACCAGCAACAATCACCCCTTCCTCTTCCTTTTTGTGTCTTTCTTTGACAGTTTTAAATGCTTCTACACTGCCGACATGTTGCATTAGTGCGCGTCTCTATTTGATCGTGTCACATCATTGTTCTGTATAATTTAATCTGTCTTTTCGCTTATTTTAGGTAAAATAACATTCAGTGCATCCTTAATGTAAATGCAATATTTAAAAAAAATAAATAAATAAAAATCCAGCACGTTCAAACTTTGTTTGATGCATAATTATTTGTTTTATTTTATTTTTTTCATTTTGTTTGTATTTTTTTTTTTATTTGATACATTAGAAGAAAGTGTAATGAAACCAAAAATAAACATGAAAAAATGGCATGAGGTTATTTTTTGTTATAACTAAATTAATACCTTATTTTTTTCCCTTTATTTATCCGAAGAAAAAAAAAACCAAAAAAAAAACAACACAAGATGAAATTACTTTTTTTTTTAAACAATTAAAAACAAAACTAAAAATCCAGCAATCATATGACATAAAATATAAGTTTTTATTGACAAAAATAAATAAAAGGAGGATCCATTTCTGTGCATGGATGTTCTTCTGCCATATTTGGCCCACACTGATGCTAAGAAGAGGAATATGGGAAAGCCAAATTTCATTAATATTCATGATCTCATTACCATAGCTCAGGGGTTCCCAAACTCGGTTCTGGAGGGCCAGTGTAAAGCTAATCTAGCTCTTACTAGGCATGTTTGAAACTTCCAGACAGGTTTGTTGAGACAAGTTGGAGCTAAACTCTGCAGGGCACCGGCCCTCCAGGACGGAGTTTAGGCACCCACGCCATAGCTATTCTTACTTTGAAAAATGGCATTTCTAGATATATGTAAAAGTATTTTTACTAGTTAAGATATTTAAGATATTAAATATTTAATATTGTGAACACTCCCAATACGCTGGAAGAAGAAACCCAGGAAATGCCTACTGCTGCAGCTAATTAAACAAGATTTAACTGCTTTCATTAATTCAACGTGACCAATAAACACACGACTACAATGATATATGGTTTATCTGAGTTCTTATTATAATTTTTTTTATATAATACAGTATATAATAATGCAATGCCTTTATCACTGCTTAGAATTCTATGCATGTCTTATTCTGTGTAAAAAGCCACACAGTATCACAGGAGGATTTATTTTTTGGTATTTTCACATGCTTTCAGGCTAGGGGTGTAAGAAAATATCAATACACGTCTGTATCACAATATTTTGTTTGGTGATACTGTATAGATTGAATCATACAAGATTCACGGCAGTTGCTTCGTTTTGAGTTTATATCCTGTCCTCTAAATTGCAGTCTTCTGATCTCTGAACTTAAAACAGTAACAGGAAATACTAGCACAAGGGCACGCCACTAATGTATTGCTGCCAAACGATTAATCGCATCCAAAATAAAAGTTAATGTCTACATACTATATGTGTGTTTACTTTGTATATTTAATATGTACATATAATTACACACACATACATGTATATATTAAAACAAAACATTTATATGTATATATATTTATACCTGTATACAATTTAGGTTATAAATAAATATAGATATTTTAGATATAAATCTAAAATATTTTACTGTAATATATACATGGAAATGTGTCTGTTTATATATACATAATAAATATACACAGTACAGAAATGTATAGTATGTAAACAAACTTTTATTTTGGATGTCATTAATCGCGATTAATCGTTTGACAGCACTACACTAATGTTAGCGTTAATGGAGGATGAAAGAATAGTTTCTGCTCCCGCCTCAGTGTACAAAGCTAAAGTGTGGCGTGGATGCAGCTTTGGGCACTTCTGCTGTGCGGAGGAGTGGCAGCTGCCCGCCGCTTTCTCTCATGGTGGGGCCCGTTTTGTGCAGTTGAGGCCGATGCTCGCGACGCGGTCTCAGCGATTCCACGCGGAACATAAATGGGTCAGTGACAAAAAGGGGTTGGCAAGATGAAAAATTCAAAGATCTTTTAAAAACTTGTTTTAAAAGCATGCATCAGGTATTTTAAAATGTACACTGCATGTTCATGTTGATTTTATTTAATTAAAAATGACATATGCACTTTTTTTTTTTTTTTTTTTTTTAAACAAAAGTTAAGACTGAATGTACATGTCAAATGGTGTAACTGCCAAAGAATGAGAAATATTAAATATTTTACCCACCTAGATGGTATGTAAGCTTACTCACTGAAATAAATACTTAATTTTAAAATATCACATGAAAATAGATTTTATTAAGAGTTCTCTCTAAATGTACATTTTCATTAATTTTTGCAATATTTGGTGGGACATATGCTGAAAACACATCTGTTTTCTAAATAATCTTTGACAAATTATGCAAATGCAAATTTATTCCACATTAATTGTCCTGCATATAATTATATTTTTATGAAAAATACTGGTTACTCCAATTGACACAAATCAGTTACACCACTTGACAATGTTGCTTCTACAGCCAAAGGCCATTGTTTGTTGAAAAAAAAAAAACTGACACTGAAAATCAAGCATGACTGTCAACAAGTTCAGCTGAAATGCTTTTTTTTTTTTTTTTTTTTCTTCCAATGCTAAAAAAATATTTGGCAACAAAATTATCATAGTGATGAACAGTTAACTCATGTCTCATATTGTAAATACAGTTAAGAAACAATATCAGACAATAAATTGTCATAGTGATGAACAGTGAACTGATGTCTTATATTGTAATTACAGTTAAGAAACTATTTCTGACAAGAAATCATAGTGATGAACAATTGTGTATTGTGCCATGTATTGGGGAAAATGGGGCTCTATTATATCATTAATTATAAAACATACATTTTATGAATTTGATTTTACAGATATAAATTGTAATCTTTGGTTAACATTTTTCATCAATTTATGTTCAAATGTAGACACCTACTTCCTTCTGCTACATTATTAACCTCTTAAATCATTTACGTATACATTACACATATGATATTATATATTGCTTAAAAGGATGGTTCAGTCAAAAATGAAAATTACCCTATAACATTAAAGCCATCGTAGGTGACTTTCTTCTTTCACATGAATACAATTGGAGTGACATTAAAAGTGAATGGGTGATATTCAATAGTCCAATAAACTTCATCCATTCATCATAAAAAAAAAAAAAGTGTTCCAGACGGCTCTAGGGGGTTACTAAAGGCCTCCTGAAGCGAATCAATGCACTTTTGTAAGAAACATATCTATATTTAAAACTTTATAAACCATAATCTCTAGCTTCTGCTATCTATTGTACTTGTGTTCACTAGAGAATGGCGTTCCAGCGGATGATGTAGAACACAGACTCAGCGTAAGCACTGGTGAGAATATGCTAGTCTCGCGAGAATCAAGTTTGTTTACAGCAAAGGAAATCTAATCTCCTCTTGGCTTATATCGAAATACTTTGAAATTGTTTTACTTATTTTGTACTTCTAATTTGTGACAAGTGTTTTATTTTGCTCTCTTCTCTACGATTCCATGTTCGTCACTTCTCACCAGAGCTTACGGTAGCTACATCCTACGTCATCGACTGAAATGCCATTCTTTCATGAACACAAGTACTACAGTTAGCAGAAGTTAGAGATTAGCTTCTGATAAAGTTTTAAATATGTTGATAAAGTTTTAAATATGAATATTTTGCTTATAAAAGTGCATTGATTCACTTCAGGAGGCCTTTAATTAACCCCCAGAGCTATCTGGAGCACTTTTTTATAATGGATGGACACAGTTTATTGGACTTCTATTGGACTATTGAATATCACCCTTTCACTGCCATTATTTTTTTTATATATAACGCTGATTGTATTTGTCTGACAGAAGAAAGTCATATCCATCTTGGATGGCTTGAAGGTGCATAAATCAGGTGGTACTTTTCATTCTTGGTGGTACTTTTCAACCATCCCTTTAAAAGTGAATGGAATATAAATATCCATTAAAGCTAAACATAAAAAAAAAAAAAAAAAAAAAAAAACATTAACATTAATAATAAAGTTTTAGAACTTTCTCAAAAAATACAGCATTAAACACTTGAAAATTGTTTCAAATAGAAGGTTTGTTTATATTACATCATTAATCAGCAACATAAACTAGTGTTATTTGACTAAATTGGCCCCTAACAGAAAGGCTTTTAATAGGAGTCAAATGGTGTAACCAGTTACACCACTTGACATTTCAATTTAAAATCAAATTTGACAGGCATTATCATGGACACCTAAGAACATGGCCTTGGTGGGAATTTTTAAAGTTAATACTCATTTTTGTAATATTGATGCATTATCAAGATATTCCTGAGGTCATACCATTTGACATGTATACCCAAGAATACCTGACCATACCCTAAAAATGTCAAACTATCTCACATTTTAAAGAGAGTTACTAACTTTTGCATGCAGAAGTTAGTATCACCAGAGGTAATTCTCTGTGATATAATGTCCTGTCACTTGATCTTCTTGCAAAATATTAACAAAATGGCTCCTTGAATGGTGGTTACACCACCTTGACATTTCAGGAATTTGACTTGACTCACATAATTCCCCAAATTAATTATAATATTCAGAACAATGGTGCTACATTTATTTTTATTTACTATTAAATAGTACTAATGTAAGATTATGCCAAACTAGCTGATCCGGTGTTTTATTGAAAATTTCACCTTTTTTAAACGAGATTAATTATTTGGTTCCAAATTTTTGCAGTCATCCCCCAAATATTATCTCAAAATGAATTAAAACTAGAAAATTTAGACTTGGTCCACAAAAAAGGGAATGTATGCAATTGTTTGCACATGTATTTTAAAATTGTAACCATTTTAAATTTAATTAAACCATATGGACACAAAAAAAAATGGGCGTCACATCATTGACCCAAATACAAACTGAAAAACTTGTAAAATCGAAAGCTTGCTAAATTCTCAGAACAAAAAGGTTCTCAGAATGTCCAATATCTGTATTTATTTATTTAATTATTTTGTTTTCTTTAGGAATGATGCAAACAGCTCATTTTTCATTGATATTAAGCAAATGTACTTCTTAAGTTCAGATCAAAATGTTCTGACATTGTATATCTAAAATATATATGGTCTGTTTATAAAAGCTTACATTTTATACATTTAATAACTAAAGAATCTTGCAAGCCCTTTAGGTAACACTTTATTTTAAGGTGTCGATAATACAGAGTAATTACCTAATTGAGTACTTAGTAGTAGCCATTGTACTTACGTGGAACAATGTACTTACTATGCAAGTTATGGAACAGCCTGTACTTACAATTTGTAATTATGTAATAGACAGCTACTGTTACACATATGTAACAGTCTATACTACTATTACATAGCTAACTACTTATCTATACTGTACACCTTATCCAGCTACACCTTAGTTTGATTTAACCCACTAGTACACAGCTAAATACATGTAATACCTTTCTAATTAAATTAAAATTACAGAATATTACACAGGCATAGGCTACTTAAAATAAAGTGTATCAAGGTTGTACTTAAGTGTACTTCATGTATATCTACACAGTACACCTTATCCAGCTGCACCTTAGTTTAATTTAACCCACTAGTACACAGCTAAATACATGTAATACCTTTTTAATTACATTAAAATTACAGAATATTACACAGGCATAAGCTACTTAAAATAAAGTGTATCAAGATTGTACTTAAGTGTACAAGTATCTGTGTAACAGACTCAGTCTGTTACATGTGTAACAATAGCTGCCTATTACATGTACATAATTACAAACTGTAAGTACAGGCTGTTCCATAACAGTTACACAGTAAGTACATTATGTTTCATGTAAGTACAGTGGCTACTACTAAGTGCTTAATTAGGTAATTACTCTGTATTATGGACACCTTAAAATAAAGTGTTACCGCACTATTTTCCCCCTTTACTCATACTGCAAAAAGTGGTTCATTTTTTTTTTGTGTGTTCTTAATTACAGTTTCCTAAAATTATATCCTATTCATAAAATAATAAATATCCCAATATATCACCTTGCTTGCATTAACACAATGTATCATATTGCAACCCCATATTGTGATACATATCATATTGCCAGATACTGAGAAGCTATGCACACAGCTGTTATTTTAACAAACGTTTTTCGATTTTATAATCATGTGTTTAAATCGTCTGTGATGATAAATGTGATATACCGTAGTTTTTCAGTGAACTACGGCACTGTGTACTAAATGCTGCTCCATCTGAAAGCACCTGCTAGATATTTACTACTGAATACACAACCTGAAAAAAAATTACTGAAAAAAAAATGTGCATGACAATCGCCTTTGATTAATCATGCAGCCCTGCTTTGTTGATATCAATAATTACTTTGTTACTAGTAAAAATGTGAAAAGAATGCAGTTGTTGCTAGTTGAAATTTTAATTATTGGTATCTGTACATGTGTTTAAACATGTTACATTTGTTATTTCTGATATATGAAAATGCATTTCTGGTATCAATATAATTTCAGATACCTAAAATGGCTTTCCTACTAATAACAATCACATTCGTGATATCAGAAATTAACATTGTCACTAGTGACAATCAAAAATTAACATTTTTAC